>CM062296.1:145240839-145840839 GCA_031216915.1 Pictodentalium vernedei | reverse complement strand
CGAATGTAGGCCTATTGTACAATCTGGGAGATTTGGTGGTGGGGCGGATTAAGTGAACTACCGGCACCGGATCTGCAACGACAGTCCACTAATCCCCTATAATCACGCAGATTACTTCTAAGGTCACTTTTTTACGATTTTGTACGAGAATGTCCTGGAACTCCCGCTTACACTTCACCCCCCCCCCCCCCCATCCCACCTCCCACCCACACACACACGCTTTAAAAGTCGCCCCGCATCCCCTGCCTAAACTGTATCATTTACGAATGTATTTAAAGCAGCTGGAGTATTTTTATTTTGTAACGTTTTATGTAGTTTAATAATTATAGGAAACTCCGTCTGGCGAGTGATTTGGAAAACTACCCACTTATCAAGTTCCATTGACGTTACAAATAATACTTCGTCCTCAGAAGAAACAGCTTCTTCCGAGTATTTTAAGTTCTTTGAATCTGTTTGAATACAAAATTAGTATTTCCACACATTCCTTGTAGATGTGTGGAAACAAGGTTGAACAAAAAGAAAAATTTACCCAAGGTTAGAGTTCAGCTTGGGGTGCCAAACGTCGGCTGCAGAACTTCTTTCTTCATCGTATGAGCCTCTGAGCCATTGAGATGCTTTTTAAGTCCAACGGCTTATAGAATCGTACGATACAAAGGGGTGTCGTCGATCAGTCAGTTGTAAGATATGGATTCCAACAGTGGCTTCAAAACCCCTTTTTCATCGTATGAATATTTGAGCCATTGGGCTCATAAATGAACTCAATGATCCAGGCTCGTCCAAAAGGGGTGCCAAAAACAAATCACCGTTAAGATAGGGGTGCCCCAAAAGTGGGTGTCACAACCCCTTTTTCATCACATAAGCCCATGAGTCACTGAGTGGTGGGAATGGTATTATCACTAAAACTTCACTGTGTGGAAACTCCACCATACAAGATACAACACAACGTCTAAGGGATAATATAAAAGCGCAAGCAAAATTTCAGATAATGGACCTCAACCAGGGTAGGGTCCTGTGAATTACACATTTTCGATTCGAATCGAAATCACGTCTGTCATTCGAAATCGAATCGAACCTCGAATCGAATCAGTGGCGTCTTGAAGATGACCCGACTGATAAAATAATCCAACTACATCATCAAGGCATGCCTTCGTCGAAGGCATGCCTTGATGATGTAGTTGGAATATTACCCTGTAAGGATTATAGTTCATCGTCGACATTGCTTGGAAACATTAACTTCGTATTTGACAGTGGTAGGGACTAGTGCTGTTGGAATTAGCATGGCTGGTGGCATGAGTGAAGATTATTATTGTTAATCTATCGGAAGCTACGGGGGCGCGGTGGCGTTGCGGTAACCGATTCTCGTCAGATCACCGAAGTTAAGCAACGTCGAGCCCGGTTAGTCCTTGGATGGGTGACCGTCTGAGCGATCGATTCGGACTCCCGCGTTGTGTCCTTGGGAAGGCACTTCACCCCGAATGTCCTCATGGGGGCACGATGGCGCCATGTACTAAAGCGTGCTTCACGTCGATGGTGCGCATGTCTTCAACCAATCTAACCCTGCATGTCTGTGCTGCAGTGCGGAGTTACGATGTTGGGGAACTGGCAGCTGCTCATCGTTGCCCGGTGGTTCTCTCCGGGTTCTCCGGCTTCCTCCATCCGTAAAACTGTCACCGACACGATATGACCTTGGCTGTTAAAGTGTCGTTATACCCTAATAAATAAATAAATCGGAAGTTACACTCAGACTTTTATTTCAACATTATTTCTGTACGGTACTCCATCTGAACAATACGTTTTGTGAGACAATGAAGGTGACTGATACCAAGCTATATTCCCATGAAAAAGATTCGAGAGGCAACTGATTTCGAATGGAACCGAAATCGGATCGAATCTCGAAGTTTCGCAGGGCCCTAAACCAGGGGTCCCTTGGCTGAAACCTTGCTTTGGGTCTACCTACTTTTTCAAAGCCATATTGTCGGGGTGTCGGCAATAGCCCCTCCCCTCTCCGCGTATTGTAAGTAATCGATTAATCAGAGGGTTTGTTTTCAATTGTGTTTTTTCAGACAGTGACAGAAATCCAATGAACAGGACATTATTGATTTGTTGTCGGACGTCAGTCATTCTCCTGGCTAAATTGTTTCCATATTGCCGCTTATACCAAATAGATTAAAGTGTACCGGACCGTAAATGCTAACGGTCACCTCTTCATCCCCGAGGCCATATCGCAAGAAGTCTTCATACGATTCGCTAATCATTCCTTGATAAAACGCTGTATCAACGTGACAGAGATCAGGTCTGTCAAACTCTCGCGTAAACAGGATTAACCGACAACTTCATTATCAGAATATCAACATTTTTTCATGATTTTTTTATTCTGGTCGTCTACAGAGAGAATTATTCGCTTTACCCTTTACCTAACATGAAAAGCAGACGACACTTGCAAACAAAATTATTGAATAACTAATTTTTTTTTATTTTTTTGGCGTCAAAAACATAGCTTATGACCCCTCATTGGTACGAGCTCAGAGAGCTCGTTCCAAGGAGGGTCATAAGCAATGTTTTCAAAGCAAAAAATGAAAAAATAATGAAAATTGAATGGCAGTTTTTGTGAATAGCGCTGGACGGTTTTGCCGTCACGTTGGGTAAAGGGTTAATTGGAACACTCGCGGATGGATTTCAACGGACATAGTAATTCGAATTCTGTGGGGCGCGGTGACTCAGTAGGTAGATGTGCAGGCTGCATGCCGAGTGGTCCTCGGTTCGAATCCCACCCGCAGCAATCGCGTTGTGTCCTTGGGCAAGACCCCTCTCCCCACCCCCGTTGCCCGCATGGGGGTGCGGTGGCGTTGTGTACTAAAGCGTACTGCACGTCGATGGTGCACCTGTCTTCAACCAATGCTAACCCTGCTTGTGTGGAGTTGGTATGCTGGGGGAGTTGACAGTTGCTCACCGTTGCTCGGTGCTCGGTGGTTCTCTCCGGGTACTCCAGCTTCCTCCACCCCTAAAACTGTCATGGTCATGATTAGCCATTGTGCAGAAATGTGTGACCTTAAACACCAATAAATAAATAAATAAATAAATTCGAATTCTGAAAACAAAAAGTATGCACAAAACGGTGTTAACTGTGCATAATGCAGACTTCAAAACGGTTGAAGTCAAGTGCATCAACGATGCGTGGTGCTTCTTGTATACACAGCGCCACCTAGCCAATATGTGGACACTCGGGATTAAGAGTTTTACCCAAGGCACAGAGCAGTTACTGCTATTTGGGATCGAACCGACGACCTTTCGATTTAAAGTCCCATGCTCTAACCACTGATCCACTGAGCTCCCAGGTTGTGAGGACACGTAATAATTTAACACTACAGTCCTGCTGAGGTGTCGGATTAAATTATTACCGAACTTCCCTACAAATTCACAATGGGTTCGCCCATTTCACTGTGGTAGTATTGTATGAGACAATGTAACACCCAGGTCGCCAGTGTTGAAAGGGTTAAGGTTTTTTTAACATTCATGTGACAAATGCGGGCGCGTAGCCAGGATTCTATAATAGGAAGTGCTTTAACAAGTTTTTTTCGGGAGGGGGGGCGCAAACATATTCGGAAGGCCATTGTGTGTGGCCTCCCCTAGTCCTAACTAGGACTCCCTGTTACTCTCTCCGTCCACTTCCCTGAAGGGACGTTGGAGGTGGGGTAACGATCGGGGTGCCCTAGGTTGTGATTAGGCCCCTCCTCTCCGAGAACATTTTGCAAAGTTCCGTGCTCAAAGAAAGAGACTGCGGCATTTGTAGCACGTGAAGCCTTATATTAGAGACCGTTATTAGAGCTCTACGTGAAGGTTTCATTGGGTCAATGTTTTTTGGGAGGGGCAACGATAATCTTTACTAGTTCTGTTGCAGTAAAGTGCGCAGAGTTCAGTAAATGAAGCAGTACCGAATTGCAAAAAAAAATGCTTCGTGTTCTTAGTCCTTTTACTCCCACACCCACTTTAGTCATATGTGGAGGACCTCCATTTTCGCCTGTATGGGAGGAAGTTCAATAAAATGTATGACATACAGTTAAAACTAGAAGTCCTGTCACGAACTGTGTGCTTATCTAGGCTTAACTGCGCGTAGGAATTGCGCGCAATTGCCATATCGAATGGCATCCAACGCATGGCAGGTTCTCCTGGTTACTCGTAGAAAACACAGGCAATGTTTCTGCCAATGGACCTCCGGGTTACCCGGAGGTCCATTGGCTGAAACATTGCTTGTGCACAGACCATATGTACAGAATGTGATGGCCTTACTATGGTCATAACGCGTAGATTAACGCGCAGATCGACGTGCTATTTGTGCGCATTTCATGACGGGACTTCTAGTTTTAACTGTACTTGAAACTTTACCATCCGATTAATTGATCCTTTTTCAACAATTAATCGGATGGTCGGTTTGATCCGCGCATACCAGAACGTACAGATAATCATCATAAAATAGGTGTCAATAGTGGCTTTCGGCAGCGTAAATGTTAAACTTTCTATTGTGCGGCATAACTTGAATGTCGTTTATTAAATCTGCACCAACAGACAATCAATGCATCAAGAATAGGAATGCAAATAGTGTGAAGTGGACGATTCTAAACGGTACAAATTATATCTAAATACAATAAAGCCGACAACACTTTCTTAACAAATATGATTCGTTTCACCCGATCAAATTTGCATCTTTTCGAATCGACCATTTTACAGGGCATGGTTAAATTAGTGAAGCGTTGGTTGTTTTGTTTGACTAAGTCTTGCAAGTGATCACGTTTATTAATTACACACCCATCTAAAATTAACGTTTATTCACGACATTCCAGAATGAGTGATAACAAAAAAGTTGTATCGTACATATGTGTGATACAGGTTTTTGCATTTTTGCAATACCAGAATGGAACCGGTCATACTTCTGGGGAGATGGACCCCATTCTACAATACAGTCGCCGTAGAATGGGCATAATCAACGCGTGTGCATTGATGTCCATGCCTGCCTTTACCAGGTAATAAAAATCATCATATGCAAATTTTTGATTAATGAAGTACCGGGTTTTACCCGGTGCTTCATTAATAAAATTTTTGATGATTATTCCCATAATTAGTGTTTGGAATCTAGTATTATTGCGTCCGTGGAAATATTGCCCACCCGTGGAAAGTGACCAGTCCACGGCGACTGTACTGTAACACAATACAACATTTATTTTGATGCTGCAACTTGTAACCCGAGTTTTTGTTAGTTCCGTATAACCGCCTGCATAATAGAACGACGGTGTTTCAATATATACTTCTAACAATTTAATTTTGCCGAAAAACATTCTGAATGACGTTAACGGATTAAAATATGACATAGCACTGGCATTTGTTATTGTTTTAAAAGAAATATATTGAGTTTGGATTCAAGTTCTCAGCGACAATCAACGACAAGGAACACTATTCGATAATTGTAACTCTCGGTCCACCATGCTGTAAAATTTTGAGATCTTAAATTGCATCCTGCCTGGTGCCAGAGCACCTGCTTTATTACGATGCGGGTGAGTAAATTCGACTTCGTGTTTCTGGGTGATAATATACATCAGTTCTGCGAGATAAGTTCTGTTAAAATCGTCTGTTGGTCATCTGTTTTTGAAGTCTCAGACCTTCTCGTAATAAGACTTTCAGGAAAGGCGCGCTATCGCACCATGACGCGCGGAAAATCTGATGTGTGAAAAGTCGCCATCGCCAAACAGAATATTGTTACTTATTCCCACTTCCTCATTCGACATTCGTTATCGTCCGATCAAATCTTTTAAACATATCCAACGACGTTGTAACCGTTACTTGCTCGTATCACTTCCTATAAATGTCACACTTTCCGGGTCAGATTTAGACAATCGAGCACACCTCTTCAGTGATAAAATTACTTCACTTAAATCGACAGCTTTGTTTCAAAAAATAGGCATATGTCTACGAAAATAGGTTAGCCATTAGGGCTTGCGAATCTTTATCTTCGTGTCGGATCGAATCAGGTTGAGGGTTTCGAATCGACAGGAATCGGAGAATTCAACTTATTTTTTGTAACACTTTGAATTAACAGTGGCATCTAATGCAGTCTTGGCTGTCCATACAGGCAGCCAAGACTTCATTAGAAACTACTGCCGAGGTATCATGCCCTCCATCAGCAATAACACCAAAGCCAGTATGTTAGCACGTGTTCTCATTGGGTTCATATTCACTTAACCCAGATGATTTGGGTTTATTTTTAACCCAACTGATTTTAGAGTGTAGTGTTCACTCAAGTATTTTATTGAGCGGCGACATATCTGTTTGGGAAATACAAACGGAAAGGGGGAATATTCCAGAACAAACGGCAAACCGTGAAAGGGAATTCAAGTTTACAATGGAAGAACAGAGTAAGTACAGAATGGATGGGACGCTCTGTTATTAGTACTAATTAAAGAAGGTTGTATCGTTTAATTCTATTTGCGTAACATGCATTATTTCTTTATTTAGCCCATTATGGTCTAGGGTCTGTTAGGTTTCGCTGGGGCGTAGGTGTCGATGGAAACTCTCGACGTGGGTTTATACCCGTGCCTGGCCGTTTGCAATATGATCGGCGTTCTTTTCTTTCTTTCTTTTTTTTTTTTTTTTTTGATTTTGTAGCGCCCTGGAACTGAAAAATGAGGCGTGTTCGCTGATTTGCGAGTGAATTGAAATACGTACAGTAAGTGGAGAGTGGGTTGTAACTAAATCACCCGCGGAGTGGAGTTATCATCCAAAGTATCACTTTCAAATTCTGTACATATGGACAAAAACATAAGCAATGTTTCAGACAATGGACCTCCGGGATTAAACCGGAGGTCCTTTGGCTGGAACCTTGCTTGTGGTTGTTATGCTTTGCAGCAAACTTGCAATTATTGCTAGGGTGGAATTTCCACTCTGTGGGTGATTTAGTGATTATACACTTTCCACGAACTGTAGAATTAATTGATGTAAGAATAATGTTATACTGATTCAAGGTTTTATATTAAATTCGAATTGTAGAGTTTTTCGATTTTTTTTAAGTAGAAATTTCGACTTAAAATTTTAAAGATCAGTTCATATTTAGATCTTTTTCAAAATTCTAACGGTACTGATATACGCTTCCGCTCGAATGACCTTAGGTCTATACTTAATTTTCGTCAATGCGTTTGATAAATACCATTTTCTGAAGCAATTAAATGTATGGTTGTGCGTACGAATGGTGGTGGTGGTGGCTGGGGGAGGGGCGTGGATGGGGTTGGTGTTTTTGTGTGTGCGAATGGTTGAAAACGTGAGCGCATGCTCCTATGTACATACTATACATAGAAATTTATATTGTTTTTCATGTCCAATAAGACTTCACGGCTGTGTTGCATGCTATTCTACACATTTGAATCAAATTCATGTATTATTTGTTAACTGGTAGAGTGCTAAGTTTTCCTGACTACAAAATTTTGTTCATCATAGATTGCTCTGTTGCACTTGAATGGATAGTGCCTGAAGGCACTATCCAATCAAGTGTAACAGACCAATTTGTTGTGCACAATATCTGAATTATACCAGGTCCAAACGGAAACTATCTTCAGTGGAGAATAATAGATAGGGCCATTACCAGTGCCTTTTAGTAAAGTCCATTTGGGGCTTCCAGCACTCCACCCGTTAAGATGCATAGTTGTGCTTACGAGTGGGCGTGGTGTTGAGAGGGGGATGTGTGCGTGGAGGGGTTGGGTGATTTGTGTGTGCGAATGATTTGAAAAATTATGTACATATTTTACATAGAAATTTATATCGTTTTTCAAGTGTCACATAAGCCTTCACGGCTGGGTTTCATGCTTCTTTTCTGTATCAATGTAATGTGTTTTTTTCTGTAAAGATGTATAGAAACGTGACACTATAATAAAATAATTTGCTACTACTACTACTACTACATTAATATTTTCGAAGAATTTTGCAATGGCAGTCTTCCGGTTGGGCAGCTAGTAGATCCTATAGGTTATTTCGTACCACCCAATACCATTGAGATTTCCAATCGCTATGACATTATTACTTCGGTCCTATGCAATCAGAAAACGTCAAAGGTTAAGAGGTTAATATTTGCTGCTCTGAGAAGTTCTCGACACTGCGACAAATATGCGTAATTGCGATTCCTCTTCAAACTCTGGAGTTGTATTATCGCATTAAGTGAATTAATCAGACAAAGTGACAAGAAAATTGTCTCAGAGAGTCTTGAACTTGGCGATGCACGATGAAGGTCGCTGGAGGTCAATACAGGACAAAAAAGCGTTGGTATGTCTCGTGTAGACGTATTTATCGATCCACCAAGGAAGACACTTGTTCCCCGTCTCCACTGACTTGTCCTTATGATTACTTTTACGATATGAAGGAAAACGCTATCCAGGGCCATATCCAGGACTTTTTTGGTACCGGTATACCGGTTTGGGTGCCCAAACTTCAGGCGCCCAAACTCATTGTATTCGTGTGTAATCTCCATACCATAGTCTGCTAAAACTTCAAAAATTCAGAAAAAAATATACGTGACTAAAATCAACACGAAGCTAATCCCGAACTTGGATACAAAAGCTGACTAAAATTACGCCTGTGACGATGATTGCGCTCTGATAAAAAAAAACGCACTGAACAGGTATGTGGAAAGCACGTGGAGGCATTACGGTAATTTCAACTTTTGGTGTGTTTTAAAACGTTGCGTTCAGTACGGTAATCCTACTTTCAGTTTCCGTCTCTTCCGCCTACGGCCTTCGGTTATGCCTGCTGCATATATATACAGGTGTCCCCAAATTATCCCTGGATGTTATCAGTGACTGAAATTCATGAGTATATCAGCAGGCTTGGAAATAAAGGTCTTTTATCGTAACCCGTTGGCAGGTTACACTATTATAGAATGATAGTAACCCTATAGGAAAAGGGTTTCACGATGTTACTCCGCTTTCTCTGTTGACGCCAGTCATGCTTTTTACACCTCCGCCTATATAAATATCAACAACTAACGTGCGATCTCGCCGACGCGAGATCACACGTTAGTTGTTGCTATATATTTTGATGGAAACATCATGCCATTCTATTCATAAGTAGATGCAATACTCAGCCTTTGAGACCAGATAGTTTCGAAAGACTTCACGTCTTTCTGGTAAACTAGACTGACGAGTTATGCCCCCTGGCTTGTTACACTTCGCTCAAGATCGGAAAGAGTTTAAGACAGATTAATCAGTCTATCTGGTAAACATGCGGGTTTTGTAATTTAATAAAATGATGTTTTATTGCTTTGTCGTAGCCTGTAATTTGTTCACGTAATTTAGAATTGACGTAATCCACACGTCACCTAAACGGTCGTTCGCGATTATTTCTAAGCCTCAGATTTTGTAGAACACATATTCTGGAATATGGAAGGATATATAATTTGTTGAATTAGATTACCTTGACCAATAAACCAAAAGATATTATAGAATAGGCCTACGAGCGGAGTGGATTTCCACCAAAACACACGCGGGTGAAGATTTCAAACAGACATAAAATCCCACCTTCTGTGATTAAAACAAACATAGAAAGTAAAAGCAAAGTTTCCGCTAATCCATTGATATTTTTACAGAATTTGATAATTTGCCTTGGTGATATTTGACCCCGCCGATATTTTAGTAGAAATGCAATCTCCCTGTGGTGTATGCTACTGTAGAATAACGGAGAGTGAGTCCAAAAGCCGAGGTTTAATATTCACGCGAGAATCAGAATCGATTCTCGTAAATGATTCTGGCAAGAAAAACAACCTGAATCAATCTTGATTCTCGCAAAATGTTATTTTGATTTTTTGTCATAGATTCTGAAAGTGTCTTGAAAGATCCAGAGAATTCTACTTATTGTTTGCCCGCTGATTAATAAGTTAACACTTTGAATTAGCTGTGGCGTCTATTGAAGTCGGCCAGGCTATCATACCCTCCATCATCAGGAACACCCAAAGCCAGTATGTTGGCACGTGTTCTGCATTTACACGTGAGACAATAAATTCACCAAAATTAGAGCTAGACCCTTAAGGCTTAACCCTTTACCCATCGTAACTGCCAAAACGGCCAGTGCTAGTCACAAAATTCTCCATTCAATTTTTATTACCTTTTCATTTTTTGTCACGAAAACATAGCTTATGACCCCTCATTGGAACGAGCTCAACGAGCTCGTTCCAATGAGGTGCCATAAGCTATGTCTTTGACGCAAAAAATTAAAAAAAAGGTAGTGTTTCAAGAATTTTATTTGCAAGTGTCGTCTCCTTTTCGTGTTAGGTAAAGGATTAAGCAAGAGTAAATATACAAATGTGACGTTCGTTCGTACTGCGGAACACGTTGCACTCACGAGGATACAACAGTACTCTCGAATTCTAAATTGATTCTCACAAAAGAAGCTCACGAGAATCAAAATTGATTCTAGCAAATTGGGACAAATTTTATGGACTGAAATCCAAGTTGGAGGATGAGCATGTTTGAGACATGGAGATCATATTATATAAATGTAAATGCCACACCTTCAACCCCGTAAAGTTTTAATTTTAATCTCCCTTACATAATGTTGCCTTCTTATTGCACAGTTCTCGTAAACTAATCTGGTCATCGAGTGACTATATCCATTATTTATTCAACATAAAAAAGAAAGAAACGTCAGGAAATCCGGCGCTTTAGTAGAATGCGGTAGTTATATTTTCACCAGTACAACAGGGGGGGGGGGGGGGGGGGGGGGGGGGTCACCAAAAATTTGCAAGACGTGACGTGGGGGTGGGTGGGTCTCTTGAGTGCGCCAAAAATGTGCATTTCCAACTTGTGCAATTTTCTGAATTTTTTAAAAATATATCAATATATCAGCTAATATATCAATATATCATCATTTGTGTTTCAAACCTTAACGATGATGTTGTACATCACACTCTTAACATAAATACAACATCATATGTGAGAATATTGGGCTTAATCTGGGAAAATGTCACACGTTAGTAGGGGGTGGGTGTCTTGTTCGAAACGTAGAAAATGTGCAGACAATATTTTGTGAAAATTCTCTCTGATGCACTAAATTCAACCGAAGTTATTTATTTATTAATTGATTGATTTATTTATTTATTTATTGGTGTTTAACGACACTTTAACAACCAGGGTCATATCGTGTCGGTGACAGGTTTACGGGTGGAGGAAGCCAGAGTACCAGGAGAGAACCACCGAGCAACAACGAGCAGCTGTCAGCTCTTCAACACCATCACCCACGACTATACTACACACTGCACAGCGGTACTGCGTACTACACAGCACAGACAGGGTTAGATTGGCTGAAGACATGTGCACCCCGGCGTGCAGTACGTCTCAGAACACAGCGTCATCGTGCCCCCACGTGGGCAATTGGGGTAAGTTTATTTGGGAGAGTGGGGGGGGGGGTCTGGGAGCGGTAGTAGAAAATTTGCACGTAGTGAGTGGGTGAGTGTAAAAAGGAGCCGAATAAAAAATAGGACGTTACGTCTTGCAAATTTTTAAAAAATAGGACGAAACGTCTTGCAAATTTTTAGTGCCCCCCCCCCCCCCCCCCCCGAGTACAAGGTTATTTATGTTTGTTTATTTTGGGTATTACGACACTTTTAACAGTCAAGGTAATAATATTATGCCAGACAGTTTATCGGGTGGAGGAAGAAGGAGTACTGAGAAGGCCGGAGTATCCGGAGAGAATCAACCGACAACAGCTAGTAACTGTCTGGGTCTCCAAACCAGTACACGAAAAACGCCTGCACTGAATAAGATTCTGTATTGAGGGTATCAACACTAAACGTACGTGCGAAACGAACAAGGGAATTTTCTTTGTAAATTTTTATGCCATTTTTTACCAAAAGAAATCAAATACTTCAATTTGTACACATGTGAGGTCACCGTTTTTGGTAATACTAATTTACCAAGTAAAGCTAAATGATTTAAAATGCATAATATTTATTATTGATTTATTGCTGTTTAAGGTCACATACTTATGCACAGTGGCTAATCGTGACCGTGACGGTTTTACGGGTGGAGGAAGCCGGAGTACTCGGAGAGAACCACCGAGTATCGACGAGTAACTGTCAGCTCCTCAACATTCTAACTCTGTTCAAGCTCCGTTCAAGCAGGGTTATAGCGGTTGAAGACATGTGCACCATCGACGTGAAGTACGCCTTAGTACACGGCGTCATCGTGCCCACATGTAGGCAACCGGGATAAAGTGCCCTGCCCAAGGACACAACGCGGGTCGTCCCGGGCGATGATCGAACTCGGGACCTCCAGTACAAAAGTCCAACAATGATTGTCACCCGTGTATAAATTCAACTGACTGTATGTAGTTTATACACAGCTGACATGTGACGTTTTAAAGGCACCGGAATTCTCTTGAGCTTGAAGGAGGTAAAATATACTAAAGTTTGCTTACAAATGTGTGTTAGCCTTTAAGAATGTGAGGCTTTCGGGGCCGCGGTGGCTTAGTAGGTAGATGTGCAGGCTGCAAGCCGAGAGGTCCTCGGTTCGAATCCCACCTGCGGCAATCGCGTTGTGTCCTTGGGCAAGACCCTTCACCCCCATTGCCCACGTGGGACACGGTGGTGTTGTGTACTAAGGCGCTCTACACGTCGATGGTGCACCTGTCTTCAACCAATGCTAATCCTGCTTGTGTGGAGTTGGTATGTTGGGGAGCTGACAGTTGCTCGCTGTTGCTCGGTGGTTCTCTCCGGGTACACCGGCTTCCTCCACGCGTAAAACTGTCATGGTCATGATTAGGCATTGTGCAGAAATATGTGACTTTTAAACACCAATAAATAAATAAATAATAAATAAATATGAGGCCTTCATTTAAGAATGTGAGACCTTCATCGCTGTGCCGACACTTATCAGTTGGGCCCTCAAAAATAATGACTCCCAGCACTGAGATAGATTAATTGAGTAACAGCCCCTTGTTTTAAGTTATCTGATTTCCAAATAAGACCGGCAAACCTAGATCAAAATGAAAATCACGAAGGAGGAAAATCAACCCAAATCAACTGGATTGAGTGAATATGAACCCAGTTGGGTTCATATTCTATCAACCAAGTTGATTTGAGTTAATTTTTAACTCGACTGATTTTAAAGTGCACAGTAAACTGTTTCTTATATTTGCGAAATATATGAATTTATAACCGTTTATGTATTTGTAATAGTTTGCGTGTATTGTGAATAAAATAATCTGAAATCCTGTACATAAGTAAAATGTTGAAACACTGCAGCCAGGGATGTGGCTAGAGGGTTTCAGCTGGTGTGTGTGGGGGAGGGGGGGGGGGGGGGCACCGGTGTAAATTTCAACTGTGAGTGGTTTCGATAGGTGGTTGCACTGCAGCGCTAGGTGATATCTTTTAACCCTTTATCCAACGAATCGCCCGCATCCGCCCGCGTAATATGCAAATACAGCTGCTGAGAAAAATATTATTTTTGGAAAAATTTTAACAAAACCATATCATGTGACCCCTCTTTGGAACGAGCTCGTCGAGCTCGTTCCAAAGAGGGGTCACATGATATGGTTTTGTTGATTTTTTTTTTTAAATTTAAAAAAATGATTTTTAAAATAATGAATTTTGAAATCGTCTGCGTTGGGTAAAGGGTTATGAACCCTTCTGAAAATTTTCACTAGTCCTGAAACGGAAAAAGCATCATTTATAATGTGTCTGGGTCAGAAAATTTACTGGATTGATGTCAGAGTGGAAATTTTGAGGCCATGTCAATTTTAGAGTAGGAAATTTGAAACTCAAGTTTCCAGTTAGAAATAAAAGATCAAATTTACTCATCATTAGTTGGAATTTTAATATTTTTCATCAACAATGTTAATTTATTGAATTTCCAACCTTTTGATTTTTGACCTCGGAATTTCCAACTATTGAAAAAAATACCCCTAGCTCGGGGGGGGGGGGGTGAGACCCCCCCCCCCCCCCCTGTCGCCACTTCCCCGACTGCAGCTAGTTCAAAGTGGATTTATTATATTTGCCATCGGTGTAAAAGCATATAGCCGGTCATCGTTTCAGAACAAGCAATGACTGAATTTTGTAAATAGAAAGGGAAATACAAAAATCCTCCTACTTCCATCTTGGAATTTTAATCCACACTACGATTTCAGAGATTGTGTGAGGTTAGCGAACTCAGTGGCGAAAGACACATACAACGAGGTTAGGACGTCTCCTAAGGGCCCCCAATAATTGCACGTTTTTAGGGGCCCTAACAAATCCAACATTTTGGGAAAAATCATTATTAAGGGTCTTAAGAAGTCAGTCGTGGCGCCAAGATGGGGTCAGGAGGGGCTACAGCCCCCCCCCCCCCCCCCCCACCCCCGTCGGAGATTTTTAGTCAGTCCGTCGGAGAGTCTCGTAAACCCGACTTCACGAGAAATTTCTGACAATCCAATGTAGTCTCAGCGACTTGACAGCCTCATGATGTTGGGTATTCACCGATCAAGAAGCTGTAACGTTGATTTGAATGTTGCATTAAACATGCTTAAGTCGAAGTTTCCAAAATGCAAAATTTCTTTGTAAACTGTGTGCTTGAATCAAGTTGAATGGCTTGTTACGCACAAGTTGTGTGAAGGACGTTAAGATTTATTTTATTTTATTTCCCTGGAATGTCGGGATATTATTGTTTTGTTTAATCTATAAAACCAGTTTGATGAACGACATCAATGAAACTCGCGAGAATCACTATTCTCTGTCAATATTCCAGTGTCGCAGGGTGGACTCGAACTCGTGCAGCACTGGAACTTTGATAGAGAATAGTGATTCTCACGAAATTCCTTAATGTCGTTCGTCAAACTGGCTTTATAGATGAAATATTTCCCGACGTTATTATAATATGTTTACGTTAAATAATCAACAAACATACTCAATTTGCTTCTATTTTGGTTCTCCAATTTCCCAATTTTCACTCATTTCCTTCGTTTGGGAGGTCAAATATTATAGCCCCCTGTCGGAGAGGTCAGCACCCCTGTCGAGAAATCCCTGACGCCACCCCTGAAGACAGTGCTGTAGTTTAAGCATTGAGGTTGGATGCTTCAATATCAGCTTGCACAATGAATCGGTGCGATTTACTCTGTAACCAATTACGGGGTTATATACGTGGAACATGACAGCATATGACAGTAGATCAAATGACGAAACAATTTTAATTTTAATTCATTTACAAATGTGCACACTAAAAACTAAAGTGTTAAAACTGACACTTTCAAGGTGTTAAACCCATTCTAACTCTTAGGGTTTGATTTTAACACTCAAAGTGTAATGCTTTAAGCACTTAGACATTACAATCGTCAGACACTTGAAACTTGAATGGATGGCACTTCCCATGTGTCTAGCATTGGTGGTTCTTCCAGAAGCGTCCATAATTTGATTTGAGCTTGGTGGGTACGTAATTAAAAGGACACAACGCAGATGACGTGGATCCGGCTCGAGAGCTCGAGCCTGATCCACGTCTTCTGCGTTGTTTCCTTTTAAGTGTCGCGACATTACACTTGTCAAGTGGTATTATTGTCAACACCTGTCAAGTTCTGAGATATCTACACTTGAACAAAGTGCTAGTTCTTCACTTGTTAAGTATTAAATACAGCACTTGAAGTGTAGTTTTTAACACTTTAGTTTTTAGCGTGTGGATGCATTCTGTATACAAGTTGTTACACCAACTTGTAACAACAGTACCGATACCAACTAATGCCAACATGACACCTTAAAGTTAAAGTACTGAACAAATAACGTAGGAACGAACACAGAAATGAACGAAAGGAGGAAAGATAACCACCATCAGGAAAATTTTAATTAATGAAGCACCATGTTGCAGCCGGTGCTTCATTGATTAAATGTTTGACTTTTACTCCCACAATTAGTGTTTGGATTCTAATATTGCGTCCGCGGAAATATTGCCCATCCGTGGAAAGTGACCACGGCGGCCATACTAAAACCACTAACCATCACTGGAACATCTTAAGTAAGTCAAGGTCGGATGGATATTACACTGAATAAAATTTGTACCCAGACAGTGTGCTAGAATCTAACATTACAGTGTACTGAGTAATTACAGTATGTGGCCTAAGGGCTCCCAATATTACTGTTACGCCACTGAGCGAACTGACAATATGCTTTCGGACCTTCCACTTACTTTACTGACTCGTTTGTCTGGTAGAAACCAAGGGAGACAAATAGAAAATATAGACTTCAAAAGGTGGATATTTATTGTTCAGTTTGGACACATTTGCATGGTATCCAAATTATTAAACTGATCGTGTTATCGTGATCACCCCGCCTCCAATTTGGTCGTTGCCTGTGTACTGGCCTCGATACGGTGATTTTTTCCCGAATTTGCTAACACATCCGATAGTTCCATTGGTGGTTATATCTTGGAAGCACACAGATACGTTTTTAAATATCCCGTTGGGTTGATCTGCTACGGAAACAAAAGAAGCGGAATGGAGTATTCGGCGATCGATGTTTCTAGTAGGCGTTGAATGGATCTGTTTAATTGAGTGCAAAATGTCGCTTTTGACATTTAAACGAAGACAACGGTACTGAAGAACCTATTAGCGTTAAATATCAAGGAGTCACAGAATGTATCAATTGATAATTGAATGTCGGGATGAGATGAAATGATATTTTACCCGCTATTCATGACAAATTACATACATTCTACTAGTATCAGATTTAATGCGTATAAGTTGATAGAGAAGGTCGTATTCTAAGGCCGTTATCGTTAATATTAAACATGGCTGACAATTTTCGTTATTGGAAGAGATTTATCCATTAATATAAAAGTCTATGGGTAATATTTGCTTGCTAATTTTTTTTCTGGGAAGAATAAAAACTTGGAAATTACTGTAAAACGACTTTCGCCAAACAAAGAGACAAAGTGGACAGTTACTTAGTTGAAAAGCTAAGTTTCCTTTTGTAACTTTTAATAAACGAAAACAACAGACAGCTCTCGGAGCTGTCTCTTGTTTTCGTTTATTAAAAGTTACAAAAGGAAGCTTCGCTGTATTTTCTCCTGGTGTCATAGGTGTTTTCTCAACAGTTACATGCTTTTAACTGGACATTCGGGAGCGCGGTGGCCCAGTGGTAGACTGGAGGACTTCTATGCTAGAGGTCCCTAGTTCGATCCCCGTCCGGGACGACCAGCGTTGTGTCCTTGGGCAAGGCACTTTATCCCGGTTGCCTACTTGAGGGCACGATGACGCCGTGTGCTAAGGCGTACTGCACGTCGATGGTGCGCATGTCTTCAACCGCTGTAATCCTGCTTGAGCGGAGCTTGAACAGAGTTAGAATGTTGAGGAGCTCGTCGGTGCTCGGTGGTTCTCGTACTTCTCCGGCTTCCTCCACCCGTAAAACTGTCACGGTCACGATTAGCCATTGTGCATAAGTATGTGACCTTAACATGCCAATAAATAAATAAATAAATTGGACCTTCCTCGCCAGTCTAATAAGTTCAGGGGAGATAACTTTATCGAAACTCAATTTTCATGACCAGACAAGTCAGGGGTGTGGCATGATCTCTTCCTTGTTGTTCGCTGTATGGAGTTCGTAGATTTGGAAAGAGGGATAACAAATCTTTGAATATGGTAATGTTTGTTTTTGGTTTTCTGAGAATATGCAACTATTTCTCTTCTCATTTCAAAGTGAATCCTTGCAGAAAAATTAAACAAGTGTATGCATATTTTATGCAGCCCAAAGGGCTCTATGAAATATGGATGCACTCGTTCAAGCCTAGATTTATGTATCTTCTTTCTCGTTCACACGCATTGTTTGTATACATGGTGATATTCTAGCAAAAGTGGAGTCGAGATTTCCAAAACGTCGTAATCATAATGTATAATTTTCTGACTTTACGCCTTCCTATTCAAGGATCTGTATATTTCCTCATTTGAGGGATTGATTGGGCGGGAAGGAGCACCAAAGATCTGTCTGATGGAGAAGTTGTGAGTTAGAATATATAGCCCAAGAATCAATTGTTTTGCGACTTCATCAATCCACCTTGACTCGGATTGGCTCCACTTAGTGTTATGGTGAGTCCTTTCGATGTCGCAGTGTTATGAGGCGTCTTCAGCTTTTGTGGTGCATTCACCCTTGTCGGGAAGTAGGACTTAATTGGTCTTGGCGAGATGTGTACGGTCATCGCGAGGCCGAGCCAGCTTTGAGACTGCCGTCTGGGCTCAGGTGCGATCGTATATCTCACAACAAACATCTGCAGTTTAAGCTGCAGTTTTTTCCCATGAGGCAACTAGTCATTTAACCAATTACATCTTGTTTGACAGAGCTCATTGAGCTCTGTCAAACCAGATTGAATTGGTTATTTATTTATTTATTTATTTATTGGGGTTTAAGGTCACATATTTATGCACAATGGCTAATCATGACCGTGACAGTTTTACGGGTGGAGGAAGCCGGAGTACCCGGAGAGAACCACCGAGCAACGACGAGCAGCTGCCAGCTCCCCAACATCGTAACTCCGCACTGCGGCACAGGCAGGGTTAGATTGGCTGAAGACATGCGTACCATCGACGTGCAGTACGCCTTAGTACACGGCGTCGTCGTGCCCCCACGCGGGCAATGGAGATGAAGTGTCTTGCCCAAGGACACAACGCGGTTGCCGCAGGTGGGATTCGAACCGAGGACCTCTCGGCTTGCAGCCTGCACCTCTACCTACTGAGCCACCGCGCTCCCGAATGAATTGGTTAAATTCCCAGTTGAATTATGGGACAAATTTGCTGCTTGAAATTTCGGTATTCTGACATCAGTATGAAGAGGGTTAAATTCCCCTTAATTATCATACGTCTCATTCTACCGGGATTATGAGTTTTAATTGGGTTCCAGCTTACGCCAAATTACCTTTTCTTATTAAGTGGACATATCGATGTAACAAAATTGATAACTTTCGACTTAATAATTTGCTGTTCAGGACTTTCTAATTTATATGGACTGTATAACCCAACAATACCTTCAACATTTATTCATTCTCAGATGTATATAAAAAAATCGAAGAACTCATAATTCTGTAATGAAAAATAAAGAAAATTTCTCTAAGGCAAGTATTAACCCTAATAACATTCAACATTAATTAATTTATCGGGAATCTGTATCATATGTGCAACCTTATGTCTATTTTATTTGCTGTATATATTATGTATGTCATACCATCTCTATTCAAGGTAGGGCAATAAAGTTTATCTAATCTTATCTTATCTTCAACGCGAATTGCAAAGTGTGTAGTTTAAAAAATATATCTAGAGAATTTCTATGAGACTTTAGCGTAAATGTACGGTAGAAATAATCGCTAGATTTTCCAGCGTAATTTTAAAAGAATTTTTCACAGTGAGGGCTCAGTTTTTAATTTCGAAGCCTCATAATCTACTTCGAAATTAAACATGGGACCCTCACTGTAAAAGAAAATCCTTAAAATTACACTAGAAGTTCTAGCAACCAGTTGGTATTATTTCTACCGTAAATTTTACAGTAATGGGTGTTACGGCTTGAAGTGGAAACTTACAGAAGAGTGCTCGGGTACAGTGGAGTAGAACTTTCAGAACGAACCCCTTCAACGCTTACGTCTTCTCAAAACTAATGTCATCGTCATTCTTAAAAAAAAATTTTGTTTTAGAAGAGGCAATTTTAAGGTGGACTAATTTTAAGGTAGGATATTAATTGGTCAACTCTGTCGAATCAACAGTCTTCTCGTGTAATGAAGGAAAGCCAAATTTCAGTTCCTTGATCGAACAAAAAAGGTCGGTATTGTTAATAAGGCTGTCACGAGTAATCGATTATCGATCGGTCATGCCGAAATCGATTTGTATGTTGAAGGATCGGTAAATTTTACCCCGTTTTAGACGTTTAATAATTAAAATAATTTGATGAAAAAACTATTGTCTCTAAAGGTAAAAGGTGAAGAACGTCGACGTTAATCTTCAAGAGGCCGTTAGAAGCATTCATCTTTTATGTGCAGTCAAAGCTTCGATGTTCTGAACTTTTGAACCGTCAGTGTAATAATCAAGACCGGTCGTCAGTTGCGAACTTGAAGTTCGCAACTGACGACCGGTCTTGATTATTACACTGACGGTTCAAAAGTTCTGAACATCAAAGCTTTGAATGTACCTAAAAGAGGATGGTCTTCGTTGTTTACTTGAGGTAGATCAACTTACTTTAACTTCATTTTTAACGACTTTAAAGAGAGGGAGAGGGGGGGGGTCATCTAGGTACGATTAATCGATTATTATCGATTATTTACTACAATTAATCGATTCCTAAATTAACAAATCGTGACAGCCCTAATTGTTAAAAGTATTACAGGAGACCTGGTGATAGAAGAAGAGATCAAAAGAAGACACTTAATTTGATAAAATCCTCGCGAATCGAAGATTTCCGAATAAGCGCGACTCGAATCCATCGAACTTCGAAGCTTCCGAGGGACATATATATTCAAGTATAATGATGCGAAATTGGTGAGCATCCAGCATGGGTTTCTATATAGGACTTGAGGTAAATGGGCATGAACAGGGACGTATAGGCGCCGGGTGCACAGAAGGCACGAATGCTCACCCATACCTTTTTTCAGAAGGAGTTGAGAGAGAGGATTTAGATCAATATATCTTTATCAAACCATGATTGCAATCTTATCGGCAATTTAGCAGGAAGGGGTGCTCGAACTCGTCACCTACTCCAAGGATGTAACCAAATATTAATTCGTTTGATTTGTCTCTATTGCGGCCTTTGAAGTCGACACGGGGCGCGGTGGCTCAGTTGGTAGAGGTGCAGGCTGCAAGCCGAGAGGTCCTCGGTTCGAATCCCACCTGCGGCAACCGCGTTGTGTCCTTGGGCAAGACACTTCACCCCCATTGCCTACGTGGGGGCACGGTGACGCTGTGTACTAAGGCGTACTGCACGTCGATGGTGCACCTGTCTTCAACCAATGCTAACCCTGCTTGTGTGGAGTTGGTATGTTGGGGAGCTGACAGTTGCTCGTCGCTGCTCGGTGGTTCTCCCCGGGTACTCCGGCTTCCTCCACCCGTAAAACTGTCACGGTCATGGTTAGCCATTGTGCAGAAATATGTGACCTTAAACACCAATAAATAAATAAATAATAAATAAATAAGTCGACACAAATACACATGTGTGTCCATATTTAACAAATTCCCCCATCCGGCCGAAGCAATGTTTCGGCACGATGGGAAACTTGTTAAATATAGAGCATAAAAATGTGCGTTCTTCTTAATAGAAAGATATGCAAGTTCCAAACATAGCTTTGTGTATTGTATTCCTACCATCCAACAAAGGCACATGGGCCACCACACGTGTACATTAGTGTGTTGGAGCCCTTGTATGGCCGTGACCCCCCCCCCCCCCCCCCCCGAAGATGCTTCCTATGTCCCTGTCCATGACACTTAAGTGGCCGGCAAAAGAGGAGTTTAGAGTACTTTTATATATATTTTGAGAATTCTAAAAATACGTTTCTTTTGTCGCCTATTGTCGCCTATTTTGACCTCAACGATCGGTCGATTTGGACACGGAATTAATTGCTGTGACTTACACAGTACACGTCTTGGTACACAATAAGTCGGCAAACACATGTAATCCTATGTATTGAACATGTTAGCAATGTGTGTCGTTCACCCTCTTCGAACACGTTTGGCCACCGTGGAGGGGTGTCATATATTTATATATTTTGCCTGTTCTTGTTATACGCCCAACTATCTGCGGTAGTCTCCGGCAAGAAGAACATTTATGTTGTTTGGGGAGGGAATAGAAGGCACAGAGGTTTTCTTGACTTCGATCTCACTCCCACGCCGCACCATGTCACTTGCTACTTCCGATCGTGGTTTAACCCTTTACCTAACATGAAAAGCAGACGACACTTGCAAAAAAAATTCTTGAATAACTAATTTTTTTCATTTTTTGTCTCAAAAACATAGGTTATGACCCCTCGTTGGAACGAGCTCGACGAGCTCGTTCCAAGGAGGGGTCATAACCTATGTTTTTGAGACAAAAAAATGAAAATATTTTGAAAATTAATTGGCGATTTTTGAGAATAGCGCTGGCCGGTTTTGACCGTTACGTTGGGTAAAGGGTTATATAAAGGAGGACCAACAGGAATCCGCGGTGCACAGGGTATCGACCAGTCCCAATTGCCACTCACTGCATTGCTATTTTTGACGAAAATGTCATGACTTCGATATCCGTTTTGACTGATGGTTCATTCTCACCTGACATCGACTTTTATTTTCTTGGTGGCTGTCGTAAAATGGTAATCTCCTTGATTCTCGGTGGCGATAGGTAATCGTTACCCATGTGTTTGTATATCGGCCAAGGCTGGAGGCTCAGCAGAATGATCAATCAAACATTCAGATTTGTTGACTGAAGTGTTGGTCGTTGCCGTCATCACTTCCATTTGCATTTCCGTGTACGCCCAGGCTCTCAGACCGCCAGTCTATTTCGAAATTCGACGCTGTTGTGGGGTGTTTTGTAATCACTTTTTGTTGAAATTAGCTCGCAGATGAATGTTGATGTAATTTGGTGTGCCTTTAATTATAAAGTTATGCAGTTAATCTTTCCTGTCGCAAATATAGATATTCCAATCCGTAAGTACTTAATTCCCCTTGAAAACATTGCGATATTTACGTAATTTGTGGGACTATCTGGAGTAATCAAACACACTAAAAACTAAAGTGTTAAAACTGACACTTTCAAGGTGTTAAACCCATTCTAACTCTTAGAGTTTGATTTTAACACTCAAAGTGCAATGCTTTAAGCACTTCGACATTACAATCGTCAGACATCTGAAACTTGAATGGGTGGCACTTCCCATGTGTCTAGCATTGGTGGTTCTTCCAGAATCGTCCATAATTTGATTTGCGGTTGGTGGGCACATAATTAAAAGGACACAACGCAGATGACGCGGATCAGGCTCGAGAGTTCGAGCCTGATACGCGTCATCTGCGTTGTTTCCTTTTAAGTGTCGCGACATTACACTTGTCAAGTGGTATTATTGTAACACCTGTCAAGTTCTGGGATGTCTGCACTTGAACAAAGTGCTAGTTCAGCACTTAGCAAATGTTAAATACAGCACTTCAAGTGTAGTTTTTAACACTTTAGGTTTTAGCGTGAAAACATTACGTTTGCTGTGAGTCTTCATTTCTGATTAGTGTCGTCAAAATGTCGATCAAATCACGTCTCGACGGAGCAGCATTTCTGGTTTTTGATTTACAGAAAATGAATCTTTATGCTTTTTTTCAAATTCACTGGTCCGTAATATATCAGTAGGCCGGAAAAGCGAACCGAGGGTTCGGTTTGGTTTTCCAACCAACTGAAATTTTCCACACACGCTAAAAACTAAAGTGTTAAAAACTACATTTGAAGTGCTGTATTTAACACTTACTAAGTGCTGAACTAGCACTTTGTTCAAGTGTAGATATCCCAGAACTTGACAGGTGTTGACAATAATACCACTTGACAAGTGTAATGCCGCGACACTTAAAAGGAAACAACGCAGATGACGCTGATCAGGCTCGAACTCTCGAGACTGATCCGGGTCATCTGCGTTGTGTCCTTTCAATTATGTACCCACCAAGCGCAAATCATATTATGGGCGATTCTGGAAGAACCACCAATGCTAGACACATGGGAAGTGCCATCCATTCAAGTTTCAGATGTCTGACGATTGTAATGTCTAAGTGCTTAAAGCATCGCACTTTGAGTGTTAAAATCAAACCCTAAGCGTTAGAATGGGTTTAACACCTTGAAAGTGTCAGTTTTAACACTTTAGTTTTTAGTGTGCACGAGTGAATCTAAACATAAGCGATGACCAGTCTGAGAGCTAGACTGGTTCCAGGCCATTTATTTATTTATATTTATTGGGGTTTAAAGGCACTTTCGACAGACAGGATCATCAGTGTCGGACAGTTTTACGGGTAGAGGAAGCTAGTGTACTCGGAGAGAACCATTGAACAGCAGCAAGCAGCGTATTAACTCCGCACATGCATGGTTATCATTGGTTGAAAGCAAGTGCACTACCTTAGAATACAGCGCCACCGTGCCCCTATGATGTCTCGGGTTGGATTCCGACACTCTAACCACTACGCCATATCGCTCCCGTGACACGACAGCGTTGCATTTCTTACAGAATTAGACTGCTGGCCTGAGAGATTGATGTACGCCCTGTCTGTCAGTCTGATAATTATTTTCATGAAGCATCGACCTCCGACTGCTGTTGTGATTTTCACAAAATCAACCGACATTGTGCTGGTAAATTTATTTTCTGTTCTTTAACTTTTCGAGCTATAATTCTCTTTTAGGGGCATGTCAATTGGCCGTATTCTTCAACTGTATGAAATCGATTCCCACCTCTTATCACAATTATACAGTGAATTACATCCCTAAATTGCCAGTGTCTGGACTGCCTACATAATTGTACATATCAAATAGCGTCTAGACTATGACGACTGAAAGATGCCAAAACTCAATTTGTTTAAATACCAGCTTGACCCTTTATCTTACAAGTATTATCAAATCTACTGCCGTGATATGTAATATTTTACGGATTGTTAGTTTTTGATACAGTATTTCATTTTTATCATATGACTCGTCCGTTTTGTTCACTTTGAAACATTTGATATTTTGCTTTCATATTAATCAGTGATAAATAAAACCTTCCGTCAATTTCATTGGTCAATTTCAAAACTAGACAATTTGATTGGCTGAAGAAAATAAAACTGGGCCACATTTTCATAATTTGCATAATTTGAGTTGGGAGCTATCTGTCCTATTTAGGGTGGGTTGTATTGTATTAATCTTTTACCTACAAGAAAAACGCCATTCATTTTTTTTATATTTTCACTTTTGCTTCCAAAACATAGGTTATGACCCCCATTGGAACGAGCTCGACGAGCTCGTTCCAATGAGGGGTCATAACCTATGTTTTGGAAGCAAAAAAAGAAAAGTTTTAGTAATACGAGGATGCTTTTTCCAAGTGCCGTCTGCAACTCAAGTTAGGTGATGGGTTAAACAGTCATACTAAGTGGCTAATTTGTGCGTGTGTTTGTCATATGATAAATACAATATGCAATATGCAATATGCAGAGTGTTTTTCTCATATAATATTTATGAAACTCGTCCGAATTTCCGTTTTTTCCGTTTGGGCTCGCCAGAGGCTCGCCCAAACGGAAAATTCTTAAGACTCGTTTCATAAATATTATATGAGAAAAATACTCATTTCATATCCTCTATCTATTGTTCTATAAGACACCCAGTGTTGTCGGTGTCTGTAAAATTCAGCCAGAAGAAGAAAAGGCTTGTTTATGGGGTTTAATCCCGGGGGCGGGAATTCCCGAAGTCCCCGTTCCGAAAGCCGTTCACGATACCCGAAGAAATCTATAGCGGATCGGGGAATCACGAATGGCACTGTTTGTGTCAATAGTGTGTTGAACGCAAGTGTTCTAAATAGAAAAATTGCCTAACTTGACTTTTTAAGATTTCGTCAGCCCTGACACACTGGAACTTTTACAGTCCTGTTTCCTCAAGAACCTTCCTCACCAAATTACTGTAGTACTCAATCAGGTCCGGAGGACTCCTGTCTTCAACAGCAGAACCTTCACTCGCTTCAAAATTTAAACTCGTATTCATTTTCAAAATCACGATTATCATTCACTATTCACTACCTCCTTCAACACAAGCTCCATCTTCACTGCCGTTACCAATCTCCTCTGCTGAGACTGATGGCGGCAGTGAAGAGGAATTTGAAGTCGGAGGAGGTAGAAGTGGTAAAACTAGCGATTCTGAAAACAAAGACGAGTTGGAAGCAGGTTTGGGTTTTCACACTTCTCTTAGGAAAAGAATTTTTCCGTATGGAGATGGCAGATTGCCAATAAAATATTTTCATCTTCACGAATATAAATGCGTCTTGTTACTCTTGAAAATTTACTTGATATTATTCGGGATATTTCCCGATTCTCGGCTCTGAGTGTAATTTCATTCCCATTCCAGTTATTATAGAAAAACGGGAATATAGTAAACCCTACTTATTTATGCACTGATGCCAGTAATCGTGTATTTTTGTAGGGTTGTACAGTTAAATTATCCCCCAAACTCCCAGATAGTCCAGGCGCGAACATTTGGATTTCGATTTGATACTTAGCTTTGTGTCATGGAGTTCTGTACTTGTGGGGATGCGGTGGCGCTGTGTACTGGGGCATACAGCACGCCGATGGTGCATTTGTCTTCAGCCAATGCTTGCTTTAGTCTGACAATTGATCGCCGTTGCTCGGTGGTTCTCTCCGGGTACTTCGGCTTCCTCCAACCATAAAACTGTCCGACACGAGGTGACCCTGGCTGTCGAAAGTGTCATTAAAGCCAATAAATAAATAAATAAAATAAATAAATAAATAAATAAATAAATAAATAAATAAATAAATAAATAAATAAATTGTTTTGTACTATCCGATTCGCGTTGTTGGGGATTCATCCTTACTAATTTTGAGTCCCGATATGGTATGGATTGATTAAATATGAAGTTGTGTCACGACCAGTATGTTTTATTTATTCACTGATTACATATTGTTTTAACTATAAATCTTATTGACCTATAGTCCAACTACATCGTCAAAGGCATGCCTTGATGATGCAGTTGGACTACTTGTCAGTGAGAGCTTGAGCAATCATAGCCGGGACAAAACAGCTTTACACCCCCACCTCTTTCCCACCACCAAACGATCATCTTCGCGAAGTCTCTTTGTAAAGTCCATGCCGAGTTTGCTGGGCAAGATTCGTAAATAGAGGACATAAAAAGATTGTTTTGGTCACACGATATTTATGAAAGGAGTCGAAGAATTTTCCGTTTTGCCGAGCCTCTGGCGAATTCATAGACGAGTTTCATAACTATCGTGTGACCAAACACCCATTTCATATTTTGTTTATCATATGTCACCACAATTACTAAAAACACATCTTTTAGATCAAAAAAGGGTTAAAGAATGAAATTTCACCTTGAATGTCATTCATTTGACTGTGACGCGTCACAGCAGCACGCAGTCATACGCCATAACCGCATCAATGGGTCACAGATCTTTTCAATGATAACCAATCAGAGAGCGTTCTTTTGAAATTGACCAATCAAATCAACTGAAGTTGTTATGAAGGATTAATTAATATTTATTGAAAATAAGAAACGGAAATAATATTAGATTCCAAACACTAATTATAGGAATAATCATCAAAAACTTAATTGATGAAGCACCGGGTACAACTCGGTGCTTCATTAACTAAACTTTTCCTGATGATGTTATATTTATTTCCTATTAAAGTTATGCGTGGACATCACTGCCCACGCGTGGATTACTACGTCTCAACGACGACTGTGCTGTCCTTGGGACAAGTTATTTATCATTTGATTCAAACGCGATAAGGAGCATAAACTGATTAACAACGAAACAATACTCTCAATAAAGCGCCAAAGAGCGATTTGTAAATAAAGTGTTGTTGCAACAGAGCATCCTTTAAAAAATTAGCCCCCTATGACGTATAGACGACTTGAGAAGTTATTGAAACTAGAACCTCACGATTCTGAAATTTCGAGTCCAATTGAATACCGAATCGAATCAGGCAGAAGATTTCAAATCGAGTCACGAAGCGAATCTCAACGTTCTTTAAGTTGTAGATGTAATATCGTAAATATTGTCATTATCCGCTCAAGTATTGTATGCAACAGGAACTCGTCGGGTGGATAAATCAATCTAACAAAGCGGAATACCACAGAACGGCATCAAAGTTCTTACGAAAGAGGAACCTTTTGAGCTCTTCTATAACGAGGTCTCCTGTACAGGAGACATGCCAGGAGACAATACTATAAAACTTTACAATCGTATTTTCTAGAATTGTATTTTCTACCTATTAATATAACTGACTAAAATAAATCATTACCATTTTAAAAGATATGGCAATTTGCCAACTGGCAAATTGCCACATCTTTTAAAATATTAAAAGTTGATTTCAACCCATTTAAAGTCATAACTAGAAAATACAATTCTAGAAAATACAATTGTAAAAGTTTTGTTGTATTGGCCCCACTGGTGTTGGAAGAGTTCAAGAGAAGACACTTGAGAGGAGTTTCCTGACATCTCGACGATTCGGAAATTGACGAATCGAAGCCAACTTCGAAGGTTCCAAGAGTCTGATTAAAATCACGGTTCAAAACTCAAACACAGTAGTTTATTTAGCTGTTTTTTATCGATAAATGGCGTACAAAATGTAAATAGAAGACCTTATATGTCAATTTTGGCGCAAGAACACAACTGCGTACACTGGGTGCTACTTCCGGAATGTAATTGGATGCTCATGCTTCTTCTTTCGAAGTTATAGTTTTAATGGTCAGAAAAAATGACCAGGTCATGTGATCCATTGCTTTTTTGGGGGGGGATAACTTAGAGATATTTGGGTGTGTTAGGTTAAAATTCCGTTTATTGAATCTGCGAAGTTGGAGAACCTGTCAAAATGCTTTGGTTCTAATTACGCAGATAGAATCGTTGTTGGTAAAATGAAAACGTTTCCTCCAGAGTTTTGTCCTCGATGATCTGTGTAGATGCACAGGTAAAGATAATTACTAACGAATTACCGGCAAATACGTCAGCGGCATCAGAGATCAGTGACTTCTTTCTCCTCCTTTTAGAACTGTGTCTTGATGGGGAACTCATTTCATCGCAGCAGTACCTCAAGAGTTCACTGAACGTTGAAGCAGAACCTACATCAAAGATCTGAAGGGAAAGATAACCATCTGCTTAGAACCAATTGACTACAAATATTCCACCTTTCTCGGAGAAAACATTGGAACGTACTAGAACGTATTATGGACACCTTTCGCACAATGAACGACGATTGATAAAAGTTACGAATGGTTAAGAATACTCGTAAATTCGTCGGACGGTCAAAAAACCTGTTTGTAGAATTGACGACCACGAGTCCGTTTGTGTTTCGCAGTTTTCTCGTACACTGCAAAAAAATATAGGTTCTCTTTAGAACTAAAACTGGTTCTAATCTTGTCCCTGAGATGGAACCAATTCTGTTTAAACAGTATTTATTTCAAATCAAATAAATTTACCAAGATTAGCATTCAATTTTAACAGAATATTACATAAACTGAAGTAGATTCAGCAGTAAACTTGGAGCTTATTCAACGCAGTCGCCAAACATTTTGAAACAATGGAGATATGAACAGTTGGCATATCGAACCAGTTTTGGTTCTGTATAGAACCAAAACTGGTTCGATATGCCAACTGCTCATATCTCCTTTGCTTAATAATAATTTGAGACAACCTCGTATAAGCTCTAAACTTACAACTGAAACCAATCAATATTTTCAACATGCAGCCCTAAGCCTATTCATTGGTCTAACCCCAAATAATAAATATGGACTCATTGAACTGACATGGAAGATACCATTAGGGTTCACAGGGTTAAAAACATATAGGCTTTGCGAGGCATCTTCGATCACTGTCGTCATTAGTTAGGCAAAGAATGTATGGTGTGCTTTTCAGAAAGGAGATCATTACACAAAATGAACGCATCTTTGAAAAAGACTTTGCAGCCTTCCCAGCGACGTCGAAAAGACGATATACTAACGGACATTGGACGAAAACCAATAAGAGATCATCCCTGAATAAAACGGTCTCAAAGGACCTTAAATAACTTTTGAACAATTTCGAACGTATTTTAGGTCGGACAACATCTTTTCCAGATGGATGGATTACTAAATGGTGTCACGGAAGTAAATATTTTCCCATAGATGACCATTATAACGTTCCGGCAAAAAAAACTATGATCGCATCACTTTAATTTTGGCATTCATATATCTTTGTCAAGTTTAGCCCTTCAGACATTTTTTTATCACCCGAGAATAAGGGGTCATGCAACAAATAACAGAGAAAAACTGACACGAAGTGAAGTACCGATCACGTGCACATATTTTGTGTTACAAAAACACAAAAAAAGGTAAATCGTATTTTTTAGGTCCAAAGTCATCAAATCACCCTCTTTTTTATCAGGAATATTCAACAATAATGCAAGATGCCAATAGAATGTTTCAAACGTTTATTGAAACAATATATTTTCCCAAGGCTGTTTATTTTTAGAGATTGCATCATTTCCGAGTGCAACATTTCAAGGCGGGAAACTCTAATTCAAATATTTAGTTCCGTGATGCCTATAATCATCCTTAACCCTACCAAAGAGACATTTTACCACTTTCCTGAGATAATAGAGTCATTCCTGCATGAGAATCCAACTTTTGGCTTCTGCTGAATCAAAAACATGGGAAAATATCTCTTTTAAGGAAAAGTGTCTAAACTTTGACAAAAGGGCTTAAAAATTGGTATTGCCTCCAAAAGATTCTTCTAGCATGTTACCTAATAAATTAGCTGAGCGTGATAAGAATTTACAGCTTTCTTTAAAAACTACCCTGATCCCAAAATAAAACTACAATCTGTATCAGCACACAATATTTTTGGAAAAAAATCCGTCTCATTTAACCATACTGCAAGCAAAACAGTGTCCCAACCCCACGAAACAATATGAATGTCAATTTTGTTTCAAAAATTGGAGATGCAGCTATATATTTCACCAATATAAAAATGCCATTTTATCCAAACAACTGGTGTCAAATTTTCTTCAACCTGCTGATGTGGTAAAATATAGCCCTGAATACCCTGGTATGGCTCTTTTCATCAAAATCTATGATATAATTCATAAATTAATTGATATGACCCAAAACAAACCTACTGTGATATTAAATTTCCCATTTGTGATAGTTTTTAAATCACATTCTGGCTTCTGAAGATATTTTACATTGCGTTTGATGAATAGGTTGCAATTGTTGTAAAGGAAAAGCCCCAGTTTTCTTAGTTAAGGCACATAGCGTCATTGGTTTGGCATTGACAAAACATAAAACAGTACTTTTTCCAAACGAATGACCAGTACCTGCTACTGTGGTATCTCATAACACTGTTAAAATGCCTACAACCATCAAATCATTATTCTATAGTGTTATGTTTGTGTTGCAAGTTCACATAAGAGCACTTTCCTAACTTTTATTTTAATCCCCACAGACACCCATTCTGACAAAAAGAGTGAAATTGTAGAAAATATGTTTCCAAAAGAGGATGAATCAGACACTTGATTCAAGAATATAGTGGTCTTTGATATTTAATATATTTGTGTCTGGGGGTGGGTGAGGGTTAAAGATAGTCAGCTGGCAATTATTGAAAATGTGGATCCAGGTAAATGAAAAGCAAAGAAATACCTTGTCTGATGAAGAGATAGACTGACAGACAGACAGGCAGCCTAGCAGTCACACATTTAGGAAGTCTACATGATGAGAGTACTGAATGACATACAATGATAAATATAGTGGAAGAGTCAGGACAAGGTTGACAAATAGAAAAAATAACTCAGTGGACCATGCGTGCTGCAGTCTCAAAGTGAATCATCAGAAACTCAAAGTGTATCATATTACCTTCAGCCTCTAAAAACATGCTGTACAGTCTTTCCAAATGTTTATTATCAGCAGAAGGGTTAAATTTGTGTGGGAGGGGGAACTTGGTTCAAGGAAAGAGCAATATTTTACAACTGTCACCGTAAATTTGTGCTGTATCATGGGAACCATGACAGAACTAGTACTAGACTAACTATACTGGTAGCTATGCACAAATGCCATTCATTCACATGTTTGTCATTTTATTATTCTATTTTTTCCACTGTAGCTCCCTCTCCTCACAAATTTGTGTTCAAAAATACTCTTTCTATGAAGAAATTATTTTCCAATATTTTAAAGAGCATAATATAGACGAGAAAAACTTCTAAATACCAATGAACAGAAGTGCAGTATAGGTTTTCTGGCTGTGTTTGAATGGTGATTTGGGAGGGGGTTAGAAGACTGGAATCCTCCCTGTTCCTAGTACTATGAGAGGGAACCATGGTTTAAATAAATGTGTTAATAATGTAAGATAGGCTGTTAGTTAGCAGCTGCCAGAGGTTATAGTGTGTTCCTGGGGAATACACTTGCTTAAGATGTGAATTTGCTTGCATTAACAGCCTTAGTGTAGGCAATATAAAAAAATGTAACTTTTCAAAACAATAAAACAGTTTGGTAAGGTGTGTGGTCACCACATAAACATTTAAAAGTGAAATAATCCCCCAAAATAATAATTGAATCTGGTTTGGAAGCCAAAAAATACATATTTACTACAGGTATCACGGAACTAAATATTTCCCCATAGGCGACCATTATAACGTCCCGGCAACAAAAAATATGATCGCATCACATTAATTTTGGCATTCCAATATCTTTGTCAAGTACAGCCCTTCAGACAACTTTTATCTGACCCGAGAACAAGGGGCCATGCAACAAATAAGAGAGAAAAACTGACACGAAGGGAAGCACTGGTCACGTGCACATATTTTTCAAGGAATTGCCTACAAAAACACACAAAAAGTAAATTGTATTTTTTAGGTCCAAAGGTCATCAAATCACCCTCTTTTTTATCAGGAATATTCAACAATAATGCAAGATGTCAATAGAATGTTTTAAACGTTTATTGAAACAATATAATAATGTTAAAATGGAAATACCTTTCAAAAATTTATTTACCGCAATGATTATTTCACGGCCAGGGTCAGAGGCGGACTGGCCATACGGTTCACTGGAAAATTTCCCACTGTGAACCCCCCTATTTGAGGTCCCCAAAATTGATGCAGCCCAACACGTGTTGGTGCAAGAAATATTGTGAAATGGACCAATAGGCGAAATGTATCTGATTACATAGACTGCCTGTACACTGAAATACTCTCTATGTGGACTGCCCTTCGCATAGAGACATTTCGACATACCAGCGGTCTAGTCTGCATTTGATCGCTCAGATGCAAGCAAACTGCGTTCTGTCAAAATTTCTCCCATTAGGTCGAACTATGGTCGGCTCGGTGGGTGCCCCCACCCCACCACCACAAGAACGTCCAATTAAGAAGCATGTTGAGAAAACACATTTGACATCTGTAAACAATAAAGCCAAGTGTTTTCTTTTTGTTATTTTTAATAAATGAAAACAACAGACAGCGCGCGGATCTGTCTGTAGTTTTAGTTTATTAAAAGTTACAAAGGGAAACTTGGCTTTTATATGGCAAGCTAATTAGAAGCAACTACTTCATAGATTTTCTGTTTACAAGAATGGGCTAGCAAGTTATGCAACTTATATTAACGCCTCTCTTTGGCCCAATGACGCAGGTGTGTGTTATGACCTTCGTTGCGGTAACTTCGTGACCTCGCTTTTCTCGAATATTACGAAGGAATCTTTAGTCTGCACGGAGTGTGACTCTCTCCGCACAGAGGACAGTCATTTTACGCCCTCACCACCCCCACCCTCCATCCGATAGGACGATACGCAGTGACAGCATCAACCACATAGTTGATGCTGACAGAGAATGTTCGGACACCTCGAGAATTTTCTCCGCCCAAGGATCTATCCCTTGACCTCTGGCACCAGTGCACTTATCCACTCGGCCACCACCCTTTCGACTACTTAACCCTTTACCCAACGTAACGGCCAAAACCGGCCAGCGCTATTCATAAAAATCGCTAATTAATTTTCATTATTTTTTTCGTTTTTGTTTCAAAAACATAGGTTATGACCCCTCCTTGGAACGAGCTCGCCGAGCTCGTTCCAATGAGGGGTCATAGCCTATATTTTTGAGACAAAAAAATGAGAAAATTAGTTATTCAAGAATTTTGTTTGCAAGTGTCGTCTGCTTTTCATGTCAGGTAAAGAGTTAACAGATAATTAGTCATGAAGCATGAAGACTATTTATCAGTATCACACATACCAACACTAAGTAACAGTCATTTTGGGCTCTTTGTTTAGCTAATGTGTTTTCATGGTGGTAATTTGCAAGTTTTTCTTCTTCCCAGGACAAATTAGCAAACCTCACCTCCTAGACTTTTATATTAATGGATAGTGTCTGTATTATATGTCACAATGCACGCACTGTTAATATAATGAACAGAAACAAAGTTACAGACATCAAAAGATTGGTAAAACGCCGTTTTCTTATTTTTAAATGGGTGTCAAGAGAATAATAGTCAAACGTTCGAAGTCATTGGGGAAAAATTGTAAAAAGCCCGCTTCTGTATTTTTATACAACTTCACTAGAAAAAGTTTGTGAAATTACCATACCTTAGAGATAAAGTTACAGACAGCTTCAGGAAATTTGGGGGAGCTAACTTTTCTGTAAATCTTTACCAATGACGAAAATTGTCCGCCATGGAATAGTCCCACGAGCTTACTCATATTTTATAGCAGTTTTGTTATTCCACGCCATTATTTTAGGGCCTTTGTAAGATACTTTGTTTAACCCTATACCCAACGCAAATTTATTATTTTAAATATCATTTTCTAAAATTGTTCACACAATTTTAACAAAACAATATCATGTGACCCATCATTCGAACGAGCCCGACGAGCGCGTTCCAAAGAGGGGTCACGTGATATGGTTTTGTTGGAAGTCTTTGAAAAATAGTATTTTTTTCAGCTGCTGAATTTGCATATTACGCGGGTGGATGTGGCCGTTTCGTTGGGTAAAGGGTTAAGTCCTGAGATGGACACCACTCTAGAAGACACACGTATTTATATCTGTATGTATACTTTTTCCGAAATTGAAAAATGGGAGTCGATGAACTGAAGACAAAATGAACAGTTAAGTGATAAACTGACCAGTGATAATATACTACAAAACCTCTAGATACATAATCATTGGAAATCCCCATCTACAGAAACACCAAACCATGCGGAAAATGAAAATGCGTTCCGCATAGATGTGTGGAACGGAAATCGTTGACGGTGTATTTTTTTAAATAGAAGCGAAATTTCACTGGAATTTTCTGCAAATCGTGCACCACAATTACAATCTGAATCCCTACCTACCAATAGCTAAAAATCGTCCTGTAAGTTCCACTGTGTTCTATGTGCCAATAGGCACATAGAACACAGTGGAACTCATGGGACGAAATAGTAACACGGGTTCCCCTCACAACTTTGGTTGGCGATAAAATGTGTTCTTTGTGTTGATAGTTGTCAAATGAATTGCTGAGTGTCCTTCCAATAATTGCTTTTATAGACGTGAAGGCGTGTAATAAACACAGAACGACACGCGAGTGTGAATGGGTTAATCGATATGGCACTTTTGCTATCCCGGAAGGATAAAGCTTGAGGCCTGCGACCTCTCGTTTTATCCTTTCGCGCTGGCACTCATGTACTATATTCATAGGCAGTGTTCTCGCGGCCCGACATTTTGTGGCGCCAAATGGAATTTTTTTATGCGAAATAAAATAGTCTAGTGCCAAATGGAATCTAATTGTAAATGAGAACAAATTGACCATGTGTCATCCTTTGAGTGCAACAGGGTGATATCTGCAATGTTAAAGCATGCTGCATTGCAGATGGTACATTCTTGCACTCAGAGTGTGATATTTTATTTCAGTATAACCTGGCTCTTTTAAGTACTTGGTTGGACAAACCCCCACAATGATAAAAAATAGAGATAATAAAAAATTAAAACTAAATAAATAAATAAATAAATAAATAAATAAATAAATAAATAAATAAATAAATAAATAAATAAATATTATATACTCACTATTTATTCACCCCAAATAAATTAGTAGCATATAATTTATTATCTTCCAGAAGGATTATAAAACAATTAAGCAAGAGAAAAGATTATGTAACAAAGAAAGGTTTTGATAAAAATCAGATTAAATAGATAAACTGCTAGTGCAGTTGGCCCTCAACAAAGAGCCGTGATTATGCCTAATATAACACATTCCCGAACGTAGAAATATAAGGTACCAAAAAAACGAGGATTCTGCAGGAATCCGAACCAACCAAGTTACTCTTATACAAAGGAACGCGCCTGTTAAAGGAAAAAGGCGGATTCTGCAGGATTCTGTGAAAAATCCGAACCCATTTCGGTAGTTTTGGGTGTTTTTTGTGATTTGGAAAGACTGCCGGATCTATTTGGGGCATTAGATTGACCTTATGCAAAAGAACGCGCCTTATAACATACTGTGCTTCTATTATAAGTCCTAAATGGTGGCTTCGCCAAGTCCGTTTCGGTGAGTTTGTGTGTTTTGGGTGATTTTTTTTTTTTTTTTTTTTTTTTTTGGGGGGGGGGTTGTATGGTCTATTTGAGTAATTAGATTTACTCTTATACAAAGGCACACACCCCACAACAATCCCATTTCCTATTGTAGGCCTTTGAGTCACATAGCAACCCCGTGCTACCATAGAAACCAAGATGACGGGCTGCAGTATACAAAATGGATGACGGAAACACGTTTCACCTAACAACATGCGCTGCGCATGCGCATGCGCACTAAGGCCACGTATGGGATGACGTCACCAGACGGCCGCTCACGCGGGCTACAATGGCAATCAAACATAGCGTAACTGGGTCACGTGGCTGCTTCGTCACTTCCTAGGTTCTGGGAGGGGTCCGGCCAATATGGCCCGTTCGGGTGCATGCTATACTACTATTATGCCTGTTACGTATTGATTAATTGACAGGTGAAAATTATGTCTCGCCCATGTCGACAGAGAGATATTTTATGGACAAACGATGCACTGTAATAATAAACCACGAAATATTTGAGACTAACAAAAACATAATTATTTTTGGTGCCACATTTTGGTCCCAAATTACGTATTTTGGGTGCAAAACTAATTTTTTAGTGCAGTTGGCACCATTGGCACCCGAGAGCGTGAACACTGTAGATAGATTCTATGCCATACATGTTTTGATTCTCAAAACAGGTTGTAGTGTTTTCAGAAACTCGAGGAAAACAGTCCAAGTACTGACCTCCAGCTTCCAGGACTCCCGCTGTTGCTACACTCGAGGTTACAAATGAGTGAGTTTCTAAACAAAAAGGGGATCGCTTTACATGAGTGTAAAATTGTATCGACTTTGAAGTTCACTGGAGTAGGAGGTCACAAATGTGTGCCAAGTCAGATGTCCTCGAATAACCCAATAAAAAATACTACGCTGTTGCTACAGCAGTAAATCTTTGAAGTCAATTATAAAAGAGCATGTTAAAATATCACTCTTTAGATCGCGTTTGTCTCAATGATTTGTTTTGATTTTAAATGGGAACTACTTATGAGGAACTGATCCAATTATTGGCACTGGTTTAACCTTCTACACACTGATGTCAAAAATCAAAGGTTGCAGCAGTAAGATTCCCATAAAGCACACATGTTACACAACCAATCATATCTTGTTTGACAGAGCTCAATGAGCTCTGTCAAACATGATTTAATTGGAGGATTATTCAATCATTCATAAATTTATATTTTCCTTGAAGAGAAGGCATATCACAGTCTGTTGCTCAGTAGTTACAGCACTGGACGTCCAAACGAAAGGTCGACAGTTTGATCCTGTCCATCGGTAACTGCGTGTATCCTTTGCCCATGAGGTGGCAGGGTGTCACTGTATACTAAAGTGTATTGCACGTCGATTGTGCATTTTCCGTCACCCACTGCTACCTCAGTTGCGCCGAGTTCGCTGGAGAGTCTAACAGCTTCTCGCTACTGCTTGATGGTTCTCTTCGGGTACTTCTCCGCGCGTAAACCTTTCCGACACGATATTACCCTGGCTTTTGAAAATGTCTATAAACATCAATAAATAATATTTATTTATTTATTTATTTATTTATTTATTTATTTATTTATTTATTGGGGTTTTAACGACACTTCCGACAACCAGGGTCACCTCGTGTCGGAAAGTTTTACGGGTGGAGAAAGCCGGAGTACCCGGAGAGAACCACCGAGCAACGGTGAGCAACTGACAGGCTCCCCAAAATACTAACTCCACACAAGCAGGATTAGCATTGGTTGAAGACAAGTGCATCATCGACGTGCAGTACGCCTTAGTGCAAAACGCCACCGTGCCCGTGGGTGAAGTATCTTGCCCGAGGACACAACGCGGTTGCCGCAGGCGGGATTCGAACCGAGGACCGCTAGGCTTCCAGTCTGCACCTCTACCTACTGAGCCAACGGAGCTGAGTTAGGTGGACGCCGTGATTCCTTCTCTGCCAAATTGGCCTGAAATAGGTTCGATTTCCGTTCGGTGTGATTCCTAATCACTTCAGGCTGCGTAATAGAAAGAATGATTTAAAGTAACAACGATTCTTTTATTTACACATAAAAATAAAGCCGTTTCAATATTTCAACAATCAACAATTCGATTCTTTTCACAGAAATTTGGTTGCTACGGTTAAATAATTCTAAACAATCATATAGTCATTCTATAGCCCTGTACTGGCACTATAGTCTACACACTGGAAATGTTACTACCGTGAGCTCGCCATAAGAGCTTCACAAATCTGAAATGTTATTACTGTGAGGTCGCCATAAGAGCTTCACCCGCTTAGGCTCAAATGTCAACGTCTGCGCGTAACTGTACCTCTGGCTGTCGGAGGGTTCCGACCAGCAATGTTCGTCATCTATAAAGCCACCGTACTTCTGATTTGGGTCAGATATTGTCTACTCATACCTTATGTGCCTTTTGAAAGTCCTCCGTGAAAGTCCTATTGAAATATTGAAATATTCACTGTTCCTGGTTGAATTCACGATTCACAAATGCCCCTTTTTGTGCTAGGGCGAAATTACGATGCTTCGACAGCAAAACAAACTACTCAGAACGCAATCAGTCGGACGCTTCAAAGGGTTAATACGCACAATACAATTAACCTACACTTCTGACTATTGCAGGCTGATACCTGCTACTCGACAATCTAAACTTTAACGTTCCACTTGGGTTTTCCTTCTCAATGGACTTGGCACTCTAGCCGCCTATCAACCTTAAGCTAAATCAATCGTGGAATGCCCTCTCTGGCGATTCCAGCCGTTTCAGGGTCCTGTGATCGAAGGTACCCTTATGTCAGGAAACAGAGTCCGCCTGCCCTGGACTTCACCAACGCGTGTGTGACCCCAAGTGCGTGTGTCTAATGCTCTGCTCTTCAAGGAATATATACTTTTTACCCTAAACTGTCAGGTGGACAGACGCTCATCTGTCCACCTGTCAAAACGGTGGGAGATGACGTATATCGAGGCAGAATCAATACAAGTCATCTCGCGCGTGACTTAACGGTGATTTCACTTGTCGAGAAAACCGATTCGTTCCTGCCATTCATTGCTACCTAATGATCAGGTGTCGACACGATAGACATTTCTATCTGTTAGAATCTCATTTCTCAATTGGCCGTGACGATATCCTTCCACCAACCGATTACGTCTCGTAAGACTCGCGACTACTGTATAAATTAAATGAGATTAGACCTTATCTAACATACCGTTTCTCCCCTGGGTCCCTGCGCTGAAGCTGGATATACACCACGTGTGTTTTTTTTCCATGTCCAGCTTCACAGAGAAGTGAAATTCACGTCGGGTTTTCGCCTTGATGCGGAATATCTTTTGAACTTACACTATCTTTATATATGAGGCCCCTTGCCCCTATATTTAGGCTGGCTTTGCCCTGACAACGAGCTCGTCGAGCTCGTTCCAAAGAGGGGTCACATGATATGGTTTTGTTGAAATTTGTTAAAAAAAATTTAAAAAATGATTTTTAAAATAATGAATTTTGAAATCGTCTGCGTTGGGTAAAGGGTTATGAAATTTTTCACTAGCCCTGAAACGGAAAAAGCATCATTTATAATGTGTCTGGGTCAGAAAATTTACCGGATTGATGTCAGAGTCGAAATTTTGAGGCCATGTCAATTTTAGAGTAGGAAATTTGAAACTCAAGTTTCCAGTTGGAAAAAAAGATCAAAATTTCTCATCATTAGTTGGAATTTTAATATTTTTCATGAACAATGTTAATTTATTGAATTTCCAACTATTTGATTTTTGACCTCGGAATTTCCAACTGTTGAAAAAAATACTCCTAGCTGGGGGAGGGGGGGGTGAGCCCCCCCCCCCCCCCCCCCCACACCCCAGTCGCCACATCCCTGACTATCCTTTCCATTAATTTAAAAGACCCGGCGGTTAGATTTAAGCTTTATTTTGGGAAGAATATAAATTCTGCAAATTACTGTCAAAACACATTCGCTTAACAAAGCGCCAAAGTGCACAATTTTTTGTGAGATGTAATGCAAGCAGATATTCCTGATGACGGATTATCTTTGATAGTGGATATTTACGTCTAAAAAAAGCCAAGTTTCCTTTTATTGCTTTTAATAAACGAAAGCAACAGACAGCTCCAAGAGCTATCTGTTGTTTTCATTTATAGAAAGTAGCAGCAGGAAACTTGGCTTCATTTTCTTCTGATGTCATGGGCGTTTTCTCAATTACATTCTTGATAGAGGAAGTAAGCATTCCACATATTAGGGGGTGGAGCATTAACGTGAGGGGGTGGGACATCGCCACCTTTACTTCCAAAACAAATCACATGTTTTGTAGTGGTTGGTTGTCTCTGTTCAGAGTCTTGTAGTCATTGTTGAATTGCGTGTTATCAAACCCTTTCCATACCCTCGAGTTTCGATGTAAAAACACGGAATCCAAATTTTACGGACTGGGCCACTTACGGAATGCCTTATATGTATACAGGGGAAATCAGATGGAACATTTTGAAAGCTTCAGCGAAGGTATAGCTAGGAAGTAATTGATGGTAGTTTAGCCAATAGTACTGGTACAAGGCCGCAATGGAACAAGACTGTTGTTGAAGCTAATGATAGGGCAGATAGACCATAGACCAGTAGTGGCCTTGGAGCTTTGGCGACAAGATGGAAACGGAATCCCTTTTTTGGAATCCCATTTGTGGAATCCCTTTTTCGAAAACGCCTGTGGCTATGGAATCCCATTTTGGTCGTATGTTCCTATGTGATAGGGCACATTGTGTCACATTGTGCCTTTTCACATAAGCACATATCGGCACATAAAGCATGTGCTTATGTGCTAGGTCACATTGTGTCACATTGTGCTTTTTCACATAAGCACATATGACAAAAAGGGATTCTCCAGAAGGTATCCTAGATAGGTATCCTCAAATAATACAATGCTAGGCTATAGGTATCCTCAAATACCCGTATGTGCCTATGTGATAGGGCATATTGTGTCACATTGTGCCTTTTCACATAAGCACATATGACAAAAAAGGGGTGCCGAAGGTCATATGTTTTTCAAAAAAGGGGTGCTAAAATTGGGGTGCCATTGGATATAGGCTTTTGTTATACACAAGGGAGATAACTGCATTATGGGAAATCAAGCAATCTGATTGGTTAGTTAGATATATGAAACAACAAGAGTACTTGGAATAGGGTCAGAACTAACAAGAATAGACCAGAAATTGCTAAATATAGCAAAAATAAGGTAAACTGTTCCAGTTGATAGGCTCTTCTATTGCATATATAGATAGAAGCAGAGAATTCTGGGTAAATTTATCCTATAGCACTACGTGCTATTCTTAATAGGGGAAAACGTCATGGGATAGGGATCCAAAAAGGGGTTCTGGGAGAATTCTAATCCAGAACATTACTCCTGTTAATCGAATGCACCCCCTTGTGCCCCTTAGTACTATAGCACTACGTGCTAAGCCGATCAATTGGGGAAATAAAGTCAATTTCGGTGATTTTGGGTGGATTTTGGTGATTTGGAAGGATTGTCGGGTTGTTTGTGGTAATTATATTTACTCATCTACAATCGAACACCCCCCCCCCCCAAAAAAAAACATACCCCTGTCCCTTTGTTGGCCTTAGGTAACATAGGAATCAAGTGCTACCATAGAAACCAAGATGGCTGCCTCCAGTATACAAAATGGACGACGGAAACACGTATCACCCTAACAACACGCGCTGCGCATGCGCACTAACAACACGTATCACTATGGAGATGACGTCACAACATGGCCGCTCACGCGGGTTACCATGACAACACAGGCGCCACTACGTCACGTGACATGACGTCACTTCCGAGGTCCCCCACCGAGGTACCCCAAATATTCCCTCAAAAGCCCCTGACTTACTACTTCTGTTCAAGCTCCGCTCAAGCAGGGTTACAGCGGTTGAAGACATGTGCACCATCGACGTGCAGTACGCCTTAGCACACGGCGTCATCGTGCCCTCAAGTAGGCAACCGGGATCAAGTGCCTTGCCCAAGGACACAACGCTGGTCGTCCCGGGCGGGGATCGAACTCGGGTCCTCTAGCATAGAAGTCCACCAGTCTACCACTGGGCCACCGCGCTCCCGAATGTCCAATTAAAAGCATGTAACTGTTGAGAAAACACCTATGACATCAGAAGAAAATGCAGCGAAGCTTCCTTTTGTAACTTTCAATAAACGAAAACAAGAGACAGCTCCGAGAGCTGTCTGTAGTTTTCGTTTATTTAAGTTACAAAAGGAAACTTAGCCTTTTATGTTAAGCTGCAGAAATGTATTACCTTAAACCTCGAATAAATAAATTATTTATTTATTGGGGTTTAAGGTCACATACTTATGCACAATGGCTAATCGTGACAGTTTTACGGGTGGAAGAAGCCGGAGTACCCGGAGAGAACCACCGAGCAACGACGAGCAACTGTCAGCTCCTCAACATTCTAACTCTGTTCAAGCTCCGCTCAAGCAGGGTTACAGCGGTTGAAGACATGTGCGCCAGCGAAGTACAGTACGCTTAGAACGAATAAATAAATAAATAAATAAATTAATTAATTAATTAATTAATTAATTAATTAATTAATTAATTAATTAAATAAATATATAAATAAATAAAAAAATAAAAAAAGCTTATAGAAATTCATACACCTTCCGAGTATGAAGTCGATCAAACCCGTAAAGGTTCAGGAGATAGTGGACGTCACAACAAACAGAATAACTCAAACTGTTGTTAGGATGCTTGCATGTGCGTGTTTGCAAGTAAGGTGTGATTTTGTATATAAGGATGTTTATAGAGGCATGTGCGTATGTCTCCATGTGTATCCAGGGGTACATGCATACACATATTACACACGTGCAAATATGCCCACGTGTACCTCATCTTCATGTGAGATCCAAACGTGATTTGGACACACGCCTACATTACAAATAGCTCCCGTCTGATGATATAAGCGCAATATAGGTTGGATATGCCCGTGTGCTCTCTGCAAACATTGATGGTGTCACGTTAGGTGTTCATTGTGGATCTTTCACCATCCTGTCTGTGTCTCTCCTGTGAAAATGTCTCCCTTGTAATATTAACACTTTATCTGCGCGATAAAGTGTTAATATTACAAGGGAGACATTTTCACAGGAATGTGGCGTAGGTACCGGGGGGGGGGGGGGGTAAAGGGGTATTTACATTTAACCCCCTAAAAAAAAAAATTTCCAAAACTTTGTAAATCATATCTAGTATCTACACGAAAATAACCACATACACCTGCATATTCTACATCATACAGGCGCACATAAATGTTGCCAGGCAGAATTAAATGCCAGGCAGAATTAACATATTACGTACGTAGCCCACATATACTGTTCTCGATTCGTTAGCGTAACGTTAATTGTCTGGAACGAAAATCACTGGGTACCGTTTTAAGTGTACTATCTGATACAAACGGTACAGTTGCGCCCCAGTTACCTTGAAAAGTCCAAAATACATTGAAATACGAAAAATGTCCTCGAATCCAAAACGACAAAGATTACTCACTTCTATGTTCGATTTGAATTGAAACTGTATGATCTACACCATTTGCAGTGCATAGAAAAGTTGGTAGCCGATGCACTGACTGATTTGACGCTCAACAGGTTAACATCTTCCTCTCTGACATACATCCTCCTATAAACACCAAAAATTAACAACAACGATACCTTGATTTTTTCACTTGAGAAGCGAGAAAATGAGCTCTCAGTAGTTCATATTTCACAAATTTTCCAGGGGTGGTGCCCCGGACCCCCACCAGCGGGAGGGGTATCCCCCTCTCGCACCCTGGCTCGGCTACGCAGAGCGGAGCGCCAAAGGCGGCCGTGCTGTTCCCTACAAGCCCCTGTTTACAATACCCACCCCCCCCCCCCCCACACACACACACCAATATTATAAGCTTCCTACGCTCCTGCCAACAACTCCTCATTGGAACCAGGTGAGCAAGCAATGAGAGGGTCACAAGCTTTGTTTCAGAGGCAACAATTGAACAAATAATAATAGTATTATGCCATTGGGGGGGGGGGGGGGGTCAGAGGTCAGTTTCAGTGAGGGATTGCCTGAAAATCAAAACTTTTGGGGGGGGGCCTCAGAATGGCGATTTGTGTGAATAGTGCTGATCGAATTTCCAGGTGTGTTCAGTAAGGGGTTAAAACGGTTCCACTGGGTTTTCCTTCAAAGCAGTGCTAAACATTCTGAAGTATCAAATTTCACTGATTTAAAACAAATGCCTGAGAATCAATTAATTTATTTTGTGTGGCCTTATCCAGAAGTGTTATTTTGTTCACCTCTATCAATTGGGTAGCAATTAACCTTGGTTCGACATAGCGGTGTGCATTCATTGTGATTTTTCTCTTCCTCTCACCGTCATATGAAATTAAAGAAAATTATTTATACCGGATATTGTCTCCGGAATATTTTGACAGTTGGTCATTGAATACAATTTACCGTTATGTGGTTAAATTCTGAGTCATGTTTCAAGTATCCTTTTGTTTGCCTTTTCTATTAACGGGTTTCCCAAGTTCAGCAATTACAAATCTCTGAACCTCAGCCAATATATTTTTTTTCACTCTGGACTTTAAATATTAACCCTTTCAAACGGCCAAGACTTTTTTTCTATTTTTTGTGAAATCTTCAATCTGTTTCATGGAAACTACTTTTTTCGCGTCGCTTCCATGGTATCGCTCGCGTCACTTTGTAGCGGCTTTTAAGAGCCACCACACACTGTTACGAGCGACGCATCGAAAAGTAAAAAGTGAAATGGTCACCTCGAATTTTCAATTCACACTGAAGCTAATACTGTGAGAGATATTTCGAGCAATGTTTTATCATTGCACAGATGAATTTCGTTGAAGAGTGGCTCCTCTTGTTGAGGCCACGAGCAACGCGAAAAAAGTAGTTCCAATGCTGCGAGCGACGCGATGGACTGGATGCGATAAAAAAAACTGTTCAGTGAAATGAACTGGTGTGTTCCGATTGGACACGATGCAACAATGTCATGGTGATGATACGACCAAGAGCGATTTCTGGAAAGATTTCGCATTCGTGGAACGACATGGCGCCAATTATCAGAGAGCTGAGTTTTATCACATGAAGTACAGTACGTGGAGAGTGGATTGTAACTAAATCACCCGTGGAGTGGAGTTACCACCCAAAGTATCACTTTCGAATTCTGTACATATGGACAAAAAACACAAGCAATGTTTCATCCAATGGACCTCCGGGTCCAACCCGGAGGTTCATTGGCTGGAACTTTGCTTGTGATTGTTATGCTTTGCAACAAATTTGCAATTACTGCTCGGGTGGAATCTCCACTCTGCGGGTGATTTAGTGATAATACACTCTCCACGTACTGTACTTGTGTTTTGTGGAGCTCCTCTTCCTCGAAGTCCAAATTTGCAAATGACAAAACTTCGCTTGAAATATCGCTTAAAGAATTCGCTCTTGTGTGAATTGAAAATTCGTGGCGACATTTTTTTTTCCATTTCGATGCGTCGATCACGGCATTGTGAGTGACCTTTAAGGTCTCCATACACTGACACGAGTAAGAAGAAGAAAGCCGTATTAATGAAATGAATTGGAGTTTTCACACTGGACGCGATACGACATGGCGAAAAGCCGTCCAAGCGAATTCCGCTGAGCGACGACCAGGAGCAAATATTACAAAACTTCTGCAATTGTATTTTCTAAAATTGTATTTTTTGCTTATTTATATAACTGGCTAAAATGAATCATTTGCATTTGAAAGGATATATACTATTCAAAAAAAAGTAGGGGATATTTGATAAAAGTGAGATATATGAAGAAATATATTTATATTTTCATCAAAAAGACAGTTGAGGCATTGCAATGTGACATCTGGTGAATGATTTTAGCGATTGTTGGGTGTCTGACAAGCACACATTCCACACACTGAGCTGTAGAAGACATGGGCGGTCAGTAAGAGAATTTACCACATTCAGTCCAAGACCTCAATACCTTGTAAATCCTCCTCGGTTCGTGGGACAAGCGCGGATCCGACGTGGCATACTCCTCACAAAACGTCCAATATCGGCTTGACTGATGTTATTCCATTCTTCCTGTGGTGCAGCGGCGAATTCCTGGACATTGGTAGGGGGTTGTTGGCGTTGTCGTAGGCGTCGAGTGTGAATCTCTCGATTCATCGGAAGCATGACGTTGCTCCACCGATTGTCCAGCGCTGTCGTGCTCCACACCAGTTACGCATTGCTGCGATGTGACATTCAGTCAAACGTGGAATTATTCGACGTCGTCGAGCGTACAAATTCCAGCTGTGTTGGCGATTTCGGATAGTCTGACCACTGACATCTGTCGCTCGGTGCAGCTGCTGTCCAATTTCTGAGGCACTTTGATGGCTGTTACGTAAAGCTGCGGTCGGATGAAACGATCCTGGTTAGCAGTTGTCGCCTGTAGCGACTGTCATCAACATTGCCTGCCTGACGGTAGCGTGACCACAACTTGCTAATCACCAATTGAGTTACGTTGAGAATTTGAGCCACGTAAACGTTCGTCACGTGTCAGTCCTTCACATACCTCAAAAGTTACGTTTCGACCAGAAACTATTGACGAACGAGTTTATATCAAGTGAAGAACGATTAGACCGCCGAAAAAGCCCGTCCAGTACAAATGAATATTTCGAAATGTACCCCACAGACATTAACGTTGCGCTCGTGCGAAAAACCTGCTGCACGAAGTTTTCATGGGCCGATGACATTCATGATGCACACTAAACTTGGTAACATACTGATGTGTCCAATCACGCGTATCCAATACCATTTTCCGAAAACTATCAACATCAGTTTGGATATCCCCTTCTTTTTTTGAATAGTATTTATTATTTATTTATTTATTGGTGTTTAAGGTCACATACGTATGCACAATGGCTAATCGTGACCGTGACAGTTTGACGGGCGGAGGAAGCTGGAGTACCCGGAAAGAACCATCGAGCAACTGTCAGCTCCTCAACATTCTAACTCTGGTTCAAGCTCCGCTCAAGCAGTGATACAGCGGTTGGAGACATGTGCACCATCGACCTGCAGTACGCCTTAGTACACGGTGTCATTGTGCCCCCAAGTAGGCAATCGGGATGAAGTGCCTTGCCCAAAGACACAACGCGGGGATCAAACTCGAGACCTCTAGCATAGAAGTTCAACAGTCTACCATTGAGCCACCGAGCTCCCTTTTGAATAGTATAGACACGTTTTTGTTTTTACGCTTTCCGGAACGACATTGCGCCGACCGGCCAAACAGAGAGCTCTATTTTGTGTATTTTTTATTGCATTTTAAATTGATCATAGCATTAAGTTTTAAACCGACAGATGGAGGGTTACATCCTAACCAGCCGTAACTGCGTTGTGTCCTTGGGATATACACTTTACCCATATTGCGCTGTGTACTAAAGCGTATTGCACGTCGATGGTGTACGCTGTTAACTTTGCTTGTGTAGAGTTATTAAGTTTGAGAATCTAGCTGTTGCTCGGCGCTGCTCTGTGGTTCTCTCCGGTAACTCCAGCTTCATCCACACGTACAACTGCCCGACACGATGTGACCCCAAGTGTTGAAAGTGTAATTAAACCCGAATAAACAGACAAACTAATAATGCTGGCCGGATATGACCGTTACGTTAGAATGAGCTAACACACTTGGTATTTCTACTAAGATGGTCGACCCTTCGGTTTCAAATCCAATGCTATTACCACCACATTCCGGTCAGCTCTTTCCAATGAGGGGTCATAAGCTATATCTTTGAGGCAAAAAATGAAAAATTAGGTTATTTAACTGGTTGAGGGCTAGTTTATTTTTGTGGTCTGAATTTGTTTATCACCGTGGCAATTTGTTTTATTGCAATTTATTGGAGAGTGCCCACAGGCACTCTCCAATAATTTGAAATAAAATAAATTTATATAAACAAAATATTATTTGCATTTGACTGACTTTGGAACGTGGGCAGAAAAATGTTGGCTTTTGTTCTGGTATCCTCATTTTTGAAAGCTCTGATAGAGGCTTCTAGCACTCAACCGGTTATGAATTTTTGACAAATGGCGTCTGGCGTCCATGCTAGGTAATGGGTTAGTGACAATTCACCGAACATGACAAATCTTGGGTCTTGTCTCAAATGTCAAACGATAGTTCCGTACAGCGGTACAAAATGAACAAAGTTTACCAACAAATATTCTATCTTTATTGAGTAAATGAATACAGTCACCCCGGTAAACTGTTGAAGTTGATGTTCGCCATTGTGTTCAAGATTTTAAATTACACGTCTTTCAATACACCATTTTGCTATTTCTATTGCTTTTTGTGTTGTTGTTTCAAGTCAGTTTGTTTGAAATTGCCCAAAGGTGACCAATCCTTCCACATCGAGTGTTTCATTACAATGAAAAAAATGATAAGTCCCCACAAAGTGGAAATTCTGTTTCTCAAGCCATTTTATGTAAAATTGAATGTCGGCGGACGGTTTTTTATTTTATTTTTTATTTTTGTAATTATTTCTTTACCATCAAAAGTTCATGTTCTTGGTTTGTTTGTTTTTTGTTTTAGGCCTCGCAATCTGCAGAATAGCGTTGGTGGTGGTGTATTTCGTCCTTTGGTGCAAGAAGGCTTTGCAGTGCTAAAGCATTGCAAAGCCTTGTTGCACTCAAGGGACAAAATTATCGATTTTATTAACTTGGGTAAAATATCAGACATAAACCATTTAATTTTTATTTTTTTAAGTTTGCATTGGTTATAAAAAGAGAGCATGCGGCAGTCAAAATGACTAAGCGGGAGGACCTGAGAAACGGATATTTTTAACTTTTTTAGGCCTAATTGATTTTTTTAAAGATGTCACTATTGTTCAGAGAGCATTTGTGTCTTATTTCTTTGCCATCAAAAGTTCAAGTTCTTGATTTGTTTTATGTTTTAGGCCTCATAATTCACAGAACAGCATGGGTGGTGCTGTTTTTCGTCCCTTGGGTGCAAGAAGGCTTTGCAATGCTAAAGCATTGCAAAGACTTGTTGCACTCAAGGGACAAAATTATCGATTTCATTAACTTGGGTAAAATATCAAACTTAAACCATTTAATTTTTATTTTTTTAAGTTTGCATTCGTTATAAAAAGGGAGCATGCGGCAGTCAAAATGACCATGCCGGATGACATGAGAAACAGATTTTAAACTTTTTAGGCCTAATTGATTTTTTTTAAGATATCACTATTTTTCTGAGAGCATTTGTGTCTGTTATCACGAAGCGATTTAAGTTTGTCAGAATCAAAAGGCAGAGATTTTTCATTGTAAAACTGTGTTCTTTGAACGCTCTGTCACTTTTTTGATTTTTAAGGATGTCTTAATGGGGCGACTACTTTCTTTTTTCCTCATTGTTGTACCGACACGTTTAGGAGTTGTTCCTTCACTGTCAGCGCATTTTGTGTTGTTACAACAAATATTTTACGAGTGATGAGGACAAATTTTAACCCTTTTCATCAACTAGTATATATAGCCAGACTTGCAGCCAGGAGTCTATATATTAGAGGGGTGCAGGGATCTTTTGTGGGGTCCACACATTGTATGACGAAGATCGTAGTCTCCAGTTTGGGAAAGGTATTGAGGCGGTGTCTCTCTCGCGTCGGTGGAGCTGAGGGTATATTTTTTCAAAAACATTCTCCACTATTTTTTTGTAGAATATGCCCAAAATGGCGCTATTTGGAGCCCCCTCCCCCTCCACTTTTCGCTTTCTCCCCAAAACATTGGCCCAAATGCAAGTTTCACATAACACAGAGACACAAAATGGTCTCCAGTATAGGGCTATACACGCTACAAATACCTCAGATACGCTATTAGAGCACAATCTTACAAAATTTACTTGGGGAGGGACAGTCCTAACTAGGACTCTACGGTCGTTGCCCTCTCCTCTCACTTTCCTGAATTGGGAGGAAGGGTAACGACCGAAGGGTCTTTGTTAGGACTGAGGAAGGCCTGACCACACCCTCCGCAACGGCCTCCCGAATTTCATGCTTGCCCCCCCCCCCCCCCTCCCCCAAAAAAAAAACACCCTGGTTTCAAAAAACCCTATCATTGAATCATCTCGCGCATCCCGTTCCGTTTACATACGGGGGCTTTCTCTTTGTTCTAAAGTAACGGCGGATCATGCATGGGTAACGAGATAGTTATTATAAAACGGCCAAATCGGTTATAGGATTTCCTAACCACTTTAGCACCAGACTGTGACACAGCTCATGCAAAATTACTTTATTTCTTCTGAAAATACGCTGAATAGTTAGTTTGACATTTATCGAAGGTCACGACTACAAAAAAAAATGTCGCATCACTTACTCTTCCCTCTCATGCAGATATATTAACAAAAGAATAGACAACTGAACAGGCCTGGAAATAAAACGCTAACATCGTAACCCGATAGTAGGTTATGCTATATAATGTAGTGGTAACCAATAGGAAAAGGTGTCGAGTTGCTCCACTGCATTCTCTGTTCTTACTTTACGTCAGACGGGGGCGCGGTGGCGTTGCGGTAACCGGTTCTCGTCAGATCACAGAAGTTAAGCAACGTCGAGCCCGGTTAGTCCTTGGATGGGTGACCGTCTGAGCGATCGATTCGGACTTCCGCGTTGTGTCCTTGGGTAAGGCACTTAACCCCGATTGTCCACATGGGGGCACGGTGACGCCGTGTTCTAAGGCGTACTGCACGTCGATGGTGCGCATGTCTTCAACCCTGCCTGTGTTGTAGTGTAACCCTGCCTGTGTTGCAGTGTAACCCTGTCTGTGTTGCAGGACGGAGTTACGATGTTGGGGACCTGGCAGCTGCGCGTCGTTGCTCGGTGGTTCTCTCCGGGTACTCCGGCTTCCTCCACCCGTAAAACTGTCATTGACACGATATGACGTTGGCTTTTAAAGTGTCGTTAAACCTTAATAAATAAAAAAATAATAATACGTCAGACATGCGTTTTATGTCTTAACAGAATTGCCTCCAGAATTAATAGCAAGAACTATTTATTTTGACGAAAGTTTTGTTAAGATATAAACAACATGATGTTTTTTCGCATTTTGGATGCAATATATAACCTTTGAGTCGTGTTAGTTTCGAAAGATTGGAAAAACTCTCGCGATGGAGAATTTATTTCATGTTTGTATTGTATTGTTTTGTCGTAAACTGTAGTTCGTTCGGCGGGTTCTTTCTAGGCCTATTGAAAAAATTATAAATGTCACCCTTTCTACTCAGTTTACTTTCAAGTCCATGTATGCGTGACCTTCATGATCAGCGTGAAGAAAATTGTAGATGAATCACGTTGCCCCCAACACCCCCCCCCCCCCCCCCCGGCATAGTGTAAAGAAAATTGCAGATTGAAGCACGTTGCCCCATCCCTCCGCTCCTTTTCCCACGTCCTCAGTATCAAATAGTGGTGCTGATCTGTGAAGGAAACATCAAATACTCAAAAACGAAAAGGGAGGAAACTCTGGAAGACCTGGCAACACTACCCGTAGGATGATGTGGGGGCCAAACAAGCATTTCCGGTGATTCCCAGTTGCGACAAATGCCGTTCTGAAGAGAGATTGGTTACTCAATAGGGCACTAGATTGCCTGAAGTCAGCTTAACCCTTAACCTAGCGCAACGCGGCCACATCCGGTGAGTGCTACTCACAAAATTTGCCATTCAAATTTTAATATATTTTGTAATTTTTTGCCTCCAAAAATAAACCTTAAGAAAATTGACTGGAACGAGGTCGTCGAGCTCGTTCCGATAAGGAGTAATGAGCTCCGTTTTTGCATGCAAATGAGGTTATCATCGTCAAGTATACTCAGACAACATTTTCTGTCCAGAACAATATGGGTCATGCACCATTTAAGAGAGAATTTTCACCAGGACATGAAGAACTGGTGTCAAGGATATGTTTCTCCCGGGATTTCCATCCAACACACAGATACATCTTCAGGCCTCTGAATTCCTGAAACTACTCATTTGCATATTTCTATAGTACTCATTGTTGATCGCAAAATTAAATAAAATGCTTTTGTAGGTTTTTAAGAACGTATTACCACTTTTCAAGTCAGATAACTCTCATTAAAATTTATTTAGAACTGCTACACCTACAAGAAAGTGGGTGGCGTGGTGGCATCTTGGTTTCTTTCTACAATGTGTGGGGAGTTGAGTACTACACAACACCCTCGGGATGGAGTCGTCACCCAGACATATTAAAAATGCCACACGAGTCGCATTCCATGTTCCAGCCAATGAACCTCCGGGTTGATCCCAGAGACCCATTGGCTGAAACAGTCCTTGTATTTCTTAACTTTGTCAAAGAATATAAGTATTTGTCTCAGTGTAAATCTCCCGGCCCGAAGCTCAAAATTTTCCCAAATGGAGAGGGGTAAAGAGTTGAAATTTTCCGATAGCGTTCCGGGTCGTTGAACGTTGGTAAATACTTGAAACCTTACTCAAAAATCCCTCTTTTTAAGCAACAAGAAACTAAACTGTTTTAAAGAAATAGAAAGTTTAACAAAAGTTATTCTTTAATAAAATAATATTTATTTTTGGGGGTTTAACGACATTTTCGACATCCAGGGTCACCTCGTATAGGATAGTTTTACGGGTGGAGGAAGCCGGGGTACCCGGAGGTAACCATCGCCCAATGCCGAGCAACTCTCAGACTCTCAGCAACTCTCAGACTCCCCAACATACTAACTCCACATAGACAGGATTAGCACTGGTTGGAGGCAAGTGCAGGCCTGGCATTCTGAAAAATGCAGGAGGGCAAAAAATCGCTCTCCTCAATCAGCTTAGGAGAGCAATTAGCTTTACACAGCATTTTAAGTATCCAGTTGAACGAACTCATTGAAACTGAAACCAACAGACTATTACATCAGTGATTTTATTAACTTTACTAAGGTAAAGCGAAATCTCTTAGACATCTAGATGTCTCACTCAACAACCGAACACAAACTTGACAAGACCTGTGTGTGTGCCCAAGTTGGGGGCAGGGGGGGGGGTGGGTGGGTGGAAGGTGGTAGTGGTAGGCGTATCACTTTTCTTGGACAACAGGTCTGCTTGAATCTGCAGTCACATCCTGGTGCATGTGCTTCAAGTGGCAGGATAGTAGTAATGGTAGTATATTATAGTGTCAATATTCCTTGAATAATTACCCTTCAAACTGTGATGTCAGTTGTTGAAACTGACAGAAAAAAAATATTGCTGTGACCCATTTTGCTTCAAATGATTGCAACTGCGTTTGGGTATACAAAGTACACACCCAAACACAGTTGCAGCCATTGCCTTTTACCACTAAAACAGTTTCAAAATGAAATTACATGATGTTATGTGACTTCGAAGTTAAATTACATTTTTGCTTTACAACAAAAATTTAATGTGAGCATAATACATGTAATCTCAATCATCCCAGACCAAAATATTTAGGAGGGCAATTTTTCGCTCTCCTTAATTCTTTCAGGAGGACAGTAAGGAGGGCAATAAGGAGAGCTAAAAAATCGCTCTCCTGAAATTGCCAAGCCTGCAAGTGCACCATCGATGTGCAGTACGCCTAGTAGACAGCGCCACCGTGCCCCCACGTGTGCAATTGAGAGTGAGTGTCTTGCCCACGGACACAACGCAGTTGGCCCTGTTTGGAATCGAACTAAAGACCTTTCGGTTTAAGTTCATTTCCGTAACCACTGAGCCACCGCGTTCCCCATAAAATAATAATGCACGGCTTTTTTCGTGTACATTACTAGTCTCAAATATTTGCTACTATCGCTTTCATACAAAAAATATTTGAAATATATGGGTTATTTTTGCATAAAGAAGTTTGTGGTTTCGCCAAATGGTCTCAATTTTTTTCAACTTAGTGCCTTTCAGAGAAAATGTTGGCGTTCGAGAACCAACATTTTTTCAGACGAAGACATTCATGTGGTGATTGGCCTCCCCCCTCAATAGTTTCGGACCTGTAAATCCGCCTATAGGTTTTTTTTGGTAATCCACTTTCCAGCAGTGTTCACGCTGGGCCGAAACTGTCTGGTCCCACTATTGTTGTCCACTCTGAATATTTTAGTGCCACAGAAAGTGTTTTGCTGCCAAAACGCTAATGGAAGAGGAGGGAGTATACTTCGCTGTCTGATCAAAAGAAATTGATCGATTTTTGAAAAATCAACCGACAGTTATTTCATTATTGAACGGACAAATGGTTCCGGAAAAAAATCAAGACAGAACTCGACAGTTCTGGCGAAATCATCGGTAGGCGAAAAGGCCGGTCACCTTAGTTATATCTATGGTCGGTTGCCTGTTGTTTCACTTTGATATTGACAGTTTAATCAACTAATTACTGATAATCCACTAGGCTTGGTGGGTCACGTGTCTTTACAAAAAGAAGTATATAAATTGTTAAATACTTCATACCGTCGCGATTCAATCGCTAAGGTATGAAGTATTTACCTCATTAAATGCTGCCTTTTGTAAAGTTGATAACCTATAACATTTTATTGTTAAAAAATAATGTTCAGTACTACTCGGGGACAATTGATGTTTTAAGTTTGTCTAAACCTAATTTCCAAGACATTATTGACAAAAGAAGTAATAACATATTCTTTTGTTTGTTCCGTCATTGATTCTGTTCTTCCCTGCCGCAGTGGTTTTCCTTTACAAGTGCAAGAATTTGTGGTGCCAAAATTTTAGCAAATGGAATTTTTGGGTGCCATGTCAAAATTCTAGTGTAGTTGGCAAAACTGGCACCTGACTACGTGTCACTGTATCCACAAAATGTTATATCCATTTTGACGCACACACAGCTGTAATTGCTGCCCGTCTCACAATGTGTTGTAGCTGTTTACGGTAAATAAAGAATGACACTTTGAATGTATAGCAATTTGTCTCCACCTTTATGAATAAGATGGCAATTACCAATTGACTAGGGTGTTAGTAATGACTGTATCAGATTTAAAAATGTAGCTCTATTGTGTAGCCGTGACAAGTAATTATACCTTCCAAGGTAGAATGACCAGTGATTACTACAAATGATTGTGATTCTATTGTTGTGAGATTTTTCGGTAATTATAGAACGTGAAAAGGTACTTTTGTGACATTTCAGCACGACACACGTCAAATTTTTGTAAAATGACTTTCAAAAACTTTCCCAAAACACGTTCAGTCGTCCAGCGTTTTTCTCTATAGTACAATTACAATAGGGTACGGACGGAGAGAGAGAGAGATTAGGCCAACATAATCTCAACCAATATACTTTTATACCATAATACCTCCATCACAGAGAATCAGTGGGTGTGTTGTCTCTTACGACTACCTGAAGTTATCTGAAATTTGTATCTCTCTTTTGGGGTCCTGTTATTTGCAGTTCTATTGGGAATTAGCAAGGAGGAGCCAAGCAGAGTCTTCCATGTGTGACCGAAAATTCTCTCGTATGCATTATCTCTTTTATTGCCTTTATAGTCGACAAAAGTGCACATTTTGGCTCCATAATTCAGCATATTTAAGAAATTCCCATACATGGAGAGGAATTAATTAAACATGTGCATTTTGTTCCCAGACGATAGCACGGGGTATATCATTCTCCCCCACTGCATGCGTAACATACGTCTGTCCAGGGCGAGATAGCAGGGAGAGACAGATGTATCCCACCCCACCCACGTGACGTTATACATTTATAACGTTAATATGAACTTTAGTAAAACCAAGAAGCGCGCGCAACTCACAGTGGTTTTCAAATTATATAATGACATAAACTTAACAAAATTTAAAACAGTGTTTACTTTAAGGAGTCGTCCAACAAAACATTTTGCGTTGTGAATTAATGCATGTACATGCTGTATTGTAGATTTATTTCCCCCTAAAAACATATCAGACCTACAATATAAAAATTGGCCTCGAAACGTATTGTCGAAAATTTATTGTTTTTGTTTCGCTGGGGTGCATACAATGTGGAACGGAACTTCTGTTTTGGAAATGGTAATTCGTGGACGTTTGTCAGACAGTATGTCACTTCGACATCTTAGGTTCGTAATAACTGAATGAAAACGACCTTTGCCACAATCCGACCTGTGCGTACTTTTAAGTTACAACAAACGGACGTGTTGTTGATGCTTTTCATTTGGTAACTTTGTTCCAATAACACGCAGTGTTGGTTTGAAGTGAACAGCGTTTTGCACTTGCAAATGCAAAACAGATAAATCACGTGACAGAATACTCCGCAGAATCGAACAACAGCGGGATCCCAACAGCCAGCCAGCAGACGATGAAATCCAATGTGCATATATGCGAACATTTAGCTTTTCGACAATTTCTGTCATTTAGTCAGCAAAGCAAACGACAGTTGAGTTTGTTTGGAAAAACTTTAATTTTGAAAAGCATGTTCAATAAATTATTCACAGTCTGCATGGAATGATCTAAGGAGAAATCTCGCATTACACCGTTCGCTTTTTAGGGGGCGTCATTCGATTTGTTCGCTTCTGAAAACGAGAGCTGGGGTTCCCCATGTTTTTACTTCCGGTTTCCGGTTTAGATTGAATGGCATAGCATTCCTTGGTTTTTCCAATTTCACGTACATGTTGTCTATTAGGCTTGCTTCAAAGCAGCCCTTCGGGCTGCTTTTGCGCGCGCTATTATGACGTTATGCATATCTTATCAATTTCTTGCTACCAACTAATTCATTTTGACGTCATCAGAATGCCGTGTGATCAAAGTTTGATGCTCTAAAACTCTTTAAATCCCAAGATGCCGCCGTTCCTAATTGATTTCGTGGTATATACCTTTGGTATATACATAACTTTTGCATGCTCTTTCCGATGGTGTCATTAGTTTTTCAAAACAACGCATACCAAATGAGTTGATTATATCAGCACGTGACCGCCGATTACCTCTGGCTAACGTAACCGCTGTATGATGGGGGGGGGGGGGGGTGGAATAATCCCTGATGGGTACGGGTGTGAGATGGGAAAATCTCACCCTCGGGAAGCCTCGTGTCTGGCCCAAATATCTTGCCCTCGGGTGAGATTTTCTCATCCCACACCCGTACCCATCAGGGATTATAATATTCTTACCTTACTAGTGGTGCCCAACTGCAATTTATTGTATTTTCATTCGTTTTTCTTCCCCAAAAACAAATAGTATTCCCACTCACACTCGCCGAAAATGTTTCTCCACTCCCAACATCGTATTCCATTATCAGCGATGACAGATGTTTTAAAAGTAACCACGGAATTAGTAAAAAGGGTTGTTTTGGGAAAACAAATAAGGAGAAAATAAAATAAATACAAAAGTTAACCCTTTATCTAACGAATCGCCTGCATCCGCATGCGTAATATGCAAATTGAGCTGTTGGGAAAAAATAAAAAATGTCAAAATATTTCAACAAAACCACATCATGTGATCCCTCATTGGAACGAGCTCATTGAGCTCGTTCCAATGAGGGGTCACATGATATGGTTTTGTTGAAATATTTTGAAAAATTTTAAAAAATGATATTTAAAATAATAAATTTTGATATCGTAGGCGTTGGGTAAAGGGTTAAAAGTCAACTGCACGGATTCGAGCAGGACTTTATCCTCTCGTGGGCCGCGCGCATTATTTCACTCCGCTAACGCCTCATGAAGTAATCCTTCGCGCGCCCCCTGGGGGATAAAAACTGTACTCGAATCCGAGCAGTGAACTATTGTCTATATATCAGTGTGTGGTGCCCTTCTATGACCTTTCCATCCCCCTCTCGACTCCACCCAAGTTCGAAGGCTTCCAACGCTCACGACGATATGATTTTCTAGTGTGTATCAGAAAAGGATCGCGAGTGTCTGCACAACACCTCTTCCCCACTTATCAAAATACAAGCACCTGACAATGAACTCCGGAAGGCTTTTCTTTTTCTCCCTTTCTCTGCAAGTGTTGTCAGCTTGTATCAGGTACTGAAGCAGATGAAATACTTGTCTCATTAAAAAAAACTTCCCACAACACATTACGAGTTACAACAGTATTCGGATATATGTAAGGTTTCACCACACGGATGTTCTCTGTGATAGGGATTCTTTTGTCACAAAACTCAGTTTTAGGTTATTGTAGGGTTGATGTTTTTAAACAGAATATATATGAAAGTTGCACTTGGCAGAATTCATTAATATTTAGTCTGTGTGAAACACACAGACTATTGTTTTTGCACGGTTTCTTTTTCTTTTTTTTTCTTCTTTTTTTTTCTTCTTCTTCTTCCCTCTTCTTCTTATTCTCCTGTCTTCTGTCTTCTATGCACTTCCTTGTCCTCACGATAACTCGTAAACGAATCGTCCTATCTCGCTGATTTTTGGCATACTGGTAGACATTCACAACTTCTCGGCCACCTGTGTTTTTCAGGTCGCTAGAGCCATTGAGTATGGCCCAGTAGGCCACAGTGCTTTCACAGCCTCCAGTTTCCTGATACAGTAAATTCTCCCCAAGCAATAGGATGCTATGTTATTCACACTGGAGATAATGTAAACACCAGTGGAGTAGCTGTCAAGAAATGAAATATAATCTACTAACCTTGTTATGATAATAGAATGTACGTTCCTGGAACTAAGTTGAGAGAAACCCTTTACCTTGCAAGGAAATAGATTATAAATTATTCAGGTGGGTGGGTGTATGGGTGGGTGTATGGGTGGGTGTATGGGTGGGTTTTGGGTGTTTGGCTAAACCCCCTCCCTCCATGCATGTTTTGGGAAATCGTCCAAATTCGTCAGGGATATAAAATTATGCAAACACCATAAAGATAGACATAATACTCGTACACGCTCACAATAGGAATAGCCCGATGGGCATATAAACCAGAGGCGGAGGAAACTAAAAAAGTGAGGGGTCACACCTTTCTGGGTACGCAAGGGTGTAGGATGGAAAATAATTTTTCTTCGGGGGGGGGGGGTGTCAATGGTGGTGTGGCGGTGTCTGCATGCAAAATATATAAATTTATATACGCTGCCCCTCACCCTTGAACCCACTCTATTTAAGACACTAACCTCAACGTATTTAATTTATTTTGTTTTGTTTTTACTTAACCCTTAGAACCCTGGAGGTATCTTCCATATCAATTCAATGGCAGCATTTGGAAGAGGCCATATTCATCCTTTGTGGGGAGACCAATTAATATTTTCAGCCTTAGGGCTGCACGTTGAAAATATTGATTGGTCTTCCCCACACATTCACCCACACATTCACTAACCAACTATCATACTTAATGAATTTATAAGGCATCATGTTCATGGACCGGAAAGCGGTCTCTCGGGTTCAGAGGCTTAATCATAACTTTGAAGCTGCACTTTGAAATACTACGCTCCATTTGGAGCTTTCTATTTTTATTCAATAAAATCTTGAAAATCATTGCGGTCGTATATGTATAGGTGATGTGTAGTGACCATAGGGATTGTGTATGTTATGTCGGAAAATGACTTCAGGCGCCTATAATTGGTGAAGAAGTGGGGGGGGGGGGGGTGCCCCTCCCGATATAATCACTGTGGCATAGACAGAGTTAATTACATTACGAGAGTTCTAATTTAGACTGATACCAGAAACTTTCTACCCCGGTATGTCCGGTGACGCTCTTGCACCCTTGTCGGGGACCGCAACCTCCGTGTCGGGGAAATCCTGGCGCCACCTCTGGTCTCCCACCTCTCTCCAAATTCTGAATCAACAGACGCTCTATGTGAAATAGTTTTCTCAATGAAGTCACGCCATTGCCCATTATAATGAACATCACGCAAAAAAAATAATAAGTTTCTCCCTATCAATATTGACTGTAATGCGGGAAAGGGAGGTCGTGTAGTATTACTGATATATATGCCATATGGTCTGATGTGTGTAAAGCAAGAAGATAGAATTACGACCCTCGTTAATGCGGGTTCTGTATTTTATGTCCCGTATCCTACTCATATTGCTAATAAATGCGTAATAACATATATTATTAATATCGATTGATTAAATTCATTCAAGTAATAGGGGTAAATTCTTTTTTATGAGCTGATTGTAGTGAATAGAATTTCTAAGCAGTCTGAATGGAATAATAATGATATGATACAGTCAAGTTCAAAGTGATATGGGTATTCTAAACAGTGGCGTAACGCCCATACCTCGAGGTTATGACGTCTCCTAAGGGCCCCCAACAATTGCACGTTTTTAGGGGCCCCCAACAGTTCCAACATTTTGGGAAAAATCATTATTAAGGGTCTCAAATCAGTGATGTATTTGAAGCATTTAGGTTGGTTGCTCCAATACCATCAATACCAGCTTGCATAAAGAATCGGGGCGATATTCTCTGAAACCAGTTACGGGGGTTGTGTACGTGGCACATGACAACATGAGATGGTAGTTCAAATGAGGAAACACTTTTAATTTTAATTCATGTACAAGTGTGGATGCACTCTGGACAAGTTGTTACATCAAACCGTCAAAGCAGTATCCGAAATCAACCAATGCCAACATTACTCCTTCTTGGTTAAGGAGCTGACCAACTAACGAAGAAACGAAAACAGAAACGAACGAAAGGACGAACGAAAATCATTATCAGGAAAATTTTAATTAATGAAGCACCGGGTTCAGGGGTGGCGCCAGGGATTTCTCGACAGGGGGGCTGACCTCTCCGACAGGGGGGCTATAACATTTGACCTCCCAAACGAAGGAAAATGAGTGAAAATTTGTAAATTGGAGAACCAAAATAGAAGCAAATTGAGTATGTTTGTTGATTATTTAACCTTTACCTACATGTAACCTGAAAAGCAGACGACACTTGCAAAAATAATTCTTGAATAACTAATTTTTTTTTCATTTATTGTCTCAAAAACATATGTTATGACCCCTCGTTGGAACGAGCTCGACGAGCTCGTTCCAACGAGGGGTCATAACCTATGTTTTTGAGACAAAAAAATGAAAAAAATAATGAAAATTAATTGGCGATTTTTGAGAATAGCGCTGGTCGGTTTTGGCCGTTACCTTAGGTAAAGGGTTAGAGTAAACATATTATAATAAGGTCGGGAAATATTTCATCTATAAAGCCAGTTTGACGAACGACATTAAGGAATTTCGTGAGACTCACTATTCTCTATCAAAGTTCCAGTGCTGCACGGGTTCGAGACAGACAAGACGAGATATCTACATTCGATTGTCGGAAATTTCTCGAGAAGTCGGGTTTACGAGACTCTCCGACGGACTGACTAAAAATCTCCGACGGGGGCGTGGGGTGGGGTGGGGTGGGGGCTGGACCGCTCCGACGGGGGCTCTAGCCCCACTGACCCCCCCCCCCCCCCCCCCCTTGGCGCCACCACTGATCGGGTTGTACCCGGTGCTTCATTAATTAGTTTGTTTACTATTACTCCTGTGATTAGTGTTTGGAATCTAATTTTATTGCGTCCGCGGAAATATCGCCCACCCGTGGAAAGTGACCAGTCCGCGACGACTATACGGTAACCACTAACCAGGTTGCCAGCATGGGGGCACGATGACGCCGTGTACTAAGACGCACTGCACGTCGATGGTGCACGTCTTCAACCACTGTAACCCTGCTTGAGCTGACTGAACTTGAACAGAGTTAGAATGTTGAGGAGCTGACAGTTGCTCGTCGATGCTTGGTGGTTCTCTCCGGGTACTCCGGCTTCCCTCACCCGTAAAACTGTCACGGCCACGATTAGTTTAAACAATATTTATTCATAAAGCAGTGTTACACGTATACATTACATAATAAAAATACCACAGAACGGCAAACATTTTTCATGGTGTACACGGTATAACAGAAACAGAAGTAATCGGGATTGTAAGTAGACGAGGATTCGACAGGAAGCTATAGGCTTATACGAGTCGTCTCCTGCCACGATTAGCCATTGGGCATAAATATGTGACCTTAAACACCGATAAATAAATAACAACTAACCATCACTAGAACTTCTTAAGCTAGTCAAGGCCGGATGGATATTATACTGAATAGAATGTTTGTACTGTACAATTACAGCATGTGGCCTAACGGCCCCCATATTACTGTTACGACACTGATTCTAAATATGCAACTCAATGAAAAACAGTATTTCGATTTTGAAAATAGGATGCGCGCTGTGTCCTGTTCGCTACCATTTTGAAGTGAAGCGCGCTATTGTTGAGTCGGGAAGATGTTTTCAGGAAAACCGTCAACGAACATCAGCGCACTGTTAACCTCACTGGTGCGCAGTAAGCAGGAATTCCAAACATTTTACCCGATTTTTTTCGAATAAGCTTTTCGCTGCAATAATCAAATTTATTTGAGTTCGGTATAAAACATGAAATGCAACTTCATTGGAGCAGTCGTAAGTCAACCAGATGATTCTCCACGGAATTCATGGGAGAAAAGACAGTGAGTGGCATTACTGGCCTTTGAAGTTTGTCGAATTATGTTGTTTGCGTTCCAATTCTCAGAAAGTGAGGTTTGATAAGTTTGAAGTCTTGGAATGCTACAGCTCATAATGCAATTCATGGTGTATTGTTCACATTTTGTGCACGCATTGAATTACTCACTACCAAACCCCACCCCACTACACCCCCAAGGGCAGATTTTAAACTTTTAGAGAAAACATATATGAAAATTTGTGATTTTAATTTTTTTCCTCCAATTCCTAAAAAAAGTCAATAAAACCATATCATTTGACCCCTCATTGAAACGATCGCGACGATCTCGTTCCAATGAGGGGGTCACATTATATGGTTTTGCTGAATTAGTTTTAACCCTTTATCCAACGTAACGACCAAAACCGGCCAGCGCTATTCTCAAAAATCGCCAATTAATTTTATTATTTTTTCATTTTTTGTCTTCAAAAACATAGGTTATGACCCCTCTTTGGAACGAGCTCGTCGAGCTCGTTCCAATGAGGGGTCATAACCTATGTTTTTGAGACAATAAAGGAAAAAATAAGTTAATCAAGAATTTTTTTTGCAAGTGTCGTCTGCTTTTCATGTTAGGTAAAGGGTTAAATTGCTACTGCACAATTTGTATATTACGGCAGACGCAGTCGATTTCCCCAGGAAAGTCACGACAGATACGCGCCGCGTGACATCGGGCATTGTCTTGCTGGAATAACTACAATCCGACGTTAGCGTTGAACAACGGGACAGCAACAGCGTTAAGAATTGTGTCCCTATTTCGCTGTCCATTCAGATTACCATCGATGAAGATCAACTGCGTTCCATGGTGCAAGGAAATTCCAGCCCAAACCATTACACTACCCCCGCCGAAACGGTCGAATTCCCGCACGCAAGCATCAGAAAACCGTTCTCCTCGTCGGCGATACACTCTTGCCCTACCGCTACTTCGGATGCCGTGTTCAGCGAGTCTGTTGCGGACAGTTTGTGCACTGATTCTATTGTTAGTTCTACCAGGAGTAATTGCTGTTGTCTTCGTCGTCGGAAGGAAGCGATCCCGTAAGTGAGACGTCCTGATGTGTCGGTCTTGTGCAGGGGTCGTAACTCTTGGTCGACCTGAACGCGGTCGGTCGGCAATAGATCCAGTGGTTCTATACCTTCCAATGAGACAGTAGATAGTGGTCGCAGTGACTCCGAACTCAGCAGTGAGCTCATCTGGAGTTATCCCAGCCTCATGCATACCAATGGCACTCAACCTCTGATTTTCGGTTAACCTTGGCATTTGAGATGTCGGAAAACCGAAGCTAGCGTGTTTTCTCAATAACCCAGGCTCTCTAGCACAACATAACACAAAGAAAATCGTCAGTCATCCATTCAATTTGACATTCTCGGGTAGCACGTGCTATTTTGAAATCCGTAGCAAAATTTTATACGGTTAGGTTGACAACACCAACATGTCATTAAACTATTTGCACGACTTCTTGTCCACAAACATACAACGTTAGAACTATTATATTTCATCCTTAAGGCTATTTTTCACATTTGTTTCTATCATACTTTCTTTTTTGAATCAGTATATATTTTTACACCATAATACCAACATCAGAAAATATGAAACTCGTATCTCTTTTGGATTCCGCCATTGCAATCTTATTGGGGATTAACAGGAAGGAGGTGCTCTCACTCTTGAGATGTGAACGAAGATTCATTCGTATGATTTGTCTCTCTTTTGGATTCTGAAGTCAAAAAAGAACACATTTTTTTATTTTATCTCCCAACTATGCCGCGACAGTTTTTTCCGTCGGTTGTGAAATGAGGAGGCAAAATTCTGCATTATTCACAACGCAGAGATGTGCTAGTCCTAAACATTAAAAACCGGAAAACCGAAACGCTAGACCCGCAAAAAACGACCGAACCGATTTAGTGTGGTTGTGTACAAACTATTTTACTGGAAGGGAACTGGTCTATCGGACCCTATGGACTCTAGTCACTTATTCTATTCGACAGAAACGATACGCTGTGTTCTCATTGCCACATTTTCTCTCATATTGAAGCGTCCACAGGACAATGAGAACACAACATTAATTAGATGAACTTAAAACATGTGTTACCCCAATTCATGTTTTTGTCTGACTCAATAGGCTTAGAAACTGATCAGCCTAGAACCTTTAAGAATGATGAAAGGGAAGGAGCGTTAGGCTGAACCCAATGGATGTACTTACAGATAGGCATTTTTGTGGTGAGTGCACTGCAAAAAATATAGGTTCTCTTTAGAACCAAAACTGGTTCTAATCTTGTCCCTGAGATGGAACCAGTTCTGTTTAAACAGTATTTATTTCAAATTAAATAAATTTATAAAGATTAACATTAAATATTAACAGAATTAAACATGAATTTAGGGGGTTTCAGCCTTAAGTTTAGAGCTTATACGAGGGTGTCTCAAATCATTATTAAGCAAAGGAGATATGAACAATTGGCATATCGAACCAGTTTTGGTTCTATACAGAACCAAAACTGGTTCGATATGCCAACTGTTCATATCTCCTTTGTTTCAAAATGTTTGGCGACTGCGTTGAATAAGCTCCAAGTTTAGTGCTGAATCTACTTCAGTTCATGTAATATTCTGTTCAAATTGAATGCTAATCTTGGTAAATTTATTTGATTTGAAATAAATACTGTTTAAACAGAACTGGTTCCATCTCAGGGACAAGATTAGAACCAGTTTTGGCTCTAAAGAGAACCTATATTTTTTGCAGTGTGGTGTCATACACAATATTGTGATTTTTTTTCGAGTTAATGAGCCTGAAGTAATATTTACTCTATGTTCTCAACACATAGAAAAGCCGAACCGAAACCGAGGTTTTTCCTGAAACCGAAACGAAACCGAATTTGAAAAATCAAAACCTCTGATATAGAATGTCAATTTTTAGATGGACTAATTAATATCATTAACCTGTAGCCATTTATTTATTTATTTATTTGTTTATTTATTTATTATTTATTTATTTATTTATTTATTTATTTATTTTTATTTATTTATTTATTTATTATTTATTTATTTATTTATTTATTATTTATTTATTGATGTTTAAGGTCACATATATCTGCACAATGGTTAATCATGACCGTGACAGGTTTACGGGTGGAGGAAGCCGGAGTACCCGGAGAGAACCACCGAGCAACGGCGAGCAAGCGTCAGCTCCCCAACATACTAACTCCACACAAGCAGGGTTAGCATTGGTTGAAAACAAGTGCACCGTCGACGTGCAATTCACCTTAGTACACAGCGCCACCGTGCCCCCATGTGGGCAATGGGGGTGAAGTGTCTTGCCCGAGAACACAACGCAGTTGCCGCAAGTGGGATTCAAATCGAGGACCTCTCGGTTTGTAGTTTGCAGCATTGCATACTGAGCCACCGCGCCCCAATTGATCCACTCTGTATGATAAATCAACAACCTTCTGACGAACGGACGGACAAACAGATAACCCAACACCAGAACTATTTAAGCCCTTCACCTTGATATAAGACCGCAGCAAGATGTTCAACCAATTGTTCCCAAGATGAACTCTAAGCTAACGGAATCGTTCGTTAACTTTAAAGTGCTTTTTCTTGCATTGAAGCTGAGTTTATGTCCGTGTGGGAATTCTACTCTGTAGGTTTTCTATATGCTCTCGTCCTATCGACCTGATACTTCTCTTGTTGTTATTATGAACAGTTTATTGCGTCTTTGTGACCAGTGCAGAAATGTTACTGAATTAATCACGATGTCTCCAGAAGGTCAATTTCCGTCCCATACAGAGAGACCACTATGTGTGGAAGGAAGGTTACTGTCCTAGACTGACCAGCAAACATGGTCAAATTATGTTTTAATTTGTCGTCTGGATGGGCATCGCAAGCTGTGACAGTGTCCCATTTTTATGACACTATTGAACGTGGATGACAGAATGCTCTTGCTTGGCGATTTGGAAATTTAATGATCTGCAACAACATCTGCCGCTTTTGTTATTAATGACGGTCTTTCTACAAAATGATGAATTTAATCTCTAATCTATGGTGATCTTCACAGATATTATCCCCCATAAAAAACAAACATTTTAACTCCTGCCTGGCAACACTTTGTGGTGAGAATGTGCCCGGACCCCTCGAACCCTTTAAAATTCGAAACCGTTCCGAAGATTCGATTCAAGTCGAGTTGAGTCGCGCTGGTTCGGAAATTTCCGAAACGTCGATACATTTGCTAAATCGGACCAAGTGTTTCCTTTTGAAATCTTCTTCCATCATCAGTCTCCTGGCGGAAGACCTGATGATAGAAGAAGAGTTCAGTGAGTTTCCGCTTCCGAAACTATGTTAATTCCGTTCTGGAATATCCCTCAGTCTTGATTGGCTTGTCAAAACAAACTGGTTGCCGTTGAATACCGAGTACTGATTCGGAAATTTCAGTAACATCGATATATTCTCTAAGTTCGAGCAAGTGTCTCCTTTTGAACTCTTCTTCTATCATCAGGTCTCCTGTACAGGAGACCTGATGATAAATGAAAAGCTCAATGAGCTTCCGTTTCCGAAAGTACTTTGATTCCGTTCCGGAATGTTCCGCCTTTTTGATTGATTTGTCTAAACAGACAAGTTACGGTTGATTACAATACTTGAGTAGAGAATGACAATATTTACGGTCATAAGAAGGTGGAATATTTACAATTTTAACCCTTTACCCAACGTAACGGCCAAAACCGACCAGCGCTATTCTCAAAAAATGCCATTTAATTTTCATTACTTTTTCATTTTTTGTCTCAAAAACATAGGTTATGACCCCTCGTTGGAACGAGCTCGTTCCAACGAGGTGTCATAACCTATGTTTTTGAGACAAAAAATGAAAAAAAATAGTTATTCAAGAATTTTTTTGGCAAGTGTCGTCTGCTTTTCATGTTAGGTAAAGGGTTAAGAATGGTGAAATTCGATTCGTGATTCGATTCGATTCGAAATCTCCCGCTGTCTAATTCAATTCGGGATTGGGTTTGACTGTAATTTGAGATTCAGTGTGCTTAGAATGGGCACGATATTTCTTTTTCTTCTCATTTTCAGTTATTTAGAAGACAGACCGAACAGTGTTTCTGTGATAGGGAAAATTGCACAGTATGGAGCCAAAAATGTACACATTTATCAATGTAAAGGTGCACGAATCCCAAACAAATGTTTGGAAATTGTATTCTTAGCATACCACTAAGGCACAGGGGCACCATTGACATATATCCGTATGTAGGTGCCCTTGTATTACGCTGCCTCCTTCCGAAATGTTCGAAATGTGTCCCCGCTGGACAGCTTGTTATAGCTTCATCTATGGGCACACATTTAGGGTTGCATAAGCAAGTCAAATATGAGATTGGAATTATATTGCCGATTGGGCTTATAACAGTAGTACGTAGTGTTTAACCCTTTACCCAACGTAACGGACAAAACCGGCCAGCACTATTCTCAAAAATCGCCAATTAATTTTCATTATTTTTTTCATTTTTTGTCTCAAAAACATAGGTTATGACCCCTCATTATTTTTGAGACAAAAAATGAAAAAAAATTAGTTATTCAAGAATTTGTTTTGCATGTGTCGTCTGCTTTTCATGTTAGGAAAAGGGTTAAGGAATGTTCTTGCTTCCCCCGTCTGTGTACATGGAGGACATGAAGATATTTATCAAGAATCTAGCCTCAAGTCCAGCACATCCTCATCTTGGTATTGTAGGACCACGTCCCGTGGCACCCTACTTCAGCCGCCCGATCCTAACAACCACTAACCTTCAGAACCACATTTTCAGAGTATGAGGCCATAAGTGTCATGAGAAAATCTCTCAGTGAGGTATTATCTATCATTGCTCATTTTCTCATCTGGGTATTCAACTGCCACGTTCGGTGGCATCCCACTTCTAGCACACTTAACTAACGAACGACTGGCCTTCTGCACCCCTTTTTATCGTATGAGGCCACGCGGGCCATGAGAAAATCCCTTCTTTTGTATGTCTGTGGTTGCAGAGTGCTTTTTTTGTCGCACCTCAAATAAATAAGCACCCCAAAACCAATGAAGCAGACTTTATCTTGTTCGAATTCCCCCAGGATCTTCTTTATAAAGTAGCATATAGTGCTATAGGTTTATGTGGGTGTTGTTCATTTGTATTCATTTGTATAAGAGTAAGTATAATTACCCAAATGGACCCGACAATTATTTGTCTAGTTCGCATTCCTTCATGGTCTTCTAGTTCTAACTATTCTGGCTACTCTCACCCCAGCATTCCTGGAACTGTATTATGTTGTGACTTTTGTCTGTTTTCCCGGTGCATTCAGTAAAAGTGACATTTTTCATAGATACCCGTCTCTAAATTTTGTAGTTTCCAACATATTATCAAAAAAAGTCCATCTCTGTTAAGCTTTTTTAACCTTCGTTGTTTTTCCAGTAATTTTAAACCGCTATTTGTATGTAATTTCTAATGATGAGAGTTACCATAATTGGGCATCAACAGTTAAAACTAGAAGTCCTGTCATGAAATGTGTACAAATAGCACCTCGATATGCGCGTTCATCCACGCGTTATGACCACAGTAAGGCTATCAAATTCTGTACATATGGCCTGCGCACAAGCAATGTTTTAGCCAATGGACCTCCGGGTAACCCGGAGGTCCATTACCAGAAACATTGCCTGTGTTTGCTATGAGTAACCAGGAGAACCTGCCATGCTTTGGATGCCATTCGATATGGCAATTGCGCGCAATTCCTACTCGCAATTAAGCCTAGATAAGGGCACAGTTCGTGACGGGACTTTTAGTTTTAACTGTATTGTGTATTTTATTATATTTATTTATGCTCGCATTCGCCCCAATATATAAAAATGCGAAAATTCAATTAATCATTCCAAAGTTATTCATTTTCGTTTTTAAAGATTTTGAATGATCTTATTATGTTCACATACAATTGCTAACATACATTCACCTATCTAGGAGCATGGTTTAAGTTTATTGATACTGAGTGAGGGTGGTTCAGGGAAGAAAATGTGTTTACGCTATGCTGATCTTCCAATGACGCCGTTCATTCAAGTTCACTGACTGACTGATTCAAGATTCCTGCACATCTTCATCTTCTTGCTGAGTCGTGTCTCTAATATCAGTGTAACAACATCCATCGTCGCGGTCTTGTAGAACATTAAACCACTTTCAGGCGTAATGACCATTTGAAAGGATCCATCCATTTCCTCGGGACCCATGTGTATGAATCTACGGTAATCGCATGTTATTTCCAAATCGACGTACCTGGACTTGCATATCACCCCATGAGTGGAACAATGTGCTACCTACCGGCTATGCTAAAGCATTGCAGATGACACTTTGTCCCACGCAAGGAACGGTATTATATTTAATATATATGTATTTGTCTCCTCATCATCTTTAACTCTTAACCTGCTGAGTATTGTCGAGACATTTTTCATCAAATCTAGTCATGGCTGCTATAAAGCAGCCATGACTAGATTTAATAAAAATATAATCTAAATGTAACACAAGAAATCATTGGTAAAAAAATCCATTCAATTTACATGGTGCAAGTATGTTTAAATGTGCCCAACCTATACTTATTTCAGTGACAAGACAAACCATGTGCTGGGCAGGAATATCCACCAGCAGCATGCAGAGTGAATTTTATATCGTACTTGTTTGGATAAACCTTTCCTCAGGGTGTTTGTGAAATGAAAACAATAATTTGCACTTCTCTTAAAAATTGTATCGAAAACAAGCACAAACTGCATTTTCACCCCAAATGCAGAGGCTTTGGCCATTGCGAAATGGAAGTAGCAAAATTCTGATCTCGAAACATCTACAAACCCTTTGGCCTCAGACATGCAATTAAAAGAGACTTAGCTCTTGGTCTACTAGGTTTTCAGACAGCCATACATCCGTTGAAAACAATCATTTTTTTAGAGTGCGTAGGTTGACAAATTAGCACGCTAGAAGCAGATTTATTACTACAGTGCCCAGACATGTAATTGAGCAATTCTGAAAACCAAATATTGTTGTGACAGATAACATAATGAGTTAGACTGCGTCCATTAATCAGTCGCCAGTTCGCGTGTCCTGTGACAACAAAGACATGTCATCACTAGTTGTTTTTCCGTTGCATTTTTGTTGCCTTTTCGACGTGGTTAAAGGGATTGGAGTTAGTGTTAGCATAAAAGGAAATTTGAACCAGATCCACTCGACTCGACCCCTAACTATCGAAATGGGTTGCCAATTTATTGCATATATATACACAAAGCCATGTACCAAAGTGCAGGGCAGGGCTACCCAATTCTTTTTGTATAATGGGCTTATAGCAAACCATGTCACCACCCCGCCCCAATCGGGAAAGGGCCTGTGAAGACACGAATAACGGAACAACGACCGGAGTAAGCACAACTTCGCATTGATAATATTACGTGCCAGAAGAAGGATCCAACGTTCACGGGAAGTTAGATGTGAATTTAGGATTGAGAAGACGTTCTCAAAACGGGGCAACACACAACAACAGCTATGGGATAAAATTTCCTGATACCGGTAACAATATGGATGTTATCGACAGGGTAGGTTAGGGAGTGGACTGGTGGATATGGCGTGCAAATCAGTCCACGTATAAACATAATTTATCGAATATGGATGGAGTCATCGAGGAATGGGTTAGCAAATAGAATGGTGACGAATACCCCTTTCGCAAAGAGAACAATCTCACAAAGGTTCGGCCGTCGTAACGCATGATCGGGTACGATCGAAGCGCTCTCTGTGTTACTACCAAGACAGTTTATCCGTTTACATAAAATTTGAAATTCTGGGTCTTGAAAAATGCGGAAATAGACAGTAGCCAAAGACAGGTATAAACGTTCGTATTAACCCTTTACCTAACCTGAAAAGCAGACGATACTTGCAAAAATAAATCTTGAATAACTAATTTTTTTCATTTTTTGTCTCAAAAACATACGTTATGACCCCTCGTTGGAACGAGCTCGTCGAGCTCGTTCCAACGAGGAGTCATAACCTATGTTTTTGAGACAAAAAATGAAAAAAATAATGAAAATTAAGTGGCGATTTTTGAGAATAGCGCTGGCCGGTTTTGGCCGTTACGTTAGGTAAAGGGTTAAACTCTTCACCAACAAGACAAGTAACTTCCTTTGTACAAAAATAGTTTCAGTAAGGCCACACAAAGTAGATCTTCTGTTTCTCGGGCCATTATTTGTGAAATTGCATGCGGGCGAGCGGTTTTTTATTTTATTTTTCATTTCAGTAATTACTTCTTTGCCATCAAAAGTTCATGTTCTTGGTTCCAGTTTTAGGCCTCATAACCTACAGAATAGCATGGGTGGTGGTGTATTTCATCCCTTGAGTGCAAGAAGGCTTTGCAATGCTAAGCATTGCAAAGCCTTCAGGCACTCAAGGGACAAATTCATCAATTTTTTTAACTTGGGTAAAATATCAGACATAAACCATTTAATGTTAATTTTTTTTAAATTGGTTATAAAAAGAGAACATGCGGCAGCCAAAAGGACCATGCGGGAGGGCCTGAGAAACAGATTTTTTATTTTTTTAGGCCTAACGGATTTTTTTTTCGTTTTTTGCCTCAGAAAACATAGCTAATGGTGAGGGCTCATACCCCCATACGCTATGATTTGGAAGTAGAAATTGAGGCAAATAATAAAATCTGCATGATAATCTTTGTGAATAATTCTGGTCGTATTTATTTATTTATTGGTGTTTAACGACTCTTTCGACAGCCAGTCACCTCGTGTCAGACAATTTTACGGGTGGAGGAAGTCGGAGTACCCGGAGAGAACCACCGAGCAAAGGCGAGCAACTATCAGACTTACAAACATACTAACTCAACACTAGCAGGATTAGAATTGGTTGAAGACAATACACAACCACGGTGCGCCCAGGATTAGGTGCCTTGCCCAAGGACTCAACGCGGTTACCCCTGGCGAGGATCGAACCGTGGACCTTTCGGTTTGAAGTCCAATGCCGTAACTACTGAGCCACCACCCTCCCCTCTGGTCGGATATATAGCCGTCACAATAGCAAAGGGTTGATGATACAGATATGACACTAGACAGAAATTAAGCTACGTGGGAAGGTTGGCTCTCTTTGAGATCCATGTTCTTCGTCTAAATGGATGCCATAATTGCGTTGTTTACGATGGATGAGTGTAGTACTTAATTATTTATAACCTAACATTAATAGCCTTCACAAGGACATTGATGTTTGGTAGTAAATTATTTGGTATTACGCCCACTCAAACTAACAGTAATATCGCAAACATAATATTGCATGTGTAATGAGATAGAAGGTGATTTTGTAGAAACAAAACTAGTTTTACTGAATATTCTGGATAACGAATAGTTACTGAATTTGTCGGCGGGGGGCGAGAGGCGGGTGGTCACAGATAAACGCAATGGTGGCTGACTTCTTCTGGACCCGTTCCTGTAGATACGGATCTGGTAAGTGAGGGCACTATGGTGTAGTGGGGGAGTGGGGGATCGGTGATATAAAGAGGGTCCTGGTGAAAAAAGTTGATAACACGAAATACATAGTATAATAAATCGACCTCCCAGAAAAACAGATATATATATAATATATAAGCTGAAGTTCTTGTGGCTCATCGGAATAATGAGGGCTTTTAGATTGCGCAGACTCTCAAACAGAGGAGGACACCACCAGTGGTACGTATCCCTCCACTTTTCCACAGTCACGCTTATCAATTATATTAAGAGTTACGTAAGATACTACCTTCCAATTCAGGGTTTCGAATTTCCAACTATTGTAAATTTGACGAAAGTGTGTGTGTGGGGGGGGGGGAGGGGGGGGGGAGTAGACACCAACAGGTGTTCCTTAGGCATAATGTGTCATGTGCAGCCACACATACTTTTTTACACCTTTCGTCGCACTCGTCAAACCGTTCGAATTATTAAAATGGTATTTCTAGGGTCTGTTTTTCAATTTTTCTCCCACCGTACCAAATCATGTAAGTTCTAGTGCGTACCTGAAATTTGTGTTTCTCCATTGTGCGTCCGCCGACTCTCCTCCCAAATTCACCAGCACAACACTTCAGAGATATGACAGCTTCAGCCAGTTATGATCACACTCGGAATTAGTCATGCACAAGTAATATTAATTTTGGTGGGATTTCGTCTCCTGAGTTCCAATGTGTTCTATGTGCCATTAGGCACATAAAACACATTGACACTCAGGGGACGGTTTATGTATTATTTTTCCGTTTGGTCATGTGTGTGATTTCTCTGTCTGTCTGTCTGTCTGTCTGTCTGTCTGTCTGTCTGTCTGTCTCTCTCTCTCTCTCTCTCTCTCTCTCTCTCTCTCTCTCTCTCTCTCTCTCTCTCTCTCCCTCTCTCTCTCTCTTTCTCTCTCTCTCTCTCTCTCTCTCTCAATGAGGTCTTATGTAACACCCCGCTTATCCTGATCCGGGTATTTTTTTACTACCTACGTTCTGTGGATTCCCTTTTTGAGAATCAGTTTTTGGAAAACTTCTGTGATCAGAGAAAAACCTTTTTTTGTCATATGAGGCCACGAAGGCCATGAGGAAATACCTCAGTGATGTCTTATCTCAAAACCCTCTTATCCTCATTTGGGTATTCAACGACAGCGTTCTGTGGAATCCCTTTTTGAGAATCCCTTTTGGCGGAAACGTCTGTGGTCAGAGAATTCCCTTTTTGTCGTATAAGGCCATGAGGCTCACGAGGAAATACCTCAATGAAATCTTATCTCAAGCCCCTCTTATCCTCATCTGGGGTATTGAAGGAAACATGACATGTTAATGAAGCACTGGAGCGCTTACCATTGAGCCGCCACGCTCCAACCTTGCATTACCGAAGAATGTCGCCCGGTCTAGCACTGCATACTACCTATACCAGTCAGAGGATAATTTAAAGCACTATCGGTAGGTCGGTAATACCAAGGCCTAACAAGGGACCTGCAGGAGTATAGAACGCCCATACTATATGACCATATCAGTCCAGTATGAGAAGTACAACACCCCTTGACCCGAACAACGTAATGTCGGATTGCACAGTGGACAACAACAGCGGTCAACGTTTCTATGACGTTGCGTGCGCAAATTGACATGCCAACATCAACCATTTTGCAGGGAAAACTTTCAAGAAACTCACCTTCCCCATCAATCCTCCATCACATACCTGTACTAAAAACTCCAAGCCACCACTACATATACCATAGCATACTATATGTTTATGCACAACCCATACCACTTGCAGGATCTAGCTGGATGGAGCCGATGTTTTGACCAGGAAATAAGTTACTCCGGTAAAGCTCCGGTTCTTACAAGTTCCTATCGGAATTTAACACTAGCTGCTCCAGCAAAGCACTCCTGCACTACTTATGTCACACACCCACACAGTCGGTTATACAAACAGAGGACTGTAGTACCTGATTCGGACTGTTGGGGGCCAGTATGACAAATATAGAGTAGGTACGGAATGTATTAATTAAATAAGATTGTATCGTTCCTCTAGTGGTTATATAATGGAAAAAACAGATAACCGAGAAGTTGTTCGTTTAGAACTACAAACAGTTCGTCAAAACGTTGTGCCTTATCACCTTATTTGATAGCACTGTCTTAAACGTTTCTGTGGGAAGACTCCTCTCTTCAATGCTCAAACTCCCAAAGACAGCTGACGCCACTTGTGCTTGCCGCAGATGCTTTCGAAATCTGTGAACTGTCATTCAGTACAGCCATCGTGGATGGGTCAAAATCTATGGGTGGGCATTTTTCCACGGTGCTTCATTGGTGTAAATTTCGCTAGGTGTCATAGCGAATCATCTCTGAATTATATTCGTGTAAAAATGCCCACCCATAGATTTTGACCCATCCACGAAGGCTGTAAAGTAATCGGTCATCTTTTATTATATCCAGGTGAACGGTAAATAGGTCAATTATTCTTACACCCCCTCCACAACCACCCACCCCTCCACCACCCACCTTTCACCCACCCACTCTTCCTCTACTCAATCGGCCCTCTTCGCTACGCTCCTGTACACAGTGCCACCACAACTTGGGATACGAAAAATTTGTTTTGGAATGCTGGTAATGCATGGGGCCAAGAAATGTTATTTTGTTCACATGTTAATAAATAAATAAATAGCACTTAACTCTTTTGGAATAATCTGAGAAACAGAATTCGTAGCGCCTAATATTTATCAGGAATTTTACAGAATGTATAGGTTGTTAGACTAAAGCGTTATTATTTTAAAAGATGCTCTAATGATCTCATTGACAGTTTTTTCAAATGATTTTCTGTATATATTTAAATGGCACCTTTATACTTTCAAGGGACGATATCGTTGTTCATGGATAGGACATAAATGGTGCATGAAAATTAGGAATACGTATCTTTGTTTAACCCTTTACCCAACGAATCGGCCGCATCCGCCCGCGAACTATGCAACTTCAGCAGTTGAAAAAATATTATTTTTCAAAATATTTCAACAAAACCATATCATGTGACCCCTCGTTGGAACGAGCTCGTTCCAACGAGGGGTCACATGATATGGTTTTGTTGAAGTATTTTGAAAAATTTGAAAAAATGATATTTAAAATAATAAATTTTGATATCGTCTGCGTTGGATAAAGGGTTAAAAGCACTTAGAAATGGACACACAGAGTTGACTAAAATGACTACTGCAGTACTTTTCCGCGGTCTGCCGTCTGTCGACTTTAGTCGCCTGCACGCCAAAAGAGTTAAACGTGACATAACAATAAAAGTCGCCAAATTTAAAGACAGAATGAGTGATGAGAAATGCGGACGTGTACACCGGCAAACTAAACGGAAATTGTAAAATCTTTGCACACTAACCATTCATTTATCAGAAATTTGTGGACAGTTGTTTCTAAAATACATCTGAGAAGTTTTCTCGATCGATCATAGATAAACTAATCTCAGCTATGATCAGTTGTTCTTTTTCTTTCCTTCTCTTCCTTCTTCCTTTCTTTCTTCTTCACATTCATGGCCGTGTGTACCAGTACGACAGCGTAGAACCACCGCATCGTAGTGTATTTCCAAGGATTCCTAATCTGGTTTTACAGATTACTAATCTGTTTAAACAGCTTACTAATCTGTTTTTACAGATTAACTAATCTGTTTTTACAGATTACTAATCTGTTTAAACAGATTACTAATCTGTTTTTACAGATTAACTAATCTGTATTTACAGATTACTAATCTGTTTAAACAGATTAGTATTCTGTAAATACAGACTAGTTAATCTGTTTAAACAGATTACTAATCTGTAAAAACAGATTAGTAATCTGTAAAAACAGATTAGTAATCTGTTCAAACAGATTAGTAATCTGTAAGAACAGATTAGTAATCTGTTTAAACAGATTAGTAATCTGTAAAAACAGATTAGTTAATCTGTAAAAACAGATTAGTAATCTGTTTAAACAGATTAGTAATCTGTAAAAACAGATTAGTAATCTGTTTAAACAGATTAGGAATCCCTGGAAATATACTATGGTGTGGCGATTCTACGCTGCCGTATACCAGAGACTTTTTACGTGCCGAAAATACTCTATCGCACGAAAGCTCGTCAGGCTACTTGGCCCTGGTACTATTGGACTGACCTTCACCTTTATTTGGTGTTCAACGTCACATGCAGAGTGAGTGAGTGTTACGAAGTTGGAAGTTGTGATGGTAGCCCGCGTGAACAGTCATGTTGTGAAATTGGTTTTATTGCGAGTCGTTGGATTCTGCGCTTGTCCTCAGGTGACACGTATTTCGATTGGCCGTTTTTTTACCATGTTCGACTTCTAGAATGTGGAAGTCGGGACGCTTTTCAAACCATATGAGCCAATGGCCATTATATATTTTGAGCAGGCGGAGTGTACTCGACCAAAGTACCCCACCCCCCCCCCCCACCCCACCACTCCCCATTCATTTCACTATGTGCTGGGTTAGGAGTATTTATCCTCATTATGTGAATATCCAGGGTCATCCGGAGGGGGAGGTGTAAATGTTCCTGAGTACTTTTTGAAGACTTTACCCTTTGAACCCTGATGGTATCTACCACGCCAGTTCAGTGTCATCAAGAAGAAGATTCTATATTCGTTACCTGGGGAAGGCCATTCAATATTTGAGGCTGCACGTTGAACATCTTGATTGGTCTACCACACAAATTCATCGAGCAACAGCCTACTTAACCCTTTACCTAACGTAACGGCCAAAACCGGCCAGCGCTATTCTCAAAAATCGTCAATTAATTTTCAAAATATTTTCATTTTTTGTCTCAAAAACATAGGTTATGACCCCTCGTTGGAACGAGCTCGTCGAGCTCGTTCCAACGAGGGGTCATAACCTATGTTTTTGAGATAACAAATGAAAAAAAATTAGTTATTCAAGAATTTTTTTTGCAAGTGTCGTCTGCTTTTCATGTTAGGTAAAGGGTTAATGAAGTCAGGTTTTAAAATAGAACAGAATACTTTAGTGCTCAGCCATAATATACTGAGTCAAAAAAGAAAGTATAATAGAAACAAATATGAAAAAATAGCATAAAGGATGAAATATAATAGTTCCAATGTTGCATCTTTGTGGACAAGAAGTCATGCAAAGAGTTTAATGACATGTTGTTGTTGTCCACCCAACCGTATACAATTTTGCTACGGATTTCAAAATAGCACGTGCTACCCGAGAATGTCAAATTGAATGGGAGACCAACGATTTTCGTTGTGTTATGTTGTGCTAGAGAGACTGGGTTATTGACAAAACACGCTAGGTTTTGCCTTCCGACATATTGAAAAATGCCAAGATGGTATGCACGAGGTTGGGATACCTCCAGATAAGCTCTCTGCTGAGTTCGGAGTCACTGTGGCCACTATTTACCGTCTCATTGGAAGGTATAGAACCACTGGATCTACTGCCGACCGACCACGTTCAGGTCGACCAATAAGAGTTAAGACCCTTGCACAAGACTGACACATCGGGACGTCTCGCTTGCAGGATCGCTTCCTTCCGGCGACGAGGACAGCAGCAATTACTCCTCGTAGAACTAACAATAGAATCAGTGCACAAACTGTCCGCAACAGACTCGCTGAACACGGCATCCGAAGTGGGCGTCCATACCATGGACCAATCCTTACCCAACATCATCTTACTGTCAGAATGGAATGGGTACGACAGCGTGTTCGCTGAACTCAGCAGCATTGGAGCATTGTTCATTTTCGTGATGCATCACGATTTTGTCTACGGCGCGCTGATGGCAGGACAAGAGTATATCGCAGACGAGGAGAACGGTTTTCTGATGCCTGCATGCTACCGTTTCGGCGGCGGTAGTGTAATGGCTTGAGCAGGAATTTCCTTGCACCATCGAACGCAGTTGATCTTCATCGATGGTAATCTGAATGGACAGCGATATAGGGACGACCTTCTTAACGCTATTGTTGTTCCTTTGTTCAACACTAACGTCGGGTTGCAGTTAAGTCCAGAAAGACAATGCCCGATGTCACGTGGTGCGTATCTGTCGTGACTTTCTTGAGGAGCAGAGTATCGAACTTCTTCCCTGGCCCCCACTTTTATCAGATTTGTCGCCAATCGAGCATCTTTGGGATCAAATAGACCGTTGGGTACGACTTCATGATCTTCAGACGTTAGGCAATTTACGTAATGTTCTAAGGCAGGGTGACATCCAGGGACTTATCAGGTCCATGCTCCGTCGATGGCTTGCCATCCAAGAGGCAAACGGTGGACATACATGCTATTGACTGCATGTGTGAACTTTTCATTTCACCCATGTTTGAATTGCGAAGTCCTGACGTGACGCTGGCAACAGTAAGAACATGAAATTATGCAAATTCATTCAGCTAGACTCGAAATATAAATTTTCAATAATTTGTTTGGGATTAACCCTTTACCCAACGTAACGGCCAAAACCGGCCAGCGCTATTCTCAAAAATCGCCAATTAATTTTCACTATTTTTTTAATTTTAGCTCGTTCCAACGAGGGGTCATAACCTATGTTTTTGAGACAAAAAATGAAAAAAATTAGTTATTCAAGATTTTTTTTTGCAAGTGTCGTCTGCTTTTCACGTTAGGTAAAGGGTTAAAGTCGATAATGCTAAAAAAAATGCTCCTCAAAATTTATTATACTTTCTTTTTTGACTCAGTATACAAAGAAAATATATGGCAGCATAAAAAGAACTACAAAAATGTGTTTTGTGGGAGAAGGTTTCATTAAGGGATTTCCATTTTACTCTCTAATACAGATATAGACCTAAAAGAAGGGCACCCGAGTTTTGTTGGGTAATGGATGAGTGTAAATATCCATCACAAAAACTCATATAAGGAATTGAGGGACATGCCGCGAAAATTCATTCAGGAACCCCCTCATGTCCTTCTTAAACCCATAAAGACAAATGGTCGCACAAAAAGACAAATCGTGGAAGATAACCGTGAATTGTTCAGCCACTCTACTTAATTCGGATACACCCCCAGAACACGCCCCCTCGAGCAACATCAGAACCCGTTTAACCTCTTATTAGCCACTAGCTTGAAAGAAACAACAATTCGCTGCTACATGCCCGAACAACTCGACGATTTATCTGTGAAGTCACGGGATCGTTTGGCATGAAACATATTACTGCTCACTAGGCCACGACGTTACGAAATCGTATTAATATACGAATTCCAAAAACATATCTTTTTAGACTATTCGTTTCAAAGACGTTATCTCATAAACATTGACCATGACATGTGTTATTGAGTATGCTTTTCAGTCGCGTTGACATGAATTTTTTCAGGAGGAGGGGGGGGGGGTACGGTAAGTAGCAAGCGATGATCACCGGCTTCGGAAGCTCCAAAAAATGTTGGGGGTTACACCTTTCTGGGTACCGCAATGATGTAGGATGGAAAATCATTTTTCTTTGGGGGGGGGGTGGAGGGGGGATCAATGGTGGTGGGGCTGTGCATTCATGCAAAATATATAAATTTATATACGCTTCACCTCACCCTTGAACCCACTCTTTTTAAGACACTAACCTCAGCGTATTTATTTTGTTTTGATTTTACATAATCCTTAGATCCCTGGTAGTATCTTCCATATCAATTCAATGGCAGCAATTGGAAGATGCATATTCATTATTTGTGGGCAGACTAATTAATATTTTCAACGTGCAGCCTCAGGCTGCACGTTGAAAATATTGATTGGTCGTCCCCCACACATTCACTTACCAGCTATCTTACTTAATGAATTTATATAGTATCATGTTCATGTTCCTGAAAAGCGGCTTCTCGGGTTCAAAGGGATAATCATAACTTTCTATTTTTATTCAATAAAATCTTGAAAATCAATGTGGTCATATATGTATAGGTGATGTGTAATGACCATACGGGTTGTGTATGTTATGTCCGAAAATGCCGCTCGGATACCTATATCTGGTGAGAAGAGTGGGGGCGCGTGCCCCCTGTGCCCCCCAGGTTCCGCCATCCCTGGCGATGATCGCCGGCTTCGCCGGGTCGACCTTGATCACCCCGGCGGTAAAAATGTTTACAAAAGAGTATCAAATTGAGCTCTGTAGAAGCATCTGGGGAAATATTATGTGAAATTTAGAATCTAAAATATAAGCACTTTCGCATTATTGTGAGATAAGATAAGATAAGATATTTATTGTCTCAACATCAACAAATATGAATGACAGAAAACAAAAATAGGTGTATCAAAATACAGTTAGACAGAGAAACGAAAAACGAAACACACATCATATGAAATGAAGAATAGCAAGCGCATATATTGTATGTGAAAAGTTACACGAAATATAGATCGATAAAGTTGATAGTCATATTTTATTCTCCAAATATATAGACAGAACACGATGTGTGTTTGAATTGGTGGGTGTTTTACATAACTCGTTGGAATGGCGTAGTCATATGACTACGCCATTCCAACTAGTTATGTAAAACACCCACCGATTCAAACACCTATCGCGTTCTGTGTTTATTACACATCCCATACATAAAAAATCAGTTAATTACGGTGTTTAAACCCAAAGGTGAAGAGTCCGTTTGTTTTGCTTGAAACTGTACTGATCAAATGAGTGGATAAAAAATCAGGACAACCTTTTGGGAACCAGTCTAAATTGCATTCGTTATCTTTCCTATTGGGCGTGTTTGTTGGAATTCGTACCTGTGTTTCTCTTCGGCTAGTGCCCATTCACGCCTAACCATTTGGTGGCTCTTACTGATGGTAAAAATAACTACAAATTTGGGCAGATTTGCAAAACAGCTGGGAGAAACTTTTTTAAAAGAGGTTCAAAGCCTGCCAGGATATCCGAAGATTTACCGAAATAAAGTTGACCAATTTAGATATGTGGTGACCCGCAGACGAGACAGCCACGGCATTGGGTTAATGTTGTGGTTGGAAATTATTGGGTTTTTTTTTTAATATTATCTCATTTTTTGGTTGACTAATTTTTTTATGAACTGACTTTATTTTGCTTGGGACGTTTTCATCTTCACACTATGCGACAGACGATCGATAATTGTATAACGAAATTTGGAAACTTTTCGAAGTGAAACTAATGACTCGACGGGAAAGGACGGGAAAGGAACGAGTATAAACGGTGTTGGAAAAAAGTTTCGGCTTGTATATCACCAGCTGAATACAGAAACATTTATGTCATAGCGGAGATTCCGTTAAATACAAGGTTTTAAAGTTCAACGGATGTGTAATAAATATATAACACCCAGCCGAAATTTAACATCAATAAGCTTGGTGTAACATATAGGGCCTGTAACATCAGGATCATGCAGCTAGTTTCTATGAAACACCTAGGTCCTTTGGTACTTTTCTATAGCCGGGGCTATAAAACGTATCAAAGTAGTGCCTAGGCAATATCACAAAACTACAAACAAACGAGAAGATTTATTTTTGAAAACCCCTTATCCCGAAACATCGTACTCTCTGTGGCCAAGCCGCATACAATATACGATGTATCGAGGTAGGTAAAGTCACAATACTTTATCAAACTTCTCAAATAACAAATGGTGGATAGTTCCCGAGTGGACCTCTAATTTTGTGAGGAGGTACGTTCGCATCCGTCACACCTCCCTTGGCTACGCATCCGGTTTTATTACAAATATTTGAAACACGAAACAAGAATTCGCATAAAACTCCGTACATGACCCGAATACAGAATGAAAGCTGTTTTCTCCTCATAACTGTTTGTTATGAAAAACAGAGTTCTGGTTTTAACCCTTTACCCAACGTAACGGCCAAAACCGGCCAGCGCTTTTCACAAAAATCACCAATTAATTTTCATTATTTTTTTCATTTTTTGTCTCAAAAACATAGGTTATGATCCCTCTTTGGAACGAGCTCATCGAGCTCGTTCCAATGAGGGGTCACAACCTATGTTTTTGAGACAAAAAATGAAAAAAATTAGTTATTCAAGAATTTTGTATGCAAGTGTCGTCTGCTTTTCATATTAGGTAAAGGGTTAAATTTATCGTTTGGAACTTCGAAAACACGGAAATAATCATATAGAAATGATCTCATTAACGACATAAATAATATCAGAAGTGAAATTGTTTTCGCGGTTACTGCCATTAATATGTTTACTTCACACTTAACTCCTCTTGACTCTTGAACACATTTTGTTGAAGGCAATTAGGATAATCAATGCGTGTTTATTTGTGTACTGGACATGGCCACAGATGACCCTTGTAAAATCTCAAGGAAAGACGTGTTTGCCTTAACTTAAACTCATCTCGGACAACTTTCCGAGGACATGGAAATTGATACTTGGATGTTTACTTTAAGGTGCTTTATATGTAAGGAAAATTAGTTTACTTTGAAATTCCCACCTCTGCATGATATGATATAAATTGAAATTAAATATACACAAATTGTGCATTAAAATAAAGATTGTGATGTATTATTTATTACTATTATTTATTGGTGTTTAAGGTCACCTACTTATGCACAATGGCTAATCGTGACCGTGACAGTTTCACGGATGGAGGAAGCCGGAGTACCCGGAGACAACCACCGAGCATCGACGAGCACCTGTCAGCTCCTCAACTTTCTATGTTCCAGCTCCGCTCAAGCAGGGTTACAGCGGTTGAAGACATGTGCACCATGCATCGACGTGCAGTGCGCCTTAGTACACGGCGTCATCGTGCCCCATGTAGGCAACCGGGATAAAGTGCCTTGCCCAAGGACACAACGCGGGTCGTCCCGGACGGGGATCGAACTCGGGACCTCTAGCATAGAAGCCCAACAGTCTACCACTGAACCACCGCGCTCCCAGATTGTGATGTACAGAACACGGAAAATATATGCATTCAACTCACTTGGCAGCAATGATTCCTGGAAGTATGCTCCTGCTAGTTATCTCACTCTGCAGACACAACATAATTTGCTCGTTCCAAGCACCTCACAGCAGCTTCTACCTTTAACTCTAGTTATTCTTCTGTTTAACTAACTATCACTGCCCGTCAACTTCTCTGTCTCACATAGCAATATTAACACTTTTCATGTTCACATCATAGTCTCGTCCCAATTAAACCATTCTTCGACAATCGTGTAAACATACTGTGTTCATGCATAAGGCTCCCACTCAGCCCATCCCAAACCCCTAGCTTAAGTCGAATCTCCGAGCTCTTGATAGCTCTTTCCCATCAACTCTGTTCGACAGTTCCCTCCTAATAACTTTACTTCTGCCGACCCGTCAAACTGCATCTGAACAATTGGGTTCATATTCACTCAATCCAGATGATTTAGGTTGATCTTAACCGAACTGAGTTCAGACTGAGTGTCCCTCCTGCATGATGAATCTCCAACATTCCGATCTAGGCACTAGGCTACGGTTTTAGTAAAAACTAAGGCTTAATCCTGGGGATGTCAATTCCCGAGTTCCAGGTTCCGAAAGCCGGCAACGATACCCTGAAAATCTACAGCACGATACCGGGAATCACGCGTGGCATTGTTTGTGTGTTGAACTGAGGTTTTCTAAATTGAAATGCTCAACGTAACTTTATAAGATTTCGCCTGTCCTTCCACGCCTGAACCTTTTACAATCCTGCGTCCTGAAGAACCTTTCTCACCAAATGACTATAGCTCTCAATCAAATCCGGGGGACTCCTCTCTTCAAAATCAAGACCTTCACTCGCTTCAGAGTTCAAACTCGTTTTCATTTCGGAATCACTGGTATCACTCAGTATTCATTACTTCCTTCAATATGAGCTCCTTCTTCACTACCGTCACCAGTCTCCTCTGCTTTAAGCAGAGGAGACTGGTGACGATAGTGTAGAAGGATTTGAAGGCGGGAGAGGTAGTGGTGATAAAACTAGCGATTATGAAAATGAAGACGAGTTGAAAGCGCTTTTGGGTTTCCCCATGACTCTTAGGAAAAGCACTTTTCCGTATAGAGATGGCAGATAGTCAATAAAATATTTTCATTTTTACGAAAGTAAATGCGTATTGTTACTCTTGTAAATTTACTTGATATTATCCGGGACATTTCCCCGTTCCTGGTTCTGAGTGTAATTTCATTCCCGTTCCCATTACTATAGAAAACCGGAAATATATTAAACCCTATAATAAAACAACAATAATCATGATCTTCGTAACGAGACTAAACAAAGACCTGTTAGTAAGATACGAGGATGTTCGACGAGCATCCAACCACTAACGGCGTGAAGTTTTTATCCAAACCATCAAGGCAGAGATACGTGGCCGAAGAACTGGATTATGTCAAAAATTTAGAGTCCTTTGAGAATATTCTGTAACTTAAATAAGATGCTATTCGTGCTGATAGAAAAGTAAACAATGTCAGTCAATATATATACCTGGAACTTAATTAAGCACCCCCTGTTTTTTCGTTCATACTATCTTCAAGATGGCCAAAAGTGATTGTTTGCGAAAGGAATGATTCATTGACATATGATAGACAACACAATGATGAAAATATGCAGTATTTTCGTGGCGCTAATCACACATATCTGTCACTAATGTTTTTAATGGAAAAATGTTCTCTCGACAAGTATGGTGCTGGAACGGTCCATGATGAAACAATGCCGGTAATTACCGACAAAAATGTAACCTGTGATCTCCTGAATACAATAGCAGTGTCTGACGTCAGCAGCGAGAGTATACACTACGTGCCCGGATGACCCCCACCTCCTAACTCTACAAGTGAGCCTTCTGATCTTGCCCAGACGCAACTACTACCACCCCGCAGGCAATGCACCTTTCAAATCGGCCAAATTCTGTGCAGGCGGATCCCTTGCTTGTACACGACGTCCAAGAATGTCCCAAATGTATTCTAAGGGATTCAAATCGGGGCTCATTGCAGGCCAAGGTAGTGTTGTAATAGCGTTGCTCTGAAGGAATGCTCTCTCAGCATGGGAACGATGTGGCCTGCATTGTCGTCCATTCATGCAGGGCGAATAACCAACGGGTGGTTGTCAAATTGAGGCCCCGGGATATATCGCCTGTGGTGACGCCTTGTGTGGGTTAGTGGATGGCAATCCCCCTTTTCCCCAATATTTTTTTTCCAGTTGGGACGTGTTCGTCTGAATTGGATTCTTGGATATTGATTCGCTTTTGTCTGTAATCATGTCTTTTCCTTTCGTGGCTCTATTTTTCTGGGACTTATATCACACACACAGTCTGCCACACAAGTGGAGGTCTGTGGTACCCGATTCGCGTTGTGTTTGCCAGGCAAGACCAGGCCAGAGAACAGTGTCTGTCAATTAAATAAGTCACGACTACTGGCTAATATACCAATTATATCATCAAGTTCAAAGAAGGCATGCCTTGATGTGCAGCTGCAGTATTTGATCAGTCGGGATGTAAGCAATCACAGTCGAGACAATTAGGTTTACACCACATCCTCATCCGCACGACCAATCGATCATCTTCGTGATGATCATGCATCACTTGGGACTTGAGCACTCTAAAATCAGTTGGGTTAAAAATCAACACAAATCAACTGGCTTGAGTGAATATGAACCCAATTGGCTTGAGTGAATCCTAATTGGGTTCATATTCACTCAAGCCAGTTGATTTGTGTTGATTTTTAACCCAACAGATTTTAGAGTGAGCCATTACAGTCCGGACAAATCAGATTTACACCCTATCCCCCACCTCCCATCGGCGATCTACATGACGCCCTTGTATATCGCTCCAAAAGGGGGAGGAGGATAATTTGCGGACAAGATTTCAGTAGTTGTTCCTCTACTTGTCTGTCTCGTACAAACTTGAGGATCTAGCAAGCACATTTGTTGTTCATGAGACACATTTTAGTCTAACTTGCATGATTTGACCCTTAGTTGCTTAGTAAGATAAGATTATTTTTATTGCACTACCACAAAAGATGGGTATGGTACTAGGGTTTAATACCGGAGACTGGAATTTCACGGCTCCGAGACTCTGAATTCTGAGTCTCAATCACGATACCTGATAAATTCATAGACCATAGCATCAATGATTGCGTATTATAGCTTTTGAGACTACGGCGAATATCAACTTCTCCCGAGACCAGCATCGCCGCTGGAGCTACGGTTTAATCCACGAACGGGAATTTTCCCGTTACCGGTTCTGAAAATCATTGCTAATGCCCGAACAATTCATAGACTAGAATCGGGAATCAAAGGTTGCGGAACGCAACCTTTGATTCCCGGTTCTGTCCTATGAATTTCCCGGGTATCGGTACTGATATTCACAAATGAGAACCGGAAAATTCCCGGTATCGTGACTGACTTTCACGAGAACCAGAAAATTTCCGTTCCCGGGATTAGGGTACATCAAGAATACACAAAATACATGAGTCAACTGAAGTACACAAAAATGTCCACACAAACGGTAAACAACGGTGTCAACTTTTAACGTAAAAGGTTACCCCAAGTAAATATAAGTGCTACCGCCTGCACTAACCCATCCTCCTTGGCTATACCCCTCTCTCTCTCTCTCTCTCTCTCTCTCTCTCTCTCTCTCTCTCTCTCTCTCTCTCTCTCTCTCTCCATAAAGCAATGAAAGCGTCGACAAGAACCTACACACGATGCAATCGTTCCCGTTGCAGACCTCAAACAAAAACTCTCTTCCGCCATTACCACAAGATCTCCCCAGAAATAATGTTATTTTTAATCAATTCTGCGACGATTGAAACGCATCAAACAGAAACTCCCCAACCCCAGCGAAACAACCAGGTCGAGTACATATAGGTATATATGTATCCCGCTATTGACTGGTGGAAACTTGTTTCAATTCATTCTGACAATCGTAGAAATACCTTATCAAGTATAAACACCTATTTTGAAGGACATGTGATATGTCTTCCCCATATCCGCCTCTCCACTGTTGAAGAGGAGGGTAACTTTTCCTGTATGGTCTATGCTCTTCAGCTAGAGCTGAAACAGTTAAGGGTTTTTCTTGATCTCGATTAATCACATGGATTAACTGATTAATCACTTGCCTTGCCCTAATAGGTATTTATTATTTATTTATTGGTGTTTAAGGTCACATATTTATGCACAATGGCTAATCATGACCGTGATAGTTTTACGAGTGGAGGAAGCCGGAGTACCCGGAGAGAACCACCGAGCGACGACGAGCAACTGTCAGCTCCCCAATATACTAACTCCACACAAGCAGGGGTAGCATTGGTTGAAGACAAGTGCACAATCGACGTGCAGTACGCCTTAGTACACAACGCCGCCGTGCCCTCACGCAGGCAATGGAGATGAAGTGTCTTGCCCAAGGACACAACGGGGTTGCCGCAAGTGGGATTCGAACAGAGGACCTCTCGGCTTGCAGCCTGCACCTCTACCTACTGAGCCACCGCGCTCCCCGCCCTAATAGGTAGATGGATAATCGACGTATCATACGTGATTTGCAGCATTAACCCTTTACCCAATGCAACATGAAGAACCCCTCGGCGCTATATACAAAAATCTCCATTCTAATTTTATTGTTTGCAATTTCAAAAATATAGATTATGACCCTCATTGGAACGAGCTCTTTGAGCTCGTTCCAATGAGGGTCATAAGCTATGTTTTTGAGACTTAAATTGAAATTTTCACTAATACAAGAATTTGTTTTGCAAGTATCGTCTACAACCTGCATTGGATAAAAGGTTAAGAATGACTATTTCCAGCTACTGATACAGTATAATGATCTTGTAAGTGAACAAGTATGTCAGAACGTAACTTGCATGCTTTACTCTGTCTCATATAATTGATGTGAGTCAGTGTGACAATGTTTGCCTGTTGTGGAGCAAGTTTCTTCCTTTGTTAACCCATATAATACAGTAGTTCAAAAGTAACGTTTAACAGATCAATTACTTTTTGGTCGATCAAAATGTTGATCATTGGTTAAGCGATTAATCGGTTAACTGTTTCAGCTCTATCTGTACCAAAGGAAACTTGCGGCATGCAGTCTTTATGGGTGTCTGTCGCTGCATATATCATGTTTCGAGCTGACAGATAAAAGCGTAGAATTCATCTTCAACAAGAGATTCATTACACTACTTGCAGTTTCTCTCCTCGCGTGGAATAGGGTATGGTCTATATTATATGCGTCTATGTCCCGATACCAACCGCAATACCTTGCAGTGATTGGTCAATGCCTCGTTGATTTTATTTTATGTCGCCGGGCACGCGCATATGTCTACTGTCAGCGATTCTTATATCCACTGTCAAGGAAAGCGTCTCGTTGCCATGATCAACAGTTCATCGCAATGTCTTCTTTCACTTGAAATCAACTGAGACAAATGCATTTAACTGAAGTAAAATACACACAAAAGTACCGTATTTACGTACAAAAAGATTAGTTATGTAAACATGGGTAATTATTTATGAAACCGATTAGGTTATAAAGTCTCTTTTCATTAATTTACTGTAACATAAACTGAAATCGCTTCATTCGAATCATTTTAAGATTTGTTGTTGTACAGTGAATATTAGAAAGCAGACGTTGTTTCGGTAAGGTGTTAACTTTTATCATTTTTTTTTCCATTTCAATTTTACTTGTGTAAGAACGGGACATATACGTTATTTTGTTTGTTGACAGGGGACATGGTCTCACGTTCCCTGCATGAAACATATATTCAACCTCGGCTGACGCCTCGGTTGAATATAAATTTCATGAAGGGAACGTGAGACCATGTCCCCTGTCAACAAACAGAATAACTTATAATATTCTGAATTCTGTCTGGAGAGGCAGTGAGCCAATTGTTATTTACGTCAATAAGAGACCTCTCTATTCACCAGACAGCGGGAACGCGGTGGTTCGATGGTTACGGCATTGCATTTCAAACCGAAACGTTCATTGTTCTATCCCTGCCAGGGGTAACTGCGTTGTGTCCTTGGGCAAGGCACTTAATCCCGATTGCCCGCGTTGGTGCTCGGTGGCGCTGTGCAGTAAGGCATACTGCACGTCGGTGGTGCATTCGTTTCCAACCAATGCTAACCTGCTTGTGTGGAGTTAACACGTGAGGGAGTTGGATAGTTGCTCGCCGTTACTCGGTGGTTCTCTCTGGGTATTCCGTCTTCCTCCACTCTCTCCGGGTACTGAGGCTTCCTCAACCCGTAAAACTGTCCCACATGAGGTAACGCTGGCTGTCGAAAGTGTTGTTAAAACCCCAATAAATAAATAAAAATAAATTCCCCAGACAGCGCATGTCATATTGTGTAACGGTGAAAGGAAGGAAGGACTTGTACAGAGGTCATACTTCTGTGTGTTTCCTTGAAATCAACAGATAAGATCACACCGACGCGTAGATCTTGTTTGACCTCTTCTGTGATTTATCTTTTTCCAACCAGCAGTGACTCTTCACTGCCAGATGTTTCAAAGCAATTATTTCATTAGGCATTCCCCGTGTGTATACTAACGACACGTGCCTTCCATTAAATAGTTTGGAAACTCCAGATGCGTTCGAGATATATAGGCAGCAACATGATACAAAACATAGATAAAGGAGGTATTCATGTAGCATGAAGCGACGATATCGAAGAGTTTTTTATTACCTAGTTTAAAGATGTTAAACACTTGGAAATTCAATTAAGCGACTCACATTGCACAAAAAACAAGATGTCATGTAATGCATGCCAACACGTGCCGGGGGTCTATCAAAGAAGAGGTCGCGTGTCTTGTTGAAGATGTATTGTACGGGAGCAGATGTATCTCAGATGTTACAAGTGAGCGCATGTATCGATGTGAGTGAATTAGTGAGAGAAAATGGGTGGGAGGGAGAGAGAGATGGGTGTGGTGGGTTTTAACCAGCTTGGATGAACGTTTAGGTTGTGCAGAGGTACTCATGTTTGCTGCTAAATTGTTGGCTAAAATTCATATGTTACAATGTTGACATAATTCTTTACTGTACGTTTTCGAAGTTTTTGTGTGTTTCAGTTGTATCATGGAAACACATGTAGTGATGCTTTCTTAGGGAAAGGTAGGAGAACGCCATCCTCCTACATTTCACCGAGGAGAAATGCCGTTCACCCACAATTTCAAGACCGGGAATGGCTTGATTGTGAGTATCCAATTGAGTATACAACGCATGTTAAACTCTTGGGTCCTGAATTCCCGTTGGTACATTCCATGCCAGTTCAGAGCCATCAACTGTTAGAATCTACATTCGATACTTGGGGGTGGGAAACCAATCAATATTTTCAACGTGCAGCCTTGTGGCTGCACGTTGAAAATCTTGATTAATCTACCACACACATTCACTAAATAATTATCTACCTTATGAGTTTAGGTCGTGTCATGATTCTGTCCGGAAAAAAGAGATCGTTCGGTTCAAGGGGTTAAGGCCAGAACAATTAAATTTCTTGTGGTAGTTCACCTGGTGGTTCCTGAAAAGCAAAAGCAAAGCTGCTTGCTGGATCTTTCAGTTTCTGCTGAGGTTTAATGTTTTTAATACTTTAAACCAGTGGCGGCGCCAAGGGAGGGGGGGGGGAGTCGGAGAGGTCCAGCCCCCCTGTCGGAGATTTTTAGTCAGTCCGTCGGAGAGTCTCGTAAATCCGACTTCACGAGATATTTCCAACAATCGAATGTAGATATATCGTCTTGTCAGTCTCGAACCCGTGCAGCACTGGAACTTTGATAGAGAATAGTGATTCTCACGAAATTCTTTAATGTCGTTCGTCAAAATGGCTTTATAGATGAAATATTTCCCGACCTTATTATAATATGTTTACTTTAACCCTTTACCTACGTTCCAACGAGGGGTCATAACCTATATTTTTGAGACAAAAAAATGAAAAAAATTAGTTAATCAAGAATTATTTTTGCAAGTGTCGTCTGCTTTTCAGGGTAGGTAAAGGGTTAAATAATCAACAAACATACTCAATTTGCTTCTATTTTGGTTCTCCAATTTACCAATTTTCACTCATTTTCCTTCGTTTGGGAGGTCAAATGTTATAGCCCCCCTGTCGAGAAATCCCTGGCGCCACCCCTGCTTTAAACTCTCGTACAACTAGAAGGAATATCTGACTGAGAGGAACATCTGGTCTATTGAAACGTCAAGTTGACAAATATTGTACCAGCATCAGATCATTAGTAATAGGAAATGAGTTTGATAAGAAAATATAATGTTTTGAAACACAGGCATGGATATTGTACCAACTGGGCAGTATGTAAAAAAGTAACAGTCGAATGCAGATGAAAAGTAATGAATGTTAGATAGAAAGAAAGAGAGAGAATTACTGTTTCGCAGATAAAATTGAAGAATAAAATTAGTGGATTAGAGAGAGGGTTAAATATTTTTCCGAACACATTGCCACTCCTTCTACTATCCTGACAGGAGGAGAATGGACTTATGTTTTTGTTTTTTTTTTTTTGTTTTTTTTTTTTTTTTTGGTGGGGGGAGGGGGGTGACAATCAATGACAAATAGGTCCCAATCGGGGAGACAAACCATAACCCATTATTTTCTTTGTGAGGACATGGGGAAAGAAAGGAAATCCTTGTGGGATGCAAACACTATTGTCAAAGTTCTCACAAATTCGAAAAGGCCCCTCACACACCAACACACACCTTCACCGACACACACGTCGCCTCTACACGCACAAACATGCCTATATTAATTTCCCCCGCACAAAGACACATTTTAAGTTTCAACAGTGCTCCCGACACCGGCGTTCTCTGGCATCAGCATAACATAAAAATGTGCGTTGGACGAATGCGTCGCAGACAGCATGGAAAAAGTCCACCGCGCCTGACCAGGGACGTGGCTAGAGGTTTCCGATTGGGGGGGGGGGGGGGTGGTGTTGGGTATTGAATTTCCAACTAGGGGGATGGACAGGGAGGGGAAAACTTCACTCCCGGTCCCTCCTCCTAGTTGGAAATTCACTACCGAGAAAACTTTTGAAAATGAAGCCACGAAAGGGTGCATAAAATTTATTCTAGTAACTGAAATGCCAACACATTTATGATAGGTATTCTTCTTGGAATTGAATATGTGCTAAACAAATAACCTAGCTGAGAACTTTGAGCAATTCAAACAGTCCTAACATTAAATCAGATCTTATTCAGGAATGATCAATTGTCAATGTTTCATCATTTTGTAACTGTGTATGATGGAATTAACTCAGGGTAACGATTTTACATTATGTGTTTTTCTTGAAGTGGGAATTTTTGCCGATTTGAAACCGAATTAGAATTTTGGGAAGTAAAGGAGACATCAGCAACACCAAAGAAGCTCTAAAATCCAGATAGATGGAATTCCCAACTACTCATGACTTGCCCTCCAAATTTCCAACTATAGGAAATTTTTGCCAGGATTGAGGAAGTGACCCCCCTCCACCCCCCCCCCCCCCCCCCCCAACACCCGCCTGTCGCCACGTCCTTGCGCCTGACTTGGCCACCGCTCACTTTTGTCCTCGAACATTTTTTTTTAACAAGAAGGCAGCAACTTGCACAGGTGGTGTAAAAACCTTACCAATCCAACATTTTGACAATGTGCCGAAAAGCTAAAATTATAGTACATTTGCCCTTCGTTCAGTCCATTTGCGCATCCCAGGTGTTATAGTCATCTTTTTAAACTTGCAAACAAAATATCAACGCACTGTATGCTAAAAAGATATACAGCTTACATCTGTGCCAAACATGGGCGTCGTTCTTTGATATCTAATATCTAGAACGATCTATCTGAGCGATGTAGCACTCATCCATCGTTTCGTCTTTGAAGAACAACATTACAGGTGTGATTATATTTTTAGAATATTACCAAGGTATAATGTTCTACTATTATTTGTAGAACAAGAATTTGCTGCAAGAGCTAAAAACATTCGCATGATTAATCTTTGAACTGTTAATAAGTCATTACTGCTTCGAGATCGTTCCTTGTACTTTCTCTCCGAGTGTTTGTTTTAAGCTCGTTCCCCCATACTTTCTCTCTGAGTGTTTTAAGCTCGTTCTCCATTCTTTTTCTCGGAGTGTTTTGTATGGGCAGGGCCGTCGCGAAGATACCGATGGATGTGGTGTAAATCTAGTTTATCCCGACTATGATGGCTGATTATTATGATCCCCGATGAGTCCGGAGGCGGGATGGGGAAATCTCACCCGAGGGGCAAGATATTTGAACCAGAGCCGAGGCTTGTCTAGGGTCTGGTTCAAATATCTTGCCCCGAGGGTGTGATTTCCCCATTCGCACCTTCAGACTCATCGAGGATGCTTTTTCTCCCCACACACGAGGATTACTTCATTATAGATAATTGGCGGTCACGTGCTGACATACCCAATTTATCAAGTCGTTGTCCTTTCGAAAAACGAACAATTTCATCGGAAAGATCGTACAAAAGTTAGGTATATACCATAGGTATATACTAAAAAAATTATTTGTAACACTGTCCGTTAAAGGGTTAAAGAATTTGCGCGTGTCAAACTTTGATGTAAAGGGAATTGTGAGATTATTGATCGATCGATAAATTCGCGCAGTGATATTATTAAATCTGCAGAGAAACATGGGGTTGAAACAAATCAAGTTTAATATTTGAATAATAATTAAATATTGAGTCTATTTGTATTTGCAAATCGTGAAGCCATTTTGCTTATTTACAACTGTGCAGACGATGATGAAATAGTTCAGGCGATCTAATAAAATATGCAAATGAGTATGTCACGTGGGGTGGGTGGGATAGAAATATCCCACCCTACTGTCTCACCAGAGACACGCTTATGTTTCACATATAGTGGGGGGAGAAAAAATATTCCATCTACATCATCAAGGCATGCCTTCAACGAATTATAATATTATAGTCAGTCGGAATTATAGTTCAAAAACTTAATACTTCTTAGAAATGTATTTGAGGCTAAATACAATATAAGGTAGTAGGCGTGATTTAATTAACAAGTTCAGTACATTCGCCGTGGATTGATCATAGTAATCCACGCGTGGCCAGTGATGTCCACGTATGCCTTAACCGGGTAATAAACAAAAGTTTAAGTAATGAAGAACCGGGTTTTACCCTGTGCTTCATTAATTAAATGTTTGATGACCATTCCTATAATTAGTGTTTATAGAATCTAATAATATTGCGTCCGTGGAAATATAGCCCACCCGAGGAAAGTGACCAGTCCACGGTGGCCGTACAGTATCGTTCCAGAACTCTAAACTGATCATGCTACCCCCCCCCCCCCCCTGGGCCCCCTCTCACATATATACACACCTGCCCGAATCGCCTCTCAGTTGCCCGAAGGGGGGTGTACAAACTTCCATTTGTACATTGTAAATAATGGGGTTAAATGTTTGAACGCGTCATATATACGACGTGTTTGCAATATGAATGCCATGTCGTCGCCTGAGTGCTAGAATGTTCTATGTCCCCCTATGGGACATAGAACATTCTTCCACTCAGCCGACGACGATGTGTTCAAATGTGGTACGCTAGCGTTCAAATCAACCATTTATATGAAATTTTTTTTAAAGGTAGTGTTCAATTTTGCACGTTTGTTCAACAATGTGTAACGTTGGTGTTCGAAAACCCAAAAGTAACACCTGTAAGATAAGAACAACAATTTCAACAATTCCTTCTGTGTATCACACTGCCGATTCATCCCATCAGATGAATTTTCTCATCATCCATCATTAATATCATTTCAATCGATTATATGCGTAAAAAATATTATTTTAACACTTTACCCAACGAATCGGCAGCATCCGCCCGCGTAATATGCAAATTCAGAAGTTGAAAAAATATTATTTTTCAAAAAATTTCAACAAAACCATATCATGTGACCCCTCGTTGGAACGAGCTCGTCGAGCTCGTTCCAACGAGGGGTCACATGATATGGCTTTGTTGACATTTTTTTTTTAAATTTGAAAAAAATGATATTTAAAATAATAAATTTGGATATCGTCTGCGTTGGGTAAAGGGTTAATGGTCAATACAAATAGTTTGAACGCAAAAAGCGTGCGAATAAGATATTAAAGATATACTAGTTTGCGTGGTGTATTAATTTTTAAAGGAATTGTGTTAAATCTATTATTTTTTTAAACAATAAACAAGTTTTCCAAACATCATGTTAATACACTTACGCGTATTTGAACACCGGTGTTCAATAGAAGTTTTCAATTCTTTTAACGCCAGAGTTAACGATTACAGTCCGGTTTTTACGAATTCCGCGATTTCTATAAATCAGTGTCGCAGATTTGACATGCGCAATTTCAAAACCGGAACCGTTCTTTGAACAGCTTCCTAAAAATACTGGAGGGAAACGTTGGTTGATACAAATTATTTTTATAAATTGTTTATGTGAGATCATTTAATATATTATTTAAATCTAATTTTGGGTAAATTTGATCTAGATCGACGCACAAATACATTTCGATCATAAATCCGATTATTTTAGACTAATTGGCCGATTTTTAAGCACGGCATCGAATTTTTTCCTTGTTTGAAATTAAACTGACTCGGTGACTATTGACGTGTTGTTGATTTTGAATTTTTGTTATCTTGGAGGCTTCAGTTGTATTTATAAAAGTACTTTTATTTTATATGTAAATGTAAAGATAGCTTATCGTCATGTCTGTATCAGGGGTGGCGCCAGGGATTTCTCGACAGGGGGGCTGACCTCTCCGACAGGGGGGGAGGGGGGGGGGGGCTATAACAATGGACCTCCCAAACGAAGGAAAATGAGTGAAAATTTGTAAATTGGAGAACCAAAATAGAAGCAAATTGAGTATGTTTGTTGATTATTTAACCCTTTACCTACATGTTACCTGAAAAGCAGACGACACTTGCAAAAATAATTCTTGAATAACTAATTTTTTTCATTTTTTGTCTCAAAAACATAGGTTATGACCCCTCGTTGGAACGAGCTCGACCAGCTCGTTCCAACGAGGGATCATAACCTATGTTTTTGAGACAAAAAATGAAAAAAATAATGAAAATTAATTGGCGATTTTTGAGAATAGCGCTGGCCGGTTATGGCAGTTACCTCAGGTAAAGGGTTAAAGTAAACATATTATAATAAGGTCGGGAAATATTTCATCTATAAAGCCAGTTTGACGAACGACATTAAGGAATTTCGTGATTCTCACTATTCGCTATCAAAGTTCGAGTGCTGCACGGGTTCGAGACAGACAAGACGAGATATCTACATTCGATTGTCGGAAATTTCTCGTGAAGTCGGGTTTACGAGACTCTCCGACGGACTGACTAAAAATCTCCGACGGGGGGTGGGGGAGGGGTGGGGTGGGGGGCTGGACCTCTCCGACGGAGGGGGTCTCTAGCCCCCCCCCCCCCGAACTGAACTGTAAAGTGGAACTATGTTGATGATATAAAAGCAAGCTGTGAACTGATGAAAGTGCTCCAATGAATGATTGAGTGATTCTGCATTGCAAAACTTGAATACACATCGCTCAATACACAGAACGACACACGTGTGTGAATGGGTTAATCGATATGGCACGAGTGCCAGCGCGGAAGGATAGAACGAGAGGTCGTTCCGTGTTTATTACACGCCTACACGTCTATAAAACAATTATTATAAGGACACTCAGCAATTCATTTGACAACTATCAACACAAACAACACATTTTATCGCCAATCAAATTTGCGAGTGTTACTATTTCGTACCTTGAGTTCCAATGTGTTCTATGTGCCTAGTGGTATTTTCATTTTCGGCATGGTTTAGTGTTGCCGTAGATGGAGATGTCAAAGAACAGGTGTGTAATAAACACATTTAGTACATCACGTGACAAATCCCCGTATTCTCATTGGCTGTATTGATAGGGACTATGAAAGCATAGTGCCCGGAGTCAATCATAGTGCCCGGAGTCATGCAATAGTGCGCACGCATTGCAAACAGAATCCCGAGGAGATTCCCCTTTTCTTCTGAGCAGACGGCAAATGTGGAGACGAATAGAAATAAAATGAGCGTTTCGAGATTCGCAAACGAGAATGTTAATTCTTTTCTTGAACAACATCAGGGCCGAAAGACTGTTAGTTTAACCAAATATGCTGTCAATATTCTCCGGCAGTTCTGTTCTGACAGAAAAAGGAATGGTGCATTTGAAACGTTAGATGTTGGAAGATTAAGGGAACTATTGAAAGACTTTTATACAAACGTTAGAAATCGCGATGGTGATTTGTATTCCAAAAGCAGTATTTGTGCCATTCGTCAAGGAATAAGAAGATATTTGCAAGAACCCCCACATGAGAGACACTTTGATATAATAACAGACCCAGCTTTCAAAGGTGCTAATCGTGTATTCGACAGCATGTTGAAGAAAACAAGAGAAGACGGAAAAGGAACAGTCCGACACAAAAAAACCCATTCCGCCAGGTAACTATAAAAAATACATAATAAAATAAAACACAACAAAACTAGAAAGTGAACAAGTCAGTGTCTGCAATAGACAGTGGTGTTGTAATTATTTGTTCTCGTATAAATACACAGTCTTGTTAATTACATGAAATAGACGAGTGCTGTTTATTACTCAAATCGACAAGAGACACATAAGAACAGTTGTGAGAGAAAGTAAATAAATAACGGGCAGCAATGTTTGCTGAAAGTTGTCATAAACATGAATAAATAAATAGATAAATTACGGGGAGCAAAGTATGTTGAAAGTTATCATAAACATGAATAATTAAATAAATTGTAGACCTATCAATTAAATAGATTTGAATAAGAGTGTTAGAGAGGGCACTGAATATTATTTATCTTCGATCACAATAAACGATTGTGATTGACCGTGTAAACGTTTATTCTGCTTTGATGCTTAGTGTTTCATTCTATTTCAGGCGATCTAAGGAAATTATATCAGCACCCATTTGTGTTTAATCCGGACATTCCAAGAGGTCTTTTGAATAAAGTAATGTTTGAGCTTTTATTTTACTTTTGTCGGAGAGGGAGAGAAAACATTCGAGAAATTAAAGCTTGTGATTTTGTAGTTAAAACTGATGACACTGGAAGAAAATACATCCTGAAAACTACTTCTGAGCGAACAAAAAATCACACAGGTGTAACGAATGAGGATGAAGGTGATGGACCTAGAATGTATGAAACTGGCACAAAAATGTGGCCTGTTAATAGTTTTCAACGATATCTTATGAAACGAAACCATGAGTGTGATGCGTTCTTTCAAATTCCCAAAACTTCATACCACGAGAATGACGAATGTTGGTTTGAGCGAAAGGCAATGGGAAAAAATTCCATAGGAGAGTTCATGGTAAAAATGTCTAAACAAGTTGGTCTTTCTGATACATATACCAACCACTGTGTGCGTGCTACGACCATAACAATTCTTAATGATTGTGGATTCAAAGATCGCGATATTATTTCTTTATCGGGACACAGAAATGAAAAATCATTGTCAAGTTACGTTTCGGACACAAGAGCTGATGTCAAACGAGGTATGTCAGAGAGCTTGAGTTCCATGGTCGATAATGCAGATGCTGAACATTCAGAAATGCCTGCAGCGAGGAATGCTGTTGAGAAAACAACAACGCAACTCTCTTTCCAGTCAGCAAATTCCACAGTATCAGCACCCGAATTATTAGATACCGATATTGATGACGACGATCCGATAAGTGCGTTGGAGGAAATCGAGTGTTCACAAAACTCAACATCAATTGACATTCGAAAGTAATCCAAAGAAATATGCAACAAAATGCAGTATTGTGCCCCAAAATTCAATTTCAGCAATTGTGTTGTAAATATTTACAATAATTAAAATGTGCTCGTACATCAGAGGAAGTACCCATAACACATTCAATGGGGTGAACGTTAATAAAACTTTAGTGTCATGAATAATGGAATTTCTATAGTGCATCACAAGCTCTGTTAATACCACCCTATGTGAGACGTTGATTCTGTTGTATGATATCTCGTGTTAACCAGTTATGTGCCACATGATTGGTTGATCGGTTTCATGTGTTTATTTACATTATTCTACTTCACCCGTTGAGTTCGAATCCAGTTGATAGTTTAATGTTTTCCTGACATTTTCATGTTATTAATTTCATTGTTTTATTTTGGATAGTAAAGTGTTAGTTATCTCTCCGTTCCTTCTTTAATATGTTGTGGAGATGGTCTGGGTGTGATGTACTAAACCTATTAATGCCTTCCGTTTCGGGCACTATGCTCTCATAGTGTTGCTTCGGGAACCAAATAGTGCCCTCGCTATCGCTCAGGCACTATTGCATCCCTCGGCAACACTATGAGAGCATAGTGCCCTCAACGGAAGGCATTAATAGGTAAATATTGCCCGCTATAAGTTATGTGAATGGGGAGAATGTGGTCTAAGAATAATAATGCTCATGTGTGTGTTGCCTAAACCCCATCTCAACCTAAGTTGTTACTGACTGGGGATACACCCTTTCACAGGTGAACAAACTTGTTACAATGTACAATTGTTTGCCTACTGGCACATAGAAAACATTGAAACTCAGGGGACGCACTAAGCCACCGCACTCCCCTGGTCTCTGGTTGAATTGAAGTATCTCTCCCAAGGCTCTGTAGCTTTTTGAAAATGAAATGAAACTTTTATTCACAGTATATCAATTACATAAAAAGTACAAATGTTAAATCAATCAAACGCAAGTTTCATACACTGCAAGGATGCGACATAGCAGAAAACGCTGTCTTCCTGTCGCTCCCCAGACGAAGCAAAAAAAATTCTCGACTGCAGACCGTGTATTTAAAACGATTTTTAAGGCGTATGATAATGTCTCATTGACGGCATGGACGAGCAAATAAGGATCACAGCTGTTGAGGGATTAATAGTTGTATTGACGAGGATACAAGACAAAAACGACTTGATAATTATTAGGCAGTACACAGTTCCATGATGTATTGAGTCGTAAAGTGACAAAGAAAAATAAAATGATGTCTTCATCTTATAATAATAATGTACCCAGTGCCGGCACCCGAGATCTCCTTTAAATGGGGTCTCGTGTTCCGTGCATTAGGTTACTTAACCTGCTCTTAACTTGCTGTCTGAATACATCATGGTGCAGAATTTAACCAAAAAAGATGAAATAAAGTTTGCAGGACTCTCCAGGATGTTAGATCAAGTCGGTGGGCTGCTCACAAAATGGGATGAGGTTCCAGTGAGAGTGGGATTTCTTTTTTCTTCCTTTCCTTTCTTTCCTTCTCTTTTCCTCCCTTCCCTTTTTTCCTTTTCCACTTTTCCTTTATTTTTCCCCTTCAACCCTTCAATTAACACAGTCGGGGCATTTCGAAAATTACAGCGAACATTCTCGGAATATGTGTTGAGATATGAGTCCTTCATTTTCTTTTTGAATTGTGGGCTACTTAAGTTCTGAGTATCTTGGTCAATGGTATTCCACAGCCTTGGGAAAGTATGGAAAGGCAGATCAGTTGAGAATTTTGTCCTTGGTTTAAAAAGTTGCAATTTACCTGTCTGCCTGGTCATCATGCCTGTTGGATTCGAATATTGCTGAAACGTATTTTTAAATTATATTGGTAATCTGTTATTCTGCCAATCGTGCATGAACAGAAGAACTTGGAGTTTGTAGAGGTCATCAAATTTGAGAATTTTGAGGGACTTAAAAAGCGGGTCGGTGTGTGATGTTCTTTTTTTTCTACTTATAATGCGTATAGCCCTCTTCTGTAATTTGAAGACACTCCTTGCTGACGGAGAATGACCCCAAACTTGAATGCCATATAAAAAGTGACTGTGGATTAAAGAAAAATACAAGGTTTTCAGTGCATTTAGTGGCAATATATTCTTTGCTCTATTGATGGCGTATATGGCTCTCGCCACCTTAGAACAAACAATTGAAATATGATGCTTGAAAGATAGATTTTCATCCACATGGACACCAAGAAATTTAGCTGTTTTTTTTTCATTACGTTGGTTGCCAATAAGTTCTAGTTGCGTGTCTCCTAAGTTCAGTGCCCTATTACCAATTTGGCATGAATCATTGGGTGGATGAAGTAGGATATATTTAGTTTTGGATGCGTTAATGGTTAATATATTGGCAGCATACCAATCCTGAATTTTTATAAGCTCGGAATTCGTAATATTAAAAAGTGTGTCTAAGTTACTACCTGAATTGAGAGCTGTTGTATCATCGGCAAAAGATAAAATATTGAGAGTGGTACATTCTGGTAAGTCATTGATGTAGATAAGGAATACAATGGGTCCAAGAATGGATCCCTGGGGAACACCAGTCGAAATCGGCTGCGGCTCTGAGACGGTATCTTGAAATTGTACGTATTGGCTTCTTTCGGATAGGTAATCTTTAAACCAAGAGTTTGCAAGGCCCCTGATTCCATAGTGATTTAACTTTCTTACTAGTATCGCGTGATCAATTGTATCAAAGGCTTTCGAAAAGTCAATAAATAAACTTAAGGTGGGATCTTTGGTAGTTTGGTCGTTCATTTTTGCTACAATATGTTGATGTATCTCATGTTTCTCCCCAGGTTCGATGTAGACCATGCCTTTATGTTCTTGCGGGCATCTCAATAGTTTAGGTTTAATTCTGTCTTATTCGTTACTGAATTACGCCGGGGCGATGGCTGATACTGTAGATTATTGTAGGGATCGGTGGTGGCGCAGGGGCCGCGGTGGCGTTGTGGTAACCGCTTCTCGTCCGATCAATGAAGTTAAGCAACGTCGAGCCCGGTTAATCCTCGGATGGCTGACCGTCTGAGCGATCGACACGGACTCCCGCGTTGTGTCCTTGGGCAAGGCACTTAACCCGGATTGTCCACATGGGGGCACGATGGCGCCGTGTACTAAGGCGTACTGCACGTCGATTGTGCGCATGTCTTCAACCAATCTAACCCTGTCTGTGATGCAGTGCGGAGTTACGATGTTGGGAGCTGCACCTGCTCGTCGTTGCTCGATGGTTCTTTCCGGGTACTCGGGCTTCCTCCACCCGTAAAACTGTCACGGTCATGATTAGCCATTGTGCATAAGTATGTGACCTTAAACATCAATAAATAAATAAATAATAGTGGTGGCGCAGATTTCTGTTTGCGTCATTGTTTACTCTTTGTTGCAGTTGTGGCACACTAAGTTCAGTTGGTCTGTTCTGTTGAGTAGCATTTCTAGAATAAATCTGCTTGCGTCTTCTCCGGTATTCTCTTTTTTCTGAACACTTTTGCACTCCCCAAACAAAAGGGAAACGCCCGGAGTTGTGAATGGCTGGTTTATTACGTAATAGATTTTTCATTTACCGAATGATTGTCGAGACTCGGCGAAATAGATGATGCGAAACTATCGCAAGTCAGAAGCGTTGTGACTAAGTTGGAGTGACCCACCAGCTTTATACCCGCTTTATACCATCGAGATCTGTCGCGAAGTTGTCGGTCAAGCGGTGCACTGGTAACATCCAACTTTTGGCACCTCAATTGCAGCAACCTTCTATCAACCGGCCTGTCAGATCTAAAGTCGGCCATGTCAAGTCTTTTATTGGGATGAATCGAAAAGACATACGAGGGATCTTTCGAACAGATTGGATTCTCTTGCGAGTCTTTTGCTCTTTGGAAGAAATCATCGCACCTATTCCTGGGAAGCTCTCTTGCAGAACCCTTATCTAACCACAGACAAGATGTCGACACGCCTGCATGCATTTGAGAAATGAGTCATGTTGAAGTGCAGAAACCTCTTCATCATCTGGGTATTCAACAACCGCGTTCCGTGGTCTTCCACTTCCGCACCCATATCTTAGAACCGACTGGACGTCGATACCGCCGTGAACCATGAACTCTTTAGTGAACCGGAATACCCAACTGGGAATAACATAACCACTGATATTGTTTCTGTAAGAAGCACTGTCTGTAGGTTTCTTATTTCCATCCGGAATTGAACGGTGACATTCGGCAGAAACCTTCTTTGGCATATGAGGGGAAGGGGCGGCGGAACCGGAGAGTTATGCCACCTCATTTTTCTCAAACAGTGCCCCTGTCTTCAGAAAAGAGAAGTGCCCCCCACAGACAGACAAGAATACCCAGAGCGTTTACACGTTCATATTGAAAGCTATACACGAACAAGACGCAGTGATCCGGCTTGGTAAGCGTAACGTACTATCTTCTCTATATGTTCGATGGTTGCATGGTTTCCTCTTTACGTGACAATGCATTTTGTCCATCCAACACTTACTCTTAGTGGTCGATATATAATACTGGTTGGACTGACGTCATTTGTCAAAAGATGAAGCATAAAACAAAATTCGTCGCGCAAATGATCTTGGGCGCTGTATTATAACTAAATTCGAACGCGCGCTGTGGGGTGGCGGGGTGGGGGGGGGGGTCATAAACTACGGTACTAGTATACTAACCGGAATTCGCACGCATGCAGTGCGCGTGCGAATTTTCGTATAGTATACTGGTGTCCTATTTATGCCCTCACCCCGACCCCCACTTTCAAAAATGTTCTGCTGCCAATGTGAGATGAAGAGAAAAGGTTCCCGCACGATTTGTATTTGAATGTTGCAATTTTCACAGGTTCAGTTGTAGAAGTTGCTCTTAGCGCTGGTTGCAATCGGAACTGAACATAAGACTGATGGTAATTTAAACCGGAATCTGTCGAGGCAGCATCTTTAGTGCAATGATAGGAGGTCAAAACTTGTGGTAGTCACTTTTGGGGTAGATGCTACAGAACAGTCGCCGCCGTGAACTGGTCGTAATCCACGAGTGGGCAGTGATGTCCACGCATGCGTTACCAGATAATAAAAATCATCATCAGCAAAAATTTAATTAATAAAGCACCTGGTTGTACCCGGTGCTTCATTAATTAAATTTTTGATGATTATTCCTCTATCTATTGTTTGGAATCTAATATTATTGCGTCTATGGTAATATTGCCCACCTGTGAAAAGTGACCAGTCCACGGCGGTGGTACTGTGATCGAAGTGTTGATGATAGTGATTTTTTATTTATTTATTTATTTATTGGTGTTTATGGTCGCATACTTATGCACAATGGCTAATCGTGATCGTGACAGTTTTACGGGTGGAGGAAGCCGGAATACCCAATTTTACGGGTGGAGGAAGCCGGAATACCCGGAGAGAACCACCGAGCATCGACGAGCAACTGTCAGCCCCTCAACATTATAACTCTGTTCAAGCTCCGCTCAAGCAGGGTTACAGCGGTTGAAGACATGTGCACCATCGACGTGCAATTCGTCTTAGTACACGGCGTCGTCGTGCCCCTATGTGGGCAACCGGGATAAAGTGCCTTGCCCAAGGACACAACGCAGGTCGACCTGGACGGGGATCGAACTCGGGACCTCTAGTATAGAAGTCCAACAATCTACCACTGAGCCACCGCGCTCCCTGGTGATTTTAGCCCAGTATTAGTAGTGCTGGAAGTCGACATCAGTATATTTATGGTGCAAGCTGGTAGAGGGCTCTACGCAAGAAGTTCTAATGGTAGAAGAAGTAGCCTGTAGTAGCGAAAGCTGCTGTGAAAGTCAGTGCAGTTCCACTATAAGAGACAGTTATAGTAGTAGTGATAGTGGTAGTGGTAGAAGAAGTAGTGGATTGTAGTAAAAGCTGCCGTAGAACCCATCTGTAGGTAAACTTGGAGACAAGTAGACGGTATTTGACTAGAAATTCATAAGTATTTAGCAGTTGGTGATGTTCAGCAGATTAACACAGGCTTGTATACGAGTTAATGAATTTCATTCTGGAACCTCATAAATACTTTTTGTGTGGTTATTCTCCCATATTTGAACTATTTCATCACGTGTTACATAGTTTCGAACTATCATATTTATTTATTTATTTATTTATTTATTGGTGTTTAAGGTCACATACTTATGCACAATGGCTAATCATGACCGTGACAGGTTTACGGGTGGAGGAAGCCGGAGTACCCGGAGAGAACCACCGAGCAACGACGAGCAGCTGTCAGCTCTCCAACATCGTAACTCTGAACTCTGCACCGCAGCACAAGCAGGGTTAGCATTGGTTGAAGACAGGTGCACCATCGACGTGCAGTACGCCTTAGTACACAACGTCACCGTGCCCCCACATGGGCAATGGGGGTGAAGTGACTTGCCCAAGGACACACGCGGTTGCCGCAGGTGGGATTCGAACCGAGGACCTCTCGGCTTGCAGCCTGCACCTCTACCAACTGAGCCACCGCGCCCCCTTTCGAACTATCAGCAAGGCCAGGATTGAAAAATTTACGCCATAAATCTCGGGTAACCTGAATTCAGATGGTACTTATTCCCCTACCCACCCCATCATCATAAATACTTTCCAAAACATAGTCACCCCTTTTGCAGAGATTCCACCACAAAATAGTTTGGGATATCCGGCAATGTAATTTCAATATCTGCCAGCTAAATTCTACTTCTGACAGTACATATGATAAATAAAATCTTAACCCCACCCTCTCCCCCTTCCCATTCAGTTATCCGCAGAACAGCAGTGGGGTGGAAACGTCCGAAAGGTTTCAGTGAGGATCAAGCAGAAGGTGAAATAGCCTTCGAAAGTGAATGGTAAACTAGTTTCGTCCTTCACTGAGAACGCCCTCACCATACTCTGTTTTCTGGCCCTTCTTAAAACCCCCAAATTGATATGCTTGTTGTGTGGGTTGGGGGTTTAATCCTTTGGACATGAGAGGCCGCTTTTCCGGCCCAGGAACATGATACGTCATAATTTCATTAAGTAGGATGACGGCTGAATGAATGTATGGGGTAGACCAATTAATATTGTTGAAAATATTAATTGATCTACCCCCAAATAATGAATATTGGCTCTTCTAATTGCTGCATTTGAACTGACACGGAAGATACCACTAGTGTTCAAAGGGTTAAAGGTAAAAACGTTTACGTTCATTTTTTCCTTTTTAATACAAATCATGAAATATGGCGGCAGAACTGTTGGTCTGTTTCTGTGAATTCAACTGAAAACCTCATGACCTATCTGCAGGGATTAAAGTAATGACAGATTATACAGCGAACAACATCAGTCGTTTCTAGGGGATGTGTCTTAGAAATATCTGTAGCATGCGGTGCAAAATAGCAAAGGAATAACCTCATTAATAAATAACTGATTACGTGTCCCAGGGACTAAAGTAATGACAGATTATACAACGAACAACATCAGTCGTTTCTGGGGTATGTGTCTTAGAAATATCTGTAGCACGCGGTGCAAAATAGCAAAGGAATAACCTCATCAATAAATAACTGATTACGTGTCTTCAACACGTGAGAGGTGTGAACACACGCTGATAGCATCAGTGACGTGTGTCCTTGTAACACAACTAGTTAACCCTGCTTTAACTTAGCTTTCTGCAATCAAATTGAGCTTCGACGTCGGAACAATGACTCTATGAGGTGCGCGTGCTCCTGTACTTTATTTGCGCGCGCAGACATAATCAGTGGGGGATCTGGGATTTGTATAGGGGGGGGGGGGGGGGGCTACCATACACGAACGCCGAAGGCTTGAGTCTGCTAGGGGGCTCCGGTGGCATGCTCCCCCGGAGAAATTTTTGGGGGTGTATTTGCAACGTTATTTTACTGCTCTTTTCGTTCGAAATTTTGGTATTCAGTGCATCGAAACTTGAGTTTGCATTCAACTACACGATCAATAAATGAAAGTGACGGTTCAAACGGACCCACAACAAGCCATACGTGGCAAGTGCTGCAATTTTCAATTCGTTTCTAGGTTATATTCGAGGTCTCGGGGAGGGGGGGGGGGGGGTTGGTGGCTACCCTGTTCACCCCTTCTAGATTCGCCACTGATACACGATTATACATACAATGATTTAAAAAATGAGTGCATGAAAATATGTCAGTTTTTTCTACGGTTAGTGTGTGTATTCAACGTTGACTGATACAATATAGATACTGAGACGTGTTCTAGATACACTACGCGTGGAATCCCGACTTCGCATAAGAATTCCATGTAAGAACGTATCTGATTGGTCGTTACGCACCCGTTTCACGTTATGTCGCGAATGAAATGCTTCGCCACTAATCGGTGCCGGGCAAAAATCTAACCAGACCGTCGAAGGTGATCTTTTTCTTTTAAAAATATCCAACGGACGTGACCACAGTTACTTATTCCTAGTTCCCTATACGACATTCGTTATCAACCGCTAAGAGCGGTTGATAACGAATGTCGAATGAGGAACTGGGAATAAGTAAGTTTATCACGTCTGTTGGGTTTTTTCAAAGATTCTATCGGTTGATAACTAATATCGAATAAGGAACATGGAATAAGTAATGGATGTCATGTCTCAAATATCCACCTCATTCAACTTTATATTTATTTATTGGGGTTTAACGACACTTCCGAAAGCCAGGGTTCTCTCGTGTCAGGCAGTTTTACGGGTGGAGGAAGCCGGAGTACCCGGAGAGAACCACCGAGCAACGGCGAGCAACTGTCAGACTCTCCAACGTAATAACCCCACACAAGCAGGGTTAGCATTGGTTGAAGACAAGTGCACCATCGACGTGCAGTACACCTTTGTACACAGCGCCACCGTGCCCCCACATGGGAAATCGAGATGTAGCACCATGCCCGAGGACGTAACGCATTTACCCCTGGCGGGGATCGAACCGTGCTCCCCATTCAACTTTAATTGTTGTATAAATACACGTCACAAGTCATGTAGAGTAAGGACGGTAGAAATCAACGATCCTTGCTACATTGGAAAAACTTCAACTCGGGTCGTTAACTCCTCTCCCCTGTAATTCACCCTCGTTGTGTCCTGTCTCAATACAAAATGTGTATACAGGCGATCTGAGCGAGAAAAAACTAAGCGAGCTCTCGACCAATCAGGTGCGAGAATTTTAATCTTATTGGAACACTGTCTCAGCAAATATATTACTGACCCATTTATGTCTTAATGTCCCGATACCAACCGCAATACCTTGCAGTGATTGGTCAATGCCTCGTTGATTTTATTTTATGTCGCCGGGCACGCGTATATGTCTATTGTCAGCGATTCTTATGTCCACTGCCGGGGAAAGCGTCACGTTGCCAAGGGGCAACGGTTCATCGAAATGTCTTTTTTTCACTTGAAATCAACTGAAACAAATACATTCAACTGAAGTCAAATACACACAAAAGTACCGTTATTACGTACAAAAAGATTAGTTATGTAAACATTGGTAATTATTTATGAAACCGATTAGATTATAAAGTCTCTTTTCATTAATTTACTGTAACATAAACTGAAACAATCGAGAACATCTCGCCCCGTTGATTGCGTACGTAAGCATTGAATACAGGGAAATCACTCCAGTCTGTTATGATAAAAGTTAACACCTTACTGAAACAACGTCTGCTTTCTAAATAAAAGATTTTTTTTCCAAATCAATGTTACTTGTGTAAGAACGGGGCATATACGTTATTTTGTTTGTTAACAGGGGACATAGTCTCACGTTCCCTGCATGAAACATATATTCAACCTCGACTGACGCCTCGGTTGAATATAAATTTCATGCAGGGAACGTGAGACCATGTCCCCTGTCAACAAACAGAATAACTTATAATGTTCCAAGAGGACTAAAATCCTCCGCCTCTGAGTGGACGAGAGCTCGCTTAGTATATTCTATGTTTACGACTCAAATGGAAAATGTTACCGTCTGACGTCACAACGCGAAATATTTGAAATGACGTCGCCCGTTTCGTAATAGCTTCACCAACGTAGTGACTAGCAAGCCGCTTCATTTTTCTGGATTTTTTCATTCGTGCAGCAGACGGTGTTCCGGATGAAGTGTTGTTTAAATTACAAAACCGATTTACGATTTGAACTGAGATGGAATGAGTTTATCTGGTTTATTGATTATTTATCCAGTGCCGTCGTTGGTATACGAGGTGTTTGTTTACTAAACCTGTGATCGTTAAAAGTTGCCTTGATCACAAGTTTAGTACACAAGCCTCTCGTATTTCACGATGTAGGTTTTAGGCTATAGGGAACATATACGTTATTGTGATGAATTGACGGTAACATGGTCTAAGTTTTGCGGCTCGGACCCTATGTTCAACCGAGACGCGAAGCGTCTCGGTTGAACATAAGCTCCGAGCCGCAAACCTCAGACCATGTTGCCGTCAACTCATCACAATAACTTATATTTCTTTTAAAGGTCACTAAAGGTCAATCTAAACATTGACCTTGATGAAGGTAAATATTTTTTCCAGTGATTAATATTTTGATTTTCAGAGTTACACCATTCTGCTCACTACAGCTTGAGATATACACAAGACATTATACTGTAGAAAAACTCTGCGCCAGCGTCTTTGAAGATCCAGTCTCAAAGAACTGTTAGAGCATGTTGCTGCCTCAATAACATGACTGGAAGACGGATTTTATAGCTGCAAACTTTGGCTTAAGCTGGGACATCACAGTATTGTGATCACACAAGAGCAGACTCTTTCTCGAACATATTGTGATTTGGTCGAGATTTCATAACAGAACTTTGCAAAATCAAGGCAAGGACGAATCAGGGAACACTTTAAAATAGCACATGTGATTCGATGTTCCGGGTTTTCACTTTCAGGGTGCTATTCAAAGGTGTTGTGGGGAAGGAATCGGACGGAGAATTGCCACCTGGTGGCGAAATCTTCTCTCCACTTTTGTGATCAAAGAAGTGTTGATATACTTAAGTTCAACATTTTGATAATTTTTTTCCGTGCTGATATAGCATAAGGGATCACTCAAACGGTTTACATGTATAGGTAGCCAAGACTTAACTGTAACCAACTGCCAGCATGGGTGATAATTGTCGTCACTGGAAGAGATTTAAGGTAAAGTTAGCTCCCCTAGATTTCCGAAAGCTATCAGTAAACTTAACACTAAGAGTATAGGAATTTCATTTAAAAGTGGAAATTTCAAGAGGTTATTGAATTTGTATCATCGATGTGCCCATCTTCTCACAAACTTAAGGCATTTTCCTGAAGAGGAATATAAAAATCCAGAAGCTGGCTTTTTACCATTTTTTTCCGACCAGGAGAAATACTATAGAACGTTTACAATTGTATTTCAAGAATTGTGTATTCTTTTTATTTATTTTTTTTATTTGTTTTTTATTAGGGTTTAACGACACATTAACAGCCAGGGTCATATCATGTCGGTGACAGTTTTACCGGTGGAGGAAGCCGGAGTACCCGGAGAGAACCACCGAGCAACGATGAGCAGCTGCCAGCTCTCCAACATCGTAACTCTGAACTCTGCACCGCGGAGCAGGCAGGGTTAGATTGGTTGAAGACATGTGCTCCATCGACGTGCAGTACGCCTTAGTACACAGCGTCATCGTGCCCCCATGTAGGCAATCGGGGTTAAGTGCTCTGCCCAAGGACACACCGCGGGAGCACGAATCAGTCGCTGAAATGGTCACCCATCCAACTACTAACCGCGCTCGACGTTGCTTAACTTCGGTGATCTGACGAGAACCGGTTACCGCGACGCCACCGCGCCCCCTAATTGTTGTGTATTCTAGGTATGACTTTAAATGGGTTGAGATGAACCATTAGCATTTTCAAAGATGTGGCAATTTGCCAACTGGCAAATTGCCATATCTTTTAAAATGATAATGATTCATTTTAGTCATTCATATTAATAGGTAGGAAATACAATTCTAGAAAATACAATTGTAAACGTTTTAATAATAATAATAATAATAATAATAATAATAATAATAATAATAATAATAATAATAATAATAATAATAATAATAATTTTCAGCCTAAAATCCACAAAATGTGCTCTTTGGCTTTACACACAAAAAAAGAGAAATGATTTCTTATCTACATATTGGTACAGAAAGCTTGTTTGTAGAGATGCCTTTTCAAAGCAGCTTTGAATGACTCAGTTTCCCGTGGTAGTCTCAGGTGACTCGGTAAAAGGTCCCAGAGGTTACGGGCGGCGATCAAAAAGACCCGGTCACCTGCGGATGCTAATTTTGAAACAGGATGGACAAAGGGGTGCGAGTCCGAAGAACGGAGGTTTCTGGCAGGTGTGTAGTATGTGACCAGATCTGAGAGATATGATGGTGCCAGGTCATTTATACAGTTATATGTCAGAAGGATTATTTTATATTGAATTCTTTGTTGGACAGGAAGCCAGTGGAGGTCAGCTTGTATAGTATTGGCTCCAGTTCAACCGATCAGTTTGAACGTTTTGCTCTTATTCTATGTTGAAACCCATTTATAAGTAAGTAAACGATGTTTTCTCCATCCTTTGATGTTCTATCATTTTTTGGCAACAGTGTGTTCATCAGTGGCGGCGCTACGGGGGGGGGGCATGGGGGGGGGGGGGGGGGCATCCCCCCCCAAACGAAGTCTTTCCCCCCCCCCCAACCATCTCGCATGCATTTCCATCCACCCTCACACACAAACACATTCAGTCACTCTCTCTCTCACACACACACTCCCCTCTCTTTTTTTATTCCCAATAATTTCCCATACACACTTAGCCCAAAGCCTCAGGCTAGCTGATGAACACATCCAGGCAGTAGAGATTTAAAAACTCGGATGTAGATACTTATAAGTTATAATTAAGTTATGAGCCAACAAAGGCATGTCTATCCATATCCCTTGTCTAAAAAAATTCATGGATTTCGCATTATGACAGACGGGCATTATGAGTCTCTCTCTCTCTCTCTCCCTCTCTCTCTCTCTCTCTCTCTCTCTCTCTCTCTCTCTCTCTCTCTCTCTCTCTCTCTCTCTCTCTCTCACGCACAGACCCACCAGACGCGGATCCAGGATTTTTTTGAAAGGAGGACCGCTAATTACCATTACATTTAGTCGAAACTTGGACCCAAAGTCCGTAATATAATTTTTTGGTTTGGTACGTCCACAGGACGTACCAAACCAAAAAAGTATATTACGGACTTTGGGTCCAAGTTTCGACTACCTCATAACAAAGTAATGATATGATCCTTTACGTATTTGCCCCCCTTCATGGGAGTCTGCCCCCCCTAGTTGCCCCCCCCCCCCCCCCCACAAAAAAAAAAATTTCTGGCGCCGCCACTGGTGTTCATCGAGGCATATAATACAAATGTTATAAAGCGATTTTCAACCGGGATGTTACTTGCTGAATAACTATAGTAAGACCTTTTGTGATCAACATTTATTTGGATAATAATTGGAGTCCCAAACTTGACTGGCACCGATGTCGGATACTCCATACTGGTTACTAACTCGTACGTATCTGGAAACCCAAAACTGCCTTCGTGTCTCTTCCCAAACATTATATATACATATATTACATAATTGGTTATGGACAATCCAGTCTAATATTACTTATTATTTCTGATAGGATTGTCGAATTGATAAATGGAATTAGTTGAAGGCTGTTACGTGGAAGATTGATTAGTAGGACAACGATATAACGTTATCTAGATAATATATATGGCAAGTCACACCTGTGGTCAAGTTTGTAGTTGTCAGTAGCTGATAAGCTTCACAGGTATTAACCTTGTGATACAAACACTGTCCTTCTCGTTAATCCTTTACCTAACACGAAAGAAAGACGACACTTGCAAATAAAATTCTTGAATAACTATTTTTTTTTCATTTTTGCGTCAAAAACATAGCTTATGACCCCTCATTGGAACGAGCTCGTTGCACTCGTTCTAATGAGGGGCCATAAGCTATGTTTTTGAGACAAAAAGTGAAACAAATAAAATGAAAAGTGGATGGTGACTTTTGTGAATAGCGCTGGTCGGTTTTTCTGTTAAGTTGATTAAAGGGTTAACCCTTTACCTAACATGAAAAGCAGACGACACTTGCAAAAATAATTCTTGAATAACTAATTTTTTTCATTTTTTGTCTCAAAAACATAGGTTATGACCCCTCGTTGGAACGAGCTCGACGAGCTCGTTCCAACGAGGGGTCATAACCTATGTTTTTGAGACAAAAAATGAAAAAAATAATGAAAATTAATTGGCGATTTTTGAGAATAGCGCTGGCCGGTATTGGCCGTTACGTTAGGTAAAGGGTTAATATAAAAGTCTTGGGTGTGAGATTCGCTACTTTCTTTTCATACGTACATATTCATTCGCACCTCTGACTTCAAAGTGTGAACACCATCTGATTAATCACCATGACTAATTTGGATATTTCAATTAAATTACAGAAAGCTTTGTCAGCTCTAGACGTTTCTTGCCCTCTCAATTCGACTCTCCAAACGAGAGGCAAGAGCGTCTATCTGACGCTGGAGTTTGACATAGAGGAGGACACCACCACACCTCTTTCGGGGAGAGGTAGTACCTTTACTGAGAGGAATCCCTCTAAAAACTGGTGCTCACCCGAAGGAGTCTGGACGTGGCCCTGAGAAGAGGATGAAGAAAGAGAAGAAGAGCCCATCAACCAGTCTCCTAGATGCCTGACGACTGGTTGATTTTCTGAAAAGAAAGAAGGAAGAGAAGACGGAGAAGAAGACCGAGGAAGCCAACACCATTTCCCCACCTTCAACTCCTGTAACCCCCATCCATACCCCAGTTGCCTCCTCTCCGGGTAACAACCTGGAGGAAGGCGCTGTTATAAGTGAGGTGGAGGCGGAGATGGAAACTGTTTTTTAGAGCCCCCTTCTCCAATCTCCACCTTCGTCCGGATTTGCAAGCACGGATTAGTGCCTCTCTTGCTAAAGCCGAAGCAGCCGTTGAATCTTCCCAGAGACACATGGAAAGAACAGCCAGACAAGAAGAGGAGATTAAAGAAAAGGAAAGACTTTTTTGAAATCCAACAAAAACCTAAATCTCCAATATCGCCGATTGTCCCCAATCAGAGCCGCCGGTCAAGAAAAACCTGCGAAACACAAAGAAAACACCCAAACGACGCAAATAAATCACCGTCTTCTGGGATTTGTCGTCTTTGCCACCCCGAATGTCCTTGTCACCATGGCTGCGCCAGACACACGTCAAACACACAAGATTGTCGATCGGTCACGCCGAAATGGATTAGTACTCTTCGTTGTCGAAGAATCGGTAAATTTTACCCCGTTTTAGACGTTTAATAGTTAAAAGAAAATTTGATGAAAAAACTATTGTTTCTAAAGGTAAAATTTCAAGAACGTCAATGTTAAACCCCAAGAAGCCATTAGAAGCATTTGTCTTTTAGGTACATTCAAAGCTTTGATGTTCTGAACTTTTGAACCGTCAGTGTAATAATCAAGACCGGTCGGCAGTTGAGAACTTGCGAAGTTCGCAACTGCCGACCGGTCTTGATTATTACACTGACGGTTCAAAAGTTCAGAACATCAAAGCTTTGAATGAACCTAAAAGATGATCGTCTTCGTTGTTTACTTGAGGTAGGTCAACTGGCTTGAGTTTCATTTTTAAAGACTTCAAAGAGAGAGACAAGGGGGTCATCTAGGTAAATTAATCGATTATTATCGATTATGTGCGACGATTAATCGATTCCTAAATTAAAAATTCGTGACAGCCCTAACAGGGTCGAAAGGGGTTGCATAAACCCAAACCATTCTTCTTCTTCTTCTGCTATATCTTTTTCTTGGGTAGAATGAAAACCTGCAAATTAAAAATGCATTTGCTAAATCAAGAGCCAAAGATGACAATTAGTATTGGTAGATGTGATACTGATAAATATTCTTAATGACGGATTATCTGTCAACCAATTGCTTCTAATTAGCTTGCCATTATAAAACCAAGTTTTCCTTTTCTTACTTTCAATAAACGAATGTGCCAGTGTCACAATAAATTATTTCATGGGCTTTAGAATGGAAAATTACAGGTGCTTTAGTGTTTGTATTTTTTGTTGAGGGCGTGTTTGGTCGAAAATGGATCTCAGGGGAGTTTTGTTATTTTCAATGAAAATGGTCTTCCCATTTCACAAATTAGAGAAAAAATAAGGTTTAATACAGGGAACGGGAATTTCACGGCTCCGAGGCTCTGAATTCTGAGTCTCAATCACGATACCTGATAAATTCATAGACCATTGCATCAGTGATTGCGTATTATAGCTTTTGAGACTACGGCGAATATCAACTTCTCCCGAGACCAGCATCGCCGCTGGAGCTACGGTTTAATCCACGAACGGGAATTTTCCCGTTACCGGTTCTGAAAATCATTGCTAATGCCCCAAAATGCATAGACTAGAATCGGGAATCAAAGGTTGCGGAACGCCACCTTTGATTCCCGGTTCTGTCCTATGAATTTCCCGGGTATCGGTACTGATATTCACAAATGAGAACCGGAAAATTCCCGGTATCGTGACTGACTTTCACGAGAACCAGAAAATTTCCGTTCCCGGGATTATGGTACATCAAGAATACACAACATACATGAGTCAACTGAAGTATTGACCATAGCATCAGTGATTGCGTATTATAGCTTATGAGACTACGGCGAATATCAACTTCTCCCGAGACCAGCATCGCCGTTGAAGCCACGGTTTAATCCACAAACCGGTTCTGAAAATCATTGCTATTGCCCGGAAAATTCATAGACTAGAATCGGGAATCAAAGGTTAATTCCCGGTTCTGTCCTATGAATTTTCCGGGTCTCGGGACAGATATTCACTAATGAGAACCGGAAAATTCCTGGTATTGTGGTGACTGACTTTCAAAAACGAGAACCAGAAAATTCTCGTTCCCGGGATTAAACCCTAAAAAGGCACCGGAATAAAACATCTAACTGGTTCTATTTTGTATTATTCGAGTATAATTCTCGAATGCGCTGTGGACGAATTATTTGACAACGCCATTGGTCGTTAATCTGTATACTGCTGCTTTTGTATTTTTTTGTTTTATTTTGTTTTTTGTTTTTTGACACATCATTGTGAAATTTGCTTGTGACATATTTGCGATATTTTTGTTGGATATGATTGAGGAATATATTGAGATGGTCCCCAGTGTTTAGCTCTCTTGACAGGCAGACTTTTCGTGACAGTCATGGAAAGCATATACCCCTTGATTTTCATGATGTTTTCGTGTACTGTCTACATGTACATGACATGTGTAGGGTATTCAATCTTCATTTCAACACAAACCCTTGTGATTTAATTATTGAATATGGCAAATGCAAATGTAAGAAGACATTTGTCTGAAGCAGAAATGTGGCGGGCTGTAAGGATGGTGGAGCAAGTGGCTACCCATCGTCAGGCTAGTGAAGCCCTTGGTGTGCACCATACGGTGATCACCAGAGCCTAGGCAAGATTTCAGCAGTATGGCACACCAGTAGGACGGCATGGTGGTCGCAGAGACAGGGCAACATCTGCAGCTGAAGACCGGTTTTTGATCATTCAGGACAGTAGGAACCGCTTTGCCACAGCAACCCAGCTTCGCAGTGACCTTCAGAATGCATCCGAGGTAAATGTTTCGACGCAGACTATCCGGGCAAGGTTGTACGAAGGTGGTCACCAATCGAGAAGACCATATATTCGCTTTTCGCTGTCCCAGAACCATATGAATGGGCCATGAACCACGTTGGATGGACCAGAGAAGATTGGCGACCTGTCCTTTTTACAGATGAGTCAAGGTACTGCCTAGACCACACAGATAGGTGTTCTGAGGTATGGAGAAAACCAGGAGAGCGATTCCATGCAGCCAACATTGCTGAGCATGACCGCTATGGTGGAGGGTCAATCATGGTCTGGGGCGGCATCAGCTGGGATGGACGTACAGAGCTCTGTGTCCTTGACGTGGCACATTGACTGCACAACGGCATTGATGAGATCCTGGATGTCCGTCAGCTTGTGTGCAGGTGCAGTGGTTGATTCATTCCGATGGACGATAATGCCCATCCTCATGTTGCCCATGCTGTTGGGGAGTACCGACAGAGGGAGGGGATTGCGCGTATGGACTGGCCAGCAAGATCCCCTGACCTCAATCCAATTCAACATGTCTGGAATGAGTTGCAGCTTGCAATTTCAGCCCGTCCAGTCCAGCCAAGAAGTGTTTAGGAGCTTGGTGCCATGCTGGTCCAAGAAAGGAACAACATCCCACAAAGGACCACCAGGAACCTGATTGGGAGCATGAGAAGGTGTTGTCAAGCTGTAATTAACAGTAATGGGTCTCATACTCGATACTGAAGCCATACCACTTCGCGCCGTCAACTTTTTTGGCATATTGAAAAATTTCATCTTTTACAAAAAAAATATCCATTTTCCATGGTTATCGTATTCAAAAGCTAAAAAATAATGTCAAACACAAATAAAATCTTAATTTCTGTACTTAAATAATTAAAGATATAATTAAATAAAAAGTATATACACTTTTCATTACAATATTTCAACTAAAACGTAAAACAGGTAGTTGGAAGTACTTGGTGCTTAGCAAACTTTGAATAGTATATTTCTTATACTGGAGAACGCAGGATCTAGAATATTCTCTCGGAGCAGCTGAACTCCTAAAGCTAGATAGGGATGTCTGGCTTCGTGGATTTTCCCGCTTCTTCTCCACTACAATGTTTATCTATTATTATTTGTTGGGATTTAACGACACTTTCGACAGCCAGGGCCACCTCGTGTCGGACAGGTTTCGGGTGGAGGAAGCCGGACTACCCGAGAGAACCACTGAGCAACGGCGAGCAACTGCCAGACTCCCAAACGTACTAACTCCCCACATGCAGGGTTAGCATTGGATGAAGACAAGTGCACCATCGAAGTGCATTACTTCTGAGTACATAGCGCCACCATGCCCCCACGTGGGCAATCGGAATTAATAGTCTTGCCCAAGGACATAACGCAGTTACCCCTGGCGGGGATTAAACCGTGGGTCTTTCATTTTGAAATCCAATTCCGTAACCACTGAGCCACCGTGCTCTCACAATGTCTACACGCTAAAAACTAAAGCGTTATAAACTACACTTGAAGTGCTGTATTTAACACTTGCTAAGTGCTGAACTAGAACTTCGTTCAAGTGTACATATCCCAGAACTTGACAGGTGTTACAATAATACCACTTGACAAGTGTAATGTCGCGACACTTAAAAGGAAACAACGCAGATGACGCGGATCAGGCTCGAACACTCGAGCCTGATCCGCGTCATCTGCGTTGTGTCCTTTTAATTATGTACCCGCAAAGCGCAAATCAAATTATGGACGATTCTGGAAGAACCACCAATGCTAGACACATGGGAAGTGCCATCCATTCAAGTTTCAGATGTCTGACGATTGTAATGTCTAAGTGCTTAAAGCATTGCACTTTGAGTGTTGAAATCAAACCCTAAGAGTAAGAATGGGTTTAACACCTTGAAACTGTCAGTTTTAACACTTTAGTTTTTAGTGTGTATCACCATGTTGTTTAAACATTATCATCCAAGAAGGCTCAGTGGTTATATAGCCTTGTATTTTAAACCGAAAGATCAAGGGTTCCAATTTGAACTAACAACGTTGTGTCCCTTTGGCAAAATACGTCAGAGCGACGGAACCGGAGGGGGGGGATGGGGGGGGGGGGGCAAACGGGGAAGCGTGCCACTCCACTTTTTTTCACAGACATCTTGCGTGGTTACACAATGAGTTAAAATTGGCGCATGCAAACGTGCCAATATACAGGCATTCCTGTAATATATTATTTGCAAATCCAAACAACATTTGGACAATGAATCTCACCTTTGGTCGCTTCGGTCCGTTTCTTCTACTTCGACCATCTTCCAACCCGAAGGCTAGCCTTCGGGTTGGAAGATGATTGAAGTAGAAGAAATGGACAGGACAGTGACCACACCGCGGCATGCTTATCTAAACGAGACACTATAGTGTGTCACGGTACCGTTACCGATATACGATTGTAACTTTTCCTCCCATTGGGTTGAACCACGGTAGCCTTGAAAATGTGTGCCCCTCCATTTTTATCTAGCTTCCGCCGCCTCTGAAATACGTATTCAGGATTGTGTACGTTTTGGGGTGGTTGTTGGAGCTGTGTACTAAGGCGTACTGTACGTCGGTGGTGCACTTGCCTACAGTTGCTGCTTACTCTGCTATGTAGGTTTAGTAAGTAGGAAAGTCAGACAATTGCTCACCGCTTCACGGTGTTTCACTACTCCGTCCCCCACCCCCCCCCCCCCTTGTAAAAATGTTCGACACGAAGTACCCCTGGCTGTTGAAATTGCCAATAAACACCAATAGACAAACGAACAAACAATTTGAACGACATTATGAATGTCACTTGATTAATGAAACCGTTTAAATTTGATGCGTGTTCAGTTACAAACTGCGATCAGTTCTGAGGCTATTGACGTATGGTATGACGTGTGTCGCCCACCAGATGCTGTATGAAACTAATTTACACCCAAACCACTGTTCTTTAATATCATTTATATGTAATATATTACCCTTCCATTGGCAGAGATTTAGAGAGTCCAATCATTTATATCGTGCTTGAAAGAAATCTTGTTTTTTATACACTTTATTTCATTTTGTATATAATACTTTTTTTCTGTTCTGTTCGTGATGTACTAACTTAGCGCACGCAGTGTCGTTAAAACAGAGACATTATATAAGGAATTATCGTTTGTTTCTGTCTATTTCTTGAGTTATGAACCCTAAAAAACAAAGACCAAACTTTGTAAATGGGTGTAGCCCATTTACACTATGTTTGGCCTTTGTTTTGGGGGTTCATAACTCAAGAAATAGACAGAAACAAACGATCATTCCTTATAATTAAACTTGAGGGGCAATAAATTTAAACACTCTCTACTTAGCGGAGTTAAAATAAAAATCAGGTCGCATCACGCTTCCAAGTGATAACTGAATAAAAAGGCATAGTTTTCTAAAATTCAGTTTGAAATAACATTACATTTCACTGAAACATGTTCTAGTGTCATTAAAAAATTTATTGACCGATGAATTGCGTAAGTTAAAAGGAACGTTATAGGCCACATCCATACAAGACTTCAATCTCCTTTTCCACTTGACGCGTGGGTGCGGTCTTTCAAAGCAACACTAAATTAAATTTAATTCTGATTTTGACCATTTCCTGAGAAACTGAAAACACAGTTTGTAAATGTGGAGTTCGATATAAACCCAGATGACATGAGGTTGGTTGAACTTTGTCTCAGAAAAAGTTCATTCAGTCTCTTTGGAAAATGGAAAGTTTTGTTGGCGTGTGTTTCGTTTGTGGATTATAATGACCGGCCATTGTTTACGTTTGAATTGGATAAAACGATGAACGCAGACGATCATCTATTTTGCATGCAAAGAAACTGAACATGGAATAAAAAGCATGACAATGATTTCGTTGTTTAATAAATTTTATTTTGAAAGTCTTTTTAATGTGATGAGATAAATATCAATTACTTTTCATGTTGAAACAAAATGAGCGTTCAGGGTTCTTTTCCATTCACCCTGTGCAACATAATCTTTAACCCTTTACACAACGAATCGCCCGCATCCTCCCGCGTAATATGCAAATTCAGAAGTTTAAAAAATATTATTTTTCCAAAAATTTCAACAAAATCATATCATGTGACCCCTCGTTGGAACGTGCTCGTTGAGCTCGTTCCAACGAGGGGTCACATGATATGGTTTTGTTGAAATTTGTTGAAAACTTTTTGAAAATGATATTTAAAATAATAAATTTTGATATCGTCTGCGTTGGGTAAAGGGTTAAGACAGATATTAGGGGTGTGTTCAGGGTGGGCCTAAATGCTTTTTTTCGGTTCATTTGTTATGAAAAGAAAAAAATGAAATACTTTAGCCAATCATTTTGCCTGAAAATGCTTGAACGGAAGGAAAAAGGTTTGATTATATAAAAATACTGGAATCAAATAGTATAAATCCGCCATTTTCAGCCTCAATATGTTATTTCTTTTCTCCTCGTATACTTTATTTATCATATGCTTCAATGAGAGTAAAATCCTCGCCCTCTGATTGGATTAGAGCTGGCGTAGTTTCTTTTATGTCCCGATACTCACTGCAATACCTTGCAGTGATTGGTCAAGGCCTCGTTGATTTTATTTTATGTCGCCGGGCACGCGCATATGTCTACTGTCAGCGATTCTTATGTCCACTGTCAAGGAAAGTGTCTCGTTGCCATGAGCAACGGTTCATCGCAATGTCTTTTTTCACTTGAAACCAACTGAGACAAATACATTTAACTTAAGTGCCGTTATTACGTACAAAAAGATTAGTTGTGTAAACATGGGTAATTATTTATGAAACCGATTAGATTATAAGGTCTCTTTTCATTAATTTACTGTAACATAAACTGAAATCGCTTCATTCGAATCATTTTAAAATTTGTTGTTGTACAGCGAAAATTAGAAAGCAGACATTGTTTCGGTAAGGTGTTAACTTTTAACTCATTTTTTTTTTCAATTCAATTTTACTTGTTTAAGAACGGGACATATACGTTATTTTGTTTGTTGACAGGGGACATGGTTTCACGTTCCCTGCACGAAATATATATTCAACCTCGGCTGACGTTGTGTCATGTCTGAGTGTGGCAAAGGAGCAAATGGTTACGGTACTCAGCGACGTCTATGTCTCCTGTGGTTCTTCTTTGGAGGGGGTGGATGCGACAGAGAGATTGATGTTGATGGTGTTCTTGTTTTGGAGGAGGAAGGAGTGAAATATGATGATGATAAAATGGATGATGAGATGACGACTTCTTTTCGCCAAGTTTTGTCATAGCCAAACATTTTTGTAATAAAATCGCTAGGTTTTGTCAGAACTTTTGATATAAAAATGAATACGTTTTATAATAATAAAAAAAATCTCACCATTTTTGCCACAGAAGTCGACAGGTTTTGTAAGATATTGCTTTTTTCACTGGCATCAAAAAACTGTTTACCCTTGATACAACTCACCCACTTAATGCCTCATACCATCGAGTGGGTGCTGTGGGAAGTACGCACACAACCTCACATACCCAATATAATATAACATGGCCTGGAATTGCGTACTGCTTGGGGTCATGACCTGCTGTTTGGAGTACAATACGTATTTATGAAATGAGAAAGTCCGTCACGACTAATGTATGTGTGTTATTTATACCATGATTACCTATTCTACTATATATAAAAAGCCTATGAAATAAATTTTAGCTTTACACACCAACCGTGGTGAACACGCCAGCAATGGGATTTCAGTAGTTAAAATTTACACCTATAGTGGAACTACATGCAAGTTGACCTTTGGTGACCTCGCCTTGAATGCAAACTTGTCAAAATGTGTCACTCGTGAAGAGTGAAATGAAACAGGTAATTATTTATTACGTTTTTAAATAATCTTACCTCATAACATACCACAAATTAACAAGCATACGTTGTCTCGTGTTAATAAATCATCCATAACTGAAAATAGTATGTTATTATGTTATTAAAATGAAAGAGGCTCCGTGTTTTGCGCGTTTCGTTTTCTATTTCATTTCTGCGATAAAATTACCAGCGGAAGTACCGCCACCGGTGCTCATGTAAACAAAAACAGTTTCGCACATGTGAATATTGATTTATTTATCATTTAAACTGGTATTAATCTAACGACCATGGTATAAATAAAATATACCCAAAGTAGCTTGGTGTACCAAATGTTCACCACTCGCTACTATGGGAATATTCTATATGTTTATCCACAAATAAATTGCAATGAATGCTTTTGAACTTTTATCCCAACTGACTAATATTTCAATTACATTTACGAAGACATACCTGTATCTTACCTCCTTCAAGTATCTGGGAATTTCATTGGTTCAAAGACGGCACATGCAGATTGCATATAAAACCATATACTGCCTGTCAACATCAATATACGCTGACAGCTATGGGTAATCTCCCCTTTGTTCATTGATTATTCAAAATGGCGGCAGCCGAAAAACGCTTAAAGTTGAAAGATTGAGAGTTGGAAGCCCATATTTGGTCTGAAGTGCAGGTTAGGCAACTTAAAAGGCTTCATACTCTGTGGATGTGTGTCATGTTACCTTCGAAATGAAACTGTATGAATTTGCCTTGTTACAATTTATGGGAGAGTGCCTGTAGGCACTCTCCCATAAATTGTAACAGGGCAAAGACACGTGAAGACATTGTGAGACTTCTCTCATTTAATTTTGATCGCTGTTGTTATTTGTTCTGTGCATCGATGCAGCAGTCAGTAAGATATATTCGTTACACAGTTTGTTGGTGGCCTAATATGGTATATAAGGTGTCAATTAATTTCATATTGGACTTCACTCTCGTCCAATATGAAATTAATTGACACCATATATACCATATTAGGCCACCAACAAACTGTGTAACTAATATTATGATGTAGTTGAATATTTTATGATTCGGGACCTGAGTCATCACAGTCAGAACAAAACAAATCAAGGTCACATCCTCACCTGAGCCCCACCCCGCCTCCAATCGTCATCTTCGTGACGACCCAGCTTGAAAGCTTCCGAAGAAATGATGTCGAGGTTTAGAATTAACGACAAAAAATAAATGGAACTTGTTTCAGTGGGTACCGTATCTTAACGGCACAAAAGAATTTCCGAAGGGCGCTGCAAAATCAAGATAATTGGGTGACGTGACAACCGTTACTTATACCTAGTTCCTTACTCGACACTCATTATCAACCGATAAAACCGGTTGATAACGAATATCGAATAAGGAACTGGGAATAGGTAACGGTTGTTACGTCCGTGACAATTCAGTGTCTGTTGTTGCTCTTGATTGGACTTAATTATCATTTCTGGATTCGCATATGTCACATGTATTTTATTGCCATTTTCTTAATTCGATTTATATACCATGTACCCATTCCTCACCCCCACCACCAACTTAAAATTCAGATATTAGTTTGATGCTCTCCTGGGGCTCCTCCTTTAATATCCATTAGTATTGTACTTTCATACAGATTTAGAACGTTGTGTGTAGTGATCACACGATCTTGAGCAAAACACTTAAATTCATTTTGTCCCGTGTTAGCACGGCAAGGTCGTTGAGGTGGTGGGGGTTGGGCGGTTCCCTGGGGATTCTGGACCCGCTCTGGGCAAGAGTGTATTGAACTGGAATAAAAATCGCCACTGAGGGCTCATTGGGACGCACGGCCTGTTAGTAAAATATCTGTATTTCATCCATTTCGAGTCCAGAATTTCGTGGGATGTGACACATAGGGACACTTTCCGAATTCGGTTAAGACACTCTGAAAGAGCCTAGGCCCGTAACTGAATTCATCCCAGGCACCTTTCACCAGCTCGGGAAAAAGGTACTACCGAACGTTAATAGTACATACAGTTAAAACTAGAAGTCCTGTCACGAACTGCGCGCTTATCTAGGCATAATTGCGCGTAGGAATTGCGCGTAATTTGCCATATGGAATGGCATCCCTAGCACGGCAGGCTCTCCTGGTTACTCATAGCAAACACAGGCAATGTTTCTGCCAGTGGACCTCCGGATTACCCGGAGGTCCATTGGCTGAAACATTGCTTGTGCACAGGCCATATGGACAGAATTTGATATCCTTACCATGGTCATAACGCGTAGATTAATGCGCAAAGTGCTATTTGTGCGCATTTCATGACTGGACTTCTAGTTTTAACTGTATCACCCTGAAGCATTGCAGATGACGCGTTGATGTAGTAAAGAGATGCATTCAGCTAAAGAGAATCATACCGGAGCTCTCCTTGTGGCCAGTTATAGTAAGGTGAACGTTTGACAGTTACTTGCTGATGTTTGGTGGTTCTCTCGTGGTATTCCGGCTTCTCCCGCCCAAAGTGTTGCTAAATATCAATGAAATAAGACGCCACCAATGTTCACATCGTGTGCTAAGGCGTACTGCAGTCGACGTATATAGAAACGCCTTCAACAACTGCTGTTCCAATTTTGTGCCGAGTCAGTTGGAGAGGACAACAGCTACTCGCTGCTGATCGGAGCTTCTCTCCGAATACTCCGGCTTTCTTCAACCGTATAACTGTCCTACACGATAGGACCGCGGCTGTTTAAAGTGTCTTTGGATCGCAATAAATAATTATAAATAATAAATACACCGAGCAGCAAGGTTTTTCGAAGATTTATTTATTTATTTATTTACTTATTTATTGGGTTTTAACAACACTTCTCACAACCAAGGGCACATCGTGTCGGGCCGTTTTACGGATGGAGGAAGCCGGAGTACCCGGAGAGAATTAATCACTGAGCAACGGCGAGCAGCTATCAGACTCCCCAACGTACTAACTCCACAAAAGCAGGGTTAGATTTGGTTGAAGACAAGTGCACATCAACGTGCAGTACGCCTTAGTACACAGCGTCACCGTGTCACCACATGGGCAATCGGGTTGAAGTGTCTTACCCATGGACACAACACAGTAACCCCTAGCGGGGATCGAACCGTGGACCTTTCGGTTTAAAGTGCAATGCCATAACCACTTAGCGCCATCGCTCTCCCCATTTCGCAGGCACAGTATCGGTTTTGTGCTAGTTATGACTTCTTATTTCGACAATTTTTTGTACCTTTCCTTAGATCTTAAAGTGGTGGATTCCCGGCAGCTAATTCGCTGTAAATCTAGAACAGCATAGGCCTAATTCCGCAAAGAGAATTCTCCTGCACGATGTAAAGTGTGTCAGTAGAGCAATTCACATAACGTGCGTACGCTCCATCTCTCTCTTTCCGCGGCGAGATTTCTACACCAGTAAATTATGCTACGCGAATAACAGTGCACTCAATGCTTCGATCATGCATTACAAAATACGCGGCTAACGTGAAACTAACCCAGTGAGTGTACAGAGCGATATGTAGGCAGAGCCGCAGAGGCTGCAGAAGTTTAATGAAAGTGTGCGGTTTGGGCGGGGGGGGGGCAGTGATGCTTTCCAAAATTAAGAAGTGTGGGGGGAGGGAGCGGTCCGCGTCGCGATGGTCAACCCGGACACGACGTTGTGTGAGAGTCCAAGAGTGGAGGGATACCCCTCTCGTAATAGGACGTCGTGGAGTCCCACCCTTGGAAAATTGTGAAATCTAGTACGTAATATTCTTCAAAAGAAGTGAGATTTGCTGTCCGGGTGGGGCTGCGTCGAGTTACACGCGGCGAAAATAGGTTTATTGCCACTTGCAAGACTGGTGAGTGCTCGCTGTGTCTAGAGGTCTTTAAATTGTAAATGGACGGTGACCCCATTCAGACAAAGATAGGGGAACGACGTCCACCGCGTCACTCACTCGGGAAAGCACTGCTGGGCGGGGGAGGATGTGGATCTTTGTACAAGCCTTCTAGCTGCCATGCGTCGAAAGGATGACCGATTGGGTTGGGGAGGTATAAGTTTGATTTGACCCAACTGTAATGGCTCACTTCCTTCCTGAGCAAATATTACAACTGTATCATGGGATAGGCATGCCTTGGTGAGTAGTCGGAATATTAGTCAGTCGGGATTATTGTTGAAAAACTTAGGACTTAGAATTTATTTTTGGATGAAAAAAATACACATGTTGTTGTCGCGACATATCTTATTTAACCCTTTTAACGCCACGCCCACTTTAGCCATATATGGAGGGCATCTATGTACGCATGTATGCGAGGAAGTTTAATAAAATTTATGGCATACTTGAAATTCTATCATCTGATTAATTGTTGGAAAGGGCTCTCCGAGCCCTTTCCAACAATTAATCAGATGGTAGGTTTGATCTGCGCACACACGAGTTCGATCCCCGTCCGGGACGACCCGGGTTGTGTCCTGGGGCAAAGCACTTTATCCCGGTTGCCTCCATGGGGGCACGATGACGCAGTGTACTAAGGCGTACTGCACGTCGATGGTGTACATGTCTTCAACCGCTGTAACCCTGCTTGAGCGGAGCTTGAACAGAGTTAGAATGTTGAGGAGCTGACACTTGCTCGTCGATGCTCGGTGGTTCTCTCCGGGTACGCCATCTTCCTCCACCCGTAAAAACTGTCACGGTCACATTAGCTATTGTGAATAAGTATGTGACCTTAAATACCAATAAATGAATAAATAATCTGCGCATACCAGAACGTGCAGATAATCATCATAAAATAGGTGACAATAGTCGCTTTCGGCAGCGTAAGTGTTAATTAACACGTACCGCACCAGACCTCTAAATTGGCCATGCTGGGCCCTCAACAGCATTAACCAGGTATTATAGACCTCCATTTATATGACCAATTTTGTGTGTGACATCAGTCCAAATACGTTGTATCATAACAAATCTCGTAAGAAATGCATGATTTTTCGCAAGGGTGAATTTATATCTAACACTCCACTCCAGATGAAAATGTCTCCCAAATCCTTCTTATTGGCTACACTGCTGCCATGCTGTTCTTGGCAATGCTGGACACTATGGTAAGCTGAGCTTTCTATGCCCTAGCTTCGGGTTTGTCGATACGGAATGATGTCAGTGTGAGCTCGCAGTGAACTAAAGGTCATCATTCTATAAGCCTGAATTCCACACTCTAATCTGACAAACCTTCAATTTCGTCAGGGAAATTCTAAAAATGTGAAACTATGCGTCCAAATTTTCCAGTTGAGAAAAGATTATCTCTTAGCCAGGGAGTTATTGGGCAACAGTACAGACATAGACGTCGATAAAGGCGATTGGAGATAGCCCCGCCCCTTCCCCTTCTCCCCGTATTCACTCCCCTGCATCTTCTTGATAACTGTTAGAGGTCTAATCCGCGACATTTCGCCGACAATTAACTTTATTTAAGCCCATGTAGTTCAAAAACTGGAGGGCACTCGATTGAGATGTGTACCAGTATCAATTGTAGTATTCAGGTACACAGAGAGAGGTGGTCGTTTTCTTCATAGAAAGCAAACAGACACAACAATTTGTGTCACTGAGACTTTTATCTTTAATCTTTTTCTTCCAAAACACAAGGTGTACAGTCCTTATCAAGTACTATTCCTACGCCGATTATGGTACTCAATCATGTAGCCGTTTTCTGTCCAGGGTGCCAGCAGACATACACACACAAACACATTTTGTGACCCTGTGGACTTGTCATTTGACAATAGGTGACTAGGTGTTACCAAGTAGCATTCTTGCACCGACTTTGGCAATCAAAGGTGTGACATTTTTCTAGATCGCAAACAAGCACACAATGAAGTGTGTGACCTTGTGACCTTGACCGTTACTACCGGAAACACTGGGTGCTTAGATCTTGTCAAGTACTATTCCTGTGCCGAGTTTGGTAATCAACGCTGTGGCTGTTTTCGTACTAGTTTGCGAACAGACATACCCACAAAGACAAGCACACACACTAAAAACTAAAGTGTTAAAACTGACACTTTCAACGTGTTAAACCCATTCTAACTCTTAGGGTTTGATTTTAACACTCAAAGTGGAATGCTTTAAGCACTTAGACATTACAATCGTCAGACATCTGACACTTGAATGGATGGCACTTCCCATGTGTCTAGCATTGGTGGTTCTTCCAGAATCGTCCATAATTTGATTTGCTCTTGGTGGGTACATAATTGAAAGGACACAATGCAGATGACGCGGATCAGGCTCGAGAGTTCGAGCCTGATCCGCGTCATATGCGTTGTTTCCTTTTAAGTGTCGCGACAGTACACTTGTCAAGTGGTATTATTGTAACACCTGTCAAGTTCTGAGATATCTACACTTGAACAAAGTGATAGTTCAGCACTTAGTAAGTGTTAAATACAGCACTTCAAGTGTAGTTTTTAACACTTTAGTTTTTAGCGTGCAGTGTGTGACTCTGTTACCTTGATCATTGACCTTCAAGAACAACCGACATCTAGATGGATCAGAGTACCATCACTATATCAAGTTTGGTAATTCAAAGATGTGACCGTTTTTATCTGGAGCGCAAACTGGAATACATTAAATGTTGTGATCCTGGGGTCATGAATCTTGACCTTTGAATTTTTGAAAACAATTGGTGCTCAGGTCTTACCTAGTACCGTATACCTGTACCGAGATTGATAAACAAAGATGTAACCGAAAAGGCATACACACGAACACTCTAAATATTGTGACCCTATGACTTTGATCTTCAACCTTTAACCTCGAAAAACGTTTGTTGTTCTATTTTACCATACATCCTACGAGGACCCCGGGAAGTGTAGCAACGCCTGTTTTCTGTGGTAAACAAGCTCTGTTTTACTGGTAAAATAGGACTCATTCACCAATGCTTGGGTGGAGATCCCCTCAATTGGGCAACACAGGTACAAACGATTGACTAAACTTGAGTTTATCTTCATATTGCGGTCACAATAAGCCATTGTGCAGAAATGTGTGACCTTAAACACCAAAAAATAAATAAATCTTACCGTATACCATATCTGTACAAAGTATGGTGATAAAAAAACGGAGCCTTTGTTTTGTCTAGAGTAATATCAGACATACACATACAGACGCTACTGAAAGCCCCACCGATGCTCTGAATCCCGTCACCGTGGATAATTAGTGCGCATCATTCACTGTTGAACATATAAGGTGTCACACAGGGACGTGGCGACGGGGGGGGGAGGGGTGCCCCCCCCCCCCCCCCATCCTGACAAAATTTCCTATAGTTGGAAATTCGGAGAGCAAGTCATGAGTAGTTGGAAATTCCATCTATCTGTATTTTAGAGCTTCTTTGGTGATGTCTCCTTTACTTACCAAAATCCCAACTCGGCAAAAAGTACAACTACAGTTTACGCAATATTGAGCTTCATAAGTATGCATGATGTCAATCGGTACGACACTTCTATAGTACGTTTACTTATCGGAATACAAAAAAAATCCTCGAAATGCACTTCAAGAAAATCGCATCATGTAAAATCGTTATCCTGAGTTAATTCCATCATTCACAGTTACAAAATGATGAAACATCGAAAATTGATCATTCCTGCATAAGATCTGATTTAATGTTAAGAGAGTGTGAATTGCTCAAAGTTCTCGGTTTGAGCATTTTTTAGCACATATTCAGTTCCCAGAATAATACCAAATAATAATAACAACCTGATAATTCTATCGTAAATGTGTTGGCATTTCAGTTACTAGAATCAATTTTATGCCCCCTTTCATGGCTTCATTTTCAATTTTTTTCTCGGTAGTGAATTTCCAACTAGGGGTCCCTCTCCCCCTAGTTGGAAATTCACTACCCTACACCCCCCCCCCCCCCCCCCCCAATCAGAAACCTATAGCCACGTCCCTGGCGTCACAGTATTACATTTGTTGAAAACGAATATGATCGCATCACGTAAAATTAGATATTCAAATACCTACATAAAGTACAGACCTTCACAAAACTTGCTTTGGCCAGAAAACGGGGTGGGGGTGAGGTCATGCAACAAATAGGAGAACACTTTCAATAAGAAGTGACGAACAGCCGTCCTTGAGCCCAATTTTTTCTGGGAATTTCCAACAAAATTACACAAATAGCTGCCTGCATTTTTAGGCCCAGAAAATACTCAGAGCATCTATTTTTTCTTGTGGAGTATTCAGCATTGACGTAAAGACCTAATAAAATGCTTTAAAAGTTTTCTCAGGCGATACGTTTTTTTCTAGAAGCCTTATTTTTTAAAATTGCATCATATCCGCAACATTTCAAGGCAGATAACTCCCACCCGAATATTTAGTGCAGTGATACCATAATCTAACATTGTTTGCTTGTGAAGATTCGATTTTTCTCTCACTGGATCTGTTTCATAAATATCAGGGAGCTTCTAAAAGCTGGGACGGTAGCCACGACATAATCAATATTTGTGATGATTCCATGAGTTTGGGTTGAAAATAAATAAATAAAAAATAGATAAATAAATAAATTATTTTAAATGTATTTATTTATTTATTTATTTATTTATTTATTTATTTATTTATTTATTGGGGTTTAACAACGCTTTCGACAGCCAGGGTCACCAAGTATCAAGAGAACCGCCCAGAAGCGGCGAGCAACTGTCAGACTCCCCAACGTATTAACTCCGCACAACCAAGGTTAGCACTGATTCAAGACAAGTGCATCGTAGACGTGTAGTACGCCTTAGTTCACAGCGCCACCATGCCCCTACGTGGGTAATGAGAATTAGGTGCCTTACCCAATGACACAACGCAGTTACCCCTGGTTGGGTTTGATCAGTGGACATTTCGGTTTGAAGCTCAGTGCCGTAACCACTGAGCCACGCACCCTGCATGCGTGGAGTACTGTATTATCCGGTTCTGGGTGTCCTTGTGTTATCGCCGATAATACCGTGTCCTATGGTCTCAGTGCTTATGGAAACAAATGAGAGAAAATATCCCTATGGATATGCTTATGAATATAATCAAACGGGTGCCTCGTCACATCGACTTACTTAATGCCAGCGATCACAGAGCATGCAACTGACGAATAACGGAGACAGGGGCCAAGAAAAAGCATCATTCAAATCCTCATTGAATTTTACTTGGCAAGAATTTTAAAAAATTCAGTAACCGCGAGCTTGATTGCCCGAAGGAATGCCACTCAATGCATTTCTGGCGAAGGTGTGGGAATAAACAGGACAATGGCATTTCAACTTGTTGACCACATCGTTTAACTGCTCTTTGGTGAAAAGGTAATTTGGTATAATAGCCTTGTTAAATTAAATTTAACACATTCAAAAACGACCAATTTATTCCTGATTTCATGAAGTGAACAATCAGTCATGGACTCATGGTGTCGAGTTATTTTTCATTGTTAGATTCATTAAGTGCTGTATTTATGTAAACTGCCTTTTTATCATCCCGAGTCCTGTCAACCAAATATCAGTTTAAGTGATTCATTTCTCACAAAATTAAATCTAGAATGTGTTTTTTCCCCAGATCATATATAGCATGTTACCTTTTTTTCGAAGGGTGGGCATCAAAATAAATAAATAAATAAATAAATAAATAAATAAATAAATAAATAAATAAATAAATAAATAACCGTTGTTATCTAACCCTATGGTGTATTTAAACTATGTATTTGGAAATTGTTAACAAGGCCGTTATTAATTTCTGTAACGTACTGAAGATTCAGTTTCTTTTGAAGACCCCTATTTCCTGTTATTAAAAAAAGAATCAAAAAGTTACATCCTGACAAATACAATATACTTGCTCTCACGTGTTGGTACATATCTTGTCAATGCATCTGCAGGATTTTTTGCCCTTCAGTAAAAATGTTACTATTTTTCATGACGATGACATAAAATAGAGAAAACCACAGTTTCCTGCAACGCACTTTTTAATAAAAGATGCACTGTGTAATAATTATTACAAAATGTAGCCACATATATATGAAAAACGCTGCAAAATGAAATAATTGTTACAAATTGCAACGAAATAGATTTGTCAAGAGTTGCAATACACTTTGAATTAGAAATATTTTTTCCACTTTTAATGGTTTCCTTTTATTTATTTATTTATTTATTTATTTATTTATTTATTTATTTATTTATTTATTTATTTATTTATTTATTTATTATTTATTGGAGAGGGATGGGCAGAGGGGTCCTTAAGACAATACAAAATGTTACACACATGAAAGTATATTCGCACATAAAATCACACACGAACCGCATTTAGTTGAGAAATACAGACTCAAACTTTTACAATTGTATTTTCTGGAATTGTATTTCAAGTTAGGACTTTAAATGGTTTGAAATGAACCATTAGCATTTTCAAAGATATGGCAATTTGCCAATTGGCAAATTGCCATATCTATTAAAATACTAAGGATTCATTTTTGTCAGTTATGTTAATGGGTAGAAAATACAACTCTCGAAAATACAATTGTAAAAGTTTTATAATATCGGCTCCTGTTCGAAGTCTATGGGCATTCATAGCGATAAACTGGTGGTTGGGACGACATAAAATATTTGAACCTGATTCCTCGAAAGAAAGGGAAAAACGAAACTTCCTTTATATTTTTTCTTTCAAGAAACACAGTTTTAGGAAGTACAGTTTCAACTCCTTGCGCGCTGCTGTCCAGGACAGGAAATGTCTTGCCATTCAGATTATTTATTTATTTATTTATTGGTGTTTAAGGTCACATACTTATGCACAATGGCTAATCACGACAGTTTTACGAGTGGAGGAAGACGGAGTACCCGGAGAGACCCATCGAGCATCGACGAGCAACTGTCAGCTCCTCAACATTCTAACTCTGTTCAAGCTCCGCTCAAGCAGGGTTACAACGGTTGAAGACATGTGCACCATCGACGTCCCCATGTAGGCAGCCGGGATAAAGTGTCTTGCCCAAGAACACAACGCGGGTCGTCCCGGACGGGGGTCGAACTCTGGACCTCTAGCATAGAAGTCCAACAGCCTACCACTGAGCCACCGCGCTCCCTGCCATTCAGATACGTAAAATGTGAGGATATTGAACCAAATTTTACCCTGTCAATTATTGTATAGACTTTTTGACCGACAATTTCTTAAGTCAAATTCTCATGAATATTTCATCAAATCTTGTCATGATTGCTGATGAAAAATATTTTAAAATTCCCCGGCGGTTTAAAGGTTAATAAGACTAAGAATACAGGACCAAAAGGTATTGATCAGTACAGTCATTTGTTAGTTGCTTCAAGCGACATTACTCCGTCTTATTTTACTTGGCATTTTTCAGAGATCTGAGGATTGGTACACATGGCTGACAATTTTCGTCGTTGGGAGAGATTTATGGGAAAGTTAGCGCCCTTTAATTTTTCTAAAAGTTGTCAATAAATTTAACACCAGGGATATGGGAATTTTATGTAAAAATTGACATTTCGAAATCTTAGCGAATTTGTACCATTGGTGTGCGCATCATTTCACAAACATCAGACATTTTTTTCTGTAGAGTCGTATAAAAATACAGAATCTGACATTTAACAATTTGTTCCTAATCCGTTTGAACGTTTGACTGGTATTCTCTGCCGAAACCCATTTTAAAATCTGAAAACGGCGTTTTCGCTATCATTTGATGTTCTGTGACTTTTTATCTTTTTTAGTATATCAACAGTATGCGCAGCGTGACATATAATACAGACACTGTACATTCAATCAATATAAAGGTCTAGGAAGTGAGGTTGCTATTTTTTCTCCTGGGAACAATAAAAACGTGCAAATTGCTGTAAAAACTCATTCGCTAAACAAAGAGACAAAGTGAACCCTTAGTATTGGTAGATGTGATACTGATAAATATTCTTAATGGCGGATAATCTGTGATCTAGTTGCTTCTAATTGGCTTGTCATAAAAATGCAAAGTGTCCTTTTGTTACTTTTAATAAACGAAAACAACAGACAGCTTCGAGAGCTGTCTGTTGTTTTCGTTTATTAAGAGTAACAAAAGGAAACTCGGTTTTGTTTTTTTTTTCCTACTGATGTCACTGGTGTTTTCTCAACATTTACTCCCTTCATTTATTGAACCTTCCTCGAGCTTCTAATAATTTCAAGGGAGATAACTTTATCGGCAGTCGATTTTCATGACGAGATAAGTTAGGAATTTTAATATAATTCTTCTTCAGATTTATTTATTTATTTTTATGTAAAGTAAAGATATTTCTGTCATATCACACGTCATTGGAAAGAGCACACAAAGCTCTTCCACCAATGTTCTACACAGCAGTACTGTATCAACAAGCGAAAAAATATTTCGTCACTCTTGAATGGATCACGCCACCTGAACAGTTGACAAAGAGAAAACAAAGCGAACTAAATCACAATTATGTGTTAATTCACAACAACCAAAACTAAACAGAATAAACTCATCAAAATCAAGACTTCCATATGATGTCATGAATATAAATAGAATTATTTTATCCCATAAATAGACGTTTATTCGGACAATAAAAGTCTTGGATAAATTTTTGCTTTAGTCGCCTAGTAGCAGCTGCTAGTAGTGTGATAAATTTTCCCTGTAGGTTGTTCCTATAGTAGAGACGGACTTTTTGACCTCTGACCTCTACCGCATTCGTGTTGTCATGACCTGCTTTACGTTTGCGGAAGACATAATGAACCGACGTTTATCAAACGTTGACCGTCGCTGAAATGTTTAGTTTTAAAATATATGACACATTTCGACTCTGTCTAACAATAAAACGAACAACAATTAATAAAGAAAACCCAAAGTAAATCAATCGAAACCAAGCGTTGAAAAGCATACAAGTTCGATTGTGAAACACTTGGGACAGTATAGAAATCAAGTCTCGAAATTTTCCCAGTTATTCAATTTTCCCGATAAACAGCAGCAAAATAAACATAACACACCCTCTCTCTACACACAGTATCAGAAAGTTGACCCTTTGCCCAACACGAAAGGAAGACGACGTATGCAAACAAAATTCCTAGATCAATAGTTTGTTGGTTTGTTCTTTGCGGCGAGGGCGTGGCTTGTGGCCTCTCATTGGAGCGAGTTCATTGAACTAGTCCCGATGGGGGGGCCGCCGCGAGCAATGCAGAGTTTATGTATAGTGCAGACCGGTCAAGTGTTGACAGTTACGTTTGGTAGTGGTTTAACAATTGATATCAATAATTCCGAAGTAGCAATGCATCTAGTCGTCTATTATTACTCCCTCCCCCCTCCCCCCTCCTGCATCCGTCGACCGTTTTCCTCAATCCTTATTTCATGTAAAACTTTGATGTACCTCATGTACCAAACCAAAATGTATTGGTTTGAGTGTAATAAATTTTATGTAATGTTATGAAAGGCGGTGGCATGATGAGTGATGTTTCATTTTCCAAATTTGGAAAGTGTAAATAAACAATGCACGTGTCGACTGTTTTATTTATAAAACTCAAGTTGAATCGACGACGAAAAAAAACAACAATAAACAACGAAAATACGAACGAAAGATAAATATTGTTCACTTAATAAAGTATTTTTGCAAGTTTAGCCCACGTTTATAGGGGAATTATTTTTAGACAGAAATGTATCGTTGCGCCTTGTTTATTTTTGGTAGGTTTATTGTCGATCGTGTGTGGTCCTCACTTCTCGCAGTGTTTTGTAGCGAGTAAAGAGCACGATTTCGCCGCGACTGCCCTGTAAATGATTAGTGGAATAAACAAAATAAACGTATAGTGTATTCAGGTGAAAAATTTATTCTACTCGTAGGATTAAGAATGAAACCGACTCGCCAGAGGCTCGTCGGTTTCATTCTTGATCCTACTCGTAGGATATTTTTTTTACTTGAAAACACTATACGTTTATTCTATATACAATTAAATATGATTATCTGTGCGTTAAATCAACAACAAAGACAATGCCGTCGACTAGACCTGAACTGGATATGCATCGTTGGAAGACTGATTTCGAAAATTTGTTGGGCACCAGTTGTTTCTCTCCTTTTTTATTTACACTTCATGCATTAAAGCAAAGACAAAACCCATTTTATCTGGTACCCTAACTATCTATTGTTGGTAATGTAATTTAGACAACATGTTGCTTGTCGGGGGCTGGCAGATGTCGGTGTGGCACAAAGGACCTCCTACGCACACTCGCCAAGCTATTTTTGTTACTGATATCCTTGATGAATTCACAACGTACATCACAGTTTCAGAACTATGGCGTCGCCAGTCTCAAATTTCGTATCGAATCGGGCCGAGAATCTCGAATTGAATCTCATTGCTAATAAAAATGTACATACTGCTGCACCTTGTTATTTATTTATTTATTTATTTATTTATTTATTTATTTATTTATTTATTTATTTATTTATTTATTTATTTATTTGAGTTTAACAACACTTTCGACAGCCAGGGTCACCTCATGTCAGATGTTAATTGAATAACCGCTTTGCCGGTGAAATCATTCAGTTAACAGGAATACTTGATTAACAAGGATTTTGTCACTTGCTGTATTCTGGAGATAAATTGAGTATTAACTCAATTATATCTTCTTTGCCAGAGTTCATAAACAAGATATAATAGGTTAAATGTCTGCAATGGATTTATTTATTTATTTATTTGTTTATTTATTTATTTGTGTTCAGCAACACTTTCCTCGTGTCGGATAGTTTTACGGGTGGAGGAAGGCGGAATACCTGGAGAGAACCACCGAGCAACGCCCCTGCTTTCAGTTGCTGTTAAATATACTATTTTGTTGATGCAGTCTGCCTTGTCTTTGGTGTATTTGCTCATTAAAGCTATTCTCTATTTATCCCATAAATGGCTGTTTATTTGAATAAAAGCCTTCGATAAATTTTTGCTTTATTCACCTTGCGGGGTTATAAATTTTCCCCATAGGTTTAACACTGAAAGAATTTATTCCAAAAGTAGAGACGGACTTGTTGACCCATGACCTCTACCGCATTCGTGTAGTATAATTACAGTTCAATTTTGGTTTTCTTTAAACCTTTTTAAAAGTATTACACAATGTCAGTAGAAAATACTACACATTGTTTATTTAATAAAGTATTTTTGCAAGTTTAGCTCAGGTCTGTAGGGGAATTAATTCTAGACAGAAATGTATCACTGTGCCTTTTTTATTTTTAGCAATTTTTCTTGTCTTCGAACTGGACCAATGTACTCCTAATTTCCCGCTGTGTGTTGTAGCGAGTAACAGCACGATTTTGTCGTGACTGTCCTGTAAAAGATTTATTGGATAAACAAAATAAACGTAAAATGTTTTCAAGTAAAAATATTATCCTACTCGTAGAATGAAGAATGAAACCGACTCGCCTGAGGCTCGTCGGTTTCATTCGTAATCCTACTCGTAGAATATTTTTTTTACTTGAAAACACTATACGTTTAATCTATATGTATTGGTCGCCCTGTACTATATTATCCACAAATGTATAAGAAAATATCGTCTAATGAATTCCACCTTCGGTGTTTTTCTTATCTTCAGGACCAGACTGTAACATGCACACTGCCTAAATTAATACAAGCGACTATCTACACAGGAGTGTAACCACAAAAGCGGGCAGTTAGCTTGTTCCAATGTAAGGTCACATGGTATGGTTTTGTTAAAATTTGTTACAAAATACTATTTTTTCAACTGCTCAATTTAAAATCTACGCGAGCGGTTGCGGCCAATTCGTTACTAGAGGGTTAACCAAAAGAAAGTTAATACTGCGAGTGCAGTTCCCGGACAAAGTGCTGCAGAAACCATAACTAGAGGAAAGTCGATGTGTCAAGTGAATCATCTCTGAGTGTCAAAACGTCAGCGCGCGACTTGTTTGAACTGTGAGGTCAGTTAAATCAAAGTGACTGCAAGAAGAAACTTTCAATCAGATGTCATTTACAGCGTAGGTGAGCTTGAACATAACTCAACTTGTTGCGGCGAGAGAACCCATTTAGCTGAAAACACAAGGACAGCCCGAAAATATCTAGGGAATACAGGGAGACGAAATGGTCCAGAGCTTTTGCGAACTGTCATTCAAATGACCAGGGTCGTCTACCTCTCGAAATGAGTAGCACAAGCGCTCTTCCTGTCAGCCATTTTCACGGTGGCGACAGAGGCGTGTGTGTATGTGTGTGTGTGGGGGGGGGGGGGGGGCACTCCCCAATCCAGGCCAAAATTTCCTATAGTTGGAAATTCAGGGGGCAAGTCATGAGTAGCTGGAACTTTCATCTCTCTGGAGTTTAGAGCTTCTTTGGTGACGCTGATTTCTCCTTCACTTCCCAAAATTCCAACTCGGTTTCAAATCGGCAAAAATTCCAACTGTTACTATTTACAACTACAGTGTACGCAATATCGAGCTTTATAAGTATGCATGGTGTCAATCGGTACGAGATTTCTATAGTACATTTACTTATCGTAATAACATAAATCCTCGAAATGCACTTCAAGAAAATCGCATCACGTAAAATCGTTATCCTGAGTTAATTGCATCATTCACAGCTTCAAAAGGATGAAACATCGAAAATTGATCATTTCTGCATAAGATCTGATTTAATGTTAGGAGAGTGTCAATTGCGCAAAGTTCTCAGCTTGAATATTTTCAGTACAAATGTTCAATTCTCAGAATAATACCAAATAATAATAATAACCTGATAATTCTATCATAAATGTGTTGGCATTTTAGTTACTAGATCCAATTTGTTTCCCCTTTCATGGCTTCATTTTCAAAATTTTTCTCGGTAGTGAATTTCCAACTGGGGTAGGGCGGACCGAGAGGGGGTTTTTCCACTCCAGGCCCCTCCCCAGTTGGAAATTCACTACCCTACACAAACCACTCACCCCCTCCAATCGGAAACCTCTAGCCACGTCCCGCATTTTCATTTAATGTTTTGTTGCCGGTGTGACAGGAATGATAGTCCTTAGAAAAATTAGTCCCTCTGGACTATTATTCCGCGGAATTATAGTCCTAGGTCTAACATTCCTAGGAATAGTAGTCCGGCGGACTACTATTCCTAGGAATGTTAGACCTAGGACTATAATTCCGCGGAATAATAGTCCAGAGGGACTAACGTTCCTACGGACTATCATTCCTGTCACACCTGAGCTGTTTTAGATAACGATGGGAGTTTTATTTAGAACCTATAAGCTGGTATGTGAGATTCTATCCGTGTAGTAAATGGGTATTGGTAATGTACCGCACGGTATACACAATGTACTACCAAACTTTATTCAACAGAGTTAACATTCAAGACATAACTCGTGGAATAGTTTTATGTATATCACATGATTGCCATCAAATATTTCATTGCGGAAAATATCGTTCACAACACGCCTAAATTAATACGGGAATGACGTCAGATGTCAACGTCATAATGTTGTAAGTCGGTTGGTTTCGGAAGAAGCTTTGAATTAATCTTCTCTTATTTTTCGTTAACTGTCTACCCAATACAAATAGCAGACGACATTTGCAGAAAACATTTCATGAATAACTATCCATTTTCAATTTTTGCCCCTAAAACATAGTATGCCACTTCATTGTAAAGATCTAAACGAGATCGTATCAGTGAGGTGTCATTAGATATGGTTTTTTTGTTGGTTTTTTTTGGCGAGGGGGGGGGGGGGGGGGTGGACAAAATTGAAAAAAAATAATAAGATTTGGCTGGCGATTTTTGTGAACAACGGTGGACAGCTTTAGTCTTTCGTTGGCTAAAAGGTTAAATTACACATTATGAGTTAAAAAGCATCTCAAAATAGTCACGATTTGACGTGAAATTTGAATTTCTGAACCTCGTTCACTAAAATTGATCTGAACCTCGGTAATCCTCGGCTCATGTCGATTTTAGTGAATTGCGTACAGACATTTATAAGAGATCCTCAATTTATGTATATTAGGGTTTAATATACTCCCGGTTTTCTATAGTAACGGGGACGGGAATGAAATTACTCTCAGAACCGGGAACCGAGAAATGTCCCGGATAATATCAAGTAAATTTACGAAAGTAACTAGACGTATTTATTTTCGTGAAAATGAAAATATTTTATTAGCAATCTGCCATTTCCATACGGAAAAGTTCTTTTCTAAGAGAACTGTGAAAACCCAAACCCGTTTCCAACTCGTCTTCATTTTCCGAACCGCTTGTTTTATCACCACTACCTCCCTCGACTTCAACTCCCTCTTCACTGCCGTCACTATTCTCCTCTGCTTGAACTTGAAGCAGAGGAGCCTGGTGATGGAAGTGAAGAAGCAGTTGATGCTAAAGTATGTGATGAATAGTGAATGATACTATTGCTTCTTAAAAGGAAGACGAGTTTGAAATTTAAATTGAGTGAAGATCTTGCTGTTTTTCTATAGTAACGGGAACGGGAATGAAATTACACTCAGAACCGGGAACTGGGAAATGTCCAGGATAACATCAAGTAAATTCACGAGAGTAATAAGGGGATGGTCTTCGTGTAATAGGCATGCAATCTCCATACGGAAAAGTTCTTTTCCCAAGATAAAAGCGAAAATCCAAACCCGCGTCCAACTCGACTTCATTTTCAGAATCGCTAGTTTTATCACCTCTACCGCCTCCGGCTTCGGTTCCCTCTTCACTGTCGTCACCAGTCTCCTCTACTTCAAGCAGAGGACACTGGTAACGGCAGTGAAGAAGGGGGTCATGTTGAGGTTGAAGGGTGTAGTGAATAGTGAGTGATACTAGTGATTCTGAAAATGAAGACGAGATTGAACTTGAAGATATTGCTGTTGAAGAGAGGAGTCCTCCGGAACTGATTGAGAGCTGCGGTGATTTGGTGAGAAAGGTTCTTCAGGAAGCAAGATTGTGAAAGGTTCAGATATGTAAGGGCAAACGAAATCTTAAAAAGTTACGTTGGGCAGTTTCTTTTTCTTTTTTCTTTTTTTTTGAGAAAACTTAAGTTCAACACAAACAGTGCCATAAGTGATTCCCAGTTCTGTGCTATAGATTTCCCGGGCATCGTGACCGGTCTTTCGAAACCGAGTACTCGGGCATTCCCGTTACTGGGATTAACCCTTTACCCAACGTAACGGCCAAAACCGGCCAGCGATATTTTTAAAAATCGCCAATTAATTTTCATTATTTTTTTCATTTTTTGTCTCAAAAACATAGGTTATGACCCCTCGTTGGAACAAGATCGTCGAGCTCGTTCCAACGAGGGGTCATAACATATGTTTTTGAGACAAAAAATGAAAAAAATTAGTTATGCAAGAATTTTTTTTTTTTTTTTTTGCAAGTGTCGTCTGCTTTTCATGCTAGGTAAAGGGTTAAACCATAATGTACATGTATGCAACGCCAAGCACTTCAGAATATGTAATGGTTTCAAGAACAGGGCATAAATAGAAGCACTAATATGAAATGTGCATGATACAATTAATATTTGTACTTTTTTTATGAAGATCGTCTCGAACAGAGAAGGAAATCAATGAAAAGTAAAAGAAACTAGTACGTTAATTGTAAAAGTGCTTAGCATCAACTTTTCTTGTTCTCTTTTGTATCTTCCATACTCTTCGTGCTATTACCTCTCATCTCGTCTCGTCACGTCAGCATTATGTCGTCAGGAAAATCGGCTTTCGATAAAGTTAGCCCACTTGAAATTATTAGATGAGCAAGGAAGGTTCAATCAAGAAACAAGTAATTTTTGAGGAAACACCAATGACATCAGTAGAAAATAAAGCCAAGTGTATTATTGTTACTTTCAATAGAAAAAAGCAACAGATAGCGCCTTATTAAGCTTTTTTAAAAAAAAATTCCTCTAAATTTCGACCTATTCTGGTCGTTGGGTAGGAAGTGGTCGGGAACAAATACTTGCTGCGCCGGTTTAACACACAGCACCGAAATTGTTAGACAACGAGCCATGATTTGTATTTGGAATGATTTACCGATTGTTATAACGAAGATATTCATAATTTTATCCTGACGCTCCTGTAATAAAAATAGCATCTGGTGTGGGTATGAGAACATCCCTGATCCATATCTTCATGAAAATCGACTTTCGATAAGGTTTATCTCCCTTGAAATTACTAGGAAGGTCCGATTAAGAACCAAGTAATTGTTGGGAAAACAGCAATAGGAAATAAAGCCAACTTTCCATTTGCTACTTTCAATAAACGAAAACAACAGGCAGCACTCGGAGCTGTCTGTTGGTTTCGTTTATTAAAAGCAGCAAAAGGAAACTTGGTTTTTTGCAAGCTAATTTGAAGCAGATTTATTTATATTTATTTATTGGGTTTTAACGACACTTTCGACAGCCAAGGTCACCTCGTGTCGGACAGTTTTTACGGATGGAGGAAGCCTGAGTACTCGGAGAGAACCACCGAGCAACGGCGAGCAACTGTCAGGCTCCACAACATACTAACTCCACGCAAGCAGGGTTAGTATTGATTGAAGATAAGTGCAGTACGCCTTAGTACACAACGCCATCGTGCCTCCAAGTGAGCAATTGGGGCGAAATGTCTTGCCTATGGACACAACGCGACTGCTGCAGCTGGGATTCGAATCGAGGAGATCTTGGCTTGCAGCCAGCACCTCTACCTACTAAGCCACCGCCCCCAGTTTACAGATCATCCGTCATTAAGAATATCCATCAGTATCACACCAATACTAAGTGTGCGGTTTGGCTCTCTGTTTTATAAATGTACAATTTACATTAATTTGCAAGTTTTTATTCTTCCAAGGAAAGCAAATCAGCAAATCTAACCACCCGCTAGACATTTATAGCAATAGAAAGGACAGTTTTAAAAAGCTACCTTCTCCATTCTTATACAAATTTACGGGAAAATGCCTGGGGTTTGTGAAATAAAGTTTGTGAAATTATGCGCTCATCAATGATACAAAGTCACTAACATTTGGAAATTTTTATTTTTATATGAAATTCCCATACCCTTATTGTGAAATTTTCTAACAGTTTTATGAAACAAAGGGGAGCTAACTTTCCTGCAAAATCTCTTCCAATGAGGAAAATTGTCAGCCTTGATAACACCGAGCTTCATATACACTTGAAACTAGAAGTCCTCTCACAATTAGCGCGGTAAATGCTCGTTAGTTAATGCGCTCTTTACTACAAAAGAATGAAGTAGTCTGAAATACACAAGAGAATTTGCGCTGTGTAATGTAAAATTTAATGCGCTGTTAGCGAGATTGGTATTGAGATCATGAACTGAACCGATCAAACAGAAACAAAATATTGAGACTGCAGTATGTGGAGGGTGGATTACTGCTAAATCGCAGTTGGATAGATTTTTTACTTATTAATTCGAATTTAGAATTGCTGCGGACAAAGTGCAGAAAGCACTTCCAAACTTTCATCACATGGACCACCGGGCTGCGCTCGGTGGTCCATGCGATTAAAGTTTGCAAGGGCTTCTTTTGTTGTATTGAACAAATATAAATACTTTTCGAGTGGAGAATATATGGCGCTGCGATTAAGCAGTAATCCACTCTCCATTCTGCATATGCAGTCGAATTTTAATATCTTTTTAAATAGTGCATATTACAGTGAAATCCCCGTGGGAACATCGGAAAGTGAGGCAGTGCCTGTTCACTGCGATAAACTGCGATAAACAGGCTCTGTTTTACTGGTAAAATAGGACCCATGCAGCCCCCAGTGCTTGTGAGGTGCAAACCCTCTCTATAATGGGCAACATGGCTTATTAACGCTCACCTCTAGTCTTGAGTTGATACACATGTTGTGGTCATGATTAGCCAATGGGCAAAAATAGGTGACCTTAAACATCAATAAATAAATAAATAATTACAGTGACAGGACTTCTAGTGGCAACTGTAGTTTGCGTCAGGTAAAGAGGACCCTTATATTGTGCACAAGTCTCTTAAATGCTTCATATTGCAAATATCAGATGAAACATTTCATCCTTGTGTTTTTACAAAACTCCTGGTGATGCCAACAAAAATGGAGCCGGTAAGCATTAATTGTTCCCCGAAGCGTTCGCTATATCAACAGTTGGTACTCTCAGAGGGAAATGAATGTCTAGAATCCAGTCATCAGGACCCCTGTTCTCGCACAATATATTTCATATTAGTGACATAGTTGGTGCTGGAAATGGGAACATATGTTCCGCTTGTGAATATTCAAACGTAATCGATAGACTTTATAACTGGCAGTTCCTGTGTAAAATTTCCGAAGACCTCACTCAACCCCATGGAATGAACAGCAGTGTTGTAGACGCGGAGAAGTTTGTCGGAAAATGCTAGGTTCTGTCGGAATTGTTTCCGATTGCTGAGAGCCATACCCAAGGAAACTATGCCTTTTAAACAACCATTTTGATTTTTCCTAATAAGAATAATAATAATAATAATAATAATAATAATAATAATAATAATAATAATAATAATAATAATAATAATAATAAATCCAAAGATGGTGACAAAATATCATTAGCTGTTGTTACTGGTGGTCACGTCTCCTCAGTCAGAATACCAAACAAAAGTTCTATTTTCATGACTGAGGTCAAAGTTTTTTTTATAGCGCTTGAACACATCGGAAATGTATAGGAAAGGAAGGCGATTATCTTTTCCCACTCTCTTTCTTCTTTACTAGCTGTACTCAATCCCAAGATGAAGAATCCTCTCATTTTCGAACTTCGTGAGAAGTCGAATACTCTCTTGTCTGGCCAATATGATATCGTGTTTGTTGGTTACCTGGACATGTTGGTATCTCAGGTAATACCATACTCTGGGATGCTTGATTCAGGCCTGTTTTGCTGCACTGTCTGCTCTGGTAACCAGAGTAGACAGTACAGCAAAACAGGCCTGAAACAAGCATCTCACTGATTTTAAAATTTCAGCATTGGTTGAAGCCTAGAGCGCCATTGGCTTGCAGTGCACCTTAGTACATAGCGCTATCATGTCCCCATGTGACCAATCGGGATTAAGTGCCTTGACCAAGGACACAACGCAGTTACCGCTGGTCAGGATCGAACTGTGGACCAATCGGGTTGAAGTTGAATGTTGTAACCAGAGGCGGGAAACAAAATTTAAAATAATTAGTTTAATCTAAATATCTTCTTTTATTATACGCTAAACGATGGGTTATCGAAAAAAAATTGTGGAAAGATAGAAATCGTATCCATCTCTTTGAAGGCACAGGAATTTTCACCACTTTCACGGTATCAATCAAAATGGCGGCTTTCAAAGCATCACTTCAAGGTGAATACGAGTCAAATTATTACTGGAAATGATCAATTTGCTCTAAAAATGCATAATGAAATGAAAATCTAGTGTTTTTAAGTGGAGTGGTTACCGATCATTTCCAGCAATAATTCAACACGTATTCACCTTGAATTAATGCACGAAACACGCCAGTTGAATGAGACCGCAAGACGCTACCTCTCCCGAGTATCGATCAAATCACTTTCGCGCATCAAAGCGCATCAATGCCCATCGGCTGTGTACTTCCATGCATCAATTCAAGGTTGAAACGAGTGGAATTATCGATAGGAATGATCAGATTCTTATAAAAAGTGTATGAAAAAGAAAATCTAGTGTTTTTGGGTGGATACCGAAAATTATGTAACTCATGACCGAGACAAACGGTTATTTTCCCTCGCGCAAGCGCTCGCGAAAACTAAACATTTGTCTCGTTCACTCGTAAGATAATTTTCGGTATCCACTCAAAAACACCAGATATCCTCTATTTATCACATAGGTCTGTATTCAATTTAGACGGAAGATTGTACTTATTTATTACACACAGAATATTTGCGTAGTTTACCAGGTGATGAAAATCGTCAGCATTAAAATTTTAATTAATGAAGCACCGGGTTGTACCCGGTGCTTCATTAATTAAATTTTTAATGATTTTTCCTATAATTAGTGTTTGGAATCTAATATTATTGCGTCCGTGGATATATTGCTCACCCGTGGAAAGTTCCCAGTCCACGGCGACTGCACTGTATATATCTGTATTAATGTAATTTAATGTGAAAATTGTAAATAAAAAAAAGAAGATCGAAATTGTTAAATTCTTGGTTGCATTATGGGAAAATTAGTATCTTGAAATTTGTTATCTCGACAACAGTGTGGGGAGGGTTAGGCTACTACGAAGGAATTTTCACGCCTACACCCCGGTCTTGTTGTATTTAACATAAAATTGAACTGAACTGAACTAAATAACACGAAGAGGATTTAGTTATGTTGATTTATGGCAATCTTCCCGTGTTTGTCAAAAATCCATATTTATAAAGTCAGTTTGGTTTAATTTATTACCTTACAGGATATATGTGAATCCATGCAGTTACTTTGCCTCTTTAATATTCTGGACTGTGACTGAAACTGGCTAATTATTCTGTTATCTGACAATACATCGCTTGATTATTTTTCTCTCGTTGTTTTATGATACAATCTATCAGTATATTCGTACCATTCATTGATCGATGTTCCTGGTCCGTTCTGTAACGGACCAACGGGTCGATTGAGCCGTCATAAATTCTCATCGAGACATATGCCAGATGTCGTGTTTGCTTTGGAATTCAACCACCCATTGGTGGACATCATATCTTTGTGTGGTGCAGGAGAGGGGGCGAGACAGTACATTTTTCGATATAAATTAAACGTTTATCGAACACAGCAATTGTACGACACTTGCATCAGAGCTTTTGTTTCATCTAAATTTGGGAGAATCCATTTGGAGTCTCCCTAAAATGGTTTCGAGAATCCATACCTGCCATGAGTGTCCCAGGATCCCATTAGGTCACAATGGTTGAACCCCTGTTGTATAGTGATAACACATGTTAACCCTTTACCCAACAAAGATTTTTAATTTTTAAAATATAAACTGAATTTGATATTTTTTTAAAAATATAAACAATATTTATCAAAAAAATCTAACGAATGAGCCGGTTCCAATGACAGCCATATTTGTACAATTTTATTGACAAAGTGTTAGAATATTTCAGGTCATGTTAGCCTTGTATTGGTAATTCGCAACTGCTATGTAAGGTAAAGGGTTGCATTGACTCATTAATTTTCAGGCGAATCCTAGCAGAGGTGCAGTGAGAATGAACACGGATTCACTCTAGCTTTGTTGCGCGATTTTTTGCGTCAATGCATTCTCTTCGAAATATAAGCCCTGCTTGCATGCAAAATTTTTCGAACAGTCTTTTTAGCCTCCACTTTTGCTAATAGATTTCCCCAATAACCAAACAAATCGTTTTCTTCCTCTAAAACATACCTCATAATCCTTCATTGGAACAGTCTAGACTAACTCGTCGCATTGGGAGGGGAGTCATAAGCTCTGTTTGGGGGAGAATAAAAAAAAAATAACGATACAGTTCAGTGGCAATTTTCAACATTTATCCATTGAAATGTAAATTTAAAAAATTACATCGTCAGTTCAGGACTTACCTAAGTGGGGCGAGTGTGTCACTGTGTGTAGGTGGGGGGGGGGGGAGGGGGAGGGGTACCTCCCTTCCAAATAGTTTCTCCAGTCGATACACTTCCTCTAGGTTGGAATATTGGGTATCGATTCGCTGTAATGGACAACCGTGTATCATCTTACGTAGGGCCCTGTGATACTTAGTGATTCGATTCGATTTCAAATCTTAACCCTATACCCAACGGAACGGCCAAACTCGACCAGCGCTATTCTAAAAAATAGCCAATTAATTTTCATTATTTTTTCATTTTTTGTCTCAAAAACATAGGTAATGACCCCTCGTTGGAACGAGCTCGTCGAGCTCGTTCCAATGAGGGGTCATAACATATGTTTTTCAGACAAAAAATGAAAGAAATTAGTTATTCAAGAATTTTTTTTGCAAGTGTCGTCTGCTTTTCATGTTAGGTAAAAGGTTAAGCAGATACTCTGTTCGATTCTAAATCGGCTGTCCGATTCGTTTACTCCCGAATATTATAAGTTACAGGACGTTCAGGTGGCGGATACGGTATCATATGAGGCGAGGTGAAAACAATATTGGACGAGGCGGTACGCCGAGTCCAATATTGTTTTTGCCGAGCCTCATATGACACCGTATCCGCCACCTGAACGTCCTGTAACGTATTTATCATGCCAGCGAAAACAAAATAACAATCAAATTTGAACGCCGGCACATTTTCAAAACTGGTGCAAAACGCTATGTACGTTGTAACAAACGTGCACAGTTGTATCCCTGTTTGTGTATAATTCCCTTGACAACACAGACAACAGCGATAGACGCTTTTCTTCGAACTGTCACTTTGTCTTGAGTGTGCAGAAAATGTCCGAAACGTCCGATTTTATAGAATTCGAACAAAATAAATGTATCTCGCATCTTTTCCTTCATAGCTGTGATTCATTTCTTACAATTTCATTATAGTGCAGTCGCTATTTTTTAAAAACGAGAGAAAATGAGACATATAGACACGGGGGGACGTTTGATTGATCCGTTATCGGTAGATCGAATACAGTAGTATTTCTCACTTAAAATAATTAAATTTACATTTAGAAAATAAATTTCACAATAAATTTATTATAAAACGAGAGAAAATGAGACATATAGACACGGAGGGACGTTTGATTGTACTGCAATTTCTTCAATATGGATATAAAAGCACCGCGAGGTGAGGAATTTCCACGTCGAAACAAAATGGCGGTACTGACCTAATACGAGTTTCGTATTAGGTAACCTCGGGCTGCAGGTGACCCAATACGGCTCAGTACCGTCCCACTATTCGGGGGCTGTGATTGGTGAATTTCATTAGCTGGCATAATAAAGCTTGGTATCAGTTATCGTCTCACAAAACGTATAGTTCGGATGGAAATCCTACATAAATAATGTTGAAATAAAGACAGACGCTACCTTAACATTAATAATATCTTCATTCATGCTACCAGTTATAGTAATTCCAATATCACTAGTCCCTACCACTGTTAAATACAAATTGAACCCTTTAATACTTTTGTACGTCTTATGACGTACGAAATGAAACAGCGCGTTGATACTTTTGTACGTCTCATGATGTACGAAATCAAACAGCACCTCGATACTTTGTGGTCACTTGTCTTGTTATTATTTTTCGATTTTTTAAAGTTTTAACCTCAATTCATATTTTCTACCGAATAGTGCTCAGTGACAACCGTTGAGTGAAAATTAATGTTATCGCAGCTTAAAATACTAATATAATACTGCTGTCAAGATTTCTTAACCGGTTGAGTGCAAGAAGCCACTGTCAAGGCTCTAAAAAAATTAGGATATCAGAGCAACAGCCACACTTCCTTTGCTTATATTTCATATTCAGTCAAACACAAATAATATTTTGTTTATATAAATTTGTTTTATTACAAATTATTGGAGAGTGTATGTGGACACTCTCCAATAATTTGTAATGAAACAAGTTTTGAATAACAAATTCAGACCACCAAAAATAATTTTGCCTTCAAACAGATAATCACTAATGTGAAAAATATCTTGTTATTTGTACTTTCCAACGTTTGACGTCGCATTTTGAAACACGTTGAAGAAACTGAAGTCCCAGTGACATTTGGGCGGCGGTATATATGAAGTCTCAAAGGGATAGGTTTCCAAGCAATGTCGACTATGAACTATAATCCTTACAGGGTAATATTCCAACTTTATTACACGCCTGTTCTGTGTAATCCCATCTACAGCAACACTAAACCGTGCGGAAAATGAAAATCTGTTCCGCACTTATGTGTGGAACGGAAATCGTTAACGGATTGCCTTTAAATAGAAGCGAAATTTCAATGGAATTTTCTACATATCGTGCAACGCAATTACAATTTGAATGGCTTGCGATAGCTGAAAATCGTCCCTTGAGTTACAATGTGTTTTATTGTACTCAGTGGACGAAACAGTAACACGGGTTTCCCTCGCAAATTTGGTTGGCGATAAAATGTGTTCTTTTTCTTGATAGTTGGTAAATGAATTGCTGAATGTCCTAATATTTTTTTTTTATAGACGTGAAGGCGTGTAATAAACACAGAACGACACATGCGTGTGAATGGGTTAATCGATATGACACTTGTGCCATCGCGGAAGAATAAAACTCGAGGTCTGCGGCCTTTCGTTCTATCCTTCCGCTCTGGCACTCGTGCCATGTCGATTAACCCATTCACACGCGTGTATCGTTCTGTGTAAATATCATCAAGGCATGTCTTCGACGAAGGCATGCCTTGATGAAGTTAGTAGTACAAGAAAGAGGCAGCCCAACACAAAAAAGAAGGATGCCAGACTAGAAAGCAAAGCATCTAACAAAGCCATCTACCAGAGCTAGCATGAAGAATATAGTCTAACGATGGGAAGAAGCTCCAACCATCAAGCAGATGAGATGATTATCCCATGAGAGAAGTCAGAAGAAGAACTACAAAGACATAGAAAAAGATGCCTTGAACAACTGAATTGTAAACTATATACTCGAATAAAAAGGAATGAAGTGTTATATCTTGTTGTTTTTTATCACCAACTCAACAGAAGTATACGGATGTAGCGTCAAGTACCCGGATGTAAGGTTTATTCGACAAGTATCCTTAGATAAGTATCCCACTTACGGAATCCCTTTTTTAAAGAAACGTCTGGCTTTCGGCAACCTTTTTCCGAAACGAGTCGGAGAGGAGTATGCGCAGTCACTCGGTCGAACAATTGCTCTATAGCTCATTTGCTCGATGGGATTCGGGTTCTTCGAGCAATGACTTTTCAGTAAGAGTTTGATTGTCGATTGTGTTTAAGAATCGTAGAGGCCTTCGTTGTATACAAGGTAGATAACTCTGTATGGTTAGGTACAGATTACGGAAGGGAAATCGAGCAATCTGATTGGTTAGTTACCTGCAGTAAAGTGTACAGACCCGGATAAATGAAACGAAATAAGAACAAGGGTACCTGGGTTAGAACTAGCCTGGACAGGCCGGAATAGCTAAATATAGTAAAAATAAGCAAAACTGTTCCAAGTGATAGGCGCTTCTGGAGTATACTCCAGAACAAACGAACAGGGCTGAATAGACAAAATCTATAGCATAGGTACATGGATTGAAGACGATGATTCTGAAAGAATTCAAACTAGTAAAACAATTGTCGGGTTGTTTGTGGTAATTAGATTTACTCCTGTGAAATCGAACGAATCGTATAGCCCTACGAGCTACTCTTATAAGCCCAAAATGGGGCATCGCCAAGTCAGTTTCGATGAAATGGGGGTGTTTTTTATGATTTGGAAGGGCTGCCGGTTTGTTTATAACAAGTCTATGAAGTAAACAAACCGGGAAACTCCTATTCAGTAGAACATATGCTCCGAACACACACCTTTTCTATCGTTGGTCTTTCAGGCCCATAGCAACCACGTGCTACCATAGAAACCAAGATGGCGGCCTCAAGTACACAAAATGGACAATGGAAACACGTATCACCCTAACAACACGTGCTGCATACAGGGCCCTAAACAATTCGGAGACTAGATTTGATAGATTCGGTTATACAACCGGAGAGAGGCCTGTGGTATACCACTCGGTCGGTATGGGGCCCCGACGTTCCCAATTCAGAGTATGGTACAAGCCAATGAAATAAGAAATTTGGAAGAATGCGTCACGATTTCTTCACGAATTTATCAACTTGTAAATTTGCAAGAACCCTGAGTGTGATCTATAATCTCAGCAAACAATAGTCCGACTACCAGGCATGCTTAAGAAGAAGGCTGGTCTTGATGATGGTGTTGAAATATTTTATCAGTCAGAACTTGAGCCATGACGGCTGCCTTCACGACGAGCTCGTGTCTGTTTGTTCCCTCTTTTTTACCTCTGTCCTTTCCATTACCCATTCGTTCTCAGCTAAAACACAATGGCTAATTCAAAGATAAAGAAATTTACTTTAAAACACATCTAAAACCCTGCAATGGGCCATCCGTTAACCTTTTACCCAACGTAATGGCCAAAACCGGCCAGCGCTATTCTCAAAAGTCGCCTATTAATTTTCATTATATTTTCATTTTTTGTCTCAAAAACATAGGTTATGACCCTCTTTGGAACGAGCTCGAGCTAGTTCCAACGAGGGGCCATAACCTATGTTTTTGAGACAAAAATGAAACAAGTTAGTTATTCAAGAATTTTCTATCTGCGTTTCAGTGATCGATTCAATTCAATAGCTTACAAAACAAAACAAAATTCCTTACAGTAAGAGACAGAAATATGAATAGTCAATGACCTCCCCCTGCCCTCCCCCCCCCCCCCCCCCCACAATAAACAGAAACTACACAATTCAGTATTACACACTCATAAATTCAAGCGTATCATCATAGGAACTGACATTGAGAGTGAATAATTTGACAACACAACTTTGAAAATTGCGGTCAAGCGTTACTCATTGTTTAGTTCCATAAAATATGTTTTTTTTTACTTTTTCTCGCTCGCCCAACATTATGTCCCAAAACTGAATTAATAATTTAAGATTTAATCTGTTTATGTGACAGAATTGTTAGATAAATGAAGTATCATGATAATGTGCATGTCCTGTGATTTGCATCAGATTCTCGGTGGTGTCCAAAAATGGGATCACAACTCGCCGGCTCGTTGAAATCCCATTCGCACGAGCTGCCGCAGACAGCGAGTTTGAATCGGAGATCTGACCATCTCAACGAGACGTGATGCGACGACCCATATCACTTCACTGTAGCGATAAAAGGTTTATTATATGACTTATAGTTCAACATCGCATGCCAACGCTAGTATTAACAATTCCTCCAACCTTTTGGGGAAAACTGGACTGAAGAAAAAAAGGACTATTATCGTTTACACGTATTTTGTAACAGGTGCACACTTCTGGGGAATCCACCGGTGCGCATAGTTCGTCATACTATAGTGATGCGGAATCGGCTTCCACACTATGGATTTTCCGGGAACCAGGAAAAGATTGTCAAACGGTATTGATATTTAGCGATTAAATTGCAACATTTGTATCAGCTGCGGTAACTTCTGCGAGCGGGCAAGTGCGATCATTCTGTTCAGAAAGAGAACATTTTTACCTGCACTCATCGAAATCTGGTTACACGTGTCGAGGTCATCGTTTTGGTAACAGTAATTATCATATGACTCGTCCGTTTTGTTCACTTTAAAACATTTGATATTTTGTTTTCATATTCATCAGTGATAAATAAAGCCTTCCGTCAATTTCATTGGTCAGTTTCAAAACTAGACAATTTGATTGGCTGAACAAAATAAAACTGGGCCACATTTTCATAATTTGCATTATTAGAGTTGGGAGCTTTCATTGGTCAATTTCAAAACTGGACAATTTGATTGGCTGAACAAAATACAACTGGGGCATATTTGTATAATTTCAGTAGGGAGAAATTACGTTATCTGTCCTATTTAGGGTGGGTTATATTGTATTAATCTTTTACCTACAAGAAAAACGCCATTCACTTTTTTATATTTTCACATTTTTCTTCCAAAACATAGGTTATGACCCCTCATTGGAACGAGCTCGTTCCAATGAGGGGTCATAACCTATGTTTTGGAAGCAAATAATGATTTTTTTTTAGTTATATGAGCATGTTTTTTCCAAGTGCCGTCTGCAACTCAAGTTAAGTGATGGGTTACAAAGTCATACTAAGTGGCTAATTCGTGCATGTGTGTGTCATATGATAAACAGAATATGAAATGAGGGTTTTTCTCATATAATATTTATGAAACTCGTCCGAATTTTCCGTTTGGGCTCGCCAGAGGCTCGCCAAAACGGAAAATTCTTCATAAATATTATATGAGAAAAACACTCATTCCATATACTCTATTTATCGACGAAATAGATTAGATCAATTCTTTCCATGATGGTGATATTTTTATATAAGCCGACAATGCGTTAATGCCTAAAAAATACACCAAAGAAACACACAGCTGAAATACTACTATAAACTTTGGCGGTTCTGGTACAAGTGGAACACTGACTGGGGATTACGTCATGCACATTATGTCATGCGCATCTCATAAACGTAATACCATGACGTCGTCATGATCTTCATTCATAAAAAAAACTCTCAGTTCATAGTCGGTGGATGGTTGAGAAAATACGTGCGAAGAAGTCAAGAAACGGAGGAATATTGTAAGATAAATTGGTTATTATCACTAAGTGGGTTTCCGAGATGGTAAGATAAATTTGTCATCATCACTATGTGTTGTTAGAGAAAATTGTATCAAGCCTCGATGGTGTTCCTATTACGTATCGCGACTCGTCCTGAAGGGCCCGCCGCGATGCCTAATATGTTTGTCGATCAACAACAGAGTGCTGATAAGATATATTTATTTTGCTTCGTCGCCTGGGTGCTAGAATGTCCTATGTCCCATAGGGGACATGGGACATTCTAGCACTCAGGCGACGATTTGTCAAATGTTCTCTTTGGCAATGGGTTATAGATACATGAGCTAAACCCCATACAGGGGCACTCTTGCAGTAAAGCAATGTTCCAAATATGACAAGATTTTATCTGCCTGGGCTGTTTCTCGGATTAATCAGTGGTGTTTAACTTAGAGCTGAAACGGTTAAGGGGTTTTCTTATCGAATTAACCTTGGTTAACCGATTAATCTCTTGTCCAATAAGATATCTGAATAACTGCCATACCGTTGATGATTTACAACATGAACCCTTTACCCGACGTAACAAACAAAACCGACGAGGCCTATATACAAATATCTCCATTCAAATTTATTATGTTTTCAGTTTTTGTTTCAAATACATAGCTTATAACCCCTCATTGGAACGAGCTCGTTGAGCTCGTTCCAATGTGGGGGTCATAAGCTATGTTTTTGAGACAAAAATTGAACATTTTTAGTAATTCATTAATTTATTTTGCAAGTATCGTCTGCTACCCGCAACTGGTAAAAGGTTAAGAATGACCATTTCCAGCCACTGATGCAGTATGATTATCATGCAAGTAAACAAGTATGTCAGCAAGTAACTTGCATGCTTTACTCTGTCTCATATAATTGATGTGAGTCAGTGTGACAATGTTTGCCTGTTTTGGAGCAAGCTTGTTCCTTTGTTAACCCACATAATACAGTAGTTCAAAAGTAACGGGCAATCGATCAGTTACTTTTTGGATCGATCAAGATGTTGATCATTGATTAATCGATTAATCGGTTAACCGTTTCAGCTCTAGTTTAACTATAAATTGGCGATAGCAGCACTGACTTCGCTACCACCATATATGAATAACACTGAAGCGCTTAACTATCAAGGTGTTACTTGATCAAACTGGCAAATACTGCGACTTTAGTAATTGTAAACACCATATGGCGGCATTATCTGTGCCTATATGTTACGATATGTACTTTTAGCCATCAGACGTATCAGAACATACTACGTGTCAGAGATAGCGGGTGTCAAATATACTTTTAGTGGAAAAGCCCCAACAACATTGTTCTGTCCACTCCTATGGGATATTTGATCAATAAAGTATGTAGAATGATATTACGTCCAAAATGGAACAACGATTAACTGTATTGACCGGCCAGTGCCTTGTCTGCGAATTTAACATCACACTATATATGTGATAAGAAACGGATGTGCTTTTAGAATTGATCACCAGCTAATGAACTGGCAAAGGGACCGAACAGCATTGTCAACCGTTCAGTTCAATTAGAAAAAGAACTTTAACAACGATAAAGAGTTAATGTTTTCGTGACTATCACTCGGCTGAATTTCGAGTTCAGGTCTGGAAATTACGAGTTTACCCGTTAGGAACTTACGCAAAATACGCCACCCATGCTCTTTACGTCTTAACAGAATTTCCGCCACAATAGATAGCAACAAGTAACGCGCGATCTCGGTTTGCGTTATTTATTTATTTATTTATTTATTTATTTATTTATTTATTTATTTATTTATCTTCTGTCATTTGTTCCCACAACAAGTGTACATGACAAAAACAAATAAAAGCATATGCAGCACTATAAAAAAACAGAACAGATGAATGATTAAAAAAAGGGCAATATCGTGAGATGTGTAATAAAAATATGGATTGCATAAAACTGTCAAGCTTTGGTTCAAAGGTATAGTTGTTGGTGGTTTAAATAAATATATACGCAGAATGACTCACGCGTGTGAATGCATTAATCCATATGTCACGAGTGCCAGCGCGGAAGGTTAAAACGAGAGGCCCCCGTGTGTTGTTGTGTGTTTGTTACACGCCTTCACGTCTATAAAAGCAATTAGTAGAACGACACTCAGCAATTCATTTGACAACTCGTCCCCTGAGCTCCAATGTGTTCTATGAGCCAGTAGGCACATAGAACACATTGGAACTCAGTGGACGAACTGTCAACAAAAAGAACATATTTTATCGTAAACCAAATTTGCGAGGGGAACCCGTGTTACTATTTTTAGCTATCGGTAGCAGTTCCAATTGTAATTTCGGCGCACGAGTTGTGTAAAATTCCAGTGAAATTCTGTTTCTATTTAAAAATAGTCTGTCAAGGATTTCCTGATACTACCCGGTGCTTCATTATTTAAAATATCCTGATTGTGATTTTCGTTCGTCCTTTCGTTCGTTTCTGTGTTCGTTTCTTCGTTTGTGGGTCAGCACCGTAACCGAGAAGGAATCACGATGGCATTGGTTGGTTTCGGATACTACTTCGACGAATTGGTGTACATAATGCATCCACATTTATAAATGAACTAAAATTAAAATTGTTTCGTTATTTGAACCACTGTCTCATGTTGTCATGTGCCACGTACACAAGATCGTAATTGGTTTCAGAGAATATCGCCCCGATTCTTTATGCAAGCTGGTATTGAAGAATCCAACCTCAATGCTTCAACTGCAAGACTGTTTTGTAGTAATATATTTTCCCAAAATGCTGGAATTGCTGGGGGCGGGGGTGGGGGGGGGGGGGGCTCCTAAAAACGTGCAATTGTTGGTGGCCCATAGGGGACGCCCTAACCTCGTTGTAGGGGAGGAACGCCACTGATACAACTAAACTTCTACAAGCTCTTATTGTTTTTTGACATCGGCGAACACTACAGCCCTTTTCTATTACCAATGCCACTGTTTTTGAATTCCCGTATACAAGTATAAACTATCGGTACATATGTAGATCTATTAATAATATTACTTCCATGTTCTGTTTTTCACTGTAACTGAATTGTGTCAATGCTAACACTGCTGAGTGATACAGTCTTCGGCCATGTCTACCTCTTTCTACCCCATGATCAACAACCACGCTTTATCCTCGTCCAGTATTCTATCACTGCCACTTATTTCTTTTAATAGCCCATAACCATTGTCGTCGACCATTTCAGCAGGCTAACCACTGTTGGTTTTCACCTCTTCTTTGACCATTTCTATAGCTTCTACCAATGCTATCACATTTCCAGGCCTGGCATTTTCAGGAGGGCGATTTATTCGCTAGCCTACTGCTCGCCTTAAAAAAATTGAGGAGGGCGAAAAATAGCCCTCCTAGCCTTAGAGAATAATGATTACTTTAACAGCCTATTTCTAAAACCCACAGGTTTTCAGATCTCTGCTATGTTAGTGGTCTCTGCAATATGGCCACACTGCCCCTTCCACACATCCAGGCCTTACCAAGGCCCGGAGGTGTGGGAGGGGCAGTGTAGCCGTCTCACGGACTGCATGGTTAGCAGCGCCAAATAAAATGTACTAAGCCCACTAGGCAGAATTCTTTAATAGGACATCTTCCTTTTGCCACTTTTAGCTTTTGTAAGCTTGAGGAGATCTAATCGCTCCTCTATAGTCCATGTGCGGAGAGCGATTTTTTGCCCTCCAGCATGTTTAGGAATGCCAGACCTGCATTTCTATAGTAAGGCTGAGAGAAAAAATGAAATGGACTATGGTATAGGTTTCCCCACCGATCATAAGGTTCCGTTCCAAAGTTTTCGAGGCATTTCCGCAAATGACATGTCATACATTTTCTTCAAATTCGAATATTCTTTAATTTGTTGTTTAACCCTTTACCTAACGTAACGGCAAAAAACGGCCAGCGCTATTCTCAAAAATCGCCAAATAATTTTCAAAATATTTTCATTTTTTGTCTCAAAAACATAGGTTATGACCCCTCGTTGGAACGAGCTCGTCGAGCTCGTTCCAACGAGGGGTCATAACCTATGTTTTTGAGACAAAAATGAAAAAAATTAGTTAATCAAGAATTTTTTTTGCAAGTGTCGTCTGCTTTTCATGTTAGGTAAAGGGTTAACCTTTAACATGTATTACATTTTCTAAATCAACTAAAAAGCTTATAACACTGTCTGACCAAGTAGAAATGAACAATCTGAATGTTGCTTAAATAATTTATTGTCAAATGCAAGGCTTCAACCTGCAAAATTTCAAGAAATGCAGATATCAGTCATTTTCAGCCACCCAGCAGTCTCAAAAGCAAAATTTTCCCACTATCACACTTACCTAACCCTGGAGCATATAACCCCCGTTTCAAAAATGTGAAAAACAATTTATATGTTTCCATCTCATTTTAGTTACATGCCTAGTAACAACTCCGCGTAAAAATTACATTTTAAAAAATAGTCAATTTTTCGAAGCCACCGTTTCCCATAATTCCTCTGGTAATTTACCCCATGCATCAGAGTCCAATTCTGTGACCAAAACTTCTAATTCTCTTATCCAGCAATGAGACTAATGTAATTATATACAGAGACCTATCAGGACTATTTAAAATACGCTCTAGCCTCGGAGCCTATTTTTTCAATTCATGCGCCAGATTTCAATTTTCGGAGTCACACTGCTGTTTGTAACACACACTGCAAGTATGTAATAGCTCTCATCATTTTCATTTCGTACACTATAGCAAACATTAATCTTCACTGTGGTTTCTGATCAAGTCTTGGCTGCCTATTTAGGCAGCCAAGACTTGATCAGAAACCACAGTGAAGATTAATGCTTGGTAATTAAGCCTTGAAGTATTAACTTAAGCACTCTACAACAATGGTAAATGATAATCATATATATAATACATGTAAGAGTGTCTCTCTCGATTATCCATCGAAAAAATATCAAAATATGATCTAAGAAGTTACGCGCCAACTGAGAAGCCTATTTCTGAGATTTAAGAGCCAGGTTCTGATGTTTCAGAACCAAATACGCACTGGCGCATGCCCAGGTCGGTCCCTGTATATATCTGAAAAAAAATATACCTCCAATTTACATGGCATTAGTTTCAACATATGTCCTATGTTTACAATCTTACCCCTGTGCAATAGTGTGAAACAGTAGAGCGGAACCTAATCTCCATGCCCAATCCTTATGTTATCTCTGTTGAAAGAGATATCGGTACAGAAATTACATTTTCATAGACATGTTTCATTTGCAGATAGATCATTTAGATATGCTGGACCTGTCCTCTGGAACTCTCTGCCAGAGGATGTGAAGTCTTGTGCGACCCTTAAAAATTCAAAATTAAACTCAAAACTCATCTTTTCAAGAGAGCGTTCAATATTGACCAAAATCACATTGATTGAGTCTGTCCTTTTAAATTAGCAACAGTTATGACCGCTATATTAAGTTCATTATCATCATCATCATTAGTATGGACTGAACTTCAACACGTGAACTTGACGAAAACAAGCCAAACCTTTTAACCAGTCACTTAACACAATTACGACAAACGACACCTTAAAAAACTGAATACCTAAAATTTCAATTTTTTGCCTCAAAAACATCCTATAGGACACCTCATTGAAACGGGCTCAGTGTGTCGTTTCAATGAGGGACCATACGCTATGTTTTTGATAGTGTCCCTCGAAGGTGTTCCAATTACTCTGAGGCGTTTAACTATAAATTGGCGACAGCGCCACTGACGTCACTGCTGCCATTAACACCTGTGCATTTCACGATTAAGGTATTGACTTGATCAAATCTGCCAATTTAATAATTGTAAACAACATATGGCGGCATTATCTGTGTCTTTTAGAAGTAGAGCAGAGCGGCGCGCGTGGCGTGATAAATTATTTCAGTGCAGGGCATGCCCCGTGAACTTGGGTATCTGAGCTCGAAATTGGAATCTCAGTTACAGAATTGCTGGCTAACCATAATGTAAGTGCATTTGGTATGATTTGGTATTTGAATTAGATTTAGGGGGCGCGGTGGTGTCGCGGTAACCGGTTCTCGTCAGATCACCGAAGTTAAGCAACGTCGAGCGCGGTTTGTAGTTGGATGGGTGATCATTTAAGCGACTGATTTGCGCCCCCCGCGTTGTGTCCTTGGGCAAGGCACTTAACCTCGATTGCCTACATGGGAGCACGATGACGCTGTGTACTAAGGCGTAGTGCACGTCGAAGGTGCGCATGTCTTCAACCAATCTAACCCTGCCTGTGCCGCGGTGCAGAGTTCAGTGTTACGATGTTGGAAAGCTGACAGCTGCTCGTCGTTGCTCGGTGGTTCTCTCCGGGTACTCCGGCTTCCTCCACCCGTAAAACTGTCACCGACATGATATGACGCTGGCTGTTAATGTGTCGTTAAACCCTAATAAAAAAAAATTAGATTTACCCTCCTTGAAAAGTTGTACTCGGAAATGATGAAGTCTCCAAAACTAAACCGCCCCGGCAAAATATATGGAACAAATAGGTACTTGGGTCGGTAACCAGATTTAAACCACTCGTAGAATAAAGGTTTTAACCACTCGGCAAGCCGAGTGGTTAAAACCTTTATTCTACTCGTGGCTTAAATCTGATTACCGGCCCTAGTACCTATTTGTTTTATTTATACCATTCTCTTAATACAAAACGACTTTGTCACTTAAAATGGTGAAAAGACGACACTTTCTATCGCAAACACACGGGTTTGTTTTGTTTACATCTGTTCCGATGAGCAGTACTACCGGCTGAACGTGAACGCTTGATTGCCAGCTAGACTCATCGTTCAAGTTGATATAATTTACCTTGCTTTTTCAGTCAAATTATTATTAACAAATCTTAAATTTTATTTTAAATATTTAATTGTAGGTATTTTAAATTTAATAAGTCATTTAGGTAGGTAGTAGTAGATAGTACCGAAAAATGTCGTATGTTTGAACGAAACATCGCGAAGTGTGAATGTATCGAAGATGGCAAATTGCGTTATTGCAAAGGTCAAGTTGGATGAACTTCCGACTATAGGTGTAAAAATTTTTAACCCCAGTAGAAGCTTTACAACGGTTGTGGCGGTGAAAGCTAACATTTAACATGCAGTCTTTATTTATTTATTTATTTATTTACTGGTGTTTAAGGTCATACACTGATGCACGATGGCTAATCATGACCGTGACAGTTTTACGGGTGGAGGAAGCCGGAGTACCCGGAGAGAACCACCGAGCAACGACGAGCAGCTGCCAGCTCCCAACATCGTAACTCCGCACTGCAACACAGGCAGGGTTAGATTGGTTGAAGACATGCCATCAACGTGCAGTTCACCTTAGTACACGGCGTCATCGTGCCCCAATGTGGACAATCGGGGTTAAGTGCCTTGCCCAAGGACACAACACGGGAGTCCGAATTGATCGCTCAGACGGTCACCCATCCGAGGATTAACCGGGCTCCGCGTTGCTCAACTTCGGTGATCTGACGAGAACCGGTTACCGCAACTCCACCGCGCCCCCTATTGTTTTAAAAAACGTCTGAAGCATTCTTCGGACATCTTGCATTCTTGATGAACATTCCTGCTAAATAAAGAGGATGACTTGATGATTTTACTGGACCTAAACGTAAACATATAATTGACTAATAGGTGTGTTTTGGGGGGAATTCCCTGAAAAATATGTACTTCCCTCCCTGTCAGTTTTCTTCTATGATTTGTTACACGACCTCTTGTTTTCGCGTTAGAAATAGTTGTCTGAAGGGTTATATTTGACAAAGTTATTTGAATGCCAAAATGAAAGTGATGTGATCATACTTTTTTCGCCTGAACGTTATAATGGTCGCCTGTGGGAAAATATTTAGTACTGTCATACCCTTTAGGACATGGTGGAAAACAAGATTTAATCGGCAGCTAAAATAGTGATTCCGAACATGGGCAGCTAGGATTTGGGTCGCTCATCTCTATGAATTTGGTTTTGCCCAACTCGATCCGTCCTAAATCATTGGCTCCCAAAAGCGGTGAATCTGGAGACGAACTACTTAATATCAGATAGCTTTACCCAATTCGAGCATCACCTAGTCGTTTTGTCTCATATCAATTCGGCCCTATCCTGTGTGTGCTTTAGGAATGAACTGTTTGTGTATTTTGCCCAACTATTCTTTAACGGCATTAACCCTACCCATATTCTCCCTCGCTTTGCATTCAAAAATGCTCTACCAACATTAAACTAAGTGAAATAGAAATGTGTTTTAAATTTGACTTTGTAGCTAGTAGTCCATGTTCAAATTCACTCTTTTAACCCTTTACCCAACGCAGACGATATGAAAATTTATTATTTTGAATATCATTTTTTCGAATTTTTCAAAAGATTTCAACAAAACCATATCATGTGACCCCTCGTTGGAACGAGCTCGATGAGCTCGTTCCAACGAGGGATCACATGATATGGTTTTGTTGAAATCTTTTGAAAAAATAATATTTTTTCAACTACTGAATTTGCATGATTACGCGGGCGGATCAGGCCGATTCGTTGGGTAAAGGGTTAAGCTGCCTGTGAGCATTATTTAATCTCCCCCGACAAATTACTTATCTTCCCTGGCAGATTTAAATACTCTGCCCGGACAGAGTGGTAATCTGCCTGGGCAGATGAGAATTTTTCTAAATATCCTTGAAACATAAAGCGAAATTTGGTTGAACGATGACCCCAATACAATATTTTTAGTTTAGTTTACACAATATTTTATTTCCAGATAACAGTGAAGATAATATAGAAAGAAATCCAAGTGCTTATAGGGGGGCGCCTCCAAAATAGGCTTCAAATTTCCAAAATACATGGCAGATACACAAAGCTGAAGCATACGCACACCCGATAGTACAAGTTAACATTTTATGGTTATCTGGAGGGTGAAGGTATCGTGTGTTGAATGACAAGAATAACTAAAATGAAACAAAACTGAAAGAAAAAGAAATTGAAATACGGAAAAAAAGAAAACAAAGATAAAGGGAAAAAAAAGAAACCGAGAAATATAAGTAAAACGTAAAACAAACCTCGTTCTAAATGAAGAAATATAGAATGAACATATGGAGCCTAAGGGTTGGGGAGGTGTGATGGGAGATATGGGTTGGGAGTTGACTTGGGAGAAATGAAAAGGCTAGAATATATAGAGGTAATACTTGTGGTTGACCCAGACTGTTCAAAGCAACTTCAAGAAGGTTCCAGTTCCTGCATCGATCTTTAGTAGGTATATGATATCGTCACGTTCACGAGAAACAGTGCATCAGACATTTCTACCGGTGCATCTTTTCCAAAATGTGCCTTTTTATTTCTGTACTGCAGCTCTCAGATCCCTCTTTTGTAAGTTTTTACAACTACATTTTCCAGACTCTTCTTTTGTATTACATTTGTACTTTTAGTCAAGTGCATGCACAGATGTCGGAAATGCATCCCACTAGAATGTTATTGTATCTGTTTGTTAATTATTGGTATTAGAATATTACCTAAATAAATATTGACAAATGCACTGGTATTAATTCCAGAGATAAATAAAGATCGTGTCATTTTTTTATCCAGGGTTATCTGATAAATATAATATCTGTACCTGTATACAGTCAGTCGCGGCGCTACGGGGGCATGGGGGGGGGGGGGGGGGGGCAAACGAATTATTTGCCCCCCCCCCCCCCCCCCCAGTTGCCCCCCCCCCCCCCAACCATCTCGCATGCATTTCCATCCACCCTCACACACAAACACATTCAGTCACTCTCTCTCACACACACACACACCCCTCTCTTTTTTTATTCCCAATAATTTCCCATACACACTTAGCCCAAAGCCTCGGGCTAGCTGATGAACACATCCAGGCAGTAGAGATTTAAAGACTCGGATGCAGATACTTATAAGTTATAATTAAGTTATGAGCCAACAAAGGCATGTCTATCCATATCCCTTGTCTAAACAAATTCATGGATTTCGCATTACGACAGACGGGCATTATGAGTCTCTCTCTCTCTCTCTCTCTCTCTCTCTCTCTCTCTCTCTCTCCTCTCTCTCTCTCTCTCTCTCTCTCTCTCTCTCTCTCTCTCTCTCTCTCTCTCTCACGCACAGACCCACCAGACGCGGATCCAGGATTTTTTGAAACGAGGACCGCTAATTACCATTACATTTAGTCGAAACTTGGACCCAAAGTCCGTAATATAATTTTTTGCTTTGGTACGTCCACAGGACGTACCAAACCAAAAAAAGTATATTACGGACTTTGGGTCCAAGTTTGGACTACCTCATAACAAAGTAATGATATGATCCTTTACGTATTTGCCCCCCTTCGTGGGAGTCTGCCCCCCTAGTTGCCCCCCCCCCCCCCCCACAAAAAAATTTCTGGCGCCGCCACTGTATACAGTTCCATTATCTGCTTTCTTGATTCTCTTATAGTGGCAACAGATACAAGATGAAGCAGTTTCATATGGTCGTGCATGCGTTGTATTGGGTAGGAAGGATCAACTAGTGCAGTTGGGATTGAAGAAGGGGTGTCATTTGCACACACAGACACATCTTATCACAACAATTGTGTGAATAAACAGATATTTCGCTTTTTTCTTACTGCCAGGTGTGATAATATCGCGTTGTCTGAAGATTATGCAGGCCCAAAGCTGAGGGAGGTGGTGGTAAGGGCGACCCACCATCCGCGGAATACCTTCGCTGTCTGTCGGAACAAAGTATTGGGCGCACCCCCTTTTGGGGTAGCGTACGCATGTAACCAATAGTACTTGACCAGGCCACTCCACCCCGTCATATAGCCACATCATGACCAGCTAGAAGCTGAACAAGGTTTTTCTTTTTAATTGCAACTTCATTTTTATGGGCAGCAAGGGTCGAATCAGCGCAATATGTTCATACATATTCCTTTTTAACCCTTTCAACACTGGGGCCCAGGAAGATATCATTTCAGTCAAACCTGTCAACGGTGAAATTGGCGAAATCATCCTTATTTGTTGGAGGGTTCAGTAATACTGTCAATACTGCCAACGGCGAAATGGGCGAAACCATCTTGGCTTGTTGGGAGGTTCAGTAATAATTTAAACCAACAGCTCGACAGTATTGCAGAGCTTCGCTTCAGTTTTTGTGCTCTTTATACACACTAAAAACTAAAGTGTTAAAACTGACACTTTCAAGGTGTTAAACCCATTCTAACTCTTAGGGTTTGATTTTAACACTCAAAGTGCAATGCTTTAAGCACTTAGACGTTACAATCGTCCGACATCTGAAACTTGAATGGATGGCACTTCCCATGTGTCTAGCATTGGTGGTTCTTCCAGAATCGTCCATAATTTGATTTGCGCTTGGTGGGTACATAATTAAAAGGACACAACGCAGATGACGCGGATCAGGCTCGAGAGTTCGAGCCTGATCCGTGTCATCTGCGTTGTTTCCTTTTAAGTGTCGCGACATTACACTTGTCAAGTGGTATTATTGTAACACCTGTCAAGTTCTGGGATATCTACACTTGAACAAAGTGCTAGTTCAGCATTTAGTAAGTGTTAAATACAGCACTCCAAGTGTAGTTTTTAACACTTTGGTTTTTTAGCGTGTATCTTCCGCTCGTCCACTACCAATTTATTCTTCACGCAAAATGTATGCACATCGGGTTGAAAGGGTTAAAGCACAGAAGAACAAGTTCATCAAAAGAATTTATTTGAGCACGTATCGATGGCCGCATTGGGGCGCGTAATATACGGGATGACATTCATGATAACTTCGTGGCCCTGTTCTTATCGAATGCAACGCTCACATCTTTAGCTTGCGTGGGGTGTGTCTCTCTCCACAACGGGACAGCAATTTTACGCCCATTCAGGAAAGGATGGTATACTAGACATCATCAAATCTACAATTGATGCTGACAGAGCGTTTTCGGGTAGCTCTAAAAGGTTCGTGACTGGTGTTGGAAATCGAGGTATGAGACACCAGAGCACATGCAGATTTTCTATGAAGGGGTGGGGTGGGTCGTTGTGTACTATTTCCAATTCGCCGAGGAGTCGGCAAGAACCCCCCCACACCCCGGAACCTGATGGTTCTATTCATGCATCTTATATAAAAGTGGCACGGTATACAGTTAAAACTAGAAGTCCTGTCATGAACTGTGCGCTTATCTAGGCTTAATTGCGTGTTGGAATTGCGCGTAATTGCCATACCAAATGGCATCCAAAGCAAGGCAGGTTCTCCTGGTTACTAAAAGCAAACACAGGCAATGTTTCTGCCAATAGACCTCCGGGTTACCGGAGGTCTATTGGCTGAAACATTGCTTGTGCACAGGTCATATGTACAGAATTTGATTGATAGCCTTAGTATGGTCATAACGCGTAGATTAACGCGCAGATTGACGTGCTATTTGGGCGCATTTCATGTCAGGACTTCTAGTTTTAACTGTATACTAGGATATGTTCTGATAACATGCATGAAGTTCCGCGGAATTTTTAAGGGGCTCCCTGGTGCTTTGATGAACTTTCGTCTACGCTGTATAACTGAAAAACAAACAGCTTTCTCGTGTACTTTTAATGAAGAGAAGCAAATTATCAGTTCCTTCGTGTTGCTCGAATATCTAACAAGCAGTAGTTCGGATTGTTGTCAAAAGCAGTTTAATACGGTATTTTTAATGTAGTATATAACGGCAGAAGTGCCGATAGCTAGCTTTTATAGTGAACTTATTAAACTGACGTGAACAATGCGCAGTTTCTTGAAAGAAAGAAACCGTAAACAAAATCTTCGATTGTGCCCGCATGTGCGTATGCTCTATCAAACGACGCATTGCTTTAACCCTTTACCCAACGCAGACGATATCAAAATTTATTATTTTAAATATCATTTTTTTTATTTTTCTAAAACATTTCAAAAAAAACCATATCATGTGAAACCTCATTGGAACGAGCTCAATGAGCTCGTTCCAATGAGGGGTCTCATGATATGGTTTTGTTGAAATATTTTGAAAAATTTAATTTTTTAAACTGCTCAGTTTGCACATTACGCGGTCGGAAGCGGGCGATTCGTTAGGTGAAGGGCTAACAACATAATTCGAGACCAAAAAAGAAGCTCTGTGTGTTTCCATTCAAATATGGAACATATCAAATTCAATTCTTGGTTTTATTCGACGCTGCCTTATTTATTTATTTATTTATTTATTTATTTATTTATTTATTTATTTATTTATTTATTAAAATTTATTTATTTATTTATTTATTTATTTATTTATTTATTTATTTATTTATTTATTTATTGGAGTTTAACGGCATTTTCGACATCCAGGGGTACCTCATGCTGGACAGTTTCACGGGTGGAGGAAGAGAGAGAACCACCGTGCAACGGCGAGCAACTGTCAGACTTCCCATCGTACTAACTCCGCACAAACAGGGTTAGCATTGGTTGAAGACATATGCACAATCGACGTGCAGTACGCTTTAATACACAGCGCCACCGTGCCCCCGCGTGGGCAATCTGGATTAAGTGCCTTGTCCAAGGACACAACGCAGTTACCCCTGGTGGAGATCGAACCGTGGGCCTCTCGGTTTGAAATTCAATGCCGTAAGCACTGAGCCAACGCGCTCCCAGACGCTGCCTTAAATACTGCTGTAAACAACTGATTCGCCAGAAACCCCTCCAACCTCCATCATCAAAAACGTCGACCGATTCGAAGGAATCCAGAGCTGTGTAGCTATAGGTTTGTTTGCAACAGGGTTTAATTTATTCCCCGGTTTTCTAGGGACTGTGAACGGGAATGAAATTACCTCCAGAGTCGGGAACCGAGACATTTCCCGGGTAATATCATCCAATTTAGAAGAGTAACAAGATGTACTTAATTTCATATAAATAGAGGATATGGAATGAGTGTTCTCGTATAATTTTTATGAAACGAGTCTAAGAATTTTCCGTTTTGGCGAGCCTCTGGCGAGCCCAAACGGAAAATTCGGACGAGTTTCATAAATATTGTACGAGAAAAACACTCATTTCATATTCTATTTATCATATGACACACACACTCACAAATTAGCCACTGAGTAGGACTTTTTACCCCATCACCTAACTTGAGTTGCAGACGGCACTTGGAAAAAACATCCTTGTATAACTAAAAATTTTCATTTTTTGCTTCCAAAACATAGGTTATGAACCCTCATTGGAACGAGCTGGTCGAGCTCGTTCCAATGAGGGGTCATAACCTATGTTTTGGAAGCAAAAAGTGAAAATATAAAAGAAAAAGAATGGCGTTTTTCTTGAAGGAAAAAGATTAATACAATATAACCTACCCTAAATAGGACAGATAACGTAAATTCTCCCTACTGAAATTATGCAAATATCACCCAGTTGTATTTTTTTAGCCAATCAAATTGTCCAGTTTTGAAATTGACCAATGGAAGCTCCTAACTCTAATTATGCAAATTATGAAAATGTGACCCAGTTTTTTTTGTTCATCCAATCAAATTGTCTAGTTTTGAAATTGGCCAATGAAATTGACGGAAGGCTTTATTTATCACTGATTAATATGAAAACAAAATATCAAATGTTTTAATGTGAACAAAACGGACAAGTCATATGATAAATGAACATATTGTATTGACAATCTACCATCTTCAGGTTGAAAGGGTCTTTTCCTAAGAGAAGTGTGAAAACCCAAACACTCTTCAATCTGGTCTGCATTTTGCAGAATCACTAGTATTTTTACCACGACCTCCTACAACATCAACATCCTCTTCACTGTCGCCACCAGTCTCCTCTGATGACTGGTGACGACAGGGAAGTGGGGGAGATGGCGAATGAAGGAGGTAGTGAATAGTGTTATTAGTGATTCTGAAAATGAAGACGAGTTTGAACGTTGAAGTGAGTGAAGATCTTGCTGTTGAAGAGGGGAGTCCTCCAGAATTGCTTGAGGGGTTGAGTGACTTGGTGAAAAAGGTTCGTCAAGAATCAGGATTGTAAAACGTTCAGGCTCGGACAGTGGCGTAACCATTGAGGGTGGGGGTCTGAGGGGGCACGCCCCCCCCCCCCATTTTAGCCACCACCCCCCCCCCCCCCCCCAGGTGTTGTGGCCTAATCATTGATACCTTTTACAACTAATAAATTATGGACACAAACAGACTCAGACTCCAGAAAATTGCGTTACTCGATTTTCAAAATGTTTCCCGGGGGAGACCACCCCCCCCCCCCCTTCTCCAGTGAGAGGGGATGTCGCCCTCTTGCGCTCGTCCCATCTCGGCGCTACGTGGCTCGGATGATGCCTTTGTAGGGGGGTAGCCGCTACGTTCAGATCTCTGAAATCTTTCAACGTTACGTTTGGGCAGTTTTTTCAAATCAGAAAAACTTCAGTTCCGCTCATAAACAGTGCCACGTTTGATTCCTGGTTCTCTGCTATTGATTTTCAAGTAACCGGGTCCGGTTTTCCAAACCGAGATCCAGGGAATTCCCGTTCCCGAGATTAAACCATAGTTTGCAATGATTATGGCAGGCATAGTGACGTGTCATAAATGCTATATGACCTAAAGCGGCAGCCATTTGTTGCATGCGGAAGTGAACAACGCCTTCTGCTCCGGTTCAATATCGTAAGCAGGCTGGAAGCCCCCCCCCCCCACCCCCCCCCCCCCGATCCGCTATTCAAATACTAACAAAAGGTCGCCCAGAACATTTCATCCGAAGTCAACTCACGTACTCTTCTTCAATACCCATATCTTTAAAAACTAGTTTATATACTACCCATTGTGAAAGACTGAAATATAATTCCGGGGGACAGAACTAACAGCAAAAGAGCTAAATATTTCAAACCTGCATCAGCAGCCTGCCGCAACTGAGCGAACATAACTCTTGAAAGATCTCTTCTCAGAAGTGGGCTCCTTCCAGTATCAATACAGAGGGCACACACCCCTGACTCAAGGCCCTCTTGCCACACCCCTTGTTATATTTCGCTGACTTGTTGATATTTTCTACCTTTATTTCTTTAAGGCCCCACAAAATAGATCTTCTGTTTCTCGGGCCATTTTTTATAAAATTGCATGCAGGCGGGGTTTTTTATTTTATTTTTTATTTTTAGTCTGTGTGAAACACACAGACTATTGTTTTTGTACTGTTTCCTTTTCTTTCTTTTTTTCTTTTTAGTCTGTTTGAAACACATAGACTATTGTTTTTGTACGGTTTCTTTTTCTTTTTTTTCTTTTTTTTATTCTTCTTCTTCTTATTCTCCTGTCTTCTGTCTTCTAAGCACTTTTTTGTCCTCACGATAACTCGAAAAAGAATCGTCCAATCTCGCTGATTTTTTGCATATTGACAGACACAGACAAGCACAATTTCTCGGCACCATATGTTTTTCAGGTCGCTAGAGCCCTTGAGTATGACCCAGCCGGCCACAGGGTTTTCACAGCCTCCAATTTCCTGAACAGTAAATTATCCTCAAACAATACTATGTTATGTTAACCACACTGGAAATAATGTAGTTCCTTGAACTAAGTTGAGAGAAACCCTTTGCTTTGCAATGAAATAAGGTATAAAATATTCAGTTAAATGCTTTTAACCCTCTCAAAACTTCAATGTGGATTCCAAAGATTTTATTTCACTGAGAATAATGTTAACCCTTTCCATACAAGCATTACTGGTCTAAACATCATTCAAATAAGTGGCAGTGCAAAAAAATGTGCATTTCCGATCGAACCCTTTTAATACTGTGCAGATGTGTTTTTTGTGGTCTCTTGGACAAATTTATCTCATTTTTGTATGAAAAGCTTTAAATACTATTAACGAAATCCTATTTCAGATTTCTTTAAAAATATTCCACCCCAAAAATAAGCCTCCATAAATTCCCTTTCTGTTTTGTTTTTTTGTGATGTTTTAACCCCTTTCACACAGACTTGAATTTACTGAATGCAGTAAATTCTATTTCTCTAGTTTTTATTCTTCTTTTTCATCTTCTGTCTTCTCTCATCTAAGCACTTCCTTGTCCGCACGATAACTCAAAAAATGAATTGTCTTATCTCACTGATGTTTGGAATATGGACAGAGAGGCACAATTTCTCGGCACCCTATGTTTTTCAGGTCGCTAAAAAATTAGTTATTCAAGAATTTTATTTGCAAGTGTCGTCTGCTTTTCATGTTAGGTAAAGGGTTAAAAGATTATATTTGGTACTTGGAATTGTGTCACACACACAGTCGGCCATACAAATAGAAGTCTGTATTAACCGATCTAGGCTGTTCTCCTTCCGACAACGCCAGAGTATGTTCTGCTTAACCTGGAAAAATACGAGGACCGTAACACATCAAGTGATACAGCCAACTTCTGTACACTGTTATATAGAAAATCCATCTATTCATGTAAGGTGAGGAAAAGTCTTCCAAGATTTGAAGGGTATGTAGAGCAACTAAAGCAATTTAGGAGCGTCGAACTGTACTGTTTCTTTAAAACATCTCTCCCTCAAAAGCGGCTACCACCCGAATGAGATGGATGTTGTTGGAAACATTCTTTGAATCGGAGGAGTAATATATTCATACGATTCGACAAATTATTTAACGCAACTGATGCAAGTCCCTCAAAAGACGATAATAATTTTCGCAAAATGTCAAATTGGTGTTACTTAACTTGCGTAAATATATATATATATATAACGGCATGTATATATCTGTATAGAACAATTATGAAAAACTTCCTGTAAAAGAAACTTTGTTGTAATTTTTGTGTCTGAAATAAAAATTATGAACCCCCCCCCCCCCCCCCCCAAAAAAAAAAAGTCTTGAGTTTCTTAATTATAATCCCAGCCGACTAATATTCCAACTACGTCATCAAGACATGCCTTCAACGAAGGCATGTCTTGATGATGAAGTTGGAATATTTGTCAGTTGGGACTTGAGCCGTCACAGTCGCGACAAATCAGGTTTATACCTCCCCCCACCCCCACTTAATGAGTCATCTTCACAACGCCCCTGCCCCGCAGAATATTTGTAATTTTATCAAGAATTATATTGTGAGTTTTAGTTATGTTTCGCCGACAAACTTTTGTTGTGTATTTGCATCCACTTTATCAAGCAGGACATGATTGTTTTAATAAAAATAACTCAGATTCATGGAGTGACGCTTTAATTGTCAATGCCCCCACCCCCACCCCACCCCCACCCCACCCCCTCACCACCACCCAACCTGTAAGCTTCGCACCTACGCGATGGTTCTGCCGTCAAAGTGTCTCTCGTTGTTTATGATAGATCTGCGCTCACGACCAACTGCCGTGACGCTCTGGTTTACTTTAATAAATGAACAAACACCCAACATGTTCCATCTGACACGCTGCTGGTTTAGACATGTCTAACTCTTATTTTGCGAGATGTGACAAATGGATATTGCAGCAGCTGCAGAATGATTGACAGAATCGGGCCTTGTACTATTCTGCTAGAGAAGCAAGGATGTGCATTTCTAATTTCGTTACATATAGTACATACATAGAGGATATCATCACTTCATACAGAGCATTGTAAAACCCGTGAAAAAACATCAATGAATATCATGGGGTGGGTCGGGTCGGGTCGGTGGGTCTTGTGATGGTGGGAGGTCTTCCCGTTTCATCAATTGGCTTTTCGTCAGTTACCAATTCGTCACACTAACCAACACCTCACTTCATCTTTCATTAATTGTCAATTCGCCAATCGGTTTTCTAAATCATCCCTGACTTATTTCGTCATGAAAATCGAATGTTGATACAGTTTTCTTCCTTGATATTATTAAACGCGCGAGGGTGGTCTAATTAAGAAGGAAGTAGTGTAGAAAAAATACCTATGACATCAAAAGAAAATGCTTTTCTTGCTTTTAATAAACGTGAACAACAGACAGCTTCTTACAGCAAGCCAATTAGAAGCAACTACTTCTCAGATAATCCTCCATTGAGAACATATATCTGTATCACACCAACCAACAGGTTACAATACACTGTTTTTTCCATTGACGACAGTACTAATCTTTCTTCCTCTCCCCATCCCATCAAGCTGATTTGGGCAAAAACAACCATTTATCCAATTATTTTATCATCTCATAAAAAATATATGCTGAAAAAATATAGGTCGCCATGTGACTTTTACCTTTAAATTTGGTGATTCCTATATTCCAGTCCAGTTTCGCACTAAAAGGAATAGACATATTTTTAGCTACCCCCACCCATTTTTTATCTTCTCGCACACTTTTCAGAAGACAGTTGTCACCAATATGTGATATTTTTTTTCAAAACATGCATTTTAAAATTTTATTCACTTACAAGCTCACTTCATTTTCCACCAATCGGGTAAATCAGGAAACTTTTATCCTCCATTAACTCTTTTGACCCGGCAGGCGACCGACGTCGACAGACGGCAGACCGCGGAAAGGAACTGCAGTAGTCATTTTAGCCAACTGTGTTTGTCCATTTCCAAGTGCTTTTAACTCTTTACCCAACGCAGACGATATCAAAATTTATTATTTTAAACAACATTTTTTCAAATTTTTCCAAAAATTTCAACAAAACCATATCATGTGACCCGTCGTTGGAACGAGTTCCAAGCTCGTTCCAACGAGGGGTCACATGATATGGTTTTATTGAAATGTTTTGAAAAATAATATTTTTCAACTGCTGAAGTTGCATATTACGCGGGGGGTGGGGGGGGGGTGGGGGCTGGGGATGCGGCCGATTCGTTGGGTAAAGAGTTGAACAAACATACGTATTCCTATGTTTCATCAAAAGATGGTGAAATGATCGTTTCCTTATTTTTAACCCTTTACCTAACGTAACGGCCAAAACCGGCCAGCGCTATTCTCAAAAATCGCCAATTAATTTTCATTATTTTTTCATTTTTTGTCTCTAAAACATAGGTTATGACCCCTCATTGGAACGAGCTCGTCGAGCTCGTTCCAATGAGGGGCCATAACCTATGTTTTTGAGACAAAAAATGAAAATAATAGTTATTCAAGATTTTTTTTTTTTTTTGCAAGTGTCGTCTGCTTTTCATGTTAGGTAAAGGGTTAATAGGTTTCAACGGAGAATAAAAGTCAAACGTTGAAATTGATTGGGGGAAAAGTGTAAAAAAAAAAGCCAGATTCAGTACTTTAAACTGCTCTACAGAAAAATGCCTGAAGTTAGTGAAATGATGCCCACGCAGATGATACAAATTCGCTAATATTTCGAAATTTCAATTTTTATATGAAATTCTCATATCCTTAGTGTTGAATTTACGAAAATAAGAGGAGGTAGCTTTCATGTAAATCACTTCCAGTTATGAAAATTGTTAGCCTTAGCCATGAATTATAGGGAGGACATCTAAACTGTTTTAGTGAATATCGAGAATTATAATATAATATATATAATAATTTATTTATATAGCGCTTTTCCCAGCGAAACTCTGCTCAAAAGCGCTGAAAACATAGGTGACGGTAACAATGGTATAATCAGCGGCCGAAATGCTGCTTGAAAGAGATGGGTTTTCAGAGCTTTCTTGAAGTGATCTGCATTTAGGGTTTTTCTAAGGTTCTGAGGGAGGGCATTCCAGAGTGAGGGAGCTGCGAAAGTGAACGATCTCTTCCGTGCCGTTGATCGAATTCGCGGTACGACAAGGAGACTCTCAGAAGCTGATCTGAGATTCCTCGACGGTGTGTGTACTTTGATGACCTGCTTAAGGTAGATTGGTGCTTTGTCGCTATGTAAGATGCTGTGTGTCATCGCCAATACCTTATACTTAATGCGAGACTCAACTGGCAGCCAATGCAGAGATTTCAGGATTGGTGTAATGTGGTCATATTTTTTCGCACCGGTAATGATCTTAGCTGCTGTATTTTGAATACGTTGAAGCAGGTACATTGATTTTAGAGGAAGGCCGAAATAGAGAGAGTTGCAATAGTCCAAACGGGACAGGACCAAAGACTGTATAACAGTTTTCAGAGTGTTTTGGTCAAGTAGCTTTCTGATTTTGTTGATGTTTCTTATTTGGAGGAAGCAGCTTTTGCTCACTTTTGTGATTTGGTTATGCAGATCAAAGCAATCATTAAAAGTGAAACCGCGGTTTTGGGCAGTTTTACTTGAGCTAACTGCGCTATCGCCTATTTTCAAGCAGCTAATTGGAACTTTGTCTAACTGATGTTTGGTGCCTAACTGTACAAATTCTGTTTTATCATCATTAATTTCAGAACGTTTCTCCCCATCCACTGTCGAATATCCTCAATACATGCCTCTCTTGAGTGTGGACCTGAAAGTTTTAAATAAATACTTTCAGGTCCACACTCATGAGATAATTCTCGATACTGACTAAAATAGAGTAGATTTTCGTTTTATTATATGCTACGAGCAGTGGCGGCGCCAGAATTTTTTTTGTGGGGGGGGGGGGGGGCAACTAGGGGGGAAGACTCCCATGAAGGGGGGGCAAATACGTAAAGGATCATATCATTACTTTGTTATGAGGTAGTCCAAACTTGGACCCTGGACGTACCAAACAAAAAAAGTATATTACGGACTTTGGGTCCAAGTTTCGTCTAAATGTAATGGTAATTAGCGGTCCTCCTTTCAAAAAATCCTGGATCCGCGTCTGGTGGGTGTGTGCGTGAGAGAGAGAGAGAGAGAGAGAGAGAGAGAGAGAGAGAGAGAGAGAGAGAGAGACTCATAATGCCCGTCTGTCATAATGCGAAATCCATGATTTTTTTTAGACAAGGGATATGGATAGACATGCCTTTGTTGGCTCATAACTTAATTATAACTTATAAGTATCTGCATCCGAGTCTTTAAATCTCTACTGCCTGGATGTGTTCATCAGCTAGCCTGAGGCTTTGGGCTAAGTGTGTATGGGAAATTATTGGGAATAAAAAAAGAGAGGGGTGTGTGTGTGTGAGAGAGAGAGTGACTGAATGTGTTTGTGTGTGAGGGTGGATGGAAATGCATGCGCGATGGTTGTGGGGGGGGGGCAACTGGGGGGGACGGGGGCAAAGCCTTCGTTTGGGGGGGGGGGGGGGGGGGGGGGCAAATGCCCCCCATGCCCCCCCCCCCCCCCGTAGCGCCGCCACTGGCTACGAGACATTTTATTGCACAATATTCAGCCCAATTCGACACCAAACGTCTACTTTTCAAAACAATAACAAAGCGCAAACGCTCGTGAAAAATAAAACTTTCAGGTCAACACTCATGAGACAATTCCCAATACTGACTAAACTAGAGTAGACTTTCTTTTTATTACATGCTACGAGACATTTTATTGTACAATATTCATCCCAATTCGACATACACGTGTATGTTTCAAAACAATAACAACGATCAGCTGATCGTCCCTTCAAGACGACGAAGCGTGACGTCATTTAGGAAACTACTGAGGATATTTCTTGATATCTATCGAGTCGATGGATATCGAGAAATATCTTTTAGATAATTTGCGACAGGCCTGGCATTCCTAAACATGCAGGAGGGCTAAAAATCGCTCTCCTCGCATGACATGGGGGAGCGATTAGCTCTCCTCAAGCTTACAAAAGCTAAAAGTGGCAAAATGAAGTTGTCCTATTAATGAATTCTGCCTAGTGGGCTTTGTACATTTTATTTGGCGCTGGTAACCAGGCAGTCTGTGAGACGGCTACACTGCCCCTCCCACACTTCCTGGCCTGGGTAAGGCCCGGAGGTGTGGGAGGGCAGTATGGCCATATTGCAGAGACCACTAACATAGCAGAGATCTGAAAACCTGTGGGTTTTAGGAATAGGCTGTTATGGTAATCGTTATTTTCTAAGGCTAGGAGGGCTATTTTTTGCCCTCCTCAATTTTTTTAAGGCGAGTGTAGGGGAGCGAATAAATCGCTCTCCTAAAAATGCCAGGCCTGTTGCGATAATTCAAATATAATAAAATCGTTTCTATGAGAAGCTGAATAATATTTTTTTTTTGAAATACTGAACATGCTTACACCAAAATTTAGTTTGCATGTTTCTTTAACTTATGGCTATTTTTAATTTTATTGATTCATTTTTGGATCATTCTAACGCGTTTATATGCAGGTTATCTTGCGAGCTTTTGTTTTTGTAACAGCATGGTACTCTACTTTGGCGACATTTTAAGAAGCTTAACTTCTGTACAGAGATTCGTCAGCTGTTGGGCGACCGTATGATTTGGACAATAGGTGTGTTTGAGCGCTGGAGGTGACAACCGTGATGTTGAATGAGAGCAATTCTGAAAAACGTTTTAAAGATAAGACCCTAAATGGTACATTCTGGTGCCATTTCGGGACCAATAGGCCCTATAATGACACAACAACCACATCCGGCCAGCTGCAAAACATAGCTTATGACCCTCATTGGAACGAGCTCGCCGAGGCCGTTCCAATAATGTGTCATAAGTTATATTGTTGAGACAAAGAATGAAAATTTTTACTTATTCAAGAATTGATTGTTGTGGAAGTGTCGTATCTGATCGTGTTATCATGTGCCAATTTGTGTTGCTGTTGGCAAGCTAATGATCCCCCTCCCTCGTGCCAACAGGAGATTCAATATCGCATTATCACATCTGTGTCTACCCGCTCATTCCACACATGAAGGTATAAACTTGCTATCTGTAACATATTACATTCAATGTATGCAGGGGCGGCGGAAGCTCAATAAAAGTGGTGGGGGGGGGCAAAAATTTACAATACAACCATGGTTCGACCCAGTGTCGGAAAGGTTACAATCGTATATTGCTAAATGTACCATGACTCGCTATAGTCTCTCGTGTAGATGAATATACCGCTGTGTGGTCACTGTCCTGTCCGTTTCTTCTACTTCAACCATCTTCCATCCCGAAGGCCAACCTTCGGGTTGGAAGACAGTTGAAGTTGAAGAAACGGACCGAAGCGACCGAAAGTGGGATTCTTTGGCTAAATATTGTTTGGATTTGCAAATAATGTTTCAGGAATGCCTTTATATTTCCACGTTTGGATGCGCCCATCATTGTGTAAGTGCGAAACATATATGTGGAAAAAGGTGAAGGGGCACGTGTCCTCAGTGCGCCCTGGCTCCGCCGCCTCTGAATGTATGGCCAAGGTTGTTTGTTTGTTTAATGAGGTTTAACGGCATTTTCAACAGCCAGAGGATGTGCCAGAGAACAATCGCACAACTATCAGACTCGGGAGAGAAGCATCGGAGAGAACCATCGAGCTGCACGATCAAATGTTAAAACCGCTGAGGATTGAAAGATAAACAAATATAAAATTAGAGGAAAGGCGTCTAGTACGCCAACTCCGGTCCTCATTCCGTCTGCGGGAGAGTGAGGCTGGGGAATGATAAGAAATCGGGTTTGTCAGAGTATAAAGAGGTAAAAAACACTATAAGAGGTCAAAAGAACTATGAAAAGAAGTGTTTGGGTGGTGTACGAATTAGGGCCCTGCGAACCCCAAATTCGGGTCGAATCGAATCAGGCCCCAGCTTTCGAATCGAATCGAATCTCCCCGCGTTTCAAGTCGTGGATATTGCACCTTCTCACAGCCGTAAATATTGTCAGTCTCCACTCAAGTTTTGCGTGCAACAGTGACTCGTGCAAATCAATCAAAAAAGCGGAATATTCCAGAACGGAATCAATGTAATGTCGGAAGTGGAACGTACTTCATCTGTTATCAGGTCTCCTGTACAGGAGGAGACACTTTGTAGGATTTTGTGTACATCTCGACGATTCGAAAATTTTCGAATCGGCGTGATTGAAGTCGAATAGGATCGAATAATGGGGATTATTTCGAAACGAATCGAATTTCGAAGCTTCGTAAGGCCTTAGTATAATAATAATAACACTTTAGCCAGCCGCTGATTTGTCGCGGTTCTCGGACGAGAAGGCCATGGTTACACCTGAACTCCCAACTGCCTCCCTATTCCCACGCTTCTCCTCTCCTCCCAACACTTGGAGACGAACTGCTTGATGACATCCCTTGCCCCATTCTTCCCAATCTCACCGATTAGCATATTAACCCTCTCCTTTCAGTCTCCCCCTAACCACATGTCCTTCATTCTCCCATCCCACTTCCCCATTATACTCCCACTGAATCTCATTCTTTTAGACTGATACTTGGGCATTCTAGAAGAAAGTGTTCCAGGGAGTATGAGTGTGGCTGCCGTGTTTTTCCGTATGGGAGCCATGTTTTCCCTTTTACCCCGTAAATAGAAGGTTTGATTTGTTAACCTTTTGAAATCGTAAGACCGATTTTTCGGTCGGAAGCATAATTTTATTTTTGTTTTATTATAAGAGGACTGAACACGACGCATTGACGATAAAATAATAACTGCAGTCTGCAGCCAGACGGCTGCAGACTGCAGTTATTATTTTATTCTCCCCATATATTGATATTAGACTGACCCATCTTTCTGTAAGTGTACACAAAGGCGATACCATACCAGGAAACGAGGGTTCAAAGGGCTAAACGTTTTGCATCCCTGTTTTAAAATGGTTAAGAATTAGTGACCATTGGGAATTAGAAATACGTATCTAGTCAGTTTGTTCCAACATCTCAAACGAAACCCTGTCAATAACTGTCGGAATAGTTTTCTTTGTAATTCGATAACCATTGTCCATCTGCCACTTCCATTTTCTCTTGTTAATTGATGTCAGGGCGCTTCACGCCACAAATGATTGATGTGCGGGTGGATGCGACGTGAACTGATAGAGCTTGGAACAATTCTGTTTTGTTATTTTAAGCTGCTTTCAGATAAAGCAAAAACATAGAAACAACTAGAGAAACAGAATTTACTGCACCCAGTAAATTCAAGTCTGTGTGAAAAGGGTTAAAGTATCAGGCATAAACTATACAGAAGGAGAATTTATGGAGGCTTATTTTCAGGAGTAAATTATTTCAAACAAATCAGAAATGGATTTTCGTTAATAGTATCTACAGATATTCATACAGCAATCAGAACATTTTTTTATAAGAAACCAGAAAAGGCATATATGTGACCAGCATTCAAAGGGTTCGATACACGAATCAGAAGTGGACATTTTTGGCTCTGCTCACCAAGCTGATTGATGAAATACGTTCATGAACTTTTGAAATGCATTAAGGTGTAATGAAACGCATTCCCCAGTCTTTCTGAATAATATGCACTGGATGACCATATATTGAACCTCCAGCAATTTTTAAATCAGTCGGTATAGTCCCATGTATACACCTACTTTAAAGAAATGGCTCCACCAACTACAGATCTGTCATTTTTGGGCGATGATAGCAAATATTTATTATGATTTAGAAGCCTCTAAGGCAGTAAGACTACTGTATCACACACAAGGCCTCAAACTAGCTGAAAAAACAAAGATGAGTGCAAACTGGTTGTTGGTAACCAGCATGCCAAAACGAATAGAGATAGGACGATTCGTATTTGAGTTATCGAGCCGACAAAGGGTGCATAGACTCTATATTGGGGATAGTGCCATAAAAAACTTAAAAGCCCCAAGAGCTCGTTTAAAGGCCTACCCTTAAGAGCATCTAGTGCCCTAAACAAGGCATACATAAAATAAGATGGTGGAATCTTGAATCATGGCATTTGCGTAAAGAGTGGTAATATGGCAGGAAGCGTGCAAAAGGTTCTACCGTCATGAGTTAAATGATGTTGTTTGATCTTCGTGGTGAAGTACGAAGAGGGCGGTGAAGTATGAAGAGGGTTAAAGACAGACCATTTATATATTCCATTTCATTAATTCATAATTGTGATAAGTGTTTCGAGAGAGCCGCTTACCACTCGGCCCGAAACCTGTTGATCTTGAGTTATGATTGAGAATGAAAAAAAAATTTAAAAATGCAATGAAAGGTGAAGGGTTATTTATTCAACTACAATTAATGAAGTGTTGTAAGATAGATCTGTATAATAAACAAATTTTCTTGCCACTCAAAGGGTTTTTTTCAACTTGGTTTGGGGATGGAATTTAATTCTGATCTGACAGCTGATAAAAGTGAATATGTGTCAGGCTGTCATCTATAGCAACTTCTCTCTAATTTGATTGTTTACATCATTCTCTTGTGTATATAAATATAAACAGCTATTTCTTTATGATGCTTTTCTGTTACAAAGAAATTAGGGGGTATAAAAAACTCTGTGGCCCAATGGACCACTCCCAAAGGTTCCCTGATAACATAGCTGGGCCAGTACTTGTGACAGGCTACCCAGTATGCCAAACAGCCCCGGGACAGATTATTTATTTATTTATTTATTGGTGTGTAAGGTCACATATTTCTGCATAATGGCTAATCAGGACCACGGCAGTTTTACGGGTGGAGGAAGCCGTAGTACCCGGAGAGAACCACCAAGCAACGGCGAGCAACTGTCAGTTCCCCAACATAATAATTCCACACAAGCATGGTTAGCATTGGTTGAAGACAGGTGCACCATCGACGTGCAGTACGCCTTAATGCACAGCGTCACCGTGCCCCCACGTGGGCAATGTGGGTGAATTGTCTTGCCCAAGGACACAACGTGGTTGCCGCAGGTGGGATTCGAACCGAGGACCTCTCGGCTTGCAGCCTGCATCTCTACCAACACAGACACCGCCACTCCCCCCCCGGACAGATGATTTGTTTTTGAGTTATCGTCAAGACAAAAGGAAGGGGATAGAAAATATTCATACAGGAATCAGAACATTTTTATAAGAAACCAGAAATGGCATATATGTGACCAGCATTCAAAGGGTATGATACATGAATCAGAAATGGATATTTTTGTCTCTGCCCACTAATTTGAGTGATGAAATACATTCATAAACTTTAGAAATGCATTAAGGTGTAATAAAATGCATTTCCCAGTCTTTCTGAATAATGTCCCCATACTAAGATCTTCAGAGGGTTAAAATATTCCCTTTAAATACTCCATTTTAATCCTTTAAATGGGGGTGCATTGGCTCAGTTGGCAGAGGTGCAGGCTGCAAGGCGTGAGGTCCTCACTCTGTCCTTGGGCAAGCCACTTCACCCCATTGCCCACATGCGTGCATGGTGGCGATGCGTTCTAAAGCGTACTGCACATCGATTGTGCACCCGTCTTCAACCAATGCTAACCCTGCTTGTGTGGAGTTAGTATGTGGGGATCTGACAGTTGCTCGTTGTTGCCCGGTGGTTTTTCCCAGGTCCTCCGACTTCCTCCACCTAAAAAACTGTCGTGGTCATGATTAGCCACTGTGCAGAAATATGTGACATTAAACGCCAATAAATAAATAATCCTTTAAAAAATGAGCTCAATCCAATAAAGGGTCATAAGCTATGTTTTTTCAAGCAAAAATGAAGAGGTAATTAAAACTGAATAGACGTTTCTGTGAATAATGTTGACCGGTTTTCGTGTTATGTTCGCTAAAGGGTTAAGAATCCCTTACTTTGGAAGGCACACTGAAAAGGCATCCCATTCCACATAGAATTAAATGTTAAGAAAATGAAGTGCAAAACATTTAGTTTCTCGGCTGACAGTACCTGCTTTTGCACTCCGGGGGGATGGAACGGCACAAATCAGAGACATTCTCTTAATGGCACTTTGACACCAAAGGTTTCTGCACTCTCAGTGAGGCCGAGATGAGCGCAGTGAGAGACTATAGAACTCCTCTAACAAATTAGTTTTAAACAGTCATAGCACTAACGCAGTTAACAGTACAGTCGACCATGCCAGTATTGCATTGTTACCGGCACCCTGACAGTTTTGTGATAGGTTTCAACAATTATTCAGTGCAGTTTTATGGAAAGGGTTAACTTTATTCTGCCTGAAATAAAATATGTGCAATCCACATTGAAGTCTTGAGAGGGGTTAAAAGCACTGAACTGAATAAAATAGGCTTTCAACAATTATTCAGTGCAGTTTTATGGAAAGGGTTAACTTTATTCTGCCTGAAATAAAATATGTGCAATCCACATAGAAGTCTGGAGAGGGTTAAAAGCAGTGAACTAAATAATTTACAATGTATTTCCTTGCAAGGCAAAGAGTTTCTCTCAACTTAGTTTCAGAAACTAACATCCCATAATGATGACAAGGTCAGATTTCATTTTGACAGCTTACTCCACTGGTGTTTACATAGTCTCCAGTGTGAACATAACATCGTATTGCTTGGGAAGAATTTACTGTATCAGGAAATTGGAGGCTGTGAAAACCCTGTGGCCTACTGGGCCATACTGAAAAAATGTGATTTCCAGCAATTCTGAAAAATGCACTCAATGACCCCTAGTTGACCTCCGTGACGTTGACCCATATTTTGAACCTCCATCAAGTATCGACTCATTTGGTGTTGGTCCCAGGTCTGTAGGTCATACCATGCCTGAGATATGGGAGTGACCCACTTTCAAAAAATTTGGCCACGCCCACTTTTTTACGTAAAAAAGCATGTGTGTTTGTCAGGAATACTTTAAGGGTCAAAAAATGTGATTTCCAGCAATTCTGAAAAATGCACTCAATGACCCCTAGGTGACCTCTGTGACCTTGACCCATGTTTTGAATCTCCATCAAGTGTCAACTCATCTGGTGTTGGTCTCAGGTCCATACGTCATACCACGCCTGAGATATGGGCATGACCCACTTTCAAAAATTTTGGCCACACCCACTTTTTGTTACGTCAAAATGCATGTGTGTACGTCAGAAATAGTTGGGGGGGGGGCAAAATGTGTGATTTCCAGCAATTCTGAAAAATGCACTCAATGACCCCTAGTTGACCTTCGTGACCTTGACCCATATTTTGAACCTCCATCGAGTGTCGACTCATTTGGTGTTGGTCCCAGGTCTGTAGGTCATACCATGCCTGAGATATGGGAGTGACCCACTTTCAAAAATTTTGGCCACGCCCACTTTTTTTAATGTAAAAATGCATGTGTGTATGTCAGGAATACTTTAGGGGTCAAAAAATGTGATTTCCAGCATTTCTGAAAATGCACTCAATGACCCCTAGGTGACCTCTGTGACCTTGACCCATATTTTGAATCTCCATCAAGTTTCGACTCATTTGGTGTTGGTCCCAGGTCCATACGTCATGCCATGCCTGAGATATGGGCGTGACCCACTTTCAAAAATTTTGGCCACGCCCACTTTTTTCACGTCAAAATGCATGTGTGTCCGTCAGGAATGCTTTAGGGGGTCAAAAAATGTGATTTCCAGCAATTCTGAAAAATGCACTCAATGACCCCTAGATGACCTCCATGACCTTGACCCATATTTTGAACCTCCATCGAGTGTCGACTCATTTGGTGTTGGTCCCAGGTCTGTAGGTCATACCACGCCTGAGATATGGGCGTGACCCACTTTCAAAACACCCCTACAGGCACCCCTGATACCCCAGGAATCTGAAAAACATAGGTGGCCGAGAACTTGTGGCTGTCTATCAGCATGCCAAAAATCAACGAGATAGGGCAATTCGTTTTCGAGTTATCTTGCGGACAAAAAAGTGATGAGAAGACAGAAGACAGGAGAAGAAGAAGAAGAAGAAGAAGAAGAAGAAGAAGAAGAAGAAGAAGAAGAAGAAAAGAAGAAGAAGAAGAAGAAGAAGAAGAAGAAGAAGAAGAAGAAGAAGAAAAGAAGAAGAAGAAGAAGAAGAAGAAGAAAAAAAAAAAAAAAAAGAAAAAAGGAAAGAAAAAGAAACCGTGCAAAAACAATAGTCTGTGTGTTTCACACAGACTAATGAGTGATATGTAAAGGATACATCTACGCTGTTTTAGTCCTTATGGTCGAAACCAGCGAAGGGCATAACAGAAACACCCTCTGGTGTGGTTTAGTGTCTAAACCTGTTACCCTCCCGCTACAAACTCACTATCACCCTAAGAAGGTGATCTAACAGGCAGATTAACAGCTTAACTGTGATCACAATTAAAACATAATGTGCTACTTTTATCTTTCTATTTCTACATATTCTAATGAAAACTAATTCTGCCTTCTTCTTTGAAGCAGGTACACAGAAGATGCTTTTTGACCAGCACCACAATAACTGCTATGGACAGTCTAACCGTTACTGAAACGGCAACCTCTATGGTTCCTGTACATCCTCCACTCCATCCCTAAAAGTGGTCGACCACTTTAAGGGAGGCGAGCGTTGGTCCTGCGTCCCGCCTCTGCCCCTTTTTGTAAGCGCATTACGCATCCTTCTGTCCCAACCCATTAAGATTACATTGCAGGCCTGCCCCGAACCAGGGAAGTTCGGGTCTTCTTCTTGGTGGTCCCCGAAAGGGTTCGTTGTTGTTTCCTTCAAAGACATCCTAACAAATAGAGACAGCCTGAAGCAGATTATACTTGCCAGTAATGGCCATCACTTAAAATCATCTCCGAAGTGGCAGACTATACTTGCTCGAAAATCTAGATCGACTGCACCCTCGGGGAGAGGTAGTACCTTTGTGAGAGGACCCAACCTCCCACACTGGTCCTCACCCGAGGGTTCAACCGACATCAGTCAACGAGACCGCCACGCCGCAACAAGAGACGCCTGCCGAGTACCGGAACCTCTTCCTCCTTCAACAAGCCTAGACATGCGACAGCCGATCATATACAGTTACCGAGGGTCGAAAGGGGCTTGTTCCCCATACCGTCCCTGCGCGCCTCCGGCGTGCGAAATCATTCCTTTGTTGTTTTAGTCCCCACCATTAAAGACCGCCTAGCCACCCTGGCCGCGAAAAATCATGACCGGCTAGCCGACAGTGAACTAATCTCCGAACTTGGAGTCATTTGCGAAAGCCGACAAAAGCCCAAAAATTGCAATCAAAACTAAGACCGCTCGAAAAAACTAGGGAACGAGAAGGTGAACTAACAGGCAGAAAACAGCTTAACTGTAGCCTTCTACCAGAAAGGGCTGCCTTCACCGACTCAAGTAAAATTACATCACGATTAAATACTATAAATCTCATTTCAAGCCAGGGAAGCTCAGCCCACATAAAACGATCGCGATACCAGGCGCCTCCAAAATAAACTCAAACTAATCCAAATATGGTCGGAACCAGCGAAGGGCATAACAGAAACACCCACGGGTGTGGTTTAGTGTCTAAACCTGTTAGCTCTTCCCGCTACAACTCACTCTCACCCTAAGAAGGTGATCTAATAGGCAGATTAACAGCTTGACTGTGGCCTTCTACCAGAAAGGACTGCCTTCACCGACTCAGCTAAAGATTAGATCACAAACTAGAGAAACAGAATTTACTGCACCCAGTAAATTCAAGTCTGTGTGAAAAGGGTTAAAGTATCGGGAATAAACTATACAGAAGGAGAATTTATGGAGGCTTATTTTCAGGAGTAAATTATTTTCAAACAAATCAGAAATGGATTTTCGTTAATAGTGTTTACAGATATTCATACAGCAATCAGAACATTTTTTATAAGAAACCAGAAAAGGCATATATGTGACCAGCATTCAATGGGTTCGATACACGAATCAGAAGTGGACATTTTTGGCTCTGCCCACCAAGCTGATTGATGAAATACGTTCATGAACTTTTGAAATGCATTAAGGTGTAATGAAACGCATTCCCCAGTCTTTCTGAATAATATGCACTGGATGACCTTGGTGACCTCTTTCAGGCGGACCATATATTGAACCTCCAGCAATTTTTAAATCAGTCGGTATAGTCCCATGTATACACCTACTTTAAAGAAATGGCTCCACCAACTACAGATCTGTCATTTTTGGGCGATGATAGCAAATATTTATTATGATTTAGAAGCCTCTAAGGCAGTCAGCCTACTGTATCACACACAAGGCCTCAAACTAGCTGAAAAAACAAAGATGAGTGCAAACTGGTTGTTGGTAACCAGCATGCCAAAACGAATAGAGATAGGACGATTCGTATTTGAGTTATCGAGCCGACAAAGGGTGCATAGACTCTATATTGGGGATAGTGCCATAAAAAACTTAAAAGCCCTAAGAGCTCGTTTAAAGAGGCCTACCCTTAAGAGCATCTAGTGCCCTAAACAAGGCATACATAAAATAAGATGGTGGAATCTTGAATCATGGCATTTGCGTAAAGAGTGGCAACATGGCAGGAAGCGTGCAAAAGGTTCTACCGTCATAAGTTAAATGATGTTGTTTGATCTTCGCGGTGAAGTATGAAGAGGGCGATGAAGTATGAAGAGGGTTAAAGACAGACCATTTAAATATTCCATTTCATTAATTCATAATTGTGATAAGTGTTTCGAGAGAGCCGCTTACCACTCGGCCCGAAACCTGTTGATCTTGAGTTATGATTGAGAATGAAAAAAAAATTAAAAAGGCAATGAAAGGTGAAGGGTTGTTTATTCAACTACAATTAATGAAGTGTTGTAAGATAGATCTGTATAATAAACAAATTTTCTTGCCACTCAAAGGGTTTTTTTCAACTTGGTTTGGGGATGGAATTTAATTCTGATCTGACAGCTGATAAGAGTAAATATGTGTCAGGCTGTCATCTATAGCAACTTCTCTCTAATTTGATTGTTTACATTATTCTCTTGTGTATATAATTATATATAAACAGCTATTTCTTTATGATGATTTTCTGCTACAAAGAAATTAGGGGGTATAAAAAACTCTGTGGCCCAATGGACCACTCCCAAAGGTTCCCTGATAACATAGCTGGGCCAGTACTTGTGACAGGCTACCAGTATGCCAAACAGCCCCAGGACAGATTATTTATTTATTTATTTATTGGTGTGTAAGGTCACATATTTCTGCATAATGGCTAATCAGGACCACGACACTTTTACGGGTGGAGGAAGCGGTAGTACCCGGAGAGAACCACCAAGCAACGGCGAGCAACTGTCAGTTCCCCAACATACTAATTCCACACAAGCAGGGTTAGCATTGGTTGAAGACAGGTGCACCATCGACGTGCAGTACGCCTTAATACACAGCGTCACCTTGCCCCCACGTGGGCAATGGGGGTGAATTGTCTTGCCCAAGGATACAACGTGGTTGGCGCAGGTGGGATTCGAACAGAGGACCTCTCGGCTTGCAGCCTGCACCTCTACCAACTCAGCCACCGTGCTCCCAGGACAGATGATTTGTTTTTGAGTTATCGTCAAGACAAAAGGAAGGGGATAGAAAATATTCATACAGGAATCAGAACATTTTTATAAGAAACCAGAAATGGCATATAGGTGACCAGCATTCAAAGGGTTTGATACACGAATCAGAAATGGATATTTTTGTCTCTGCCCACTAATTTGAGTGATGAAATACATTCATAAACTTTAGAAATGCATTAAGGTGTAATAAAATGCATTTCCCAGTCTTTCTGAATAATGTCCCCATACTAAGATCTTCAGAGGGTTAAAATATTCCCTTTAAATACTCCATTTTAATCCTTTAAATGGAGGCGCATTGGCTCAGTTGGCAGAGGTGCAGGCTGCAAGGCGTGAGGTCCTCACTCTGTCCTTGGGCAAGCCACTTCACCCCATTGCGTGCATGGTGGCGATGTGTTCTAAAGCGTACTGCACATCGATTGTGCACCCGTCTTCAACCAATGCTAACCCTGCTTGTGTGGAGTTAGTATGTGGGGGATCTGACAGTTGCTCGTTGTTGCCCGGTGGTTCTTCCCAGGTACTCCGACATCCTCCACCTAAAAACTGTCGTGGTCATGATTAGCCACTGTGCAGAAATATGTGACATTAAACGCCAATAAATAAATAATCCTTTAAAAAATGAGCTCAATCCAATAAAGGGTCATAAGCTATGTTTTTTTCAAGCAAAAATGAAAAGGTAATTAAAACTGAATAGACGTTTCTGTGAATAATGTTGACCGGTTTTTGCGGTTATGTTCGCTAAAGGGTTAAGAATTCCTTACTTTGGAAGGCACACTGAAAAGGTGTCCCATTCGACATAGAATTAAATGTTAAGAAAATAAAGCGAAAAACATTAAGTTTCTCAGCTGACAGTACCTGCTTTTGCACTCCGGAGGGATGGAACGGCACAAATCAGAGACATTCTCTAAATGGCACTTTGACACCAAAGGTTTCTGCACTCTCGTTGAGGCCGAGATGAGCGCAGTGAAAGACTATAGAACTCCTCTAACAAATTAGTTTTAAACAGTCATAGCACTAACACAGTTAACAGTACAGTCGACCATGCCAGTATTGCATTGTTACCGGCACCCTGACAGTTTTGTGATAGGTTTCAACAATTATTCAGTGCAGTTTTATGGAAAGGGTTAACTTTATTCTGCCTGAAATAAAATATGTGCAATCCACATTGAAGTCTTGAGAGGGGTTAAAAGCATTGAACTGAATAAGATAGGTTTCAACAATTATTCAGTGCAGTTTTATGGAAAGGGTTAACTTTATTCTGCCTGAAATAAAATATGTGCAATCCACATAGAAGTCTGGGGAGGGTTAAAAGCAATGAACTAAATAATTTACGATTTATTTCCTTGCAAGGCAAAGGGTTTCTCTCAACTTAGTTTCAGGAACTAACATCCCATAATGATGACAAGGTCAGATTTCATTTTGACAGCTTACTCCACTGGTGTTTACATAGTCTCCGGTGTGAACATAACATCGTATTGCTTGGGGAGAATTTACTGAATCAGGAGATTGGAGGCTGTGAAAACCCTGTGGCCTACTGAGCCATACCGAAAAAATGTGATTTCCAGCAATTCTGAAAAATGCACTCAATGACCCCTAGTTGACCTCCATGACCTTGACCCATATTTTGAACCTCCATCGAGTATCGACTCATTTGGTGTTGGTCCCAGGTCTGTAGGTCATACCATGCCTGAGATATGGGAGTGACCCATGTTCAAAATTTTGACCACGCCCACTTTTTTTACGTAAAAATGCAGGTGCGTATGTCAGGAATACTTTAAGGGTCAAAAAATGTGATTTCCAGCAATTCGGAAAATGCACTCAATGACCCCTAGGTGACCTCTGTGACCTTGACCCATATTTTGAATCTCCATCAAGTGTCAACTCATTTGGTGTTGGTCCCAGGTCCATACGTCATACCACGCCTGAGATATGGGCATGACCCACTTTCAAAAATTTTGGCCACGCCCACTTTTTGTTACGTCAAAATGCATGTGTGTACGTCAGAAATAGTTTAGGTGGTCAAAAAGTTTGATTTCCAGCAATTCTGAAAAATGCACTCAATGATCCCTAGTTGACCTCCATGACCTTGACCCATATTTTGAACCTCCATCGAGTGTCGACTCATTTGGTGTTGGTCCCAGGTCTGTAGGTCATACCATGCCTGAGATATGGGAGTGACCCACTTTCAAAAATTTTGGCCACGCCCACTTTTTTTAATGTAAAAATGCATGTGTGTATGTCAGGAATACTTTAGGGGTAAAAAAAATGTGATTTCCAGCGTTTCTGAAAAATGCACTCAATGACCCCTAGGTGACCTCTGTGACCTTGACCCATATTTTGAATCTCCGTCAAGTTTCGACTCATTTGGTGTTGGTCCCAGGTCCATACGTCATGCCATGCCTGAGATATGGGCGTGCCCCACTTTCAAAAATTTTGGCCACGCCCACTTTTTTCACGTCAAAATGCATGTGCGTCCGTCAGGAATGCTTTAGGGGGTCAAAAAATGTGATTTCCAGCAATTCTGAAGAATGCACTCAATGATCTCTAGATGACCTCCGTGACCTTGACCCATATTTTGAACCTCCATCAAGTGTCGACTCATTTGGTGTTGGTCCCAGGTCTGTAGGTCATACCACGCCTGAGATATGGGCGTGACCCACTTTCAAAACACCCCTACAGGCACCCCTGATACCCCAGGAATCTGAAAAACATAGGTGGCCGAGAACTTGTGGCTGTCTATCAGCATGCCAAAAATCAATGAGATAGGGCAATTCGTTTTCGAGTTATCTTGCGGACAAAAAAGTGATGAGAAGACAGAAGACAGGAGAAGAAGAAGAAGAAGAAGAAGAAGAAGAAGAAGAAGAAGAAGAAGAAGAAGAAGAAGAAAAAAAAAAAAAAAAGAAAAAGAAACCGTGCAAAAACAATAGTCTGTGTGTTTCACACAGACTAATTAAAAAATAATGTGCTACTTTTATCTTTTCTATTTTTACATATTCTAATGAAAACTAATTCTACCTTCTTCTTTTAAGCAGGTACACAGAAGATGCTTTTTGACCACACCCCAATAACCGCTATGGACAGTCTAACCGTTATAGAAACGGTAACCCCCATGGTTAATGAACATCCTCCACTCCATCCCTAAAAGTGGTCGACCACTTTAAGGGAGGCGAGCGTTGGTCCTGCGTCCCGCCGCTGCCCCCTTTTGTAAGCGCATTGCGCATCTTTTGTCCCAACCCATTAGGATTACAATGCAGGCCAGACCCCGAACCAGGGAAGTTCGGGTCTTCTTTCTGGTGGTCCCCGAAAGGGGTCGTTGTTGTTTTCTTGCAAAGAGTCCAACCAAATAGAGACAGCCTGAGGCAGACTCTACTTGCTAGTGATGGCCACCAATCAAAATCATCTCAGAAGTGGCAGACTATACTTGCCTGAAAACCGATCTACTCGCCTGAAAACCTAGAATCACTGCACCCTCGGGGAGAGGTAGTACTTTTGTGAGGGGACCCAACCTCTCACATTGGTCCTCACCCGAGGGTCCAACCAAAATATGTCAACGAAGCCATCACACCACAACCGGAGAACCTGTCGAGTACCCGAACCTTTTCCTCCTTTGACACGCCTAGACATGCGAAAATCAATCACTTACAGTCACTGAGGGTCGAAAGGGGCTTGTTCCCCATACCGTCCCTGCGCGCCTTCGGCGCGCAAAACCATTCCTTTATGTTTTAGTGAATATCGGGAATTATCTTATTCGTGTGGACCTGGAAATTTTATTTTTCAAGAGCGGTTAAAACAGCGTAGATTTTCTTTTTATTATATACTTCGTACATTTTAATGCGCAAAATTTAGTCCAATTTGACTGCAAACAGTTTTAAGACAATAACAAAAAGCTGGTGATCGTTCCTTCAAGGCGACGTTCAAGGCGACGTCATGCGTCGAAGTGTAACGTCATTTAGGAAGCTACTGAAAAATTCATCGCGTGGACTTGAAAATATTATTTTTCTCTCTCGGAAGCGCTCGTGAAAAATATAACTTCCAGGTCCACCCTCCTGAGATAATTCCAGGCACTGACTAAAACAGAGTAGATTTTCTGTTTTATTATATGCTACGAGATATTTTATTACACAATATTCAGCCCAAATTAGACCCAAAATGCGTACGTTTCAAAACTAGGGCTGTCACGATTTTTTAATTTAGGAATCGATTAATCGTCGCAAATAATCGATGTTAATCGATTGATCGTACCTAGATGACCTCCATCTCCTTCTCTTTGAAGTCGATAAAAATGAAGTTAAAGTCAGTTGACCTACCTCAAGTAAACAACGAAGACGATCCTGTTTTAGTTACATTCAAAGCTTTGATGTTCTGAACTTTTGAACCGTGACCCGTCAGTGTAATAATCAAGACCGGTCGGCAGTTGCGAACTTCGCAACTGCCGACCGGTCTTGATTATTACACTGACGGTTCAAAAGTTCAAAACATCAAAGCTTTGATGAATGTACCTGAAAGACAAATGCATCCAATAGCTTCTTGGGGTTTAACATCGATGTTCTTAACTCTTTAGCTTTAGAAACAATAGTTTTTTCAACATATTTTCTTTTAATTAGTAAACGTCTAAAACGGGATATAATTTACCGATTATTCGACAACGAAAAGTACTAATCGATTTCGCCGTGACCGATCAACAGTCGATTAATCGATCAATCGTGACAGCCGTATTCAAAACAATAACAAAGATCAGCTGCTCGTGCCTTCAAGGCGACGTGATGCGGCGTAGCGTGACGTCATTTAGGAAGCTAAAGAATCATATTTGTAAGTCTGGGCTATTTCAACCCTTTACAAAACACAAATACCAGACACTTGCAAATAATTAAAATGTTTCATTATTTTGTCTCAAAGACATATAGCTTATGACCCCTCATTGGAACGAGCTCGTTCAGCTCGTTCCAATGGGTGTTCATAAGCTATGTTTTTGAGACATGTTTAAAGGCTATTCTTGTGATTAGCGCTGCTCATTTTCCAGTTATTTATTTATTTTTATTTATTTATTTGGATTTAACGACACTTTCGACAGCCAGGGTCACCTCGTGTGGGACAGTTTTACAGGTGCAGGAAGCCAGAGTACCGAAGCGAACCACCGAGCAACGGCGAGCAATTGCCAGATTCCCAAACGGTTAGCATCGGTTGAAGACAAGTGCACCATCAACGTGCAGTACGCCTTAGTGTACACAGCGCCATCGTGCCCCGACGTGGGCAATCTGGATTAAGTGCCTTGCTCGAGGTTCGAGGACACAACGCAGTTGCCCATGGCGGGGATCGAACCGTGGACCTTTCGGTTTGAAGTCCAATTCCGTAACCACTGGGCCATCGCGCTTCAATTTTCAGTTACTTTAGGCAAAGGGTTAATTTACAAGTGAATGTGGTATTATGATCGATAGTTAACCCTTGTGAAACTCTGTCTGCGTTTGACAACTCTTCATTAGGGCTGTCACGATTGATCGATTAATCGATTGTTGATCGGTCACGGCGAAATCGATTAGTATTTTTCGTTGTCGAATAATCGGTAAATTATATCCCATTTTAAACGTTTAATAATTAAAAAGAAAATATGTTGAAAAAACTATTGTTTCTAAAGGTAAAGGGTTAACGATGTTAAACCCCAAGAAGCTATTGGAAGCATTTGTCTTTCAGGTACATTCATCAAAGCTTTGATGTTTTGAACTTTTGAACCGTCAGTGTAATAATGAAGACCGGTTGGCAGTTGCGAAGTTCGCAACTGCCGACCGGTCTTGATTATTACACTGACGGTTCAAAAGTTCAGAACATCAAAGCTTTGAATGTAACTAAAAGAGGATCGTCTTCGTTGTTTACTTGAGGTAGGACAACTGACTTCAACTTCATTTTTATCGACTTCAAAGAGAAGGGGATGGAGGTCATATAGGTACGATCAATCGATTATCATCGATTATTTGCGACGATTAATCGATTCCTAAATTAAAAAATCGTGACAGCCCTACTCTTCATCCCTAAAATCATTTGAGCAGATTTGGGTGAAAGAAAATCACCCTTTTATCGCCAGAACTGGAGTGTGAATCGAGAGGATTTATTCAAAACAAAAACAGGTCTTTTGTCAGTTTCTAATGAAAGAGAATAATAAAGGATTCCAATTTTATAATAAGGTATTCCAATTCAATTTAATTTTCCAAATAACTAATAAAAATTCAATTATCACACTCAGAAGTTTCTTCTAAAGAGAACACTTAAAGATCAAATTAATTTTGATGTAGTCCACGAATCCCACTATTATTATTTTTTACAATAATTAGACTCATTTCGTCTTTCAAATGAAAGCATTTACGGAGAGTCTGCTGATCCAGTTTTATACCATGGTTACCTATTATACAATATATGAAAAGCCTATGACATAACTTTTAGCTTTACACACCAACCGTGGTGAACAAGCCAGCAATGGTATTTCAGTAGTTCAATTTTTCACCTTCAGTGGAACTACATCCAAGCTGATCTTTGGTGACGTCGACCTGAATACGAACTTGTCTAAATTTATCGCACGTCGTCTCGCGAAGAGTGAAATGAAAGTAGCAATTACCCCATAAGACACCAAAACTTAACAAACACGCATTGCGTCATGTCAATAAAGCATTCATAACTCGAAATAGTATGTTCTTGTGTTATTAAAATAAAAAAGGTCCCGCTTCTTTTTCTATTTCGTTTCGGTGATAAAATTGACAGCGGAAGTACCGCCCATCGTTGCTCATGTAAACAAAAACAAATTCACACGTTTGTACGGCTGCTCCTCAGTAAAATCGAGAAAAACTAATAGCGACTCTTAATAATCTGACGATCATGGTATAAATAAAATATACCCAAAGTATAGCTTGGTGTACCAAATGTTCACCATTCGTGGTGAACATTTGGTACACCCAGCTACTTTGGGTATATTCTATATTTATATCACTTGAAAAAACAATGTCATTATTTTACCACAGAATCAGTACACTGAACGTTGAAGCGCCCATTGGTCACATACAGAAAAGTGTCTAAACGTCCGCCACATTTTTCATGGCAAAAAAATTGATTTTTTATAACATATTTTAGTTATCATCGTCAAAAAGAGAAGTGCCGAGATTGCGAAATTGATACCGTGTAACTAGACTTACTGCTAGGTAAACACCGTGTCGGTTGATGAAGTGAAAGCTTTTACACTGTGACTACAGCACACAGCATAACAGCTTCCACGTCATCAAACGTCATCGAGATAGGAGGAGTTATTGCGCTGATTGACTTGTCGTCATTGGGAACAGACTGAGTAGAGAGATTTTCGCAGACGTTCCAGCAATTCGGTTGCATGGAAGTCAGTGATGCGAACAGTGATGAGAAAATTGAGAAAATTAAAAATACAGACCGGCAAATAAATAAGAGTTTTAATTTTGTTAACTGCTTTTGTACAGATAGCTACAGCCACGCATGAAAGAAATGAATGATATGCCAATTTTTTGTTTTATTCAGATCGAAATGGCACTTTTGTTTCAACGTTTCGATATATTTTGAATTTTGTTTCAGCGTTTGATACATTCCGAATTTGATACATTCCGATTGAGCACATTGATGGGGAGATAACTGTTTCGAACGTCATTCAGAATAGCGAATACAGTTAGCCATGACTGTCCAAACGCTTCTTTTTGTAAATGTCTGTAGTTCTTCACTGTAAACATCAAATCACCCAAGCAGTGGTTTTTATCAAGTATCTCTAGTACTCTAGTCAGTTCTTGGCTATACCAATTCCTAAGTTAGCCATAAATGGAACGCATGGTAGCAATGTAATGTACGAAATTATGGTACGATAAGGTAAATGGTATTGTTAAATGAACTATGGAGAAGTGGTAAGTTTTCATTTAATCTTCATAATAATGAACAGATTTTTAAAACTTTGACAGTAATTATTCAGCTGAATGTTTCGGAAATTTACAATTTCTAAAATCAAGTACAATGTTGTCATTTCAAAAGCGGACCGAGAATCCTGACCGAATCGCAACGACGTCGCGATCCACTCGAAATCCTCTTCCTGCGTCAAGGTTGCCCACAACACTTCGGAATATCGAAAAGTCCGCAAGGCAAATTGCATCAACTCAAAAGCTCTCAAGAAAAATAACCCGTAATGAAAATGGGAAAAAACAGAAAAGACCTCTCAAATATTTTTTACACTAGTATTTTTACAATCTAATTTTTAAATTTATTTTTTATTATATTTTCAAATTTGATTTTTATTTGTTATTTATTATTTATTGGGGTTTAACGACAATTCCGACAGCCAGGGTCATCTTGTGTCAGACAGCTTTATGGATGGAGGAAGCTGGGGGTACAAACATGATATTTAGAAGGCCATTGTGAGGGGTGAGGTGGAGGCCTCTCCGATTCTTACCTAAGACCCTCTGCTTGTTACCCTGTTGATTGTGAGGGCATTTGTGTTAAGGGATTTTGTCTTGAACGCATTTTGTCCTGAAGGTGTTATGTACGCTCGATAGGTTTCACTTGAGGATAAAAACTCGAAATCATTGCCCCGATGCTAGTTTCGTTGCTTTCTTGATTCCGTTGTGGCTTCGCAATATTTGTTTTCATCTAACAATAGGTTGAATTGGGTCCGTAATTACCTGAATACAGTGTGTATCAGGGGATGTGGGGAGGGGCTGATACAAAATCTGTATATTGCAACTGCATAATACAACCTCGTGCAGGCTGAGATTTGTTTACATTTCTATTTATAGAATATTAGAAGCTTACGAAGAGCGTTTGCGAGGGACCTTGTTCGTTTCGTACACGAAAAGAGAAAGACGTGTACTTATTAAATTATGGAACCACATTGATTTTATGCTTTTGTATCTGAAGTGCCGGTGTAACAAGAATGGAAGTCCGTAGGAAAATTAGTCCCTTTGGACTATTATTCCGCGGAATTATAGTCCTAGGTCTAACATTTCTAGGAATAGTAGTCCGCCGGACTACTATTCCTAGAAATGTTAGACCTAGGACTATAATTCCGCGGAATAATAGTCCAGAGGGACTAACGTTCCTACGGACTTCCATTCCTGTCACACCGGAACCATTGAAGCTGGAACAACGCCGTGTTATGTTGTTAAAGTGCACAGTCTTTTCGGAATGTTGAACATATACGCGCTCAGTAAGTTTATCCGGAGATTGCAAGAGTTCAAAGCAGCCACATACAAGAGTTCAAAGCAGCCACTTACAATTAAACATGAAAAATAAAACAAGGAAAACACAGCTGAAAACTCAGCGGTGGGAGTACAAGTAGAATAATGAATGAGGATTACGCCACACACAGCGCTGGAACGCAATACCGTGACGTCATGATCTTCATTCATACAAAATCAATTAACAGCAGACGCTGTATCATTGTCAAAATAAGCGCCGTTAAAAACTGTACCCAATCCCTTCATTGTGCGAACAAGTCAAGAAAGGGCGGACTATATATTTTAATTCAACGCATCACTCAAGATAGCAACATGTTTCGGTTTATCTACAATAAAATAGTTCTTTATTTAAGTGGAGGGTTTGTCACTTTTTGTGGGGTATAAAATGTTTATTACAACTATGTGGGTTTCCGAGATGGTGTATCGAAGTCTCGATCTCGTCTCTAAGTCGTATATCGACGAGTCATCAAGGACTCGTCGATATATGCGTGGGTTTCCGAGATGGTGTATTGAAGTCGAGACAAGGTCTCAACTTCAATACACCATCTCGGAAACCCACAGAGTGGCAATAACTTATATGTAAAACCACGACCCACTGATGTGAATATGTCGCAATGCCACGCCACCTATGAAATCACTTAATACTATCACAGAACTCAGGTATTTTAGTCAGCAAGTTGAATGTCGGGGTTAACTCAAATTCGAATTTCTCACGACTTTCCCTTACTTCCACTACATCAGCAGAACTGGTAGGTCTGGAACATTACAATCATAACTGCCATTGACAGGTCATTTTTTTATTTAATTTTTTCATTTCCTTTCCTACTGATATGTTTAAAATAAATACGCGTGAGAGAATGTTCTGAGAGGAGTGTGTGTGTTGTACGTCGAGGGCGAACAAGAAGTAAGGGAGGTATGCGCGCTGTACAAGCGCCCTGTTTGAAGAAGATTTCACACTCGGCAGTGGAGTGTGATAAAAGGCACTGTCTTGAATAACAAGTAGAAGAGTCATTTCAACTACATTACGTCGTATAGCCAGTGAAGCTCGACATCATGGTCACCATCAAACAACATAAGTTGTGTAAAGAGCTAACCAAGCTCTTTGAACCTACAGAACATTGTAATAAGTCATGAAGTGCTTTTAGGAAATGAGACCCTTGAGCTACAGAACATTGTAGTCAGTGTGCAGTGCTTTTAGAAAGTGCGAAGTACCGTTCCCGCTTAACAAACAAGGAAGATTAGTTATATCAGTCACTCTTCAAATTTTGTCACATACGGATCATCACACCCATCAACTGGCGTCGAAGATTCAACAAGTGAAAAGGGCCTTTGAACTTTTTTTAGGACTTTATTCAAACGAGGAACGTGAGTTCTATGAATGTTTGTGGGTTGTTTTATTTATTACATTATTCAACATATTAATTCCTTTCAGGTAAGTCAGTTGTTTAATTAAATTTAATAAGTTTTACATGAGCTTCGTTTTATGGGAAACACAAGCACACAGAAAGTGCACCTCGGAAAGGGCCTGGACCCCAAACATTTAGCACCTTATGTGTTAAACAAAGTCGCATCTTATGACAAATACAAATGCGAAATGCATCTCGTAATAAAAAAACGCGACAGAATTAACTTAACCCTTTACCTAACATGAAAAGCAGACGACACTTGCAAAAATAATTCTTGAATAACTATTTTTTTTCATTTTTTGTCTCAAAAACATAGGTTATGATCCCTCGTTGGAACGAGCTCGACGAGCTCGTTCCAACGAGGGGTCATAACCTATGTTTTTGAGACAAAAAATGAAAAAAATAATGAAAATTAATTGGCGATTTTTGAGAATAGCGCTGGCCGGTTTTGGCCGTTACGTTGGGTAAAGGGTTAACGGTTTAACTCTTTACCCAACGTAACGAACAAAACCGGCCAGGGCTATTCTAAAAAAAAAAATCGCCAGTTAATTTTAATTATATTTTCATTTTTTTGTCTCAAAAACATAGGCTATGACCCATCCTTGGAACGAACTCGCCGAGCTCGTTCCAAATAAGGGTTATAACCTATGTTTTTGAGAATTTTTTTTTTTTTAAAATTAGTTATTCAAGTATTTTGTTTGCAAGTTTCGACTGTTTTTCATGTTAGGTAAAGGGTTAACCCTTTACCCAACGTAACGGCCAAAACCGGCTAGCGTTATTCACAAAAGTCGCCAATTAATTTTCACTATTTTTTTCATTTTTTTGTCTCAAAAACGTAGGTTATGACCCTTCATTGGGACGAGCTCGTCGATGACAAAAATATCTCTTTATTAAATTTGATTTTTTAAAAGCCAATCATTCAGCTCGAAACAATAAACAAAACATGTTGATGAATATTCATATAATAAAAATCGAAATTTTAAGGTGACAAAACTAAAAATGAGTTATTTTGGTCCTAAACTAGATGCTCAAGTTAGCTTAAATGGTTCACCAGTCGGACGTTGTATGAAGAGTGTTGCAAGGGTGTAGCCAGGGAGGGTCATGGGGTCGTATAATCTCCCCCCCCCCCCCCCCCCCCCTCGAGTCCCAAAGGTCTGCGGCCGATATTCTCCACAGCAATCTAATACATGCCTATATTGAATTTAATTCACTTTCACTCAGCATGAAATCTTTGATCACTGCTGATATCAAATATTGAAGATTTTTTCACCCCCTCCTCCCCCTCCTCCCCATCCTCCTCCTCCACCCACCGGACCACCACCGATGGCCAAAGGTCAAGTCAATTTGGAGAAGATTATGGGAGGGGGTCGCCCCCTCCCATAATCGCCTCCAACTTTACCTTTAGCCAAGGCTTGGTCCCTGGCCAAGTATTCAGTCTTTTAGTTGCCAGACATTCTCATCCATGAGTTGCATTTGTGGGCGACCCCCCTAAAAAAAATTGCTGGCTACACCTCACCTCTGTGGTGACCAAGTGAATGAGAATTTTATTGATGATGTGAATGATCTTTGTATGAAAGACTTGTGACTCATTTTGATTAACAGGACATTGAATCCGTGACAGTACTTGATAAAACATTTAAGCGATTTATTGATTATTAGTAATTATCAAACGTTTTGAAGATTTATCAAGTTTTGCCACAGTAAAACAATGTGTTATGTGTTTATGTACCCCAAATACTCCATTTATTTATATGAAACCTGTAATGAATCAGTTTCAAAGTCACAGTACGTGATAATACCTTTAGATATTTGATCATTAGAAATGATCAAAGTTATAAAGATTTTGTCAAGCATTGTTAATGCATAATAATCTGTTACATGGTTATGCACCCCAAAATGAACAAATGTTTGGCATCAACCCTGTAATGAATCAGTTTCACAGTAACAATTCTTGGCAACGGTTTTTCAAGAATAGTGTTAAAAGCTATATACGTTTTATTAAGTGCTGTGAGTCTTAAACAATCTGGTTAGTGATTAAAATGCGACAAAACACACCCCAAAGCGATCAAGTTATTCTATAGCACCCCCCCCCCCCCCCAATAAATTAGTTTTGGAGTAAGAGTTCTTAAGATTTCAGTCATTTGGACATTAGTGATGATCAAAAGTATGAACATTTTGTCCTGTTGGAATTTTGTCGAAATACCACAGCCGAAAATATATATACGAGTCCAGTATTTATTTATTTATTTATTTATTTATTTATTTATTTATTGGTGTTTAAGGTCACATACTTATGCACAATGGCTAATCATGACCGTGACAGGTTTACGGGTGGAGGAAGCCGGAGTACCCGGAAAGAACCACCGAGCAACGACGAACAGCTGCCAGCTCCCCAACATCGTAACTCCCTACTGCAGCACAGGCAGGGTTAGATTGGTTGAAGACATGCACACCATCGACGTGCAGTACGCCTTAGTACACAGCGTTATCTGCCCCCATTTGGACAATCGGGATTAAGTGCCTTGCACAAGGACACAACACGGGAGTCCGAATCGATCGCTCAGACGGTCACCCATCCGAGGATTTACCGGGCTCGACGTTGCTTATCTTCGGTGATCTGACGAGAACCGGTTACCGCAACGCCACCGCGCCCCCATACGAGTCCAGTAATCTCTACATGGCTTTCGAACGTGTGATAGTTCGGTTAGAGGGTTTATACAGATATATTCGGGTTGAGAGAATTTTTGAACTCAGGAGTTTTGCTCAAAACAGGTAGATTTTTTGGGCGGAGGTATTTTAGCGATGGTATTTTGAATGTGGGTATTTTAGGCAGCGAGATTTTGGGTTCTTCTCATTTTATTATTTTTGCATCTAAAGCCTATCTGATGAGCCCTCATTATAAAAAGTTCGCCAAGCTTGTTTAATAAAAGGGTTATATAACCAATAATTTAAAAGCAAAAAGCTATTAACTTTGGCTACTTACAAACATCAGTGTCATTCAAATCTCGCTTTAGGTAGAAGGGGGTGTCCTCACTTTGCCAGCAGGTATTGTTCTCATAAAAAGGTATTAATAACTTTGACAATAGAGATTTGAAGTATAGTCTGTACTATATTTCATATTTCTATATACATTTTGCGCAAAAAAACATGAAATACCAATTAATATATTTATTTATAAATATCGTCCCTTTTGTGCAACAGGGTGCCATCTGCAATGCTAAGGCATTGCAGATAGCGCCTTGTTGCACTCAAGGAACGATATATTGTTGAATTTAAAATTTTTAACTTTTTTTCATAACCAAATTGTGAATTTAACCAATGCATTCCATTTTTGACCGAGGGTGCAAGATTTTGCTCTGCTGAAATTTAAATTTTAGCTCTCATGTAAACAGATCTTTGAAATGATTGTTCTGATTTGTGCTTGGAAGTTGATGGCTGCTGCGTAAGTTATCATATTTGGGATTGCCAGCTCATTACCAATTATCGCCGATTCGTAGTAAACACTGCTAACAAACATAGGGCCCACACCTGTGAATATCTGTCACTAATACTAATACAGACTGTAGCAGAGGTGTGGGAATTTCTTAGTCCAGCCTGCTGGCAAAGTGAGAATACACTGGTAGAAGATTAATTTTACGTTCTATTGAGAACCTTCTCATTAAGTCTCATATTCTGGTATTGTTGGTTAAAGGGTTAAAACCCGCATAAATTAAATAACATCAGCGTAAATTTATAATTTCTGTGTCATGAGGTAAAGGCTTAACCTTTCGATCTCGCAACATGGATTTTTTCGGTGTCGTCAAAACTCTTTTTTGTAGAGGGTTAAATTCACGTTATTTAGAGAACTTTCTCATTAAATCTTGTCTTTTGGTAATGTTGGGTAAAGGGTTAAGGTCAGTATAAATTAACTGACATTCGAGGTAATATAACCAATGCTTCGGAAGCAAAAGGATTTAGCTATTTAGAAACAATGGTGTTGATCGAAACTCGCTTTAGGTAAAGGGTTAATTTTACGTGTAGTGCCCAATGAGCTCTGTCAAAAAATATTGAATTGGTTAAATTTCTTGTTGCATTATTGGATAACAATTTCAGCTTGACATTTCAAGATTTCGACATAAGTGCACAGACGGTTAAGCGTTTCGGTTATTGGGAATATTTCTTTTCACACCCTCGCCTCAACATTCTCATAACACTGGTTGTGAAGGTTTTAGTAATGGCTTAAAACACTGTGGTCGTTTGGATACAGCGAAACGTTGCGCTCATGCCGTTCCATCACCGTTTCAACGCTGAGGTACTCTGGGCTATCACCCAGATGTTTATCGGCCTCTGTGCATTTTCTTTATTTTGCACATTGGTGTGGGTCATTCTGCTCACAGGAGTGGATAAGATAAGTCAGATTTGCTGTAGCAGCATCAGATCATGACAAATGACCTCGACAAGTAACTGCATAAAGTCAAGCAGTTCTTTCATAACACCTGTTGTAAAAGCCATGTTTATAGGAGTTTTAAACGTCACGGGTGGATGCTTGTAGTTTTTTGAAGAGACCATCTTCCCTATTTTAGTAGTGCAGTGTTTCTGTGCAAAAACATAATCTATCAATCCAACGTTCAAATATATTTGTCAATTGTAGCCCCGAGGCAACAAACATTTTCTGCGCCCCCCCCCCCACCCCCCCCCCCCTCCGAAATAATAACCATGCATTAGGCAAAAGGAAATGTCCAACTATGGAGAAATATTGGTGTCAGTGATTATTGTTTCTGTGAATTGCCACCAAAAAACACTTTTAGTTTTGTTTTAGGCCCCCAAATTCAACAAATCATTTAAGTCCACCCCTGCCTCACAACCACCATTTGGGCTGACCACAAAAAATTAATTTTCAAATTATGTTTCGTTCTTTTCTTACAGCCCACTCCATGAGGAGGCTTCTCATTGGAGCGATATTGTCTCTATCCTTCCACGTGAGGCCATAAGCCATGATATGGGAGGAAAAAAACTGTCTGAGATTCAAGAAAAACATTTTGATAATTCCGTCTTCAGCTTATGTTAGGTTACTTATGAAAAAGGGTAAGGTTGAAACACGGCATTCTAATCGAATCGACAGAACAGAAGCACTGAATTGGAACTTAGATTTGCTGATTATCGACATTCTCGAGAGTTCATTGCCCGATCTCCTTAGCTTGCGAGCAGTGTTTGATTGAAAATGGCTAAATTGAATTTGGACAGTTTTCAAAATAACATCTCGTTATATCCCAGTATTGCTGATGAGTATGCAAATCTCGATATTCAGCTAAAGCATGTTAATCTTAAGGTCGTGGTAGTTCATATGCACGGAAGTGTGTTTCTGTAATGTATGGAATCGAGCCGGTTTCTTTGACTCATTTGTTCTCCCGTGCATCATTTTCAGATGTCCGTTTCCTTGTTGGCAATGGACATCGGTCACTGGACACATTTCACTGAGTTACCGGTCCATAAACTGGCATGTAGATCGCAAGGTTATGCAATATTTGCAATGTTATACCGAAGTTTATTCTCCCCCCCCCCCCCCTCCAAAAAAAAAAAAAATATATATATATATATATATATATATCTACCGCACCTCTGTCTCGCGCGCGCCCCAACTCTACGCTACGCACGTGGGGTGACGCTTCACATCATCACCCATGACTGAAAATCTACACAGCCCTCCCAACTCCACTCTGAATTGAAAATTCTGGATTCGCTGCTGATAAGGTTCAAGCAATAATTATCAATGAAACCACTGCACGTTTTAAACTTGTTTTTCCGTTGTCATCATTATACATAATACGGCCGCTGTGGACTGGTCACTTTCCACGGGCGGGCAATATTTTCACGGACGCAATAATATTAGGTTCCAAACACTAATTATAGGAATAATCATTAAAAATTCAATTAATGAAGCACCGGGTAAAACCCGTCATCATCAGTAACATTTTAATTAATGAAGCATCGGGTAAAAACCGCCATCATCAGCAACATTTTAATTAATGAAGCACCGGGTAAAACCCGCCTTCATCAGCAACATTTCAATTAATGAACACCGGGTAAAACCCGCCATCATCAGCAACATTTTAATTAATGAAGCACCGGGTAAAACCCGCCATCATCAGCAACATTTTCATTAATGAAGCACCGGGTAAAACCCGCCATCATCAACAACATTTTAATTAATGAAGCACCGGGTAAAACCCGCCATCATCAGCAACATTTTCATTAATGAAGCACCGGGTAAAACCCGCCATCATCAGCAACATTTTATTTAATGAAGCACCGAGTAAAACCCGCCATCATCAGCAACATTTTAATTAATGAAGCACCTGGTAAAACCCGCCATCATCAGCAACATTTTAATTAATGAACACGGGGTAAAACCCGCCATCATCAGCAACATTTTAATTAATGAAGCACCGGGTAAAACCCGCCATCATCAGCAACATTTTCATTAATGAAGCACCGGGTAAAACCCGCCATCATCAGCAACATTTTAATTAATGAAGCACCGGGTAAAACCCGCCATCATCAGCAACATTTTATTTAATGAAGCACCGAGTAAAACCCGCCATCATCAGCAACATTTTAATTAATGGAGCACCTGGTAAAACCCGCCATCATCAGCAACATTTTAATTAATGAACACGGGGTAAAACCCGCCATCATCAGCAACATTTTCATTAATGAAGCACCGGGTAAAACCCGCCATCATCAGCAACATTTTAATTAATGAAGCACCGGGTAAAACCCGCCATCATCAGCAACATTTTAATTAATGAAGCACCGGGTAAAACCCGCCATCATCAGCAACATTTTAATTAATGAAGCACCGGGTGAAACCCGCCATCATCAGCAACATTTTAATTAATGAACACCGGGTAAAACCCACCATCATCAGCAACATTTTAATTAATGAACGCCGGGTAAAACCCGCCATCATCAGCAACATTTTAATTAATGAACACCGGGTAAAACCCGCCATCATCAGCAACATTTTAATTAATGAAGCACCGGGTAAAACACGCCATCATCAGCAACATTTTAATTAATGAACACCGGGTAAAACCCGCCATCATCAGCAACATTTTAATTAATGAAGCACCGGGTAAAACACGCCATCATCAGCAATATTTTAATTAATGAACACCGGGTAAAACCCGCCATCATCAGCAACATTTTAATTAATGAACACCGGGTAAAACCCGCCATCATCAACAACATTTTAATTAACGAAGCACCGGGTAAAACCCGCCATCATCAGCAACATTTTAATTAATGAAGCATCGGGTAAAACCCGCCATCATCAGCAACATTTTAATTAATGAAGCACCGGGTAAAACCCGCCATCATCAGCAACATTTTAATTACTGAAGCACCGGGTAAAACCCGCCATCATCAGCAACATTTTAATTAATGAGGCCCCGGGTAAAACCCGCCATCATCAGCAACATTTTAATTAATGAAGCACCGGGTAGAACCCGCCATCATCAGCAACATTTTAATTAATGAACACCGGGTAAAACCCGCCATCATCAGCAACATTTTAATTAATGAAGCACCGGGTAAAACCCGCCATCATCAGCAACATTTTAATTAATGAAGCACCGGGTAAAACCCGCCATCATCAGCAACATTTTAATTAATGAAGCACCGGGTAAAACCCGCCATCATCAGCAACATTTTAATTAATGAAGCACCGGGTAAAACCCGGTGATTCATTAAATAAAATTTTGCTGATGTTTTTTTTTATTACCTGGCAAACGCATGCGTTGACATCGCTGCCACCGCGAGGATTACGTCCAGTCCACGGCGGCTGTACTCTGCACCGAAAAGAAAGCTATTTTAATGTTTGTGTTTCAAATTTTTTTATCTTCTTTGTTCATTTTACAGAATTCTTGTGAGGCAAATTGCATTGGTTTCTATTTTGTAATTTTCTGTTAAAAGAACCAATAATGTCTAGACATCTTGTCTCCCACAGAGAGTATACGATTTATCGGGGTAAGTGAGTTCTTCCCATTTTATCAAAGTTTTCAACTCACAAATGTGAGATATAGTCCCCCAAGTTGAACTCCAATCTTGTTTGGGGGTGCATGACTTCGCCATTGTTATATTCTAACGGTGGAGAGGGCGATTGCTGATATAATTTTAATAATTTTTATAATTTTTAATATTATATTATATCAACACGTGTTGTCGTTTCTGAATATCAGTCCCGATACCCAGTAAATTCATAGGACAGAATCGGGAATCAAAGGTTGCGTTCCGCAACCTTTGATTTCCGATTCTAGTCTATGAATTTCCCAGGCATTAGCACTTATTTTCAGAACCGGTAACCGGGAAATTCCCGTTCGCGAGATTAAACCATCGCTCCAACGGCGATGCCGTTCTCGGGAGGAATTGATATTTCCCGTAATAAACTCTTATAAACTATATAATACGCAATCATTGATACCATGGTCTATGACTTTCCTGGGTATCGTGACTGGCTTTCAGAACGTGCAGCCGCGGGTATGTGAAATGTCCGTTCCCGGTGTTAAACCTGACTCATTACCCTGCATTGCATTTACAATGGAAAACTTATTTTTGTCTGGAAAAACTTTTGAAATATTTTATTCAATTGTTGTAGCATTGTGGGCCGTAAATGTTATAAACTGTTTGTGAGTTTTGTGTTGGAAATTCCCACAGACATGTACTCAAGATCGGAACACTACCTACTGCTGAAAATTCTTTCACAACCCTTAAGGGTCTAATTTTGATTTAACAATTTGTGTGCCATTAGAAAATGAGATTCGTCTCGGAATCACTACCAAAACTCCAGACTTATAGGTAATGGCTTTGTGTGATTTCTCAAAACTTTCCAACCCTTTAGGACTGAATGGTGCGGTGCGGTGAGGTGCGGTGCGTTCCCGCGATTTTCGAGACGGAAACAAGTTTTTTGACGGGCAAAACTTGACAACGATATTTAGATGTCATACTTGCAACGAAGAAATTTTTTTAACCCAACCGTATAATGCTCGCCAATGAAAAAATTTTTATTATTGTCAGATCAACAACAAAGAATTAGTGCCCATAGATTGGCCATCGAAACTGGTAGGCACAGAAAACCACCAAGGACAAGGTGGAGGATGAGATACATTTCCTGTTTGAATGTCCGTAATTTTGCGTGGAACGAGGGGGCACTCTTACGGGAAGCGAACCACATCATTCAAGACAGCGCAAATATGAGCTACCAGGAGCTAGCCAAAATACTAATCGGAAATTTCAACAACGACATAACCCCACTAGTTATGCGTTACGTCCATAAAATGCATACACAGAGACAAGACGCAAGTGCATCTGTCCACAAAACTGCGTTGAAACGAAACTGATATTTACATTTTTTTTTCTGTTTGTCATATTTGGGAATGAACGACAATAAATAAATAATAATAATAATAATAACAACATATGATTTTATCAAAAATCATTCGACCAGACCCCTGATGACTTTTAAATGAATGTCTTTGGGTGTAATTTGATAGCTTTCGCCTACTGTAAGATCAATTCGCCTTCGTAAACATATCGACAAAATGTTTTTGTTCACCTCTGACGTTCCATCACATCAATAATCAGTTTGCGCTCGGACAATCCTCAAAGAACACACTCTATTACGATGCATATCTACTCTCATTAATACCCAAATGAGAATCTCACGTCCCACAAGTCCATCCGTTGATAAACTCCGACGGATGTATCAGCGGCGCGCCGTGACAAATGTATCAATTACTCAGCCATCGATTTTCCATCAAGTTGTTTATTCCGCCATAATCGGAACGAAAGTAAACCAATAACCGGATCAATATTGAAATGGAGTTCTTCATTTCGATTATCAATAGCTGTACCGGGTATGACCTTTTAACCATTTACCTAACGAATCGGCCGCACCGCCCGCGTAATACGCAAATTCAGCAGTTGAAAAAATATTATTTTTCAAAAAATTTCAACAAAACCATATCATGTGACCACTCTTTGGAACGAGCTCGTCGAGCTCGTTCCAACGAGGGGTCACATGATATGGTTTTGTTGAAATTTTTTGAAAAATTTGAAAAAATGATATTTAAAATAATAAATTTTGATATCGTCTGCGTTGGGTAAAGGGTTAATCTGTTATTTAGTCAAAGGTACTAATGTCAGATCAGTTTCCTCCGCAATAACATTCATTGCCGCGCTAAAATTCTTCCCGTGGAGTCACAAAGTATCTACGAGATAATTCCCCACCCTTACGTATTCATGGATGACAATTTTCCCCATTGGAAGAGATTTACAGGACGGTTAGCTCCTGTAACAGGAGGAGATATAAGTGCGGGAGCCGGGGTTCGAACCGTCGACCTCTAGCACACAAAACGACCGATTTACCACGGGACTAAGAGATCCGGACCAGCCAGACTGGTTGGTAAATGGCCTTTATACATCGACCGCTACACTACTCTCCCCTTCTTTTGAAATTCACCATATGTGAATCTCACCCAGGTTCCTCCCTCAGAGCGGTCGAAACACCCGCAGTGCCACCTACTTCTGAAGATCGGACGAGCCCCCAAATGTAACAGGAGGAGAGTTAAGTGCGGGAGCCGGGGTTCGAACCGTCGACCTCTAGCACACAAAACGACCGATTCACCACGAGACTAAGAGATCCGGACCAGCCAGGCTGGTTGGTAAATGGCGTTTATACCTCGACCGCTACATTCCCCTTACTTTTCAAAAGTTGTCAGTAAATTTAACATGAAGGGTATGGGAATTTCATATAAAAATTAAAATTTCGAAAAGTTGTATTATCGATGCGCGCATCATTTCACAAACTTCAGATAGTTTCCTGCTGAGTAGTATAAGATACGCAAACGATATCAACATTTAATAATCTAAATTTTTTTTTTTTTTTTAATTTTTCAAAAAATGTCAACAAAACCATATCATGTGACCCCTCATTGGAACGAGCTCGACGAGCTCGTTCCAAAGAGGGGTCACATGATATGCTTTTGTTGAAATTTTTAGAAAAATAATATTATTTCAGCTGCTGAATTTGCATATTACTATTACGCGGGCGTATGTGGACGATTCTTTAGATAAAGGGTCAAACCCATTTAAAATTAAGATAACGACGCTTTCACCATTATTTGATGTTCTGTAATGTTTTTCTTTTATTTCACCAACAGTGTGCGCATCGTGACATATAATTCAGACACGATCCTTTCCATAAATATAATAGTCTCGGGGGTAAAATCTATTACTTTTTTCATCGGCTGAATAAAAACTTGCAAATTACTGAGAAAAAAGACATTCGCTAAACAAAGAGACAAAGTGGCCTGTAACTTAGTTGCTTCTAATTAGCTTGTCATAAAGCCAAGTTTCCTTTTGTAACTTTCAATAAAAGAAAAACAACAGGCAGCTCTGAAAGAAACAAGAAGAATGTTACTAAGGTAACACATGCCCCCCCCCCCCCCCACCCCTGTGACCTTCACCTTGCAGATGCGGCGGAAACTATAAAACGCGACACACCTTCTGACTGTCCTTAACATTTGTAAAAAGTTTAACAATTGTACTACGATTCGTTTCTCAGTTATGGCTGAGACACGAATATTGATCGATTTTTAGTGTGACCTTGAAATGTGACCTTGACCTTGAAGGTACGAACCCGGCTATGGTGTGTGACACATCCTCCAATGGTCCTTTATAATTGTGTGAAGTTTGATGACTGTGGCCCTTGCCGTTTTCGAGTTATTGGCTCGGACGCACACACACACACACACACACACACACACACACACACACGGACGGACGGACGGACACACGGACGGACGCACGCACACTTCAATCACTATATACCACCCGACCTAAGTCGGGGGGGGGGGGGGGGGGCATAAAACACACAGAAACTGAGAAAATAAGGGCTTTGAGTAAGAAAATCTTGATAAACAAATTCACAAAACAAATATTTCAGTGCCGTTTTTACGAATTCCTTAAATAAACTGGCAGCGTGATGAAAATTGAAATGTAATTAAAACGAGAGAAAAAAACTACATACCTTTGCCTCTGGGTATGAGGATAAACACCCTTTACATAACCGAACTGTAAATTTCGGAAACTGTTATTCACAAAAATTTGCATTTAATATTCACATTATTTATTATTTCCTTCAAAACATGTCTTATGACCATCATTAGAACGAGCTCGTTGTGCTCGTTCCAATGAGGGGTTATAACCTGTTTTGGAGGCAAACACGAAACAAATTACACTTTTTAAAGATTTCCTTTTACAAGTATCGTCTGCTATTCGTGCTAATGGTGAAGAGTTAATCTTGGAATTGTTAAAAAAAAAATTCCGTGATATTTTATCTACAAATATAGACTTCAGTACAATATTGACCTAAATCAACCATTCTAAACATTTTTCACAAAGCAGGGCTCGATTTTTATGGCAACGCGTGGTTATTTGAATTTACGACATTGCCATCGACGTTTTAACCCTTTACGCAACGCAGACGATATCAAAATTTATTATTTTAAATATCATTTTTTTGTTTTTAATTTTTCCAACAATTCCAACCAAACCATATCACGTGACCCCTTATTGGAACGAGCTCGACGAGCTCGTTCCAAAGAGGGGTCACATGATATGGTTTTGTTGAATTTTTTTTAAAAATAATATTCTTTCAGCTGTTGAATTGGCATATTACGCGGGCCGATGTGGCCGATTCGTTGGGTAAAATGTTAAATGTGATTGGCAGATTTTTTTCGAATTGTACCATTCGAAGAGGTATATTTCAATTGTATTTACGAAAATAATAAACAGCTCTGCCCCATGTAATATTAGCAAAATATGGCATTCCACAATCGGAAATATCTCCAAGCAAAATGTGTAAACAGATTAATAGTGCATGATTATTCTTCCATGCGCATGAGGATTATCGAGGACTTCAATCGAACATGTCAATAACTATAGTTGCGTGTTAGACAGCTTTGCGAAATAAAAGTGGTGACGTTTTTTTTTTTTTTGCGCAATACGTCGTTATTACACAATGCATTTTATTATGCAATGCGTTTTAACATATTCACTGTGAATGAATTGCTGCAAATGTTAGATGTTAGTGAGTCCGTTGCAACACGAAAGACTGCATGCGATACTGTTCTTACTCAACTGCAAGACAATCGAGTGCGCTAACGTACCCGCGAATAAAAAGTAGAGAAGTGAATCTTGTGCAATAGGCGACTGGCTGATTATTTGTAAGTGAAAATCCATCAGCTGTTATTCACTTGATTTTTATAGTTTAGGAATTTTCCTTGGGCAAGGCACTCCATCCCGATTGCCCGCATTGGGGCACGGTGGCGCTGTGTACCAAGGCGTACTGTATGTTGATGGTGTACTTGTCTTCAGCCAGTTCTAACCCTGATTGTGTGGAGTTAATACGCAGAGGAGTCTGACAGTTGCTCGCCGTTGCTCTTTCTCTGGGTACTCCGACTTCCTCCACTTGTAAAAATGTTTGACACGAGGTGACCATGGCTGTCGAAAGTTTCGTTAAATCCCAATTAATAAATAAATAAATGGGGCGCGGTGGCTTAGTAGGTAGAGGTGCAGGCTGCAAGCAGAGAGGTCCTCGGTTCGAATCCCACCTGCGGCAACTGCGTTGTATCCTTGGGCAAGACACTTCACCACCATTTATTTATTTATTTATTGGTGTTTAAGGTCACATATTTATGCACAATGGCTAATCGTGACCGTGACAGTTTTACGGGTGGAGGAAGCCGGAGTACCCGGAGAGAACCACCGAGCAACGACGAGCAGCTGTCAGCTCCCCAACATCGTAACTCTGAACTCTGCACCGCAGCACAGGCAGGGTTAGATTGGTTGAAGACATGCGCACCATCGACGTGCAGTACGCCTCAGTACACAGCGTCATCGTGCCCCCATGTAGGCAATCGGGGTGAAGTGTCTTGCCCAAGGACACAACGCGGTCGCCGCAGGTGGGATTCGAACCGGGGACCTCTCGGCTTGCAGCCTGCACCTCTACCAACTGAGCCACCGCGCCCCCTTTCTTCACCACCATTGCCCACGTGGGGGCACGGTGACGTTGTGTACTAAGGCGTAGTGCACGTCGATGGAGCACTGTCTTCAACCAATGATAACCCTGCTTGTGTGGAGTTGGTATGTTGGGGGCTGACAGTTGCTCGCCGTTGCTCGGTGGTTCTCTCCGGGTACTCCGGCTTCCTCCACCCGTAAAACTGTCGAGGTCATGATTAGCCGTTGTGCAGAAATATGTGACATTAAACACCAATAAATAAATAAATAAATAAATAAATAAATAAGTTTTTGGAATTTACTGATGTTCAACTGGGAATTGCTACTCAGTTTGTTTTTGGAAGCACTACTGGTGTTCACTAATTTTTTTTTAAAAAAAAACCTTGTCCTGTAAAGAGAATGTGAGAAAAATGAAAGAAGGGTAGTTTTCCACCACATTACCTTAAATTCCTTTAACTGCCTGCATGCTGTTGGGAGATATTTCCACCCAGGACAGAATTTCTCTTGGCACTGAAATAAGAATAATTTGGGCACATTCAATCAAAATGTCCTCCGGTAAATTAAATGGATTTTTTTCACTAATGATTTCTCGAGTTAAATTTAGATGAATTTTTCATTAAATCTGGTCATGGCTGCTTTATAGCAGCCATGACCAGATTTCATGAAAAAATATCTTGAAAATACTCATTGGGTTAGGAGTTAATTGCAATTTTCGTGCCTAATCTAATTGCTAACACTAAGGCCTGATATCCGTTGAATTTTCCCATATCAGGTGCGTAGCTAGGAATTTTGTTGATGAGGTGCGCTATGTGGCGTTGGACGATTACCAGAAATTTGGGGAAATACGTATTAAATGGAGCTCTGTGGTAGTATATTGGAAAAAAAATTGTGAATTTTAGGATCTACAATACAAGCACTTTTGCACTAGAGCATTCGAAAGATTACAAAAAATCGATTTATTAAGATTATGGGCATATTTTATTTTCCACATATGTATTATACCAGGGTGATCGGTTCTCGTCAGATCACCGAAGTTAAGCAACGTCGAGCCCGGTTAGTCCTTGGATGGGTGATCGTTTGAGCAATCGAGTCGGACTCCCGCGTTGTGTCCTTGGGCAAGGCACTTAACCCCCATTGTCCACATGGGGGCACGATTACGCCGTGTACTAAGGTGTACTGCACGTCGATGGTGCGCATGTCTTCAACCAATGTGCTGCAGTGAGGAGTTACGATGTTGGGGAGCTGGCAGCTGCTCGTCGTTGCTCGGTGGTTCCCTCCGGGTACCCCGACTACCTCCACCCGTAAAACTATCACCGACACGATATGACCTTGTCTGTTAAAGTGTCGTTAAACCCAAATAAATAAATATATTATACCATTTTTTTGTAATTCTGGTAGAAATTAAACAGCGATGAGATCGATGTAATATTTTGGACCTGTAACACGCAACGCCAAGGCATTCTTAGACTAGTCTCTGTGAAACGCCTTGAGACTCATACTTTTTTAAAGCCGAGGCTATAAAAAAGTATGCTATGCTAGAGGCCCCGAGTTCGATCCCCGTCCGGGACGACCCCCGTTGTGTCCTTGGGCAAGGCACATTATCCCAGCTGCCTACATGGGGGCACGATGACGCCGTGTACTAAGGCGTACTGCACGTCAATGGTGCACATGTCTTCAACCACCGTAACCCCGCTTGAGCGTTGCTTGAACAGAGTTAGAATGTTGAGGAGCTGACAGGTGTTCGTCAGTGCTCAGTGGTTCACTCTGGGTTCTCCGGCTTCCTACACCCGTAAAACTGTGACCCTAAACAACACCAATAAATAAATAAATAAATAAATAAATAAATAAATAAATAAATAAATAAATAAATAAATAAATAAATAAATAAATATCAATGTCGTGCCGAGGTGTTTGACAGAAACTACAAGCAAACGAGAACATTAATGTTTTAAAAAAACTTACCGCGATACATCGTTCTCTCTGTGGCTAAGCCACAGAGAGTACGATGTATCGGGGTGGGGTGTGGGGGGGGGATTAAGTGAGGTTGCCCCATTTTATCAAAATTTGCACGTCACAAACAGGAGATAGTACCTCAAGTGGAACTCCAATTTTGTAAGGAGGTGCATTCCCATCCGTAGCTCCTCCCCTCGCTACGCCCTGCATGTTTAGAATGTTGAATTTACCCATTCAACAATGACACCCTGATTGGCATCATACTATTCAGTGCTGCCGCCATGTAAACGGTCGAGTCTGTTTTCACTTTGTACAGAGGTTCATTAACCCTTTATACCCTGGTGGTGTCTTCCATGTCAGTTCAATGGAAGCAAATAGAAGAGACCATATTTATTATTTGGGGGTAGACCAATTAATATTTTCAACGTGCAAACATTGATTGGTCCACCCCAAAATTCAACTTAGCAGTCACCCAACTTCATGAAAGTCTGACGCATGATGTTCCTGTGTCGGAAGAGCAGCCTTTCGGGTTCAAAGTGTTAATAATTTAATTATTAGTAATTTAATTAATTAATTAAATTATTACCTATCCTCTTTCCCAACTTCGCACTGATAACACTTGTTGCCTGTTCGCGGTCGACCAAATTTTTATTTACGTATTTTATTTCTAATATCCATTCAAAAGATTAGCATTAAATCTACTCTTTAAAATAACCAGTTAAGTCTTTCCATTAATCAGCGCTGAGTGCACCTATCATCAATGGACAAAAAAACGAGAAACTTGTCATTGCGCTTATATAGTTATATTCCGACTCTTTTCAAGGAAAAACTGCAGATTTATGCGATTGTAGATATGTGCTGCGGCCACATAGTCAAGTTTAACACCCGTCCGACCCCACGAAGGATTTAGTGGGGTTTAGGTTTTGTGCTTAACATGGGAACTGTACACGTCGTGAGTGATTGAATAGGTAACCTTAAATCGCAATAGGTAACGATGAGCCGTAACCGTGAGCTTAGTTCAAAACACTCGGGTGAGCAGTGATGACAACTGCTAATGGGTAGACATTAGGACGGAAAAAAGAAAGGCGGGTGAAGTTGATTAGAAATGAAACCAAGAAGATGCAGCAGTAGTTAGGGAAGGCACTTGGGCGTAAAAGTTTAACACTGAAATCCCCATAGACATTGGTTCGCCAGAGCAAATTTTCGTCTGCAGGGAAACGGGCGAAAAACTTTAACACTGAAAATTCCCGTAGACATTGTTTTCGTCAGAGTGCTATCGGCGATGGCACTCTGGCGAAAAATAATGTCTATGGGAATTTTCAGTGATAAATGTTTACGCCCTTTCCTTTTACCTCAATGTTCGTGCCAAGTTCAAGGCCCTATGGGAATTTTCAGTGTTACATTTTTACGCCCGTTTCCTTCTAGACGAAAATTTGCTCTGGCGAACCAATGTCTATATGGAGATTTCAGAGTTAACTTTTTACGCCCAAGTGCCTTCCCTAATTACTTGCAGCGATGAAGAACTTTTCCACAGATGGGCAACCAAAAGAAAACTGGCTTGTGGCATTAATTATACCTTTGGGAAAAATAGGGTAGACCTGCATGAAAAAAAGAGTGGCGTGATAGAGTTTTAGAGAGACTTGGGTTATTTATTTATTTATTGGTGTTTAAGGTCACATACTTATGCACAATGGCTAATCGTGACCGTGACAGTTTTACGGGTGGAGGAAGCCGGAGTACCCGGAGAGAACCACCGAGCAACGACGAGCAGCTGTCAGCTCCCCAACATCGTAACTCTGAACTCTGCACCGCAGCACAGGCAGGGTTAGATTGGTTGAAGACATGCGCACCATCGACGTGCAGTACGCCTCAGTACACAGCGTCATCGTGCCCCCATGAAGGCAATGGAGATGAAGTGTCTTGCCCAAGGACACAACGCGGTTGCCGCAGGTGGGATTCGAACCGAGGACATCTCGGCTTGCAGCCTGCACCTCTACCAACTGAGCCACCGCGCCCCCGAGACTTGGGTTGGCATATGAGCAAGTGAAACAGCACTTGGAGTAAGACGCTACAAGAAGACTTTCAGGACACGCATCTACAGACGATAGTAAGAGAAGCATCAATGAGGATTTGGTAACTTGTATGGGTCATGTCCGATGAATTCCAAAACTGATCCGGTATTCGGAAAAAAAAAACCCATAGAAAAAAAAACCCATAGAAAAAAAACCTAGGAAAAAAAAAAAAAAAAAAAAAAAAAAAACATTGAAAAAATGATGATGTCTGAGAAAAAAACCCAAGAGATAAAAAAAAACAAAAAAACCCACAACCCAATTCATTCATTTTTCATATTTTATTTGTTGATTGTTGGATATTAATAAAAAATGTTTGGGGCAATTAATGATGAGCTTGTATTTTGTTTCTTATTCTTGGCTTTTTAACATTGGCAGCCAAAACCAACTAGGAAATTAGCACTATGAAAGTCTACACAATCTCGAATATCTTGGCACTTTCTCATGGAAACCATAGAAATGTGGTTATCATTGGAACCATATCATTAAACTGGTTCCATTGATATGCAAATTTTTATGTTTCTTTGAATTTAGTTTATTAATACTCATAAATGTTTTGCTGATTTTAACACCAGTTGGGTTTTTTTCTCAGGGTCTTTTTTCCTATGGGTTTTTTTTTCTATTGGGTTTTTTTTCTCAGGGGCTTTTTTCCTAGGGTTTTTTGCTATGGTTTTTTTTTTCTATGGGTTTTTTTCCTACCTTCGGTATATCAAACATGTTAGAGCTGGTGACGTAGAGAAGGTTCAACATCAGTCATATAATCTAATTGATAAATAAATTCCAGCAGTGACATATTCATCTGGGTTGGAGTTGTAGATATTGATTCGCTGCTGGTAATCTTATTTATTTATTTATTTATTTATTTATTTATTTATTTATTTATTTATTTATTTATTTATTTATTTATTTATTTATTTATTAAGGTTCAGCGACACTTTAACAGCCAAGGTCATATCACGTCGGTGACAGTTTAACGGGTGGAGGAAGCCGGAGTACCCGGAGAGAACCACCGAGCAACGACGAGCAGCTGCCATCTCCCCGACATTGTAACTCAGCACTGCTGCACAGACAGGGTTAGATTGGTTGAAGACATGTGCACCATCGAAGCGCAGTACGCCTTCGTACACGGCGGCATCGTTCCCTCATGTGGACAACCGGGGTTAAGTGCCTTGCCCAAGGACACAACGCGGGAGTCCGTATCGATCGCTTAGACGGTTATCCATCCAAGGACTAACTGGGCTCGACGTTGATTAACTTCGGTGATCTGAGAGAACCGGTTACCGCAACGCCCTCGCGCCCCCTGCTGGTAATCATTACTTTCTTACAAGACAAGGTTTTCTTTTGGGGCTTATTCACACACGTAGTCGGTCTCGTGCAAATGGGGGTATGTGGTTCATTAGGGATGTTTGTGCACCAACATGACAAATTTTGAGTCTGGTACGCGCTTAGTAAATAAGAAGATGGGTAGGCCATGCATCGCGACTACTACTTGTATTTATCAACACGTTTCCTAAGTTTGTTTTTTTTTTGCTACCATACCCATTGGCAAATAAATATTCTAGCTTCATCGTGAAAGCGTTCCTTCGAAGACGGCATGTCTTAATAATTCAGTTAGAATATTTCGTCTCTCGGGGGTTGAGTCATGGCAATCGGGACTATTATTGATGGGTATTTGGGTGGGATGGGGAAATCTCACCCGAGGGGCAAGACATTTGAGCCAGACACGAGGCTTGCCGAGTGTCTGGCTCAAATATCTTGCTCCGAGGGTGAGATTTACCAGTCCCACCTAGATACCCGTTGGGGATGACTTTTCTCCCACCACTTTAGGGGTGCGACACCATTAGTAAGAAAATACCATGTTTTAAAGGAAAAGATATTTCTTAATGTGTTCAATCTTGGAGAAAACCAATGAAATACTCAGAAAGTTTGTGTGGTATAGAAGTGTGGTATATACCAAAGGTATATACTTCAAAACACGCAGACTAGCACCGCATGATGAACGCTAAAGCAATGAAGCGACCTCTAATGAAATCGACATGACTGCACACGTCTTTTCCAGACTTGTACTTCAGTTTGACAGGGCGCAATGATATCAGATGAATATTTCTCTCCGATAAACTGATAGAGCAATTTGAGGTGTGCTGAAGTTTTTCTTTGAGTCTTCTGATTTCGTTTTTCGTCTATAAAGTTAGTCGTTTTTACGGAAGCGAAACGGCCTTCCATATTTTGTCTGTTTATGCATGTGCAGATGTGATTTGCGATGATTAAATAATTCCGATAGCAATTAAATATACAAATAGGTTGGTCACGTGGGTGGGTGCGTGGGTGCGTGGATTGGTGGGATAGCTGTCACGTGGGTGGGGTGAGACAGGCATATCTCTCTCAGCTGTCCCACACGACTTTATGTATATCTCAGTACCTTAGTGGTGGGAGAAAAATAGGGTTTACCCCGCCCCACTCACCCAAACACGCAATCATTCAACTTCGCGATGTCCCGGCTGTGAATTAAATTATTTCAGGCTGCTTGTAAACATGTGAAATGGACCCATTTGCTGAAAATAAATCATATTTTCTAAATAGCTGACACATTCCTTTCGTGTAAAGTGACAATGATACTCTTATATAAGAAATTGTACAAATACCCGTCGTCCACTCTTTTTTTTTTTTTTTTTTTTTTTTTTCGGTGTGTAGGCTATTGTTTTGTTACGGTTTGGAATATTTATTGTAACTCCATAATCTTTCATGCTGACAGTTAGTATTCGGGCTGACATCCCTGACTTATATCCTCGTTGAAAATCGACTTTCGATAAAGTTATCTCCCTTGAAATTAAATAATTGTTGAGAAAACGGCTGTGACGTAATTGTTGAGAAAACGGCTGTGACATCGGTGGACTAAAAGTCTTCAAGTTTCCTTTTGTTACCTTTAATAATGCTCCCACCGGTACCGGTACTGATGATTTTGTCCTGCCCGTACAGGGACAAAATTATTTTATCGGGAAATTCCTGATTGAACGAGGGTAAATAGGCTAATAATCGTGTATGGCACACTTGACGTACTTTTGACTTATTGGTGAATTAACATATCAAAACACTCTACATGTGTATGTTCTGTCTGCACCACGACCACGATAAGGCTGACCCTTTTTACTTTTCAAACGTCGCATTAAAGACAATGAAACCGCCGCCATCGGCTACTTCAAAGAAATTATTCTGTGGTGACATCAAAGTAATCACAAAGCACGATTATCGTGCTTTATGATTACTTTGATGTCGCCGCAGAATAATTAGCACGGTGCCATGTTTGTTGTGCGATCTTCGGACTGGGGAGGTTTAAATGTGAATTTCTCCCATCTGATTGCGATATGTCATCCAATTATTGATTTGTCGCGATACCGGTACCCGTTTCGGTGGGTCAGCCTCTGTTCCGTTCCGATACCGGTTATGTTGGTACCGGCGGTACTTTGACATGCCTGGTTTATATTAATGGAAAGGATAATGTCTATATTTTATTTTACGCTAAACGATAGATTAGCGAAAAAATTACGGAAAGATAGAAATCGTATCCCTCACTGTGAAGATATGGAAATTTTCACCTTCATGGTATCAATCAAAATGGTAGCTTTCAAAGCATCACTTCAAGGAGAGTACGAGTCAAATTATCACTGGAAATGATCAATTTGTTCTAAAAACTTATAATGAAAAGTAAATCTATTGTTTTTGATTGGATACCGATCATTCCAGCAATAATTCAATACGTATTCACCTTGAATTGATGCACGAAACTCGCCAGCTGAATCAGATCGTAAGGCGCTACCTGTTCCAAGTGTCGACCAAATCACTTCCGCATGTTGCTGCTCTGTTTACATTCATGCATCAATTCAAGGTTGAAACGAGTGGAATTATCGATAGGAATGATCAGATTCGTACAAAAGGAGCATAATAAAAAGAAAATCTACTGTTTTTGAGTGGATGCCGATAATTATCTCACCCGTGAATTATCTCTCAAGCGCGCTCTAAAAATAAACATTTGTCTCGGTCCCTCGTGGGATAATTTTCAGTATCAACTCAAAAACACTAGATATCCTCTATATATGTCACAATGCTCACACTTGATATAATGAACAGAACAAAATTACATAACATCAAAAGATTGTAAAAACGCCGTTTTCTTATTTTTAAATCGGTTTCATCGGAGTATAATAATATATAACTGATAGGAAAAAAATTGTAAAAAGCCATCTTTTATATTTTTTATACTTCGCTACAGGAAAATGACTGAAGTCTGCGAAATGATGCGCACCTCGATGATACAAATTCTCTAACATTTCTAAATTCCAGTCTTTACATGAAATTGCCATTGCCTTGTGATAATTTTCTGATTGCTCTAGGAAATTAAGGGGAGATAACTTTCTCGTAAATCTCTTCAAATTCAAGATGGCTGAAGTGCAATAAAAAGACCGAATGGGCTGAACTGTGGAAATCAGATGGGGGTTTCACCGCCTCTGTTCCCAATCACTTGTAATTTTCACCCGAACAAGATCATAATTTCCAAACAACAGTTTGCTAATAAAGCTCGCACGGAATAATGAAGAACAAACTCATTTACCTGTGTAGTGAGGTTCAAACGCACGAAACAACTTTATTGTCTGAAACTACACTATTCGAAGACAAAATAATAAAATCGATTTATAGGGTATTTATGGAATTGCAAATCAGCATGTCGTCTCTTGTTGTTGTCAACAAGTCATGTTTAATGACGAAGTTAGTCACCTTCTGTCAGCGTAAACAAGTTTTGTAACTACGATATACGACCTCCAGTATCGATAAATATCAGGTGTACGACGCAGTAAATTCATTCCATGCTAATTGCCATTTTATTGATTAAACATAGATTAGTGTACTCAAAAGTACGAAATCATCTTAAGGCCTAAAATATGCATGTCACAGCTCATGAACAACAGAGTAGAGGATACTTTTGTTATGTGTGTGTCGCCACACATCCCCCCCCCCTCCCCCACATATACACACATACACACGCGCGCACGCAGCTATTACTGATTAGCAATCAAGTAAAATATCGCCGCGTGCCATAACTGGAACACTGGGATACTTTTTGTAGTCTTTAATGTCGAAAAGTTCATGATTTCCCTCCTCCAACCCAATAACATCGCCACTCTTCATTTGGAGGAGGAAAATGGGACCCCTGTATTAGTTCAAACGTATTTTATTTACTCCAAATGTGCAAATTTCGAAACTCTAGGTTAGTACTTGATTGATGTATGGAGTACGTAGTGTATGGTCATCGTTTTTTGTTCTAGAGCTGGAACGTATATCAGTAGAGCAGAATATTGTATAACATGGATAACTTGAAGTTTTGAGCCTTATTAGTCCTGCTGTTGGCTTACACCGTTATTACTGCATACCAAAGTAGTATTACAGACACAGCCATCTACCCACTCTGACTACTACTACTGACTTTTGTCTTCTCTCTTCACTTTTAGAGTCCACTGGTCGTAATGCTTCTCTTGACTATAACGTGTCCTATTACTGTGTTACTAACTGCAACTACCACGGATGCCTTCAAGCTCTAAAGCGACCATTCCTTTCCTTGACTCTATTATGACCAAGAACCAATCTAAACTTTAAATACTCCATTGCTAGATTCAATCGGCTGGAATATTTCACTTGGTTGGAAATGTGAACCTTTAGTTATTCCAGTCGATCGAATCCCCCCAAAATACAATAAGCATTCATTTTCTTTGAATCAAAGTAGTAAGGGATGCCACTATGACGAACTTATTTAACACTGAAATCTCCATAGACATTAGTTCGCCAGAGCAAAATCACGATCGTGTGTACTATGGCGAACTGATTTAATACTGAAAATTCCCATAGACATTTTTTCGCCAGAGTGCCATCGGTCGATGGCACTCTGGCGAAAAAATGTCTATAGGAATTTTCAGTGTTAGATCAGTTCGCCAGAGTACACACGAAAAGATGGCTCTTGGCGAAAAAATGTGTATGGGAATCTTCAGTGTTATATCAGTTCGCCAGAGTACACACGAAAAGATGGCACTCTGGCGAAAAAATGTCTATGGGAATCTTCAGTGTTAGATCAGTTCGCCATAGTACACACGATCGTGATTTTGCTCTGGCGAACCAATGTTTATGGAGATTTCAGTGTTAAACTAGTTCGCCATAGTTGCATTCCTTACTACTAACTAACGCAAGAAATGGTTCTCAATCCAGACTTGATATGACCGAATTTTTAATGACGTTACCAGTACTGTTATATATGTTTGTTTACTAAATTATGAATGAATACTCAACCCAGCTGTAGATTCATGATTACGCCGCGTAGTTCCACCACGTTGACCTAATAGCTTTGATTTCAGGGTGAATTAAATACTTAAATTGATTGGAATATTTATAACTGAACCTGGAAAGAATATCCATATATTTCTGGGTAAAGGTTGTCTGCGCGCAAACTCCATGAAATGTGGGTAAACAAACAGTTCACAACAATGACGAATTCCTTACAGAATTAGACTGGTGGCCTGAGAAAGCACGTTCTCGATTTGTATCTAACAATCATATTGATTTTGGCCCGAAAAACACGAAAAACGGTATGCATCACATAATGTGTTCCGATTCCATATCATATAGACGACTCATTTTGATTATGTATCATATAGACCACTGGTTTCTGGTAACGCGACGGGCTATCAAAACAGGCGCTTGAATACACTCCATGTCCGTTTTAGTGATCGACCTAACATTATGTCCCAAAACGGTTTTTAATCTGTTTATGTGACAGAATTGTTAGATAAATGAATTATCATGATAATGTGCATGTCCCAATATTTGCATCAGATTCTCGGTGGTGTCCAAAAATGGGATCACAACTCACCGACAAAGACGGCTCGTTGAGATTCCATTCTGGACACCACCTCGAATCTGCTACAAATCACAGGACATGCACATAATCATGATAACAGGGGCGGCGGAAGCTAAACAAAAGTGGGGGAGAAGGCACAATTTTTTTTTTATTTTTGGGAGGAGGGGGAGGGTGGTTACTGCAGGGGTGTACACATGCGCACGTTTTACCACAGTCCAAACTTGGACCCAAAGTCCGTAATGTAAAAATTACATTACGGACTTTGGGTCCAAGTTTGGACTATTTTACTATTACTATACATGGCTAGTTGCGAACTTGCGATGTGCAATATCCCAATATATAAAATGGACAGTGACACCAATAGCATTATGTTGCTAATTTTGATAGAACTATATTACTATCTCCCACAGTCAATATGGCCATATGGGTTGTGTACGTTATGTCAGAATATGTCCTGTTAGGGTACCCATAATTGGTGAAAAAAGTGTGGGGGGGCACGTGCCCCTGTGACACCCCCCCCCCCCCCCCCCCAGTTCCACCGCCCCTGCATGATAATCTGTATGGATCATTGTGTTGATATCAGCAGTCCTGGGATTGAGTTCCGATACTGTTGAAAATTGTGATGGGCTGAATAATTATTCTAGAAAGTGACCTTAAGAGAAACTGCACCTACGCTTAGGTTCCGCTCCACAGTTTTCCAAGCATTTCCAAATATGACATGCCATACACCCTCTTCAAATGCAAATATTCTGTAGCTTAGTTATCTAACTCATTACATGTATTACATTTCCCAAATCCACAAAAAACATATAACACTATCTGACTAAGTAGAAATAAACAATCTGAATGTGGGTGGAATAATTTATTGTCAAAGGTCAGACTTCAACCTGAAAAATTGCATGAAAAAATGCCGAAACCAGTCATTTTCAGCCACCTAGCAGCCTCAAAAGCAGAATTTTTCCACCAACCCCACCTACCCACCCCTGGAACAGAGCATCCCCTGTTTCTAAAATGCAAAAAAAAAAATTATATGTTTCCGTTTCATTTTTTAGTTACCTGTCTGGTAACAAAACCGTGTAAAAATTACATTTTAAAAAACAGCCAATTTTTCGAAGCCACTGTTTCCCATAATTCATCTGGTAATTTACCCCTATGTATCAGAATCCAACTTTGGGACCAAAACTTCAAATTCTCTTGTCCAACAAAAAGCCTAATGTAATCATATATCTGATACTAAAAATATATCTCAATTTTACATGGCCTTAGTTTCAACATATGCCCTATGTTTAGAATTTCACCCCTGTGCAATAGTCCGAAACTGTGGAGCGGAACCTTATGTCGGGCGTTAGGAGGGTAATGTATGACGGAGAGAGATGACCGATCAAAAATAGTTTCAGTTTTCACGCGACAGACTGCCGTCTGAAGCTATCTTTGATCGTACATCTCACAATCAGAGTTTAATTTGAAGCTTCCTCCTTGAAGTGAACATCGACTTTAGTGTAAAAAGGGTATCGACAGTGATTCATCAAAAAAGAGTTCTTCACGTGTATCTCATCAAACGATAGATCATTACTCACACCAACTTCCAAAATTTTCTGATCACACTTTTTTGGAAAGTCACTGATTTAACAGTTCGTCATTTCTTCAGGTCTACGTCCAAGTTGTCAGACCGACAGTCTAATTCTGTAAGAAATTCGACGATATTATGGACTGGAACCAGTCTAGCTCTCAAATAGGTCCCCATCTATGTTTAGATTTACTCGGTTGGAATATTTCAGTTGGTTCTTCCAACCAACTGATGTATTCCAGACGATTTGAATCTGATAAATTTCCTAAAGATTCATTTTCTGTGAATCAAAGCTAGAAATGCTAATCAACTGAGACTTGATTTGATCGACATATTGATGACATTATAATTAGGGCTTAATATATTCTCGATTTTCTATAGTTCACACTAAAAACTAAAGTGTTAAAACTGACACTTTCAAGGTGTTCACCCTTTACCCAACGCAGACGATATCAAAATTTATTATTTTAAAAATCATTTTTTTGAAATTTTTCAAAAAATTTCAACAAAACCATATCATGTGACCCCTCGTTGGAACGAGCTCGTTCCAACGAGGGGTCACATGATATGGTTTTGTTGAAAGTTTTTGAAAAATAATATTTTTTCAACTGCTGAATTTGCATATTACGCGAGCGGATGCTCCCGATTCGTTAGATAAAGGGTTAAACCCATTCTAACTTTTAGGGTTTGATTTTAACACTCAAAGTGCAATGCTTTAAGCACTAGGACATTACAATCGTCAGACATCTGAAACTTGAATGGATGGCACTTCCCATGTGTCTAGCATTGGTGGCTCTTCCAGAATCGTCCATAATTTGATTTGCGTTTGGTGGGTACATAATTAAAAGGACACAAAGCAGATGACGCGGACCAGGCTCGAGAGTTCGAGCATGATCCGCGTCATCTGCGTTGTTTCCTTTTAAGTGTCGCGACATTACACTAGTCAAGTGGTATTATTGTCAACACCTGTCAAGTTCTGGGATATCTACACTTGAACAAAGTGCAAGTTCAGCACTTAGTAAGTGTTAAATACAGCACTTCAAGTGTAGTTTTTAACACTTTAGTTTTTAGCGTGTAATGGGAATGGGAATGAATTTAAACTCAGAACCGGGAACCGGGAATTGTCAAGTAAATTTACGAGAGTAATAAGACGCATTTATTTTCGTGAAAATGAAAATATTTTGTTAGCAATTTACTATCTCCAAACAGAAAAGTTTCCTAAGACAAGTGTGAAAACCCAAGCCCCCTTCCAGCTCGTCTTCATTTTCAGAATCGCTAGTTTTATCACCACTACCTCCCGCGACTTCAATTCCCTCTTCACTGCCGTTACGAGGCTCCTCTGCTTTAAGCAGGAGTTGATGTTGAAGGAGGTAGTGAATAGTGAGTGATACTTGTGATTCTGAAAATGAAGACGACCTTGAACTTTGAAGCAAGTGAAGATCTTGCTGTTGAAGAGAGGCGTCCTCCGGAACTGATGGAGAGCTACAGTGATTTGGTGAGCGATGTTCTTCAGGAAGCAGGACTGTAAAATGTACAGGCGTTTGATGACTGACGAAATCTTACAAAGTTACGTTGGGAAGTTTTTCATTTTAGAAAACCTGAGTTCAACACAAAACCAGTAGTACCACGCGTGATTCCCGGTTCCGTGCTATAGATTTCCTGCATATCGTGACCGGCTTTCGGAACCGGAAACTCGGGAATTCACATTTCCATAATTAAACCTTAGTTTTTTTCAAAAACCGTATCCAATTCCTTAGATCGGAATGTTGGAGGTTCACACAAAAGGGACACTCGCTCTAAACTCAGTTCGGTTAAACATCAACCTAAATCAGCTGGGTGGATTGAATATAAACCCAATTGTCCGGATGCAGTTTGACGGGTCCGTATAACATGAAAGTAAAGTCAGTGGAAGGGAACTGTCGAATAGAGTTGATGGGAAAGAGGTATCGAGAGCTCCGAGATTCGACTCAAGCTAGGGGCTTGGAATGGGCTGAGTGGGACTCATGCATGAATACAGTATGTTTAACCCTTTACCCAACGTAACGGCCAAAACCGGTCAGCGCTGTTCTCAAAAATCGTCAATTAATTTTCATTATATTTTCATTTTTTGTCTCAAAAACATAGCTCGTATTAGTTATTCAAGAATTTTGTTTGCAAGTGTCGACTGCTTTTCATGTTAGGTAAAGGGTTAAACGATTGTCAAAGAATGGTTTAATTGGGACGATACTATGACGTGCACACTAAAAGTGTTAATATTGTTAAAGTGAGACAGGGAAGTTGCCTGACAATGATAGTTAGTTAAACAGAAGAATAACTGGAGTTAAAGATAAAAACTGCTGGAGGGTGCTTAAACAGAAGAATAACTGGAGTTAAAGATAAAAACTGCTGGAGGGTGCTTGGAACGGAGCAAATTAATACGTTGTGTCAGCAGAGTGAGATAACTAGCAGGTGCATATTTCCGAGAACCATTGATGCCTACTCGTCCCCTGAGTTCCGATGTGTTCTATGTGCCTGCGGGCACATAGAACACATCGGAGCTCAGGGAACGAACTGTCAACTCTGTGAGTTCAATGCATATATTTAAACAATACAATGCCCGATTCCCAGTTCCGTGCTATAGATTTCCTAAATTTACTAGTGCTGGGGATAGGGCCTTTGCGGTTGCTGGCCCAAGGCTTTGGAATCCTTTTCCAATCGTCATAATAAAGAGTAAATCACTTGGATCATTCAAGTCTGGTACTAAAATCTACCTTTTCGAAAGGCATTTTCTCCAGTGGTCTTTTAATTTTGGCCATAAACTGACATTACCAGGTGCGTGGGTGTGACTGAGTCAGTGAGGATTGCCTCGTTACTCGTCAAACCACACTCACATCCTTGTTTTGGTAAAGTTGTAGTTTGTTTTGGTTTTTTTTATTTTGTTTTAATTCAATGGTCTTTTTCTTTTAGGTTCTGTCGCTTATCGCCACGATATAGCCTTGGTTGCTAATGTGGTGTTAGGCACCAGTAAATGATAATAGTGATCCATGTATCAATGTATCTGTGAGAGAATGTGTGTGTATGTGTGTATATGTATGTATGCAATTATTGTACAGCCATTGAGCACCGTGTGTGGATTATAGGCTTTAAAATTATTATTATTATTATTATCGTGACAGGCTTTCGGGACCGGGGATCTGCGAATTTCTGTTCCCGGAATTAAATCCTATTGGCAATCCGAACTACTGGGAATTTATTGTTCGCTTTTCTGATCGCTGCATTGTAAAGTGTGCACTGTAGCTTTTATAGAGAAGAAAGTGAATTCATCATTTTGATGTTGTTGAGTAAAATTGCGTACAGTGCATCGTAACTGATGAATAAATGTAAAGATATTTGCATTCCTTAAAATGCTCTCAATGGAGGATCTTACATTTGCGTCGTATACCTCATGTGATAATCCTAAAAGCCGATTGTCCATTGCTCGAGGAAGCATGTTGCAGTGCTCTGCGAAAATGGATTTTACGGGCGCAGTATCAATAACGCTGCCAACCACTATTTAAAGCGTGGTGAAAGGAAAGCGCGCCTCAAGTTTGAAGGGCTGCAATGTCTGATTAACTACACTTAAATACAAAGACATTGCTCAGTTTGCACAGCATATTTATAAGTGTATCAACTTTATAACTAGTCATGTTTACCTCGTCCGATGGTTGTCAGGGTAAATTTTCACTGAACATTCCACGCCGAATCATTTTTCTGCCAGTGGGGATTAATTTTGGCGCAAATTTTTCGCATTATTTGAAACGGTTAACTTTTGTCAGTCATTTCTGGTATCTAAGAATATGAAAAATGTGTGCTTGTGTTACATTCACAAATCAGGAAATCATATGGTGATGTACAAATTATTATCAGCTTACAGTATCCATGTACCCATGTTGTCAATGTGAACAAAATAATATTAGCATATTTTGTGGTGAACGGTGGGTAATTTGCATCTCGAAGCCATGTCTAGCCAGCTAATAGTGTATGTTCTGTAAGATTTTCCTATATCAAATATTCTGTTCTTGATAGAGAATTATCTCCCAGCTGCATTGCGGTATTTTTGACATTTTTCGTATCTGAGTAAGTCAACAGAAATTGTTCATCGGTTGTGTACGATTGGAAGAATTAGCCCGTAGTCTTATGTCGATTAGGTTAAAGGAAGTATCATTTTGTTCAGACCGCACAATGCGATTTGGTCGGATCATCTGTTATCGTTTACCTTCGAATGTTTTGTTGGATAAGACACGGCGGCGTGGGCGGAGTATGATATACAAGTGCGATCGTGGGTGCAAAGGAAGATTTGGGTCACTGGGGCAAAAAAGACTTGTTAAAAATACTCGCAGAGATTCTTTACACCAATATTAGCAAAACCAATACCCCTATCTTAGAAGAGGCTTTAGTATGCGGTAGGCAGAATGAAATCGAGGTGCCAAAATTCACAATATAGTATTGATGTGACTTGACAAGCGATTTTCGTTTTGTATTATTTCGATATTTGAGACGGTTGAGAAGCTGTCTTAGTTTAAGGCAAGCGGCCACTCACGTGCGCGCCTTGTTCTCACCTAAATCCATTTCCAAGATAGCTGCACGACAATCGCCCGAAAGACTTGTAGATTTAACAAAATTGCCACCACAAACATGACATGCAATATGTAATCAAGTGCACTCTAAAATCAGTTGGGTTCAAAATTAACCCAAATCGACTGGGTTGAGTGAATATGAACCCAATTGGGTTCATATTCACTCAACCCAGTCGATTTGGGTTAATTTTTAACCCAACTGACTTTAGAGTGTGTGAAATATCACAAAAATGCCACAGCCCTTCCACCTTGACAATCAATTTAAATCTGGAAAAGTATCAAGTACACACGCAAAGTTCCAGTAAATGGATCCCGGGGACTACCCGGATGTTCATTAGCTGAAAATTGTTTTTATTCTTAAACTTTTCAGCAGTTATTATCCAAGTGGAAGATCCACTCTAGGGATGTTTTTTGTGGTAATTCACTTTCCATGTACTATGGCACTCTAGACTGATTGAAGTATTATTTGTACAACAGCCTGGAGCCAATACTATAAAACTTTTACACTTGTATTTTTTAGAATTATATTTTCTTCCGAATAATAAAACTGACTAAAATGAATCATTGGCATTTTAAAAGATATGGCAATTTGCCAACTGGGTAGTGGTGGTAGAGTGACATTTCGTCACACGTTAGAGCAAAGGCGTCCGGTAAAGTGACAATACGTTAGTGGTCGTGTGACGGCGGTGCAAAAGTGAAGCTCCAGTTGTATGTTCGTGAAAAGGCGACCAGAGTCCAAACACCAGCGACAAGAAGAAACCAGCGACAACAGAGAGAGCGGGCCCGATAATGACTCAAAAACTGTGTGGGTGGGGTGTGATTTACGTTTTGTTTTTCTTATTCATTGGATTTCAAGTAAGGCACAAATTAATATATATTTTTTAAATGTATTAAAATTGTTGTTTTCGGTGAACCCCAGTTGATTATGCTTTTTGAGGAAAAGACACTGACACCTTCAGGATACAAACCACGGCAACAAAAACGAAACAGGCGGATTCGTCAAGGTGAGACATACGATCACGCACGGATTCAGGAGACACTCCTTGAATATTTGGCTGAATAGCCGACGTGAATCTATTTACCCACCAACGACAAAGCCCGGTTTCCGACATTAATCATTTAGACTATCTTGAGTCGCCACGTGACTTGCCAAAGACACGCATAGCGAATTTGTTGTTCTGTAAAACTACATGTCCATCAAACACATTAAAACAAATTATATTTCCAATTTCAATAAGCAGGAAAATGTTTTGAAATACCATAATGTATTCGGTTCGTAATAGCCTGGTAAATAAGAGTGAATTTTACTGAACACGAAATACTGTCCGAGAAATATTGCCTGGCAGGTGTTTCTAGTCAAATGTCGTCTGTCGATTCAGGCAGACGACATTTTATTAAAAACAACTGCTCTGACATCACGCTCATTATTACCTGAACCGTCAGGGTCGGAGCACCTGTTGAAGAAGCATGTTGAATCTATGCTAGCTTTTTATAGGTGCTAACAAATTGATTAACATGGAGAATGGGATAGTTTACATGGAAACACAGTTTTGCATTGTGAAAGTCCAGGCCTTTTACATTGTATTGTTTATACTATCTTCCGTACCGGTGTTTATATATAGAATATACCCATAGTAGCTTGGTGTACCCAATGTTCACCACGAGTGGTGAAGTGGTGTTAACCGCGAGCCTTCGGCGCGCGGTTAACACCACTTCACCACGAGTGAAGCTACTTTGGTTACATTTTATTTGTACCATGATCGTCAGATTATTAAGAGTCGCTATTATTTTTTCTCTATTTTACTGAGCACCAGACGTACATTCGAGCGAATCTGTTTTTGTTTACACGAGCATCGGTGGGGGGTACTTCCGCTGTCAATTTTATCGCCGAAACGAAATGAAAAAAAGAAACTGAGCCTTTTCGTTTTAATAACATAATAACATACTATTTCGAGTTATGCATGCTTTATTAACATGGGACAATGCATGTTTGTTAATTTTTGGCATCTCATAAGGTAAACCTATTTAAAAACGTAATAAATAATTGCCACTTCCATTTCACTCTTCGCGAGGCGACGTGCGATAAATTTAGACAAGTTTGCATTCAGGTCGACGTCACCAAAGGTCAACGGGGATGTAGTTCTACTGTAGGTGTAAATTTTTACTACTGAAATCCCATTGCTGGCGTATTCACCACGGTTGATGTATAAACCTAAAATTTATGTCATAGGCTTTTCATATATAGTAGAATAGGTAATCATGGTATAAAGCTTCTGTACCTACATGTATAGGTTAAGAAAAGCAATAGTAGTACAAAACATCAATGATTCTAGAAAGACGCAGTATTGTTTTCTTGGGTTGTGGTGGGAGGTGGGGGTAGGTGAATTAAGTTTCAAATCATCGTAATGAACAGATCTTTTCACTTTTCTTCTAATAATTTGAATAGGACAGAAAGGGGTAAAACTCGGCTGAATGGCGTTCACACAATTGTTTCCAAGAAATTGACCAATAACAGGGACCGATCAGGACTATTTAAAATACGCTCTAGCTTCGGAGCCTATTTTTTCAATTCGTGCGCCAGATTTCAATTTACGGAGTCACACTGCTGTTTGTAACACACACTGCAAGTATGTAATAGCTCTCATCATTTTCATTTAGTACACTATAGCAAACATTAATCTTCACTGTGGTTTCTGATCAAGTCTTGGCTGCCTATTTAGGCAGCCAAGACTTGATCAGAAACAACAGTGAAGATTAATGCTTGGTAATTAAGACTTGAAGTATTAACTTAAGTACTCTACAACAATGATAAATGATAATCATATATATAATACATGTAAGAGTGTCTCGTTCGATTATCCATCGAAAGAATATCAAAATATGAACTGAGAAGTTACGCGCCAACTGAGAAGCCTATTTCTGAGATTTAAGAGCCAGGTCCTGATGTTTCAGAACCAAATACGCACTGGCGCATGCCCAAGTCGGTCCCTGCAATAAGGGTATGAGATGAAATATTGAGCTGCGAGAGAAAAAATCCCGCCAATACAATCCAGGTATAGAATACAATTGCCCATTGTCAACAAAGTGTACAAACTCTGTGGAACATGGGAAGCGGAAATGGAAGGGTTAATATTACCCAGTGGCCACAAAGCTGATCCATTGGGAAGGGGGGTGGACGATCCAAGAACCAAGATGTCACAAAATGCAATATGGTTTCGTGGACACGGCATATCGAGGAACTACTCCATGCGTAACTTCTTTGGTTGGAGAGATTTTATGGATAGCCTGCCACCACCTGTGGAATCTAAAATGGGATAATTCAGCAGCTTAAATGAGAGATTAAAGATAGATGAAAATCGAAGTGGAAGCGTGTCTTACTGATTTTGGACTCCCTGGTAAAAACTTAACACATTTCCATAAAACTATTTCATATTCAAAAGTGGGAGTGCAGATGGTGATCTTGGCGTGTACGAAATGAGTTGAATAAATGCGTTCATATAAAAATATATTCTCGGAAACGAGTATGGTGGTCCCATGACAAATAATCGAAATGAAAATTCTACCCAATGTCTGACAAACTCGGAATAATTTCGAGATCCCAGAAGGCCTTGACATATTTGAGCCTCAAGGTCTTAATTCTAGGTTTGAGATTGAAACGAGCGGTACTCCTGGAAAGGGACACGGAACTTCGAGCTAAGAGCTTTATTTTCTGGTCACCCAAACATTTAATGAGTTAATGATAGCAGTTACTCGTGGTGGTAGACCCAATTCGCATAAACGCAATTTGCTAAGAACGTAATAATCAACTTTCGACCCTCTGCCAAACAAGGAGAGACGACGCCTGGATTGACGAAGTTTCTAGTGTTGAGTATCTTTAACCCTTTACCCAACGCAGACGATATCAAAATTTAGTATTTTAATTAATATTTTTTAAAATTTTTCCAAAAATTTCAACAAAACAATATCATGTGACCCATGAGCTCGTTCCAAGGAGGGGGTCACATGATATGGTTTTGTTGAAATATTTTGAAACATTTATTTCTTTCAACTGCTGAATTTGCAAATTACGCGGGCAGATGCGGGCAGATGCGGGCGATTCGTTAGGCAAAGGGTTAAACAAAGACCAAGTTAGAGTGATGTGCTTTCCAAAGGTACGCCAAAAAAAGTGACTTTGTGATTTTCCTAAGAAATGTCGAAGGAATGATGTGATCTGTTCTTCCAATTGCCCAAGGATAAATTACCTCTTCTAATCATTCTTGTGTATTACATTCAATGATGTTATCCGGCTTTTCTCTCCCGTATAGTGACGAAAATGTTTAGCTGCTGAATAATTGCCCCTTTTTCTTAGCTGGGATTAATATCCATTTCAGGGTCGGGATGGTTGGAAAAACTTTTCATATATTTACTTGCTTGTTTACATTCAACGCAAATGGAACTATATTTTCAAGCGTGATCATATTTTCATAACAGTTTTCGAGAAGAACTTACCTCCCTTACACGTGCCACGTGTTTTTATGTACCCCAACACAGACTCAAACATGTCTTTACAGGTACAAGGTAAGCTGACCAATCACAAAACGACAGTTTTCTTTGCAGTTGGGTAAATAGACGCAAAAGAAACAAACGTACTGAGGGTCTGCACACGGGATCAATATATAGTCCCCTTGAGTGTAACAAACGGGCCATCTGCAATGCTAAAGCATTACAGGCGGTCCCCTGTTCCACGCCAATGGTCGATATATACTTTTGTATAGCTATTGTAGCAGAAGTCCTAAGATTCATTTGATAAAATTCTCGCTTTTTTCCTCATAAACTGAATATCAGTTCTTGTCACACAACCACAATCAATAAGAGTTTTTACGGCTGAAACTAGAAGTCCTGTCATGAAATGCGCACAAATAGCACGTCGGTCTGCGCATTAATCTACGCGTTATGACTATAGTAATGTTATCAAATTCTTAACATATGGCCTGTGCACAAGCAATGTTTCAGCCAATGGACCTCCGGGTAACCCGGAGGTCCATTGGCAGAAACATTGCCTGTGTTTGCTATGAGTAACCAGGAGAACCTGCCGTGCTTTGGATGCAATTTGATAGGGCAATTACGCGCAATTCCTACGCGCAATTAAGCCTATTTAAGCGCACAGTTCGTGATAGGACGTCTAGTTTTAACTGTACATGTTCGCCTGATCCTTATTAAGGGAGACCACTTTTTTCTCACCTTCATATTTGACGGAAAAAACGGGTTTGTAGACGTTTTGTACTCCACGGAGTTTTTATAATACCATCCTGAAATGAAAAAAATATATAATATAAAAGTAACGTAGTGTCAACAATATTTTATTACCAGAATTATACATAATGCAGTTTTTATCTCCAGCCAATGTAAACTACAAAAAATGTTATAAAAACACAAATAAATTCAAATAATATATTAGAAGATATCGACAGCGAGCTTAAAGCGTACTTAGATTGTGTCCTGAGTTTAACAGTATGCATTTGAAGTAAACCCAATGTGTCACGCCTTTGCGACTGGGGTGGGGTGGGGGGAGCAACACTCTTAAACTTTTACGTTTGTATTCTCCAGAGTTGTATTTTCTACCTCTGAAAATAAATGACTGAAATGAATCGCTAGTATTTCAACAGATGTGGCAATGTACATACGGGTAAACAGGACGTGGCTAGAGGTTTCCGATTGGGGGGGGGGGGGGGAGGTGTGGGGTAGTGAAGTTTCAACTAGGGGGAGGTACCGGAGGGGGAAACCCCTCCCGTTCCCTCCCCGTAGTTGGAAATTCACTACCGAGAAAGATTTTGAAAATGAAGCCATGAAAGGGGGCATAATGTTGAATCTCCTAACTGAAATGCCAACACATTTATGATAGAATTATCAGGTTATTATTATTTGGTATTATTCTGGGAACTGAATATGTGCTGAACAAATGCTCAAGTTAGAACTTTGAGCAATTCACACTGTCCTAATATTAAATCAGATCTTATGTAGGAATGATCAATTTTCGATGTTTCATCATTTTGTAACTGTGAATGGTGGAATTAACTCAGGATAACGATTTTACATGATGTGATTTTCTTGAAATGCATTTCGAGGATTTTTTTTTTATTACGATAAGTAAACGTACTATAGAAATCTCGTAGCGATTGACATCATGCATACTTATGAAGCTCGGTATTGCGCACACTGTAGTTGTAAATAGTAACAGTTGGAATTTTTGCCACCGAGCAACGATGAGCAGCCGTCAGACTCCCCAACGTAGTGACTCCACATAAGCGGGGTTAGTATTGGTTGAAGACAAGTGCACCCTCGACGTGTAGTAGGCCTCAGTACACAGCGCCACCGTGCCCCCACGTGGGCAATTTGATTATGTGTCTTGCCCAAGGACACAACGCGGTTGCCGCAACGCCCCGCTCTAAAAACATGTCAATTTTGTTCAGTGCGAATCCTGACAGCACCTGGAAAAAAAAAACAAAATTTGAACGCAGAATTGACGTAACAACACATTTTTAATTTTTGTGAGTTGGTGTAGTTAGTGGATAATTGTGTGAGTAGTTTTTACAAACCCGCTTGATGAGATGTGGAAACGGACAAAGGCCGCCAATGGAAAACAAATAGGCTTTTGTAACCTGTTGATAGAATTTAGGATGGTGCTTCTTGGATAAACAATCATAATCAAGTATTGCAGAGAACGATAGAGGGGAGACAAAAAGCAGTTCAGTTGGCCAAGATACGTAATATCCAAATATTCGCTTAGCACATGACTCTGTCAAATCTATCAGATCTGCAAAAAATCAACCATTCAGCAAAAAGGCGGTATAATTGCTTGACCAATCAGCTGAACAAACGTTTCAATCCAGTTTTTTTTTCTTTTCTTGTATATTCTATATTGAATGTTGTGTATTTGTGTATTAATTAGTTTCTACATTTTCGCTTTACTCGTTTGCCGTCGCTTCGTGTTATTGTCCCTACCAGCAACGCCATCGAAGTATAAAAACCGAGGGGCAAGAGGGCAGGGGTACCTAAAAGGGCAGTGGCGTAGATAGCTTTTCGCTGGCGGAGGGGCAAGCCCAAGATTTTCCGACAGACCGAAAATTTTCCGACAGTGTAACAACAACAAAAACCCAAACAAACAGAAAGAATCTGTTGTTTACTACAAATGTACTGCACTTACCCAAAATTTACCCAAAATGGCATGTTTTTATCCCCAAAGCCAGCATTTTAATGTTATTAGGCATAAATTCGCCTAAAAATGGTCCCAAAAAATTTCCGACAAAACTTCTGGTGGGGGGGCCTCCGCCACCCCCCCCCCCCCCCGCCACCCCCGCCACCCCGCCACCCCCCCCCCCCCCCCCCCTTTATCTACGCCACTATAAAAGGGCACTCGACTCTGGCTATCTGTTAAGACCGAGAGTTTACAACGATTCATACTTTCTAATGGGACACTCAATAGTGTTGACATTATATATTCACTCTCGAGTGGAACAAGGTGCCACCTGCAATGCATTAGCATTGCAGATGGCACCTTGTTCCACTCAAGGGACGATATGTATATATAATGCTCTAGAACTTCTCCCGCCGATGTCATAGCTTCTTTGTTGGTGGTCATCGCAATTGCGTGCATTAAAATACGTTAGAAACGAATTATCTATTTATTTATTTATTTATTTATTTATTTAATTATTTATTTATTGGTGTTTAAGGTCGCATATTTCTGAAGAGAACCACCGAGCAACTGCGAGCAACTGTCAGCTCCCCAACATACTAACCCTACACAAGCAGGGTTAGTATGGGTTGAAGACAGGTGCGCCATCGACGTGCAGTACGCCTTAGTATACAATGTCACCGTGTCCCCACGTGGGCAATGGGGTTGAAGTGTCTTGCCCAAGGACACAACGCAGTTGTCACAGGTGGGATTCGAACCGAGGACCTCTGGCTTGCAACCTTCACCTCTACCTACTGAGCCACCGCTCCCTCGTTAGAAACGAATACTCACGGGATTCTCAGCTACATTGATCGGAAAGTAAAATCTTTTTCGCAGCTGAAGAAAAAGGGCACGCACTGCCCCATTGTCTCCTCCGGAATTATGATAAGGAGTAGCTTTCCCCACGCTTCCGGTTCCATCGCGTGGCAGCACAAAGTATGGTTGGCACATATTTCCAACACACATTGGGCCAATCATGGTTCGTCTCATTGAGACAAAAAGTTGAAAAATGGAAATATGAAAAATGGATCCGAAGAAATGTCATTTCCTTGATTCCATATCTTAGTAAGTGCGTCGAAAGGTGTTAAACGTGTGAGAGGGTGGGCGATTAATAAACTGTCCCTTTGAAACAGACGACAATATCCTTTCGTGGCACGACATGTTGTCCCTTTGTGGAACAGGTGTACCATCTGCAATGCTAAATTATTGCAGATGGCGCCTTGTCCTCTCGGGGGTCGACACATTAATATATTATATTATATCAGGAAATGTACAAATCCACGCTTCCCACTCGAAATAAAAGCTCGAGCTACTGCCATCACTTGTGTATCGTCTGTTGTATGTCATCCGTCATACGTTACCTTTGTTTTTTCCTCTTCTTCGTAAGAACCACTGCCCCCAAACCCATCAAATATGATACAAAATATCTTTGGGATACCATTTCAAGTTTGTTCGACTGAAGAAGCAAAGCTCGATGGGCTGGAGGCAATGTACGAAATGAAAAAACAGTCTTCAAAAATCTTCTTTTCATAAACCACTATAATCACAATACTTTGAAACTTGGTATGCAACTTCCGTATGTACTCAGGATTCAAGTTCGAACAAAGAAGGTTTATCGTGAAATATTTGGACTCGTACTGGGAGGGGTAAGAAAATGTCCTTGATTTATATCTCAAAAAAAAAATATTCACGCCCTGGTGGAAACCCCCGAAGATGAAAACTGTAAAAAATTTAAATGCCCATATTTCCAAAAGCGCACGAAACACAGAACTGTAAAATGCAATGAATCATCATCAGGTCCATTAGAATCAAATGTCCCCCTTCCCCTCCTCCTCCGAAAAAGTGCAATCGGTTGAGTGGGTCATGGGTTACAATATGGATCAGCACTTCTCAAAAAAGAATTTAAAATTTCCTTCTGTAGAACAACATATCAGAATCTTTTGATACTTGATGTACAACATCCTAGGGGTGATTCGATTCATTGTTCAAATTAAGTCTCAGAATCCTTATTTGGGATCTTTATGAAAGTCATAATCTTAACTTGCGGCAATATGAGAAAAATTCTTTAAAAATGTTCCTAAGATCCTCTAATCAGATGTTTTACATGGCTTACAGGAAAGTGATCTCCCTTTACTTACCTAAAGCTGCCATTAAATTTAACACTAAGGGTATGAGAATCTCATATAAAAATGTTATCGAGTTGTATCATTTCACAAACTACAGACATTTTCTTGTAGAGTAAAATAAAAATATAGAAGCTGTTTTTTTTACAATTTATTTTTTACAATGTTTTACAAATCAGTTTCATCGTTTGAATATTATTCTCCCTTGAAGACCATTTAAAAATAATAAAATTACCTTTTCACCATCTTTTGATATACTGTAACTTTTTTTCTGCTGATTATATCAGCAGTGTACGCATCGTCATATATAATACATAATCTTACCTCCTACAAGTATCTGGGAATTTCATTGGTTCAAAGACGTCACATGCAGACTGCATATAAAACCATATACTGCCTGTCAACATCAATATACACTGACAGCTATGGGTAATCTCCCCTTTGTTCATTGATTATTCAAAATGGCGGCAGCCGATAAACGCTTCAAGTTGAAAGATTGAGTGTTGGAAGCCCACATTTGGTCTGAAGTGCAGGTTAGGCAACTTAAAAGGCTTCATATTCTGTGGATGTGTGTCATGCTACCTTCGAAATGAAACAGAATTTGCCTTGTTACAATTTATGTAGGCACTCTCCCATAAATTGTAACAAGGCAAAGACACGTGAACACATAGAATTCTCTCATTTAATTTTGATCGCTGTTGTTGTTAGTTCTGTGCATCGATGCAGCAGTCGGTAAGATATATTCGTTACACAGTTTGTTGGTGATTATTTATTTATTGATGTTTAAGGTCACATATTTATGCACAATGGCTAATCATGACCGTGACAGTCTTACGGGTGGAGGAAGCCGGAGTACCCGGAGAGAACCACCGAGCAACGACGAGCAGCTGCCAGCTCCCCAACATCGTAACTCCGTACTGCAGCAGAGGCAGGGTTAGATTGGTAAAAGACATGCGTACCATCGACGTGCAGTACGCCTTAGTACACGGCGTCATCGTGCCCCCACGCGGGCAGTGGAGATGAAGTGTCTTGCCCAAGGACACAACGCGGTTGCCGCAGGTGGGATTCGAACCGAGGACCTCTCGGCTTGCAGCTTGCACCTCTACCTACTGAGCCACCGCGCTCCGTTTGTTGGTGAAGCTCGAGTTCAATATGGACTTAACTGACACCATATATACCATATTAAGCCACCAACAAACTGTGTAACTAATAATATTGTGCTTTCCATTAATTCAAAACTGTTGGAGGTGAGACTTGGTATTTTTATCCTGGGAAGAATAAAAACTTGCTAAGTACTGTAACAACGCGTGAGCCAAAGTGGGCGCTTAGTGACGGTAGGTGTGGTGTTCTTAATAACGGATTATCTGTAAACTATAGTTGCTTCTGATTGGACAGTCATAAAAAAACAAACTTTCTTTTTGTTACTTTTAATAAACGAAAACATCAGACAGCTCTGAGAGCTGTCTGTTGTTTTCGTTTATTAAAGGCAACACAAGAAACCTTAACTTAATAATCTACTGATGGCATGCACAGGTCTTTCTTAATATTTACTTGCTTCTGGACCTTCCCCGCTCGTCCAATAAGTTCAGGGGAGATAACTTTATGGAAAGTCGATTTTCATGAAGATAAAGTCAGGGATGTCGTGTTCCCTTCTACCCTGCCAATACCTCCGCCTATTCACCAATCACATACACATGACTGAATCCCATGGAGATAATATATTCTTTATGGAGTATACATCTCACGTGGGGACACGGTGGAGCTGAGTACTAAAGCGTAATGTACGTCGATGGTGCACTTGTCTTCAATCAATGCCAACCCTGCTTGTGAGGAGTTAGTACATTGGGGAGTCTGACAGTTGTTCGCCGTTGCCAGGTGGTTCTCTCCGGGTACTCCGGCTTCCTCTACCCGTAAAACTGTCCGACACGAGGTGAACCTGGCTGTCGTAAGTGCCGTTAAACTCCAATAAATAAGTAAATGGAGTATACATGTGGATTCATCAGTACATTTAACCCTTTACCAAGCGGATAGCAGACGACACTTGTTAAAAAAGTCTTGAACAATTGAACATTTTCATTTTTGCCCTCAAACATAAGTTGAGGCCCCTCATTGGAACGAGTTCAACGAGTTCATTCAAATGATGGGTCATCATCTTTGTTTTTGAGGCACAAATTGAAAAATAATAAAAATATTAATGGCATTTTTGGTGAATAGCGCTGATCGCATATGAACATTACGTTTGAAAAAATGTTAACTAGGGACTGATTACTGAAACTTCATAAAAAACCAGTATTGTATAACAGCTGTTTCACTCATATATTGTTTGTCTACAAAGTACTTGCAGTTCAAAGGAAAGTTTAACAATCTGTCTTAATGAAGTATCATTACGCAGGAATATTGATTACCAGCGGAGGTTTGTCCCAGAATTAAGACAGATCAATATCATATGAAGCCACTGAACGCTCTTTAAACGCACTAGCAGAGTTTTCTGTAGCTTGAACTCATCAACCGGCGCCTGTTTTTCGACAGTTTTCGAATCGGCCCTGACTTACCTTGTCATGAAAATCGACTTAAGGTAAAGTTGCATTAGCAGCAACTAAGTAACCATCAACTTTGGCTTTGTTCAGCGAATGTGTTTTTACAGTATTTAGCAAGTTTTTATTCATCCCAGGAAAGAAATTAGCAAACCTTGCCGCTTAGACTTTTACATTTATGAAATAAATAGTGTCTGTATTGTACGTCAATATATCTACACACTGCTGATGTAATGAGAAAAAAAAGGTACAGAACATCAAAAGATGATAAAATCGCCATTTTCTTAAATTTAACCCTTTACCTAACACGAAAGGCAGACGACACTTGCAAACAAAATTCATGAATAACTAAATATTTTCATTTTTTTTGTCTCAAAAACACAGCTTATGTTCGTTCCCTCATTGAAACGAGCTCAACAAGCTCGTTCCAATGAGGGGTAATAAGCTATGTTTTTGAGACCAAAAAAAATGAAAAAATAATGAATATTGAATAGTGATTTTTGTGAATAGTTTTGGGGGCCCGCTGGCGTTGTGATATCCGGTTCTCGTCAGATCACCGAAGTTAAGCAACGTCGAGCCCGGTTAATCATTGGATGGCTGACCGTCTGAGCGATCAATTCGGACTCCCGCGTTGTGTCCTTGGGCAAGACACTTAACCCCGATTGTCCACATGGGGGGCACGATGACGCCGCGTACTAAGGCGTACTGCACGTCGATGGTACGCATGTCTTCAACCAATCTAACCCTGCCTGTGCTATAGTGCAGGGTTACGATGTTGGGGAGCTGGCTGCTGCTCGTCTTTGCACGGTGGTTCTCTCTGGGTACTCCGGCTTCCTCCACCCGTAAAACTGTCACGGTCATGATTAGCCATTGTGCATAAGTATATGACATTAAACACCAATAAATAAATAATATGGCCAGTTTTGGACGTTGCGTTGGGTAAAGGGTGAAATGGGCTTCAACAGAGGTTAATAGTCAAACCTTATATCTTAGAATTTAACATTGATGGAAAAGACAGTGCCTGTATTATATGTCATGATGCGCACACTGATGGAATAATGAACAGATAAAAAGTTACAGAACATAAAAAGATGGCGAAAGCTCTGTTTTCTTATTTTTAGTGGGTTTCAACAGAGAATACTAGTCAAACTTTCAAACTGATTGGGGCAGGGCTGGGAGGAGTTAAAATTCCCCTTAACACGTTAACGTGTTAAATATTTCTGCGTTAACGTGTTAAATGACGTTAAATGTTAAAATGAACAAAATTGTAGTATAACAGACCAATTCCGGCCTTTTTGGCTGATTTGATCTTGAATATGATTGAACTTACGTACACTATTAGCCCTTTTAACTCCAGTGGTTTCTCCCATGCCAGTTCAATGGCAGCCATAAGAAGAGTCCATCTTCGTTATTTGGGATAGACCAATCAATATTTTCAACGTGCAGCCTTGGGGCTGCACGTTGAAAATACTGATTGGTCTATCTGACACATTTACTGAACAGCCATCCTATAATCTAATGACGTTATGGCGTGTCATGTTCCTGGCCGGGAAAAAAGACGCCCGTTTTCAAAGGGTTAATATAGTTCTCGGGTTATCGTAAAGTCTAACATTCAGCAATGTTTTTTTCTTTCACTTTCACAATTGATGGCATAAATCGTCATCACACACAGCAAATGGCGCAAAATTCAAAGTCATCGGCATGAGCGATTCGGCTTGGGAAAACCCAGGATCATGACGCAATGCTACATACATACGTTTATTGACGTTGTTGGTTTATGCGTTGCTCATGTCGTCTTGCTCGGGTAATTGATATTGAGTGCGGCAATGATGACTGCTGAGGCTATGGCATAAGACATTATGCACGACATGACTATGAAAGGGTCGACAATGAGGCACAGTTTCTATTAACTGAGTGAGAAGAAAAAATAGATGACCTATAGGCTATACATATACATTAGATGAGTGACGATGAGTACAAAATCATTCCTGATGCACCCTAAGAAACCTAAATTTAAACGTTAATAACTTAGTTAAAAAATTTTTAACTTTGTTAAAATAATTTAACACGTTAACGTTTGAAACGTTAACTGCTCCCAGCCCTGGATTGGGGAAAATTGTGAAATGCCAGCTTCTGTATTTTTATACTTCCCTACAGCAAAAATGTCTGAAGTTTGTGAAATGATGCGAACATCGGTGGTACAAATTCGCTAACATTTCGACATTTTAATTTCTATATGAAACTTTAGGCGAAGTGTTGAATTTTCTCATAAGTTTAGAAACTTGAAGGGAGCTAACTTTCCCGTAAATCTCTTCAATGACGGAAATTGTCAGTCATGCATCACCGGGTGCCACAGAGGGTATCAGGGAACTAAATATTGGAATTAGAGTTTCCCACCTTCAAATGTTGCACTCGGAAATGATGCAGCCTCTAAAAATAAACAGCCTTGGGAAAATATATTGTTTCAATAAATGTTTGAAACATTCTATTGACATCTTGCATTATTGTTGAATATTCCAGATAAAAAGAGGGTGATTTGATGACTTTTGGACCTAAAAAATACAATTTACTTTTTGTGTGTTTTTGTAGGGAATTCCCTGAATAATGTGTGCATGTGACCGGTACTTCCCTTCGTGTCAGTTTTTCTCTCTTATTTGTTGCATGACTCCTTGTTCTCGGGTCAGAAAAAGTTGTCTGGAGGTGTATACTTGACAAAGATATTTGAATGCCTAAATTAAGGTGATGCGATCATATTATTTTTTACCGGAACGTTAAAATGGTCGCCTGTGGATAAATATTTAGTTCCGTGATACCAGAGCCACCCACGACGCTTACATCGCCAATTTGCATCCAAGATCGTTGTCTTCTCGGCAGGCTGCATTAAGAGAGTAAAACAGCCTGCCGAGATGTCGTATTCGCAAACTAACTTGAGGCGTTCCTTTTTGTTTTTAAATGGATGTCTAATTGGCAAAATTTGTTTGTCTCCAGTTGGCATGTGGCAACTGTTTTAACAATTTCAACCCTCGTGTCCTGGAATGGTATCGCCTTTGTGTGCAATTACAGTGGGATGGGTCAGTCTCAATATCAATATACAGGGAGGATAAAATAATAATTGCAGTCTGCAGCCGTCTGGCTGCAGACTGCAGTTATTATTTTATCATTAATGTCCCGTGTATAGACCTCTTATAATAAGACAAAAATGGGACGAACTTATGCCTTGGGCTGAAAAATCGGTCTTACGGGTTCAAATGGTTAATGTGAATGGACCATTCTTATTATTTATTTATTGGGGTTTAAGGTCACATACTTATGCACAGTGGCTAATCATGACCGTGACAGTTTTACGGATGGAGGAAGCCGGAGTACCCGGAGAGAACCACCTAGCAACGACGAGCAACTGTCAGCTCCTCAACATTCTAACTCTGTTCAAGCTCCGCTCAAGCAGGGTTACAGCGGTTGAAGACATGTGCACCATCGACGTGCAGTACGCCTTAGTACATGGCATCATCGTGCCCCCATGTAGGCAACCGGGATAAAGTGCCTTGTCCAAGGACACAACGCGGGTCGTCCCGGGCGGGGATCGAACTCGGGACCTCTAGCATAGAAGTCCTACAGTCTCCCACTGAGCCACCGCGCTCCCGAATTCACCATTGTCTCCATGCTATAAGAAAAGAGAAAATCTGACAAAATATGCTTGAGGGGCGGTCGGCTATCTGGTTCCTCCAATATCTAAGCCGCAGACTGAGAGCAATGGGAAGCTTCAAAAATTCTATTCGATTCGAAATCGTACTCATGATTCGATTCGATTCGATACGATGATTTGGAAATTTTAAAATCATCGCGATCTTCTTTTAAAATCCAATCAAGTATCTCCTCCTTTTGAACTCTTCTTATGTCATCAGTTTTTCTTAGGAATATACAATGATGAAAATAAATCAGGTAAGAATATTATTATGCTTGTAAATTTGTTTGTCCAACCAAATGAAGTTACTAAGAGACATAGACTCCGCAATATTAGGTTCAGGGTGGCTGAAAAGCACCCAATATTAATTTAATATTAGGTGCCCGTCAGCCATTTTGTTTTATCATTATATCCACATGCCTCAGCTTTTAATTTACACGTACGTACCTACTGCAGCACAGTCGTACAGAAGACCCACCGCATAAAATAGCCCCGTCGTATAAACATTGCATTCGATTGAATGAAACTGTTATAATAAAATGCCAAACCAGCCCAAAACATTGACGGTTATAGAACAAGTCACGAGTGATTTATTAGAATGCGGAAGCAAAATTACTCCCCTTGTTGCGTATGTAAACATCGTCTGCTTTGTTTACATTTTTTCGAGAAGTGCGCATCACTTAACTATTCGTTGAGTTAACTTCGCCAATGACATTTTAGCATGTCGTGCATAATGAATACGTTACAGGGCGTTTAGTTGGCAGATACAGTGTCATATACGGCGAAGAGAAAACAATATTAGGTTCCGCTTCGTCTCACCTCATATTGTTTTCTCTTCGCCGTGTATGACACTGTATCTGCCACCTAAGCGTCCTGTAACTTATAGAACCATACTTAGTCTATTCTAACTCTGTGGTGACAGAAACTACTTTCTCCCTCTGAGGGTCAGTAATCATATCCCGGACATTGAAAAGGGCCGCCATATGCAGCCCCCCATTCCAGCAGAAAGCCGAATATGTCGTCTATGCGAGGCGGATATTGAAACAGAAATGCATTTTCTGTTATGCTGTCCTATCTATTCAACACTTAAAGAACGATTATTATGTTCCATAGAAAATGAATAAGAACTTAGAAGGGTTTTATGGTATAACTAGGGAAGAAAAATTCTGAACTATCATGAAAAATGATATTCCTGCTCCATGGAATACGGTCTATAACATGGCTCAGCTCTACTTCAAAGAGTGTGAAAGAAAACTTAATCAGATTTTGTAGTGCCATGTATATATTTTTATAACTCTATATTCCATTGCTACATTATGCCAATAGTATTAACATTGTTGGTTCCTTTACATGAGCCCTGTCAAACAAGATATAACAGATTAAATGCCTGTATTGGAAGTACTGATGCCCAATAAGTACAGAAACAAAGAATACTGGCGGGAGTCAGGGTAATCTCTCGACAGGTTACAAGATTTTTATTCAATTAACAGGAGTTTTATTCTATCACCTATATTCAATTACCAGGTCAAATTTGTACTGGAGGTGTGGTAAATGGTTTTGTGTTGAGAAATTATATTCAATTAACAAGATTATTCGGTTAAGAGATATCCAGTTATTATTGACAGTTGAAAGAAGGTGCAATATCAACGAACAGAGGAGTGATTCGATATCCTTTCGCGATTTGTTTCAGGATTTGTTTTTAAACTATTTATTTATTTATTGAGGTTTAAGGTCACATATTTATGCACAATGGCTAATCACGACCGTGACAGTTTTAAGGGTGGAGGAAGCCGGAGTACCCGGAGAGAACCACCGAGCAACGACGAGCAGCTGCCAGCTCCCCAACTTCGTAATTCCGCACTGCAGCACAGGCAGGGTTAGATTGGTTGAAGACATGCGTACCATCGACGTGCAGTACGCCTTAGTACAGGGCGTCATCATTCCCCCACGCGGGCAATGGAGATGAAGTGTCTTGCCCAAGGACACAACGCGGTTGCCGCAGGTGGGATTCGAACCGAGAACCTCTCGGCTTGAAGCCTGCACCTCTACCTACTGCGCCACCGCGCTCCCTGTTTTTAACCTAACATGAAAAGCAGACGACACGAGCAAATAGAATTCTCTGAATGACTAATTTTTTTTCATTTTTTGTCTCAAAAACATAGGTTATGACCCCTCATTGGAACGAGCTCGACGAGCTCGTTCCAATGAGGGGTCATAACCTATGTTTTTGAGACACAAAATGAAAAAATAATGATAAAATTATATTTAACTGCATATCTGACATAAACGACAGTGTTGTCGTAAACAAATGACAGTACACCTGACTGTTTTCATGTTTCCAAAGTACAACTAACCACCTGGTCAACGATGGATAATGAAGGCCAATTGCCATTCATAATCAGCTCAGTATTCACGAAATCGTGATCACATTAACACGCGATATAATTCAAACGACGTCATTGACGGACGGTGAGTGGACCATAAAAGCAACAAACAAATGCAAACGAAATCTTCATTTTATTTATCTGACACACTTTATTAACCCTTGACCGAATGTAATGTTTATAACCTCCGGGCGCTTTTCACAAAATATCGTCGTTCAAATTTTAGTATTTTCTCTCCGTTTTTATCCGGAAAACATAGGCTTTGATCCAGGGACGCCGGAAGCACGGGGGCGGAGGAGGCAGCTCCCCTCCCTGCCTACGGATCACGGGGGCGAGAAGTGACAGATAATACCTTTCCCAGGTTCGTTACTCATTTATTTTCAATGATTTATTCTCGACGTAAAGCTAATATACACCCGAAATCCGTTCTCGGAGCTTTCAAAATTCAAGGGGTGAGTTGGGGGAGTTTGAGAGGAGATGCTCCCCTCCCAGTGTGTTCATTATGTATCAACGTGTGCGTATAGTGACATATATTGCAGACACTGTTCTTTCCATCAATATTAAGTCTAGGAGGTAAGAGTAGCTAATTTTTCATGGGAAGAATAAAAGCTTGCAAAACACAGTAAAAACACTTTCGCCGAACAACGAGTCAAAGTGGACGGGTATTTAGTATTGTTTTATTTATTTATATTTATTTATTAAGGCTTAACAGCACTTCAACAGCCAAGGTCATATCGTGTCGGTATCGCTCCACGACACATGGATCTGCGTAGCGTTCGTTTCGACGTCTGTACACTCTCTGGCGGCCATCTGATGATGAAAGATGGAAACGACATTCATCTGTGAAGAAAACACGTCGCCACCAGTGTAAGGGATGACTGAGATGTTGTCTACACCACTGCAGTCGAGCACGACGATGACGTAACGTCAAAATCGGACGAATTGCAGGTCTTCGAGGACGTAAGCCGTATTCTCTCAGCCGGTTGATTACTGTTTGAGGATGTATCCGTCTCAGGTTAGGGATGTTCCTGGCTGTCGTCGTTGCCGTTTGTTGCCGGTTCTGGAGATGGACGACACGGATATACCGATCTTGTGCAGGGGTGGTAACTCGGGGTCTCTCGGAGCGGGGGGTCGGTGTCGAACGTCATCATGTTGTGCATGTCGATGGACTAGCCTGTCTACAGTGTTACGGTGGCAGTTCAAATGCTGGGCAACCTCTCTGTGTGTTCTGCCAGCTTTAATCATACCCAGGGCAAGGAGACGTTGATGCATTGTCAATCTTGGCATGCTAATGTGGAGTCGTTTTAACAGCAGCGCAAGTTTGAATGTGAACGATAGGAAGGCCCTACTTTAGTGTTTAAATACCCAAGGATTGACACTGTTGTATGAATTTTCAGACTCTCCACATGCAAAACATGCATTTTCACAAACGTGCAGCACGTCATTTAACGTTAATACAATTTTAACGGGGAAAGCTGTTTTTGTGTTCAATATAACTTATTCATGAACAGGTTAACACTCTTTACACCTACGAAATTATTTTTTTGGAGTTTGATCAATTTCTGCAATGCACACTTTCTTTTTTGGGCGAGTATATATTGAGAAAGGCACGTTCCATCACCTGTGCATCCGGAAACATTGGTTACCCTTGGCATAAAAGATAACAAAATAATAATAATAATAATAATAATAATAATAATAGGTAATAATAATAATAATGATAATAATAATAATAATAATAATAATAATAATAATAATAATAATAATAATAATAATTCACTGAGTGTAACAGGTCACATCCACAGCAAACATACACAGAACGACACACGCGTGTAAATGGGTTAATCGATATTGCACGAGTGCCAGCGCGGAAGGATAAAATGAGAGACCACAGGCCTCGAGTTTTATCCTTCCGCGATGACACATGTGCCATATCAATTAACTCATTCACACACGCGTGTCGTTCTTTGTTTATTGCACACCCTCACTTCTATAAAAACAATTATGAGAAGGACACACAGCAGTTCATTTGACAACTATCAACAAAAAGGACACATTTTATCGCCAACCAAATTTGAGAGGGGAACCCGTGTTAGTATTTCTTCGCCTGAGTTCCAACGTGTACTTTGTGCCTACTGGCTGCCAACTGGCACATAGAACACGTTGGAACTCAAGGGACGATTTTTAGCTATCGCTAGCGATTCAAATTGTAATTGCGATGCACGATTTGTAGAAAAGTTCAGTGAAATTTCGCTTCTTTATAAAAATAGTCCGTCAACGATTTCCCAGATTTTCATTTTCCGCAAGGTTTAGTGTTGCTGTAGACGGGGATTTCACAGAACAAGCGTGTAATAAAACTATATATTGCCGAAGGCTTCTCTGAAAAGGTGTTATTTCAGGGTTTTTTTTAACCCTTTACCTAACATGAAAAGCAGACGACACTTGCAAAAAAAATTCTTGAATAACTAAATTTTTTCATTTTTTGTCTCAAAAACATAGGTTATGACACCTCGTTGGAACGAGCTCGACGAGCTCGTTCCAACGAGGGGTCATAACCTATGTTTTTGAAACAAAAAATGAAAATATTTTGAAAATTAATTGGCGATTTTTGAGAATAGCGCTGGCCGGTTTTGGCCGTTACGTTGGGTAAAGGGTTAAAAAAATTGGTTGAGGTTTTCTGATGCTTGGACGTGAACTGGTAAAGAATTCCAAAATCTATATCTCGCAAATGAAAACGCTCTGTTATTTCACATAAAAATTTAAATTTCTAAATGCTATCTTATTTCTATCATCGATGTTCGTATTATTTCACAAACTTCGGGTATTTTCCTTCAAAGTAGTATAAAAATATAGAAGCTGGCTTTTAGTACATTTTTTCCCCAATCAATTTAAACGTTTGGTTATTATTCTCTGTTAAATCCCATTTAAAAATAAGAAAACGGCCTTTTCACCATCTTTTGATATACTGTAACTTTTTTCTGCCCATTATATCAACAGTGCGGGCATCGTGTTATATAATACAGATATTGTCCTTTCCATTAATATATAGAGGATATGGAATGAGTGTTTTTCTCATATAATATTTATGAAACGAGTCTAAGAATTTTCCGTTTTGGCGAGACTCTGGCGAGCCCAAACGGAAAATTCGGACGAGTTTCATAAATATTATATGAGAAAAACACTCATTTCATATTCTATTTATCATATGACACAAATTTTCATTTTTTGGTTCCAAAACATAGGTTATGACCCCTTATTGGAACGAGCTCGACACGTTAGTTCCCATGAGGGGTCATAACCTATGTTTTGGAAGCAAAAAGTGAAAATATAAAAAGAAATGAATGGCGTTATTCTTGTATTGCAACGCAGAAATACGTTTTTTTTGTTAGTTAAGCATGTAACATGCTTTTTGCGTCTTGTGCCTATTTTTGTTTGAGACACTATTCAAATTCTACCAGAATACCTCCTCAAATTCTTTTTTGTTCTGCGAATCGTATTTGAGTATGCATCTTATTTCAAATCGAATCAGACGCGAGTCTAATAATCACAAATCATGCAACTCACGAGCACGTTTGACCACAGTGGTTGTACAATCAGGAAATGTTCGCTCTCAGATATAGTACATGTCTTTTGGAAATTTTCGTCTATTGTTCGGCCTTAGGTTGTACAGTGGTCAAAATCTTTTTGTCACTTTCGTCGGGAAGTTTCCTACTTCACAAATAATTACAATCATATAGGAAAGAATCAATGAAAGCGTGCGTGGAGGGTGCAGCTACCACGATTCGGACAAACGGAATGAATTTGAAACCCCGACACGTGATTTAATCATGCTCTTTGGGAGTTTTTGCAAGATTTATATTCGTTGAAATCAACTTAGCTCTGCAATAAAAGAACACACAAAATCTTATCGCCTGTAAACACGGCCGTTGTGGCACTACTGATATGGAAACAAGTGTAAACACGTTATCTGTTACGCCTAAAACTTTTTAACATTGTTTGATGTTCATCTCTGATTCAGTACTGCAACATACACCTGCCAAACGCATTTAACAAGAGAATTATATAAAATACCCGGTGATAGAGATCTTGAAGGACATTTAACAGGAAAAGAAATTTCGATTAACCCTTTACCCAACGTAACGGTCAAAACCGGCAAGCCTATTCACAAAAAATCGCCAATTAATTTTCAATATTTTTTTCATTTTTTGTCTTGAAAACATAGGTTATGACCCCTCTTTGGAACGAGCTCGACGAGCTCGTTCCAATGAGCTATCATAACCTGTGTTTTTGAGACAAAAAATGAAAAAAATAGTTATTCAAGAATTGTGTTTGCATGTGTCGTCTGCTTTTCATGTTAGGTAAAGGGTTAATATAAAACCCTTCTGACATGAAACACTATATCTTTTCTTTAGCTGTGTGAAAACCTCGCCGTAGAATAAGATAAACACCATCGCCTGCAAGGAGCTAGAGGTTAGCTAGAGGTTAGAGCAGGTTTGTTTTTCGGTTCGGTTCCGGTTTTTGCAGCAATCGGGAAAACCGAACCGCAAGATCCAGTAAAACCGGCCGATCGGTTTTACTGTGTTTGTGCATAAACTGATCACATGATATGTACCTTACTGGGAGTGAACTGGACTAGCTAGTGACCCCTAGTCTATCTGGCAAGGGGGCGAAAACGTATTGTTCTAATTGTCACTTTTCCACCCTTATTGACTCGTTCACCGGACAAGTGAATAAGGGAGCAAATATGACAACGAGAACACAACACCGAATTGATGAACTTTATTAATTTCTTGCCCTAATTTATGTGGGGGAGCGATGGCTTGTTTGGGGCCTTGGCCTCCCCTAAAATTTTGATGCCACCCAAAACATTGTCTCAACGCAACTTTCAGACAGCACAGAGCCCCAAAATTGTCTCTAGTATCGGGGCTTCGCACACTACAAACACCTCATATTCGCCCTTAGAACACTAAATTTTGCAAAATGTTCTCCCCGAGGAGGGGTGAGGGCTAGTCCTAACTAGGACACTCCGGCCGCCGCACCCTCCTACCACTTCCCTCCAGGGAAGTGGAGGAGGGGCAACGACCGGATGGTCCTAGTTAGGGCCAGGGGAGGCCCCCAACCCCCACACAACGACCTTTCAAATATCATCTTTGGCCCCCTCAAGACAGGATAGGTACCCTTATTATAAAATCCTGGCTTATTGGCTTTGGAAATGATATGGGTTTTTGTTATAAACAAGGGAGATAATTCCGTTGTCAGCAGCCAGTGTGTTTTTCTAATAATTTGCACGTTTTTTATTTATTCTTCACGTGAACAAATTAGCGAAAACTTACATTATAGACCATTAGATTTCTCCAACTTACAATGTCTTTATTTTATGTCACTGCTTGATATGCGGAACAGAAACTAGTTAACGAATACCAAACGCAGGTGGAAAATTTCGTGTTTTTTTTATAAATGACTTTCTTCGTAAAATAACAGTCTGAATTTTAATCCGATTGGGAATCAACTGTAAAAAAACCCACGACACAAGACTGTATGACTACCTTACACGACGATGCATGCAGTTTGATGTAGTTTGCTAAATGATGAGCACATTGGTGATAATAACGACAACATTCCCTTACCCTTTGTGTTAAATCTGGGGATCGATTTAGCAACTTAATGGGAGATAACTTTTCGACCAAGTTACTTCCACTGAAGACAGTTGTTGACTTTGGGTGGAGACTGGTCAGTGAAAATCCTATTGATTATATACCAATATCTAACTGTTACAGATTTGCGGAAGTCTCCACTATTAAACATCATCTTTATTTTCCAATCCACATTTGGTCTCCCCCGACCGGATAAAGTAAGTCCATGTGAAATTCAAAGAAGAGAAAACAAAAAACACACCCCACCAAAAAACCCCAAACAACCCCCCCCCCCCCCAAAAAAAAAAAAACACGAACAAACAACATAAAAACATCGGTTGCAAAATGACAGTGTATCAACAAGTATTGACGATATCAACCAACTTGTATGCTGTTCTTTTTACCTCTCACCGAAAACATGAGTTGTACGCCAACCAATTCCATTGTCTTCTCCGGGTTGGTAAGAGAGCGAAGTACCCGATAGAACAATAGATTAGGTGTTAAAGTGACGTCACTTGAACACCTGTACTAACTTACCATATTTGGGTCCGGGTGTTCTGTGAACTGGCGTGAAAGTAAGTTACTAACCTCGCTGTCGGTATTCACGAATTTGAACAACCTGCCAACGTGTTGTAACAGCTCGCCGCTTCGCGACTCTGCGTCACATACCGCACATTGGCAGGTTGTTCAAATTCATGAATACCTCCAGCTCAGTCAGTAACTATTACGTAAACGTCCCAGGAACGGCAACTGCATGAGTTCAGTACTTTCTTGTTACGAACAATGCTGAACGATTGAGCTATAGTTGGCAATAGTGGTTTGTATCGCCATGAAAATCGGCTTTCGATAAAGTTACCCCCCTGTTATTAGTAAACGCCCGGCTAAGGTCTAATTAAGAAGCAAGAAAATATTGAGAAAACACCCGTGACAACAACAGAAAATAAAGGTAAGTTTCCTTTTGTGACTTTTAATAAATGAAAACAACAGACAGCTCTGAGAGTTGTCTGTTGTTTTCGTTTATTTAATGTTACAATGGAAAACATGGCTTTTTATGGCAAGCTAATGAGAATCAACTACTTCACAGATAGCCAGACATTAAGAAACCCTATCAGTATTACATTTATCAATACTACGTTTGAGTAACCGGTTCTCGTCAGATCACCAAAGTTAAGCAACGTCGAGCCCGGTTAGTCCTTGGATGGGTGACTGTCTGAGCGATCGATTCGGACTCCCCCGTTGTGTCCTTAGGCAAGACAGGTAACCTCGATTGTTCACATGGGGGCACGATGACGCCGTGTACTGAGGCGTACTGCACGCCGACGGTGCGCATGTCTTCAACTAATCTAACCCTGAATGTGCTGCAGTGTGGAGTTACGATATTGGGGAACTGGCAGCTACTCGTCGTTGCTGGGTGGTTCTCTTCGGGTACTCCGACTTCCTCCACCCGTAGAACTGTCTGGGGGAGGGTCTCTCATGGTGTGGGGTGGCATCACTGCCCGTAACAGAACTGAGCTGGTCATTATTGATGGCAATCTCAATGCAGCCAGATATCGTGATGAAGTTCTTACACTTGTTGTTGTTCCATTTCTGCAACGTCACGGCCCCGGCGTCATTCTACAGCATGACAACGCCCGACCCCACGCAGCTCGTGTTGTTCAACAGTATCTGTAGCAGCAACAAGTGGATGTTCTTCCCTGGCCCGCAAATTCGCTCGATATCTCACCCATTGAGAACGTATGGGACGAAATGAAACGTCAGCTACGCCGGCTTCCCCATGAACCGTCAACGCTTGTGGAACTCCAAAGACAGCTTATCAGAATATGGAACAACATCCCACAACACTTCCATGCTAACTTGTTCGCTTCCATGAGGCGTAGATGCACAGCAGTAGTCGATGCAGACGGAGGTCATACCAGATATTGAGTGTGTGACTTTTGTGTTTGACTTTAGTGTCTTTGACTCTCCATGGCACCAAGAGTATTCGTCGTAGCGTAATGAAATTTCTCGTGTTGATCACAAATTGATTCATCTGTGATTGAATAAAATTTCCATGAATGAAAATGATATATATCTTTGTTTAGTGTTATTTTTTAGCATGCACACTTTCTTTTTTGGGAGAGTATTTATGTGCGGTACCAAGTAGGACCGTTTTCCGTAGTTGCTGGATATTAATTTGGCCGGGTATTTTGTCTATTTGCTAGCTGTTGGATATTAATTTGGCCAGGTATTTTGTCTATTTGCTTCCGTTGATCCTGCTTCATAAGACCTACCACACCAATAACAACTGGGACAGCTATTGGTTTTAGTCCCCAGAACTTATGAATTTCGATCTCAAATTATTTGTACTTCGAAAATTTATCAACTTCCTTGATAGGTGTGTTCCCTTCAGATAATATCGCCATATCTAGCAAAAGACGCGTCTTGTTATGGTTGTCTTTCACTATAATATCTGGTCTATTGTCTTTGATTATTATTATTACTATTATTATTATTATTATTATTATTATTAGTAGTAGTAGTAGTAGTAGTAGTAGTAGTAGTAGTAGTTGTTGTAGTAGTAGTATTTGAACCACCTCCACTGCAACCATCCCATCACTACTGCTCACCACTCCTACCCAATTGAGACACATCCCTATAATCAGGGATGTGGCTAGAGAGTTTCAGCTGGGGGGGGGGTGCCACCGGTGTAAATTCCAACTGTGAGTGGTTTCGATAGGTGGTTGCACTGCAGCGCTGGGTGATATCTTTTAACCCTTTACCCAACGAATCGCCCGCATCCGCCCACGTAATATGCTGCTGAAAAAAAAAATTATTTTTCGAAAATTTCAACAAAACCATATCATGTGACCCCTCTTTGGAACGAGCTCGTCGAGCTCGTTCCAAAGAGGGATCACATGATATGGTTTTGTTGAATTTTTTTTTAAATTTTAAACAATGATATTTAAAATAATGAATTTTGAAATCGTAGGCGTTGGGTAAAGGGTTATGAACCTTTCTGAAAATTTTCACTAGTCCTGAAACGGAAAAAGCATCATTTATAATGTGTCTGGGTCAGAAAATTTACCGGATTGATGTCAGAGTCGAAATTTTGAGTCCATGTCAATTTTAGAGTAGGAAATTTGAAACTCAAGTTTCCAGTTGGAAATAAAAGATCACAATTTCTCATCGTTAGTTGGAATTTTAATATTTTTAATGAACAGTGTTAATTTATTGAATTTCCAACTATTTGATTTTTCACCTCGGAGTTTCCAACTATTGAAAAACAATACTCCTAGCTGGGGGGGGGGGGGTGAGACACCGCCCCCCCCCCCCCCCCCACACACACACACACACAGCCATATCGCCACATCCCTGCCTATAATTAGATTTGCCAAAGAACGGGGTTTTTTAATGATCAGTGCATCAATATATAGTAAACTCGTTATGGTCTGAAAGTAGGAATGTCAAATACAAACCTATCAATGAACTATAAACAGACCACAAACCTGAGAACGTTTATAGTAAAGTCACGGCTTTTTGACAGATAGTTTCCAAATTGGTTTTGGAAATAGCTATTTTCTTCTTAATATAGCCAGACTTTCACTTTTCTGCTTTTTTTAGCTGTTTTTTTTCTTAATATATTCAGAATTTCACTACACTGTTTTTTTTAGTCTTGTCCACTTATCTTCTTCTGCCATACCCACTGAAGATGACATGTGTTTGAATTACTCAGAGTAACAATGTCGTTAAGTTGAAAATAATCTCTGTCACCAAACCCCTTATCAATTTGTCATAGTCGACGTATCTGGTATTTTAACCACAGCCCAAGGGTTCAGCTAAATCAGCCAACGCATAAACTGCCAACTAATTTTTTCTGTCATTCTTTCTTTGTTTTGCAGACTCTAACCTTTGGGTGACTCCTCACAGAAACGCACTCCTGAAAGAACCACACTCAGATCTAATTGATAGCTGTTGTGCTTCGAAAATAGTGAAACAAAATGCAAGATAGTTCAGTGGTATCAATTTGACATGCCGGTCTGAGACCAGAGTCGTGGCGGCAGTGGGTGTGGGGTCTGCACCCCCTCCTTCCACAAACCCTAGCAAATATTTCCTACAGTTGGAAATTCGGATGGCAAGTCATAAGTAGTTGAAAATTCCATCTATCTGGATTTTAGAGCTTCTTTGGTGATGCTGATGTCTCCTTTACTTCCCAAAATCCAACTCGGTTTCAAATCGGCAAAAATTCCAACTGTCACTATTTACAACTACAGTGTACGCGCAGTATCGAGCTTCATAAGTATGCATGATGTCAATCGGTACGAGATTTCTATAGTTCGTTTACTTATCGTAATAAAAAATATCCTTGAAATGCACTTCAAGAAACTCACTTCTTGTAAAATCGTTATCCTGAGTTAATTCCATCATTCACAGTTACGAAATGATGAAACATCGAAAACTGATCATTCCTGCATGAAATCTGATTTAATGTTAGGACAGTGTGAATTGCTCAAAGTTCTCAGCTTGCGCATTTGTTTTGCACATATTCAGTTCCCAAAATAATATCAAATAATAACAACCTGATAATTCTATCATAAATGTGTTGGCAATTCTGTAACTAGAATCGATTTTATGCCCCCTTTCATAGCTTAATTTTCAAATTTTTTCTCGGTAGTGAAGTTCCAACTAGGGGGGGGGGGGGGGTAGGGGTTTCCAAGTTAGAAATTCACTACTCTACACCCTCCCAATCGAAACCCTCTTGCCACATCCCTGATCGTTAAGCCTCTTTAGTTCGAAAAAAGATAAATTAGTGTAACAAAGGAATATTTGTATCTCATCTACATTGTGTTTTCATTGTTACATTTCTTCCTTATGGACTCGTCCGGTGGAGGGAATATTATAATCCCTAATGGGTACGGGTGTGGGATGGGAAAATCTCACCCGAGGGCAAGATATTTGGGCTAGACACGGGACTTGAGTGTCTGGTCCAAATATCTTGCCCTCGGGTGAGATTTTCCCATCCCACACCCGTACCCATCAGGGATTATTCCCCCCACCATACAGCGGTTACGTTAGCCAGAGGTAAACGGCGATCACGTGCTGATATAATGAACTGATTTTGTATTCGTTGTTTTTGAAAAACTAATGACACCGTCGGAAAGAGCATGCACATGTTATGTATATACCAAAGGTATATACCACGAAATCAGTTAGGAACGGTGGCATCTTGGCGTTTAAAGAGTTTTAGAGCATCAAACTTTGATCACGCGGCATTCTGATGACGTCAATATGAATTAGTTGGTAGCAAAAAACTGATACGATATGCATAACGTCATAATAACGTTATAAATGTATAACGTCACGTGGGGGGTGGGGTGGGATACATCAGTCTCTCCCTGCTGTCTCACCCTGACCAGACGTATGTTACACATGCAATCGAGGGGGACACATCTGTCTCTCCCTGCTACCTCACCCGGGACACACGTATGTTAACACATGCAGTGGGGGGAGAAAGATCGGTTTCAGATCGGCAAAACGTCCAACTGTAATTATTAACAACTACAGTGGACGCAATATCGCGCTTCATAAATATGCATGATCAATCGGTACGAGATTTCTATAGTACGTTTACTTATCGTATTTATAAAAAAAAAATCCTCGAAATGCATTTCAAGAAAATCACATCATGTAAAATCGTTATCCTGAATAAATTCCATCATTCACAGTTTCAAAATGATGAAACATCGAAAATTGATCATTCCTGCATAAGATCTGATTTAATGACAGGAGAGTGTGAATTGTTCAAAGTTCTCAGCTTGAGCATTTGTTTAGCAAATATTCAATTTCCAGAATAATACCAAATAATAATAAGTTGATAATTCTATCATAAATGTGTTTGCATTTCAGTTACTAGAATCAATTTTATGCCCCCTTTCATGGCTTCATTTTCAAAATGTTTCTCCGTAGTGAATTTCCAACTAGGGGGAGGGACCGGGAGGGGGTTTTCTCCCTCCCGGTCCTTCCCCCTAGTTGGAAATTCACTACCCTACACCCCCAATCGGAAACCTCTAGCCACGTCCCTGTCTGAGATCTCTACTAAGGTTCGATGTTAAGAAAAATTATGATGATGATCACCCGAGGTTTTGCAGAGGCGGATTGGCCGTATGGTCCACCGTGAAATGTCCCGGTTTGCCTCCCTTTTTTGGGGGGGGGGCTGTGGCCCCGGGGCATTTCGATACACCAGCCATCTAATTAGCCATTGATCGCTCAGATGCAAGGAAACATCATTCTTTCAGTTCGAAAAATAAAAATGTTCTCCCATTGGTCCTAACTTTGGTCGGCCCGATGGATCCGAGGCCCCCTTTGTGGCAACCATTTAGCCGAATGAAGCTGATTCAAAAATGCCATCGAAATGCCCTGTTTGTGGACTGCCAATGATCGCTCAGATGACAGGACACGGCGTTCTTTCAGAAAGCCATGCAAGATTTGAACTATTAAAATTTTATCTTTTTGAAGTGAGAATATCGTCACAGCAGAATTAAGAGTTTGGAGAGGACGGTTGTTGTCGTGGAGTGTACACTCCCCTACTATCAAATTCTGCTCCACCCTAGCGTTCAGAGCAAGTAACCCCATTATCGTACAGAGCAATCCAAATGAGATAAAATTGTAGGAACTTAATAGCTTGCATAATCCTCTCAAAGCAAAAGGAGCTAGTATTCCGTACAGGCACGTTGCTTTCCAAAATACCAGTATAGTATATGGTGCACCCACCCTCCAAATGCGATCTCCACGAGTAACACGGTAACACCCAACGCTGCACCCAGCGCATTTGTTACGCTAGCCGGATAGATCAACCAATGACGGTCATAACGAATGACCGAAGTAGTATGCAATGTGGTTTTGGGTCCTGGTTTGCAGGATCTCATGCAGGATTTCATGTGGCGTCACAGTCACGTGACCCAGTAGCGCCATGTTGTGTTGTCATGGTAACACGCGTGAGCGACCATGTTGTGACGTCATCTCCATAGTGATACATGGTGTTAGTACGCATGCGCAGCTCGTGTTGTTAGGGTGATACGTGTTTCCATTGTCCATTTTGTATACTGGAGGCCGCCATCTTGGTTTCTATAGTAGCACGTGGTTGCCATGTTACCCAAAGGCATGCAACAAGACAGGGATCTGTTCGGAGGGTATGTTCGATTGAATCTGAGTAATTTCCCGATTCGCAGAATTATCACAAACAACCCGCCAACTTGTATTATTTCGAATTCTTTCAGAATTCTCTGCTTCTATCCATATATGCAATAGCTTTCGTCTACCTGACTACGTTCCTTTGTTCTGGAGTATACTCCAGTAGCATAGAAGAGCCTATCAATTGGAACAGCTCTGCCTATTATTACTATATTTAGCTTTTCAGGTCTATTCTTGTCAGTTGTGACCCTAGTCCGAGTACTCTTGTAGTTTCCTTTATCTAGATCCTTTATATAGGTTATGACAAACCAATCAGATTGCTTGATTTCCCATAATCTGTATGTGGAGTTATCTCCCCTGTGTACAGTAAAACCCTATATCATTCCCAAAGCCAATAAGCTATCGAGCAGTTACTAGTAAGTCATTGCTCGAACGACTCGAAGCTCATCGTGCAAATGAGCTTTAGAGCAACTGCTCGATCGAGTGACTCGCACATATTGCTCGAACGACTCGAATCCCATCGAGCAAATGAGCTAACGAGCAATTGCCCGTTCGAGTGACTCGCGCATATTGCTTGTCGACTCATTTCAGTATTTGAGGAAACCTATGGCCCGGTATTGTATTATTTGAGGATACCTATCGAGGATACCTTTTATAGGATACTTATCTGAGGATACTATTACCTGTACCACAAGACATACCTATCCCAAATATCCCTTATAAGCTATCGAGCAGTTACTGATAAGTGATTGCTCGAACGACTCGAAGCTCATCAAGCAAATGAGCTATCGAGCAATTGCTCGTTCGAATGACTCGCACATATTGCTCGCCGACTCATTTCGGTATTTGAGGATACCTATAACCTTAGTATTGTATTATTTGAGGATACCTATCGAGAATACCTTTTGGAGAATCCCTTTTTGTCGTATGGGGTCACGAGAAAGCCACCAATGAGGTCTAATGTAGTCTTACCAACAGCAGCCATCTTATCTCCAAAGGTCAAAGGCCACTACTGGCTATGGTCTATCTGTCCTATCATTAGCTTCTACGGCAGGCATGTTCCATTGCAGCCTTGTACAAGTACTATTGACTAAACTACCATCCATTAATATTGACTTGTACCACTATTTTTTAGCTTTACGCTTTCAAAATGTTCAATCAGATTTCCTCTGTATACATATAAGGCAATTGAGATTCCTAGCCGAGTCCGTACAATTTGGATTCCGTGATTTGACATCACAAATAAATTGCCAAGAAGCCTTGCGTTTTTTTTTAACTGTAATCCCGACTGACTAATATTTCAACTACATCATTAAGGCATGCCTTCAACGAAGGCATGTCTTGATTAGCGCTGTCACGATTAATCGATTGTCGATCGGTCATGCCGAAATCGATTAGTATTTTTCGTTATCGAAGAATCGGTAAATTTTACCCCGTTTTAGACGTTTAATAATTAAAAATAATTTGATGAAAAAACCATTGTTTCTAAAGGTAAAAGGCGAAGAACGTCGACGTTAAACTTCAAGAAGCCGTTAGAAGCATTTATCTTTTATGTACTGTCAAAGCTTTGATGTTCTGAACTTTTGAACCGTCGTAATAATCAAGACCGGTCGTCAGTTGCGAACTTGATGATGTTGGTGGAATATTTGACCAGTCGGTACTTGAGCCATCACAGTCGGGACAAATCAGGTTCAACCCCCCCCCCCCCCCCCCCCACCCACCCCCACTCGATCAATTTAAAGACACCCCTATCCAGAGTTCGGGGATTCGGGGAGAAATTATCCAAAAAGAGTTCTGGGATTCGAGGAGAAATGATCCAAAAAGGTGCATCGAGTTGTGTTTCTACAGCAGTGGGCGAATTTGATTTTCTCTGAAGGTAAAGGGTTGCAAATACAGATCTATAGTCAATCTCCATGTGAATTCGCAGCACGTTTTAAAACAATAGCTCAAGGGATCACGCGAACAGAGATAGTAAATACACGTTTGCGTATATAAATAGACATGTCTGAGCCATATAAAGATAAAACAATATGTCTGACTCCAAAAATAGACAAACTTCGTGAGTTTATATTCCTATCAATCACACTTTGAAGGAAAAATAGCAAGGATTTTTATACTGGATATTTCTACCGGTTTGTTTATGTTTACGGTCAATAACTCTTAGCGTGAAAGAATGCGTTGGCCAGAGGGTAAAATGCAACTTACTAGACTGAACTCTGGCTCACCCGGTGGTCTTAATTTAACCCCGTAATTACAGACAATACAGGCTTATAAAGAGGAATAACGCATGGATGACAATTTTCGTTATTGGAAGTATAGATATCGGACAGAACATATCCGATATCTGTGATTGGAAGAGATTTACGGAAAAGTTAGCTCCCCCTCATTCCTAAAGCCGTCATTAAATTTAACACTAAGGGTATGGGAAGGGTATATAAAATTGAAATTTCGAAATGTTAGCGAATTTGTATCATCGATGTGGGCATCATTTTGCAAACTTCAAGCATTTTCCTGTATAGGGCTTGTTACAACCGATAATGTTACAACGCCGCATAATGTTACACCAACGCATAATGTTACAAACAATGTAGCAAACAACCGATAATGTTATAAACTCCGCATAATGTCATAACTTTTTTCAACCCGTTATGTTATAAAAATCGACGCATAATGTTATAACTTTTTTCAACCCGTTATGTTACAACAAATTAACCGATAATGTTATAACTTCTGTATACTAATTCCAGTTACAGCTGTTGTAAATGGACTTTACCACTTACCATTTATTGCCGCATAAAGGTATGTAATATTTATACTAAAGTTTCTGCTCTGCTTAAGGCGAGGAGACCCCCCCCCCCCCCCCCCCAACTTCAGGGGAGTTATCATAGAATGACCTAGTCATGTTGCATAGACGCGGACCCATCCTGGTAAGTCAATCGTGTGACGTCATTACCATGATCGTGCAGTGCCCAACATGGTGAAGGCGGGGGTGGTGGAGGAGGGGTGCCATTTTATCCGGTTGGTACGTTTACCAACATGCGTAATCTCCGCTTCCAGAAATGTAGTGTACCATAATCCCCTGACGCCTTTGGGGATGGGCAAATGCCTCTGTTTCTGCTTGTTTTGGGCATCTAAAACTCATTTGTCGCATATTTCTTAGTCATAAGAATATCTTATTGTTCATTAATTTGACATTTTAACAACTAACAGTGAACAAAAATGAGGTGGAGTTAAAAGAGGTCAAAAAGTTGGATGGAGCGAGGTACATATGGTGGGTGTGGCGGGTTGGTAGTGTCGCACGGAAGCCGAAGAATAAGATGCGAGACTGGGTAGGAAGAGGAATGGGGTTAGGAGGATTGAAAGGGGTGGGCAGGGATTAGGCTGAGAAAGAGAGGAGGTCATGGATTAGTACATCAGGGTGAATGTGCAGAGAAGGCTATCTGAGAAAACTATAAGAGAGTAGTGCTAGACGGTATGATAATATAGATGGTGGAGATGTTGGAAGAAGTGGAAGTGATGAATTTGGGATTACAGGTTCTGGAAAAGGCGAAATCACTAGAACAGGCAGTATAGGGAGAAGGAGGAGATTGTGGAGGAGAAGTTGTGTTGATGTTGGTGTTGTGGCGGTGTTGGTGATGGTGTTGAGTAATTATGTATATTGAAAATGAGCCATTTTGTAGGACCCCGGGGCAGGATCCCGGAAGTGACGTCATGTCACGTGACTGGGCGGTCATGTTGGGTTGTCATGATAGTGCACGTGGGTGATAAAATAGCACCCTTCCCCACCAACCCCGCCTTCACCATGTTGGGCACTGCACGATCATGGAAATGACGTCACACGATTGAGTTACCAGGATAGTCCGCGTCTATGCAACGTGAGTAGGTCTTTCTATGATAAATCCCGGGAGTTGTGGGGTGTCTCCTCGCCTTAACCAGAGCAGAAACCTTGGGTATAAATATTCCATACCTTTATGCGGCAATAAATGGTAAGTGGTAAAGTCCATCTACAACAGCTGTAACTGGAATTAGTATTCAGACGTTATAACATTATCGGTTAATTTGTTGTAACATAACAGGTTGAAAAAGTTATAACATTATGCGTCGATTTTTATATCATAACGGGTTGAAAAAAGTTATAACATTATGCGGAGTTTATAACATTATCGGTTGTTTACTACATTTTTTGTAACATTATGCGTTGGTGTAACATTATGCGGCGTTGTAACATTATCGGCTGTAACAGGGCTGTCACGATTTTTTAATTTAGGAATCGGTTAATTGTAGCAAATAATCGATAATAATCTATTAATCGTACCTAGATGACCCCCCTCCCTCTCTTTAAAGTCGTTAAAAATGAAGTTCAAGTCAGCTGACCTACCTCAAGTAAACAATGAAGACGATCCTCTTTTAGGTTCATTCAAAGCTTTGAAGTTCTGAACTTTTGAACCGTCAGTGTAATAATCAAGACCGGTCGTCAGTTTGTTCACTTTTTTGAGCAGGGAGCACATCGCGATATATAATACAGATATTGTACTAGTTATTCAAGAATTTTGTTTGCAAGTGTCGTCTGCTTTTCGTGGTAGGTAAAGGGTTAAATATTCCCAATTCAAGATATACATTTCTCTATATCAGTCTATATATGTCCGTTTTTACTCTCGCAAAGTGCCAGAAAATTCTTCCCGCAATGTTTACCAGAAAGTCATCTGCCAATGTTTCATTGTTTTCGTTCTTACACCAGCAGTAATTCTGATCGCCAACAGAGTGCATGTTAATTCTACGTCATGATATCTGTGATTCATAGGGTGCCTGATTGAGGCTATGCAGATTTTTTTTTTGTAGAAAATATCTTGTTCCCCCACGTATCGTGTCCTCGACAAGGAGCATATATCTTGTCCCACAACATAATATCTTGTTCCCAAGACAAATTGGCTTGTTCTCACAACATGCATTCCAAAATCAGCAATGCCGTGGAGAGAAAATTCGGACCCAGGGTTAATTATGTGACGGGCCTCCTCTCGAAAGTGTCGGGATACTGCTGCAGATGCCGAAGGCACGAACGATGACAGAGGCGATTCCCCAAGGAATTTTTTTTTTTTTGGGGGGGGGGGGGGGGTCACCCCAAGGAAATTTTGAAAGTCAGTTATTAAATGGAGACTTCTGGCGGCTTTTGGGATGAAAAAGACGTTTTTTGCAGCAATGTTTCAAATTTGCAAGTTCCTCAGTAAGTATCCAGTGACCAAGAGTTTTAGCTTTTGACTGCACAATTCTTTAAGTGATAACTTTATTACGTCAAGTTTATTTAACAAAGTTATCACTTCTAGAATCATGCAGTCCAAAATTATAACCATTGGTCAAGTGTAGAGCTCCATTCGTGATACAGCCCCCTTCAAGGCCGGTCGTCAGTTTGTTCACTTTTTTGAGCAGGGAGCACATCGCGATATATAATACAGATATTGTACTTTCTGTTAATATAAAAGTCTGGGAGGTGAGATTTGTTAATTTTTTCCTTGGAAAAATAGCAACTAGCAAATTACTGTAAAAACACAGATGCCATTCTGGTTGCGGGAAGAATTCTCAGGCACTATACGAGAGAAAAACGGACATATAGAGAAATGTATATCTAGAATGGGGAAGGTTTAATACAAGTAATGTCTCGTAACGTCACGGTAATACCTAGTTGTTATATTGAACTGGGAGGGGAGGGGGTGGGGGAGGTCCTATAGACTTTTAAAAATTTCGTCCCATTTTTTTCTTATCAGAAAAGATGTATACACGGGGCATTGATGACGGCTGCAGACTGCAGTTATTATTTTATCCGCCCCTGTACATTGATATTGGACTGATCCAACTCACTGTAAGTGTACACAGAGGCGATTCCATTCCAGGAAACGAGAGTTCAAAGGGTTAAGTGGTGAAATAGGTGAAATAGGTGTTTCTAATCAGCTTGCCATAAAAATCGGAACTGACTGTTTTCTTTTTACTGATGTCCTAGGTTTTTTCTCAACATTTACTTCTTTCTTATTTGAACTTTCCAAGCTCATTTAATAATTTCAAGGGAGTTAACTTTATTGAAAGTCGATTTTCATGACGATATAAGCCAGGGATGCTTATCTAATCTTTGGTAAAAATTCGGTCGGTCTTGGATTCGCTTAGATGAAAAAAGTTTGGTTTTGGTTGTGTTTCGACTTATATTTCGCCCATTTATTGTAACGAGGATCCATCTGCAATGTCAGATCATTGCATATGGCACCTTGCACACACATATGTATCCAGTTGACCTTGGACTGCATTTTTGGAGCTGGGGTGTGAATTTTATACTGCTTGAGAAAGGAACACAAAATTGTGTCGTGTGTCAGTGGCCGGGTACACAGCTCTCATTAAGATCCCACAGTTCACATATAACAACTAGGTACTTGCATGACTTTACGGGACATTACTTTTTGTTAACTCTTTACCCAACGTAACGGCCAAAACAGGCAAGCGCTATTCTCAAAAATCGCCAATTAATTTTCATTATTTTTTTTTATTTTTTGTCTCCAAAACATAGGTTATGACACCTCGTTGGAACGAGCTTATCGAGCTCGTTCCAACTAGGGGTCATAACCTATGTTTTTGAGACAAAAAATGAAAAAAATAGTTATTCAAGAATTTTGTTTGCAAGTGTCGTCTGCTTTTCATGGTAGGTAAAGGGTTAAACATTCCCCATTCAAGATATACACTTCTATATATCAGTCTATACATGTCCGTTTTTACTCTCGCAAAGTGCCAGAGAATTCTTCCCGCAATGTTTACCAGAAAGACATCTGTCAATGTGTCATTGTTTTCGTCCTTACATCAGCAGTAATTCTGATCGCCAACAGAGTGCATGTCAATTCTACATCATGATATCTGATTTTTTTTTGTAGAAAATATCTTGTTCCCCCGACGTATCGTGTCCTCGACAAGGAGCATATATCTTATCCCACAACATAATATCTTGTTCCCACGACAAATTGGCTTGTTCTCACAACATGCACTCCAAAATCAGCAATGCCGTGGAGAGAAAATTCGGACCCAGGGTTAATTATGTGACGGGCCTCCTCTCGAAAGTGTCGGGATACTGCTGCAGATGCCGAAGGCACGAGCGATGATAAGGGTGGGGGTGTTTTCACCCCAAGCAAATTCTGAAAGTCAGTTATTAAATGGAGACTTCTGGCGGCTTTTGGGATGAAAAGTCACGTTACTTTTTTTGCCGTCAAAAAGACGTTTTTTGCAGCAATGTTTCAAATTTGCAAGTTCCTCAGTAAGTATCCAGTGACCAAGAGTTTTAGCTTTTGACTGCACAATTCTTTAAGTGACAACTTTATTACGTCAAGTTGATTTAACAAAGTTATCACTTCTAGAATCATGCAGTCCAAAATTATAACCATTGGTCAAGTGTAGAGCTCCATTCGCGATACAGCCCCCTTCTAACTGTTGGTACAGGAGTCAGAACTTGGTGAAGGAGGGGAGGGGGCAGGCCTGACCCAACAATCCTGGGCTCCTTAGCCAAGCCCGGTCTCCACAAAGTTCCTGGCCCCGGTGTTACTACCGCGGGCCCCCACCCTCTCTCCGGCCCTGAAAATCAGTTGATTAACCCAAAGCAACTGAGGTTGAGTGAATATGCCTCGGCCCATAAATCTCTTATATTCTCATTGCAATGGTGGGATGCGGGGGTCTGGTCGGATGGGGCGCCTACGCTGACCACTCGAGATCATTTTTATCATCAATTCGTCGAAAGGAAAGGAAGGGTGTTGGACCAGTTGATCACCCTTGGAACTGACGATGTTTTGGGCTGGGGCTAATGCCACAAGATCGAATGCGTGGTGGGGGGTCAGGCTTCTTAGTCGGGTTAGACGACTGGGTTAAATGGTTTGCTGATTGGGACACTGAAACTAGCAAGTGGGGGTGAAAAAGATAGAACCAATATGGAAGGTACCCGTTCTGTAGCATCAGACTCCACCTGTTAGTTGGTCGGACACCTTGTGAAGCTTTCCAGTCAAGTATCGCTTCCGGGTCCTTTGGCATAAAGAGGCCAGCGCACCTGTCCACTTGGCCACCACACATTCCACAGTGTAGGTACGTGAGATCTATATTTCGCATCTCAAAACATATCTTTAACCCTTTACCTAACATGGAAAGCAGACGACAGTTGCAAAAAAATTCTTGAATAACTAATGTTTTTCATTTTTTGTCTCAAAAACATGGTTTATGACCCCTCATTGGAACGAGCTCGACGAGCTCGTTCCAATGAGGGGTCATAATCTATGTTTTTGAGACAAAAAATGAAAAAATAATTAAAATTAATTGGCGATTTTTGAGAATAGCGCTGGCCTGTTTCGACCGTTACGTTGGGTAAAGGGTTAACAACCCACAATGATGTATTCTCTGGTAACACACAAATTGAAAGGCCTACACCTTTGAAAATATTAACGGTGTTTGGGGTTTTTACAGCGGGTTTAAATATTTCTGATATGAAAAATAAATGATGTTATTTTATTTTGATATCAGACGGTAAATTAATAGCACCCAATCCCGCCAAACGCATATAACCCATCATCATCTGACAAGCAGTGGGGCTGCTGGGCTTTATAATTTTGTCTCCAATAGGATTACTGGTAGGATATGGATAAACTCTGCCAACCCCAACATGTATCTGATCTAACATTTTCACACGTTGTCACACAGATTTATGATGGGGGGAATCACAAAATCGCTAAAAAATAACTTCAGTTTTGAGTTTTTATCTTACAGAACCTGGCGATTACAATTGCAAAAGTGATTCGCTGAGAGCGGGGGGAGGGGTAACACAACTGGTCCATTTATCTTACAAAAATGGTGGCCTCGAACTATCACAAATTAAAGCTGGCGTTTTATTATAGAAGTGGTGACCTCTTATAAAAATGGGCAATCGCAATTACAAAAAAAAACATGGTGAGCTATTACAAAAGTGGGCGTTATAACGAAAGTGGCCCCAACACACATGTTTTCTCGTGTTTCTTCGGGTGTGCGTAACTGGCTTTCCAATTCATGCTCCGTTTCCATGTCTGATTTTTAGTCACATGTGTGGAAAATCAATTACCGTGCAAAGGATGACATTCAGTACACCAGCCGTTCCTTGCGCCACTTGTCTGGATAAACGGGAATGTCACGGCATGAGTGTAACCCCCAAAGAACTGACGCGTTCACTTTTATCGTTTTACGCAACTGTATACAGAGAAATGGACGAGTCCATCTTGATTTTGTAGGGAGATTCAGTAATAATTCAATACTACAGCCCGATGGGGCTGTAGGATTAAATTATCACTGATCATCCATCCCAGTTACGTGTTTATTGAGCTGGCAACTCGCGGACTGCAAATATCTGCTTCGCACAAAGATTTATGAATGCGTGATTGGACAGGTTGAGGTCTATGAGCAGTGAGAATTTTTATGCCCCCCCCTCCCCCCCCCCCCCCCCCGACGAATATTCGTCCGTCCACCCGTCCGCATCTAGGGTACATTCTTTGTCCGGCTAACTCCTCTCACAGTTTTCAAGTTAGGACTTTTTTTATTTCACATGATGTTTGTTCGTATTCCAGAGGTGTGCATACTGTCAGGATTTTGATTTGCTTCAATATTTCACAAAATTACAGGTTGTTGAACTTGGTAATTTTTTTGTAGAATTTCACCTGTATGGTACGTAGTTTGTGTGTGGTAGACTTTGCGGGGGCATCAGATGTGTCTAATAGACATAGCTCATGTTCGAGTAACAAATCACACTTTGCTCTTCAACCTCCTGTGCCTATGTGCTGTGCGGGGGCATGCTTCAGTATAGTTTATTTATTCAGTTCGATTAGAAATCGGCTGTCCGAATCGTTTCCTTTCCAATCTTTTCACGGGAATGCAGATTAGTGTCATCCACGTCGCCTCACCAACGTGGAGTTCAGATAGAAATTGTGCTTAAATAATGCTCAAAATAACGAGTGTAATTTCTGCTACATCAACATAAATAACATCTACACCCATGCCACCATATATGCTAAGTCCATTCTCACTAATCATTAGCACTATTGAAAGCAAATTTAAAGTTCCCAAGCAATATGTCGACGATGCGCTGTTGCTAGAGGTTAGAACTGTGTATTGCCTAGTACGGGTAGGTAGCACGGTGGTTCAGTGGTTATGGTCTTGGACTTCAATCCAAAAGGTACACGGTTCGATCCTCACAAAGGGTAACTGCGTTTTGTCCATGGGCAAGGCACTTAAGCCCTATTGCCCACCTGGGGTCATGGTGGCGCTGTGTAATAAGGCGTACTGCACGTCGATGGAGCACTTCTCTTCAACCAATGCTAAACTTGCTTGTGTGGAGTTTGTGCGTTGGGGAGTCTGACAGTTGCTCGCCGCTGTTCGGTGATTCTCTCCGGGTTCTGCGGCTTCCTCCACCCGCAAAACTGTCCTACCCGAGGTGTCTCTGGCGGTCGAAGGTGTCTTTAAGCCCCAATCTTGATTCTGAACTATAATCTTTACAGGGTAATACTCAAACTACATCACCAATGCATGCCTTCTACGAAGCCATGCATTGATAAGATAGCTGGAATATTTTATCATCGGGACTTGGACCATCACAGTTGGAGCAAACCAGGTTTACAGCCCCCCCCCCCCCCCCCCCCTCCTCCTCAATCGGTCATCTTCAAACGTCCGTGATTCAATTTGAGGTTTGACAGGCTTGGCAATTTCAGGAGAGCGATTTTTTAGCTCTCCTTACTGCCCTCCTGAAAGAATTAAGGAGAGCGAAAAATTGCCCACCTAAATATTTTGGTCTGGGATGATTGAGATTACATGTATTATGCCCACATTAAATTTTTGTTGTAAAACAAAAGTGTAATTTAACTTCGAAGTCACATAATATCACGTAATTTCATTTTGAAAGTGGTTTAGTGGTAAACGGTAATGGCTGCAACCATACCCAAACACAGTTGCAATCATTTGAAGCAAAATGGGTCACAGTAATATTTTTTTTTTGTCAGTTTCAAGTTCAACAACTGACATCACAGTTTTGAGGGGTAATTATTCAAGGAATTATTGACACTATAATACACTACCATTACTACTATCCTGTCACTTGAAGCACTTGCACCATGGTGTGACTGTAGATTCAAGCAGACCTGTTGTCCAAGAAAGTCATACGCCTACCACTACCACCTTCAACCCCCTTAGGGGGTTGAAGGTGGTAGTGGTAGGCGTATGAACAAACAGGTCTGGGTACACACACAGGTCTTGTCAAGTGTGTGTTCGGTTGTTGAGTGAGACATCTAGATGTCTAGCAGATTTCGCTTTACCTTAGTAAAGTTAATAAAATCACTGATGTAGTCTGTTGGTTTCAGTTTCAATGAGTTCGTTCTACTGGATACTTAAAATGCTGTGTAAAGCTAATTACCCTCCTAAGCTGATTGAGGAGAGCGATTTTTTGCCCTCCTGCATTTTTCAAAATGCCTGGCCTGTTTGATTCAGGTTCGAATAATAGACGCGATTGGATTCAAGATTCGCTTCGAATATAAAATGTGTAATTCGTAGGGACCTATAAGTAATACATTCATATTGACATATTTGCATAATCTCCATCTTTTAAACTTCACGGTTTGATCACATCGCATGTCTGTGGATTAAATTGTGTGGGAGTCGGAAGCACCTGTTACGTGTGCTGCGCCTGCTTCTGCGGTCTGTACACAGTAGTGATTCGGTAGTATTGAACCGTGAACGGTGATATGTAGTTAGTCAGTCAAGTGTTTAAAGATATGAACACGTCACTGGGGTATGTAAATGTCAACAATCTGTGTGGCATGTGAACAGCAAATTGATATGCTCCACAACAGCATATGGTCACACGAGTACAATGATCCCTGTTACTCCTTTTTCTCTCATTCTCTCAGTTGGTCACCGGTTCCATTATGTGGCAGTGTAAGGGGCTAAAGCGATTCGGAAGATCCATTCTTTCAAATGGAAGACCAATATTCTTGGAATGATTGGGATTTTGCACTCGACTACTGCTCATTATTTCTCTCCTGTTGCTAGGCGACCGTGGAGGTAAGGGTGGGCTTGACATACAGTGCCGGAAAAAGTAATTTGCTGAGAAGACACTCAAGTAGTGAAATTTCACTCAGATAAATCGTATTCTAAGAAAAAGCCAGTAAGAGTCCGATTGGTGTTCTCTTTCTCTCTCTCTCTCTCTCTCTCTCTCTCTCTCTCTCTCTCTCTCTCTCTCTCTTCTCTCTCTCTCTCTCTCTCTCTCTCTCTCTCTCTCCTCTCTCTGTCTCTGTCTCTCTCTCTCTCTGCGGGCTTATCAGGGACCGATCGAGGGACTATTTAAAATACGCTCTAGCCTCGGAGCCTATTTTTTCAATTCATGCGCCAGATTTCAATTTACGGAAGTCACACTGCTGTTTGTAACACACACAGCAAGTCTGTAATAGCTCTCATCATTTCCATTTAGTGCACTATAGCAAACATTTAATCTTCACTGTGGTTTTCTGATCAAGTCTTGGCTGCCTATTTTGGCAGCCAAGACTTGATCAGAAACCACAGTGAAGATTAATGCTTGGTAATTAAGACTTGAAGTATTAACTTAAGCACTCTACAACAATGATAAATGATAAGCATATATATAATACATGTAAGAGTGTCTCTCTCGATTATCCATCGAAAGAATATCAAAATATGATCTGAGAAGTTACGCGCCAAGCGAGAAGCCTATTTCTGAGATTTAAGAGCCAGGTCCTGATGTTTCAGAACCAAATACGCACTGGCGCGTGCCCAGGTCGGTCCCTGGCTTATGAGACAAAGAGTTCTACGGCCTGACAGTACTACGGTTCGTAGAAACCATCACTATATGAGGCTAATGGCGTTACTGTTACAGGTTATTGTAATGTTAGTAGTAGCAGTGCATAAAAGCGCATGCGAACGACTTACTACTTTGGTGCCTTCTCCAAAACAAGAGGTATCCTTTCTCTCTCTCTCTCTCTCTCTCTCTCTCTCTCTCTCTCTCTCTCTCTCTCTCTCTCTCTCATAATTTGAAATATACCAGACCCTCAATAGTTTTCAAATGTACTTGGAAACAATGGAATATCCGGGGTCTATCTGAAACCACCTGATAAATTCTATAAATCAGTTCAAATGCGCAGCCTGTGTAAATGATGGGGGTCGTACTGTTTTCCAGGAATGATAAACAGAAAGAAGTAAAAATAAGTGTACAATAACATGCAACAATGACTTAAGGACAGTCAAGCGAGCTCTCACCTTCTCGATGTGGAAACCAAATATGGGCATTCCTAACACAATACATCAGCACTGCCATAATAATAATAATAATTTATCATACAAAGTGTAAAACCACGCAGTATGTGCGGCAAGATGCCCTTAAACCTGATACATAAGTTAAAATATGCATACAATTATCTAAAACATCTAAACTAAACTCTTGGGTAAACAGTGGTCTCAGAGTTTCCTTTGTTCTAACCATTCCCAAAGACGAGGCGTATCTCCATTCATGAACACGGCACTGTCCCAGGACGTGGCGACAGGGGGTGTGTGTCACCCCCCACCCCCACCCCCAATCCTGGCCAAAATTTCCTATAGTTGGAAATTCAGAGGGCAAGTCATGAGTATTTGGAAATTCCATCTATCAGGATTTCAGATCTTCTTTGGTGATGCTGATGTCTTCCTAAAATACCAACTCGGTTTCAAATCGGTAAAAATTCTTATTGTTACTATTTACAACTACAGTGTACGCAATATCGAGCTTCATAAGTATGCATGATGTCAATCAGTACGAGATTTCTATAGTAACGGTTTACTTATCCGTAATAATAAAAAAAAATCCTCGAAATGCACTTCAAGAAAATCACATCATGTAGAATCGTTATCCTGAGTTAATTCCATCATTCACAGTTACAAAATGATGAAACATCGAAAATTGATCATTAATGCATAAGATCTGATTTAATGTTAGGACAGTGTCAGTTGCTCAAGGTTCTCAGCTTGAGCATTTTGTTTAGCACATATTCAATTCCCAGAATAATACCAAATAATAATAACCTGATAATTCTATCATAAATGTGTTGGTATTTCAGTTAGAATCAATTTTATGCCCCCTTTCCCCTTTCGGGGCTTCATTTTCAAAATGTTTCTCGGTAGTAAATTTTCAACTAGGGGGAGGAACCGGGACGGGGAACCCCCTCCCGGTCCCTCCCCCTAGTTGAAAATTCACTATCCTACCCCCCCCCCCCCCCCCACACACACACACACACACAATCGGAAACCTTTAGCCACGTCACTGGTACTGTCTCGTATAAATAGCCTTTCGCTCTTCCCGTGCAGTGTGTGTGGTGCCACTCAATTATAACAGGCAGTTAGTTACACACTCCGCCAAAACCAGTGACGATGGTTATACACCCCAATAGCAGTGGAGGGGTAAGCTTTTTTTCTGTTGAAATGTCGTCGCCTGAGAGCTAGAATGTCCTATGTCCCATAGGGGACATATGACGTTGTAGCTTTTAGGCGACGATGTCGCGAATCTATAAATTTTATGGCAAGAAGTAGCGATGCACAGCATCGCGTGTGTCATCTGCACGCGCCGATGCTTTGCATCGCTACTTCTTGCCGGGAATTTTATTATCCCCTTCCCTTCTCTCCACTTATCTTGATTTCGTATGACTGGATGACTAAAATTCCACCAATGCTAACCCTACTTGTGCGATGTTAGTACCTTGTTTTGTCTGAAAGTTGCTCGCCGCTGTCCGTTGGTTCTCTCCGGGTACTCTGGCTTCCTCCGCCCGTAAAACCGTCCCTACACAATAGAATGGATGACTTCCTTGGTCTTAACCGACAATTTAACTGACACGTATGTTGGCGTGAACAGACCACTGTTTACAAGGACAGAAATATGTCAAAACACTAAATTTCTGATCAAATCAGGGCCGGATTTAAACATGGTCATCCCCTGATCTATGGGAAGCTTACCACCAGCGCTATTTAAGTGTAGTCTAAAAAGTTATTAATACCAAAACACAACATAGCTATTGAGAACACATTGCTAATTACTACAGAGTGAATTAGTTAATTTTACATCAAATATTTATTTATTTATTTATTTATTTATTTATTTATTTATTTATTTATTTATTGAGGTTTAACGACACTTTTAACAAAAAAGGTCACCTCCTGTAGGACAGTTTTACGGGTGGAGGAGGCCGGAGTACCCGGAGGGAACCACCGAGCAAGGCGAGCAACTGTCAGACTCCCCACCAGCAGGGTAAGCATTGGTTGAAGACAATTGCACCATCGACGTGTAGTACGCCTTAGTACACAGCGCCACCCCCCCCCCCCGACCTCCCACGTGGGCAATCGGGATTAAGTGTCTTTCCCAAGTACACAACGCAGTTACCCCTGATGGGGATTGAACCTTGAACCTTTCGGTTAGAAGTCCAATGTCATAACCACTGAGCTACCACGCTATCATTTATATAAAATAGTTTGTATTGATAATAATAGGGGACATATTATGTAAACTATAACGTGCTAAATTTTTGCTTAACCATTTACCTAACGAATCGCCCGCATCCGCCCGCGTAATATGCAAATTGAGCAGTTGAAAAAATTAATTTTTTCAAAATAATTCAACAAAACCATATCATGCGATCCCCTCATTGGAACGAGCTCATTGAGCTCGTTCCAATGAGGGGTCACATGATATGGTTTTGTTGAAAGTTTTTGAACAATTTTAAAAAATTATATTTAAAATAATAAATTTTGATATCGTCTGCGTTGGGTAAAGGGTTAAATATAAATTATAATAAAACTGTAACAATTGAAAGAGAAAGTTTGAAATTTTTAGATACCCTTCTAGGTAATATGTAGTTGTTTAGCTGATGTCTAAATCCGGCCCTGCACAAAATCTTTGGATGAGAGGATGGTCATCCCCACCCCCACCGCCCCCCACCCCCACACACACACAATCCTATCAACGCAACGCATGTGTGTCGAGTGGCAGCAATTTTAAATGACGAAAATAAGGCCTAAGAAGTTTTAAAATCTGTTCCTCAGGCCCTCCCTCATGGTCCTTTTGGCTGCCGCGTGCTCTCTTTCAGTATCCAATGCAAACTTTAAAAAATAATAATTAAATGGTTTATGGTTTATTTCCAAGTTAATAAAGTTGATAAATTTGTCCCTTGAGTGCAACAAGGCTTTGTAGTGTTTTAGCATTGCAAAGTCTTCTTGCACTCAAGGGACGAAATACACCACCATCTCTGCTATTCTGAAGATAATGAGGCCTAAAACATAAAACCAACTAAGATGAACGTTTGATGGGAAAGAAATAATTACAAAAAGAAAACAAACGCCCGCCCACGTGCAATTTTATTTAAAAAAATGCCCTGAGAAACAGATCTACTTTGTGGGGCCTAAACGATCGTTCTTTTCCATGTTTTACAGACTGCCTCTGCAACAAATGAAGCTTTCAGTAGTGAGAGATGGTGATCGACAGCTCGTTGCACTGCGGCGGTCGTCTGGTACAGAACAGGCGATACAGCAGCGGGATAGACGAAAATGATTGATGGCAGACAAAAGTAGTTCCGGCAACACTGAAAGAACAAAGCCAACATATGGCGGGAAACTGAGACTGACCTAGTAATATGTGCAGAATCTGAAATACGAGGGTTTTTTATCTTCTACGCATGGTGTCTGTGATGTTTGCCAATTTTGGAGTACTGCGGAGTATCCTTTTATTAGACTCGGTAAATGAATGATGGCTTATCGAAAATCCAATCACAATGTGTGCGGTAGACAAATTGTAAAAAAAAATTCGTTAATCGATAAATACTTGACTTCAATTATCTATTTAGCGTTGAAATAATGAAATATCACGCCCACCCCACGACCAAGTTGAACGTTTTTAACCCTGAAAATTTGGTACGTGTAATTTTTTGCGTACTTTTGGCGTTCCTCGTCGCTATGGACAAACTGGGGAGCAAGAATATATCAGTAATAATCCAGTCCTCCCGCCTTGAAAGGATGTGGGGTTGAAATATTTCTAAATGTAAAGTGAACACACCCATCTCTAGTATACGGGATTACAGGGGCGGTTTTGATGTGTGGCCAACTGCGGGGATCTGCCATATGTGAAAAAAAATAGAGGAAAAAAACTAGTTTTTGCAAAATATATTTTTTTAAAAAAAAATCGTGAAAGAAGTGTAATAAAATGAAGGGGTGGGGAGGGTTGGGTACACATGGCAGATGCTTTAACCCTTTACCTAACATGAAAAGCAGACGACACTTGCAGAAACATTTCTTGAATAAATTTTTTTTTTCATTTTTTGTCTCAAAAACATAGGTTATGAACCCTCATTGGGACGAGCTCGACGAGCTCGTTCCAACGAGATTCATAACCTATGTTTTTGAGACAAAAAATGAAAAATAATGAAAATTAATTGGCGATTTTGGAGAATAGCGCTGGCCGGTTTTGGCCGTTTCGTTGGGTAAAGAATTAAGCAGTCGTCGGAATACTTGTTCAACCGGTAGAATAACTGCCCCGTAGGTAAAACTTTATAGACCCAGATATTATAATCGGTAGTGCGAAACGCATTAACTCATTGAATGTTGCTGGCGGATATTCCTAAACAGGACAGAATATCTCTTGTCACTGAAATAAGTATAATTTTGGCACATTTAATCACATTTTCCTCCTATGAATTGAATGGTGTCTTTCACAAATGATTCCTTGAGTTATTTGGATGGATTTTTCATTAAATCTAGTCATGGCTGCTTGGCAGCAGCCATAACTAAATCTGATTAAAAATATATTTAAAATACTCTGCGGGTTAAAAGGTAATACAGTCACAAAATAAGTGACAACCATTACGTTGGGTGAAGGGTTAAGAGTAATGAAGACCCTGGAACACTTTCTATTTAGAATGTCCAAAATATCAGTCTGACAGAATAAGATTCACTGAGAGAAAATTGGGAAGTGGGGTGGGAGAATGAAGGATATGTGATAATTGGGTGACACAAAGGAGAGAGCTTGTTTGCTTATCGGAGAAATTGGGAAGAATTGCGTAGGGGATATCAAAAAACGGTTCGTTTCCCCATGTTAGAAGGAGAGAAGAGGTGTTGGGAGAGGAAGGCATTTGGAAGTACGGGGTTAATCAAGGCCTTCTCATCTGAGAACCACCACCAATTCAGCGACCGGCCGAAATATTATTATTATATTGATATTACTGCAATGCAAAGTAACACGAGAACTGACTGCAAAAGAAACATAGGTTTCGTCTGAGAGATAGATATGGACACACAATAGGTATAAAGTAGTCTATTCTTAACGAATGTCTCACCACCGCATATCTGGCGTGGAAGTTCGTCTATTCTAACAATGACTTCATCTTCAAGTATAGTACAGTACGTGGAGAGTGGATTATAACTAAATCACCCGCGGAGTGGAGTCATCACCCAAGCTATAACTTTCAAATTTTGTACATATCGATAAAACACACAAGCAATGTTTCAGCCAATGGACCTCCGGGTTTAACCCGGAGGTCCATTGGCTGAAACTTTGCTGGTGCTGGTTATGCTTTGCCACAAAATTGCAATTATTCCTCGGGTGGAATCTCCACTCTGCGGGTGATTTAGTGATAATACACTCTCCACGTACTGTAGATAGAACCATGTTAATAGAATAGTAACTTTGCCAGTGAAAAATATTCAGTTAAAAGAGTTATTCAATTAACAGGAATCTGGCCATATTCTTGTATTCTGGAGATAAACTAAGCATTTATTCTACTATATCTTGTTTGACAGAGCTCATTGATTAAATGCATATATGAGATGTACTGGGGCTCAGTATAGGTCGAAACCATAAGGAATTCAGTGATTGTCGGGGTAAATCGTCCATAGAACACACGACTTTTAATTCAGTTATCAAGAGATTACTGTATACCAACTTTGTGCAACTAACAGATAAAATTTCTACTGAAGGTGTGGTAGATAATTTTGTGTTTTATTCATTTAACAGGGTATTCAATTAAGAGATACCGCTGAGATTCAAAATTTGAATAATGTTCTAGAGAAGGCCCCCTGGGCGTCACTTAAGGGAAGGAGATCGTCCTTTCCTAGTCCAAACATGGACCGAAAGTCCATAATATAATTTTTGGGGTGTGGTATATTCCGGCCTTTGGCCCAAGTTTTGACTACGTCCTCCCTTTCATCTCCAGATCGAGGGTCCTGGCTCTGCCATTACACCCTATACAGTTATTTTTTTTAGAATTCACCTTCAGAGTACTAAGGATCTGTTGTTCTTAATGAAGGCCTCAAAAGTAGTTCTTCTGTTTTTCAGACTATTTTTTGTAGAATTGCATGTGGATGAACGTTTTTTTTATTTTATTTTTCATTTTTGTAATTATTTCTTTGCCATCAAAAAGTTCATGATTTTGTTTTGTCTTATGTTTTAGGCCTCACAATGTACAGAATAGCATGGGGCTATATTTCGTCCCTTGAGAGCAAGAAGTTTTGTTGTGCTGAAGCATTGCAAAGCCTTGTTGCACTCAAGGGACACATTTTTCAATTTTATTAACTTTGGTAAAATATCAGACATAAACCATTTAATTTTTATTTTTTAAAGTTTGCATTCGTTATAAAAAGAGAGCATACGGCAACTAAGAGGGCCATGCGGGGCGGCCTGATAAACAGATTTTTAACTTATTCAGGCCTAATGGTTGATAAGTTTAAAGTGCGAATAACTTATTATCGCTTCATGAGTCAAAAATGATCAAGAAGTTACTTTATCGCCCGTGTCTGGTACGGCATTCGCAGTTTTCGGTTCACGCGAGGTGTAAGAGCACTTGTATATCACACAATACTCGCATCGTCGAGGCGGAACAATTACTTAGCTAGCAACATTCATCATTCAAAAATGCTGCAGTGAACCAGAAAGCACCGAGGTGAGATTTAACCTCACCAAAGGCATTTCATGACATAATTGGGTTTAAGCATGTTTTATGGAAGTGGTGATGATTTGTCAAGACTGGAGGTTGGGGGAGTGGGTGCATGACTTATGAAGTTCAGGGTTACGCATATATTTTGTTTATAGTATGAGAGAGAAATACTGTTCGTGGTGTGATAATAGTATTTCGATATGGGAGTACTAAATAATTTACCATTGGCGACCATTATCGTGATCGTGAGAAAATTTTTGATCATTTTAATTTGGGAATTCAAATATCTTTATCTATCAAGCAAGTAGGGGATCAGAATCTAGGATCAGTGGTGGCGCCAAGGGAGGGGGGCTAGAGCCCCCCGTCGGAGAGGTCCAGCCCCCCCCCCCCCACCCCGCCCCCCCAGCCCACTCCACTTCCTCCCCCCGTCGGAGATTTTTAGTCAGTCCGTCGGAGAGTCTCGTAAACCCGACTTCACCAGAAATTTCCGACAATCGAATGTAGATATCTCGTCTTTGTCTCGAACCCGTGCAGCACTGGAACTTTGATAGAGAATAGTGAGTCTCACGAAATTCCTTAATGTCGTTCGTCAAACTGGCTTTATAGATGAAATATTTCCCGACCTTATTATAATATGTTTACTTTAACCCTTTACCTTAGGTAACGGCCAAAACCGGCCAGCGCGATTCTCAAAAATCGCCAATTAATTTTCATTATTTTTTTCATTTTTTGTCTCGTCGAGCTCGTTCCAACGAGGGGTCATAACCTATGTTGTTTTTGAGACAAAAAATGAAAAAAATTAGTTATTCAAGAATTATTTTTGCAAGTGTCGTCTGCTTTTCAGGTTACATGTAGGTAAAGGGTTAAATAATCAACAAACATACTCAATTTGCGTCTATTTTGGTTCTCCAATTTACCAATTTTCACTCATTTTCCTTCGTTTGGGAGGTCAAATGTTATAGCCCCCCCCCCCCCCACTCCCCTGTCGGGGAGGTCAGCCACCCTGTCGAGAAATCCCTGGCGCCACCCCTGTCTGGGATAAAACCCCCTCAAGACAAGACTCCCTAGGAAAAAAAACCCACTGACAAAACCACCTCAAGACAAAACCCACTCCCCTTAATTGATTTCTTGGACAGAACCCCTCACATAAATAATAATGAAGACGATTTGAATTTATTTCTTTATTTATTATTTTTTATTCTTGTCTCCTCGTTTTTTTCATAAAAAATACATTTCACAAATAGAGTAAATATGCATATGTTAACAAATAAACACCCCTTGATATGAAAACGTGGTTGTTTTTTTTATAATACTTCTTGAAAGCACTCTATATTATGCACTTCATTTTTATTCTGCCACATGCAGTTCCAACCATAAAAATAAGATAACAAAAAATTACTGGTAATCTGGAAGTAGGACTAAGAGTTCTTTAGATGGTTTGTACAAAAAGATACCCCAGACTTTGAGGAGTACCTTCCTTGCTGAATCTTATGGCGGGAGGAGTGTGTGTGTGTGTGTGTGGGGGGGGGGGGGGGGGGGGTCTTACTAAAGGAAATCTACAAACATGTGATTCAACTCTTAACTGGTTGAGTAATTTAAATATATCTTTCATGAAATCTAGTCATGGCTGCTATGAAGCAGCCATGACTAGATTTGATGAAAAATTAATTGAAAAGTTTACTTAAGAAATCATCGGTAAAACAGTAAATTCAGATTAACACAGGGGGGGGGGGGTCTTCCAAAAAATTCCGGATACAAGGCCTAAAATATTTTTTTCCACCTTTTGACCACCACCCACCCACCCACGTGCAAAAAACATATTTTTTTTCCTCTGACCACTTGGACACCCACCCCACCACCTATATTTTTTCAGTGTATCACCACAGTGGGGTAATGAAAAATTATTGCACTGAGCTTCCAGTTGTCAATCCTTGCCTTAATTTGAATCCTAATCTACTGTCTCAACTAATTATGGACACATCAACCAGCATCAACAGAAGCATTTAGATTTCACTAAAGAAAATTGTTATTAACTCTGGAAGAAGTTTTAATTTTAATGACCTGACTACAGGCTAAGTGTCTAGGCTTGAGGTTTCAGTCAATTGTCAATACTCAAAAGATAGCAGATAGCGTAGGAAAGCTGAAAATCTGTCACGTAACACTATTGTAAATCTCACTGTCCGTCCTGGTCCGTCTCCGAAACAATGTCAGCATTGATTTCTGCATATAACAACATATAATGTAAGAATTAGACTATTTTTGTGAACATCAAATAGAGGATTAAAATAATCTTCTTTTGCTGCATAGTATTATGCTCAGCTACTCATCTATATACTCTGGCTCAGTCAGGGTCAGTTTTCAATTCAAATATTAACTGTAACTTTTGTTTCATGTTTTCACGAGATAGCCAGACAAACCCTCTGAGAAAACCCTGGTACTATCACTATGAGCTTGAATTAAGTAAGTGGGGTTTTATATCAAAGATGCACAGTGAGAATTTTCATTAGTTTCAGGTTACAAGAGCTCTAACCATTCCCAAATTAAAATTCATAAATTTCCACTGATTGTTTTAAGTCAAACTGGAGTACACAATTCTTTAATGCATCTAATTTAATTTACAAAAAAGAGAACAAATCCCCTAATCAGCCTAGTGGGGCCTTATTCATTAACCCTACCTGACAAACAGGTGCCTATTAGACTACTAAGCAACAATATAGCCTTGTTATGTGAAAATAATTTGACAAAAAACCACCAGGAAAAAATTGCAACTCCAGGAAAAAAGGTGTTTTGGCCCCCATCCGACCACCCACCCACCCCGGCCTTGTGTCCGGAATTTTTTGGAAGACACCCCCCCCCCCCCCCCCCCCCCTGATTAACAGAGAAAAATTTGGTAAAACCTGCTTGAATTTTACCTATTTTAATAATATTTTTTGTGAACAGGTTTTTTTCAGAGGGGGTTTTGTCTTGAGGGGGGTTTGTCCTGTTACCGGTACACCATGCTACAAATATAAGACAGAACAATTGACGGGAAAAAATTACAGGTCATGTTCCGATTTTTTTCGGGGAATTCCCAACAAAAACACCAATAATCAATCGTATTTTAGGCCCCAAATTTCTTCAGATTCCACCCCTACCCTTTTTTCTCAGGAATATTCACTTATTATGCTTGTAACATTATGGGTTCTTGAATAGAGCGGTAGCCCAGTGGTGGATAGAGCAAATATCCTGTGTACTAAGGCATACTGCATGTCGATGATGCACTTGCCTTCAGCCAATGCTAACTCCGCTGGTGCGGAGTTAATTAATACGTTGGAGAGTCTGACAGTTGGTCGCCGCTGCTCAGTGATTCTCTCCTGATACTTAGGATTCATCCGCCCGTAAAACCCATCCGACACAAGGTGATCCTGGGTGTCGAAAGTGTCGTTAAACTTGTATAAATAAATAAATCTTCCTTTTTTAACTTTGTCTTCACTTTTATATTTGTCTTCACTGCACGTCTACATTTTACCGGACACAACTGGACCTGGACAGCCGTTAGCTGTAGACGTGCATCCCTTGCCTGCCCAGGTCTATTTTAGTGCTTTCTTCACACTTGAGTAGTATGTCATGTACTCGGATAGGGCCCACGTGGATAATCTCGTGGATGATCCTATGTGACGTCATCGGTCACGTGACCACGTCAGGTTGGGTACTTCTCATGGTGGCCCACGTGGGCTGGCATGTTGTGAAGTCATTACCGATATGATATGTGCTTTTTGCGCGCATGTACAGTGCCTGTTAATGAGATGACACGTGTTTCCGTCGTCCATTTACTTGTGGCAGCCATCTTGGTTTCTGTGGTGGCACGTGGTTTCTGCGAGGTCATTGGGGGTGTGAGGATATCATTTAGAAAGATCCAGCCTTAACAAATCCCTATATCCTCATCTAAGATAGAAAAGGGATGCCGAAGGCCAGTCGTTTGATAGGTTAGGTGCTGAAAGTGGGGTGACACGTGGCTGTTCAATACCTGGATGAAGATATGATAGGTTTGAGGATAGCCCACATCGATGGATTTCCCCATATATCTCACAGCCTCATACGACAAACGAGTAGAAACCATAGGCCAGTATCCTCTGACAAGTAGATCACTATGTTGTAAGTATCCTTGATACCAGGGTGAGGATGTGAGGGAATCTAGGTTAGATCTCATCGGGGGATTTCTCCATGGCCATCGTGGCCTCATGCGTGTAGAATCAATACACCACACTCTAAAATCGGTTGGATTAAAAATTAGCCCAAATCATCTGGGTTGAGTGAATATGAACCCTACTGGGTTAATTGTTAATCCAACTGATTTTAGAGAGCATCGTAGCGTATGTATCATGTACGAGGATAAAAGAGATTTAAAGAGAGGTTATATATCATTGATGGACTTCCCCATGACCCTCGTGGCCCCGTACAACAAACTCGAAGACTGACCTAATACCAGTAGGGTATATCAGTAAGTCCAATGCCCCTTCAATACCCATTTGAAGATATGAGGACTTGAGTTCATTGACTTGAGTTCATATTCACTCAACCTAGATGATTTGGGTTGATTTTTAACCCAACTGATTTTAGTGTTTAATAACACACAAAACAGTACAGGTATTAATTTTGTATACAGGAACAGTCGAGCACCTTCATGTTATAATCTCCCCAACATGGGCCACCAACCCCCTACCCCCGAGTCATTATTTGAAGAAAGGTCGCAGTGACGTAGCTAGACATTCTTGGTTCGGGGTGTGCCCCCCTTTGAATTTCCAACTGTACTCATGTTTGGTTTATCACTGCAGATGACACCCCGTTGCACTCAAAAGACGAATGTTCACTCCAGAGTCAGAAATCACTACATGATTGTTAGAAATGGTCACAGCCGGGGCCGGAAAGGGGGTGGAGAACCCGGAATTTTGGGGGCTCGTGTTTGGCCCAAGAGTCAAGGATTCATTTGTTATCCCCCCCCCCCCCTCCCAGTCCAAACATGGCCTGGAAGGCTGTATTTTAATTTTTTTTTGGGTTTCGTACGTCCAAAACCCCAAAATTAAAATACCGGCTTTCAAGCCATGGCTGGACTTGCCCCCCCCCCCCACCCCACCCCAGGTTCTGACTCATGCGGCAACAGTTTAAAAGGGGGCTGTATCGTGAATGGAGGTCTACACTTTCTCCAGTCAAAAAACATTCAGATAAGCTGTGCACTGGCTGTTCAATAGGTAAATTAATAAACGACATTCATATTCGTATATTTTTGTAAAATATACATTTTGCGACAGCCGCTTATCGATGCCATCACGCGATGTTTTGCACTGTTAGGTTACGCATAAATGTCATGCATTTCCTTTGAAGATACGAGGACTTGAGTTCATTGACTTGGGTTCATATTCACTCAACCTAGATGATTTGGGTTGATTTTTAACCCAACTGATTTTAGTGTTTAATAACACACAAAACAGTACAGGTATTAATTTTGTATATAGGAACAGTCGAGCACCTTCATGTTATAATCACCCCAACATGGGCCACCAACCCCCTACCCCCCGAGTCATTATTTGAAGAAAGGTCGCAGTGACGTAGCTAGACAGTCTTGGTTCGGGGTGTGCCCCCTTTGAATTTCCAACTGTACTCATGTTTGGTTTATCACTGCAGATGACACCCCGTTGCACTCAAAAGACGAATGTTCATTCCAGAGTCAGAAATCACTACATGATTGTTAGATATGGTCACAGCCGGGGCCGGAAATGGGATGGAGAACCCGGAATTTTGGGGGCTCGTGTTTGGCCCAAGAGTCAAGGATTCATGTGTTAGCCCCCCCCCCCCCCCCCCCCCCCCCAGTCCAAACATGGCCTGGAAGGCTGTATTTTAATTTTTTTTTTTTTGGTTTCGTACGTCCAAAACCCCAAAATTAAAGTACCGGCTTTCAAGCCATGGCTGGACTTGCCCCCCCCCCCCCACCCCACCCCAGGTTCTGACTCATGTGGCAACAGTTTAAAAGGGGGCTGTATCGTGAATGGAGGTCTACACTTTCTCCAGTCAAAAAAACATTCAGATAAGCTGTGCACTGGCTGTTCCAATAGGTAAATTAATAAACGACATTCATATTCGTATATTTTTGTAAAATATACATTTTGCGACAGCCGCTTATCGATGCCATCACGCGATGTTTTGCACTGTTAGGTTACGCATAAATGTCATGCATTTCTATTAAAGTTCGACGGAGTTTGACAGAAACGTATTATTTTAGTATAACTGAATGTATACTCTATCATATAAGAATTGAAATGAATTATTTAAGGCATTATCGGAGCATGAATGTGGGACCCTTTGAACTCTTGAGCGACCTTTAACGGCCCATACGTCATAATTTCATTACATTAACCCTTTACCCAATGCAGACGATATCAAAATTTATTTTTTTAAATATCATTTTTTCAAATTTTTCAAAAAATTTCAACAAACCCATATCATGTGACCCCTCGTTGGAACGAGCTCGTCGAGCTCGTTCCAACGAGATGTCACATGATATGGTTTTGTTGAAATTGTTTGAAAAATAATATTTTTCCAACTGCTGAATTTGCATATTACGCGGGCGGATGCGGCCGATTCGTTGGATAAAGGGTTAAGTAGAATGGCTACTAAGTGAATGTGTGGGGTAGACTAATCAATATTTTCAGTGTGCAGCCCCAAGGCTACATGTTGAATATATGATAGGTCTACCCCAAATAATGAATATGGACTCTTCCAATTGCTGCCATTGAACTGGCATGGAAGATTCCACCAGGGTTCAAAGGGTAAAGTTTTGTGAGGTGCGTAGCACTTCATACAAAAATTAACACGTCCATCTCACATTCACACTCCGATAAAGCGACAGATAATTCATTTCAATTATTAAATTCAATTTATGGTGTTTGCTTGTGTTATAATGTGCCCTTCGTGACCGAAGTCTCCGTCATTTAACTTATTGCAGGAATATCATCTTTTACAGATTTCAACAGAGGCCAATGCACGCAGGGGCGGGGAGAGGGTTTGGCCCAGGAGTCCAGGATTCTTGGGTTAGCCCCCCCCCCCCCCCCCCATCCAGTCCAAACATGGCCTGATAGAATGTGTTTTAATTTTTTGGCTTGGTACGTCCTTTCAAAGGATGTACCAAACCAAAATATTAAAATACGGGCTTTCAGGTCATGTTTGGACTAGCCGCCCACCCCAAAGTTCGGCCTCCTTTGTCAACCGTTAAGAAGGGAGCTGTATCGTGAATGGAGTTCTGCACATGATCAGCAGTTGTAATTGTGGACCGCGTGATTCTTGAAGTAATAACTTTATGAAATCAACTTGACGTAATATAGTAATTTCTATCCCAAATGCCGTTAGAAGTCATATAATAATTGATTTAAAAATTTTCTTGAGGGACGACCCCTCCCCCCCCCCCCGCCACCCCACCCCCTATAATCGCTCGTGCCTTCGGAACTTGCATCAGTATCCCGACACTTTTGAAAGAGGCCCGTCACAGAATTAACCCCGCTGTCCAAATTTCCCCACCCCCCGACCCTGAATACACACGCGATCTTGAATACTGAAGAGAATACTCAGTGTGAGCATCCCATGTGAATACTAACTAACAACCCACTTGCAGCCATTACAGTTCAGTTTCACCGTTTGGACAAGCCCATATTTTTTTTTTATTTTGAAAAAGGGCCGGACAAACCAAAAACAATCATACGATAGGAAAATCATTCACTGAGTTACGAAAAACACATCTCAAATAATCATATGCAAGCAATTCGGATATATTTATTGGTGTTTATGTTCACATACTTATGCACAATGGCTAATCGTGATCGTGACAGTTTTGTGGGTGGAGGAAGCTGGAGTACCCGGAGAGAACCACCGAGCATCGACGAGCAGCTGTCAGCTCCTCGACATTCTAACTCTGTTCAAGCTCCGCTCAAGTAGGATTACAGCGGTTGAAGACAGGTGCACCATCCACGTGCAGTACACCTTAGTACACGGCGTCATCGTGCCCCCATGTAGGCAACCGGGATAAAGTGCCTTGCCCAATGACACAACGCGGGTCGTCCCGGGCGGGGATCGAACTCGTGACCTCTAGGATAAGCAATTCGGATATCATTCAAAACAATTTAGTTATAAGCAGTTGAAGAAAGCGGTCACTTGTAACCCCCCCCCCCCCCCCCCCCCCCCCATTATCAGCATCCAATAATGTTTTGACAAAAGCTACTTTTATATGCACGAGTAAGTAGTCTTGTTTATGAACTTAACCCTTTACCTAACGTAACGGGAAAAAAACCAGCCAGCGCTATTCTCAAAAATCGCCAATTAATTTTCATTATTTTTCATTTGATGTCTTTAAAACATAGGTTATGACCCCTCATTGGAACGAGCTCGTCGAGCTCGTTCCAATGATGGGTCACAACCTATGTTTTTGAGACAAAAAATGAAAATAATAGTTATTCAAGAATTTTTTTTTTTACAAGTGTCGTCTGCTTTTCATGTTAGGTGAAGGGTTAAACTTGTTTATTACAAATTAAAATCCTAATCCCTAATCAATCGAAAACACTGCCATTGACTACATGTCCGTCACATGACCCCAACACCCCCACCCCACACCTCCTCCCGTAAAGTTCCTAATTTTATAACAAGTATACACGCATGGGCATACAAATGAGAATTTTGTCTATGTTTTCTGGTCATATCAGTTTAAGGAAACGGCATAGGGTATGATGATGTCTATTTACTATTGAAAGAGATGTGATTTAGTACGTAATTGTGGCGGGGTGGTGAAGGGGAAGGTTATTCCATGCACGGAGGGTTCTGTCGAAAATTTGGTGTTCTGTCGAAATTTGTTTCCTTCGAGTGTTCGTTCAGACTGACTAAAATAATTGGCAGCTGTCGGTTAGAATCGAAACGGTTCGGTCTTTCAACTGTGTGGTGAGACGGAAACGATGTGTGCCAGGGCATGCTACACGTCGATCGATGGTACACTTTCTTTCTACCGCTGCTAATTCTGCTCGTGCCGGGTTGGTAAGTAGACTGCTCGGTGGTTCTTTACGGGTACTCGGCTTCCTCCACCCGTAAAGCTGTCCTACACTATATGACCCTGCTGTTGACGGTAAAACCCAAAACACAAACCCTTTCAACCCGCTATGCATACATTTTTACGTAACGTAAACGTTGACAGTCCGTGAGTGGTCAACACCTGACTGGACAGGACGATCAGTAATAATTTGATCCCACATCCCTACAGTGCTATAGGATTAAATCATCACTGAACCGCCCCACAAATGCAAGACAGACTCTCCTATTTTGCGGTGTACAGTCGTGTATAGTAAGACAATACCAGCATGGTCGCTAGGGTGAGAAGGGTAAAAATTTCAAATGGAGCACGTGATAAAAGTTGATTGTTACTCGAGTCAGCGTGAGAGGGTATAACGATCTGTCTCTTTTGCCCGACTGACAGAAATCAGCGGCGATATACTAATGACACGGCGCATCGCTAATTCCCCACGAAAAGTTTATGGGCTTATTGAATCTGGGATGGCGCCAAGGGGAAAAAGGTGAGTCCCCCCCCCCCCCCACCCCAGGCGGGGAGGTCTAGACCCCGTCTGGAAAACTACCTTCTAAATTGTGGGCTTGCTGGGGGATACCCTAGCCCTTCTGTTGATGAGCATAAGCCCCCCCCCCCCCCCCTCATGTTGGGGAAATCCCGAAGCTATCACTGTGCCCAACCATCAGAAATAGGCAGCATATTATACGCCATTGGTACGATTTTGAAGTGTTAATATGCCTAGTTGGTCATTGGTACAGACGAAGAACTCTGCGATCTGCCTTTTATCATGTTTTTTTTCGACTTTACAACCAAAACAAGAAAAAACAAAATGAAAAGGACAAGTAGAACCCAATTTAATCGAGGTGTGTTTGTTAGAAATTCAATATTTCTTGCAGCGCAAAAAGAACAATTTTTGTTATTATTCAAACTGCAGTGTCGCGTGAAACAAACTCCGCACAGCGGCACAAAAAAGCAGGAATCGATTTTTCGGAATAGTATGGCCTACATTCGACGAGAAAATTATTAGTTTTTCATCCTCCCGCGCTTTTCACATTTCCCACGCTTTTTTGTTTCCCGCTCGTATTGATTCCTGCGGTCTTTCATGCACCTCTTTGAATAATATTACCCCAGATCCAGACAATAATTGCGCGGGTAAAAAAATCGACAAATGTTGCAATAGCTGTGGAACCATGCTAGCTAGGTCATTACTTTTGTCTTTCTCACAGTTTCTTGTTTGGAGTCACGTATACTTTATTTTGTTGGAGCCCAGGTGTCGCGAAAATGGCGTATTGGCTGGGCCACCGAGAGCGAGGACGGCCTCCGCCAGGGCAATGTGTAGAACGGGCGTTATGGACCCTTCGAAGGTTGGGGGGGGGGGCGCTGTGGCTCGGTGGGTTGAGGTGGAGACTGCAAGCCGAGAGGGCCTCGGCAACCGCGTTGTGTCCTTGAGCAAGACACTTCACCCCCACTGCCCACGTGGAAGCACGGTGGCGTTGTGTACTAGGGCGTACTATACGTGGATGTTTGTTGCACCTGTCTTCAACCAATGCTAACCCTGCTTGTGTGGAGTTGGTATGTTGGGGTGCTGACACTTGCTGTCCGTTGCTCGGTGGTTCTCTCCCGGTTCTCCGGCTTCCTCCACCCGTAAAACTGTCATGGTCATGATTAGCATTGTGCAGAAATATGTGACCTTAAACACCAATAAATAAATTAAAAAAATTATGGGTCCTGCGATCGCTGAATGCGCGAAGGGATAAGCGGGGGATCTGGGTGTTCTCCCCCAGAAATCTTACAATTCCTACATTTTCTTGACAACATTTAGTCAATAATTTCCTTATATACAATTTGGGTAATTTATTACCTGTATCTCTCTCTCTCTCTCTCTCTCTCTCTCTCTCTCTCTCTCTCTCTCTCTCTCTCTCTCTCTCTCTCTCTCTCTCTCTCTCTCTCTCTGTGTGTGTGTGTGTGGTGCATTCTTTCTCCAAAGATAATAGTGACCACCACGATACAGGGAAGACTGGTGGAAAACCAAGAAACTGTTTGTTTGTTTTTTTATATGAATGGAACCTGGTCAGTAATGCAACTACGTACTCTTACATGCCCTCAGCCACCCTCTTTTCTCGCCGCTAGTGTCCATCGGGGTGTAAACCTGATTTATCCCGACTATGATGGCTCAAATCCCGACTGATTGATATTCCAACTGCATCATCAAGGCATGCCTTGATGATGCAGTTGGAATATTTTTCCATCGGGATTGTAGTCTAAAAACTCAACGCTTCTTGGACATTTCTTAGTAAATTAAAAATATACACGAAACAGTCGTGTATCATGACATAACTTCTTATTTATATAACACGTAATGTACACAGGGACGCCGGAAGCACGGTAGGCAGTTGCCCCCCTCCCCCACCCTGCCTTCGGATCATGGGCGCGAGAGGTGACAGACAATGCCCTTCCCAGGTTCGTCACTCAATGAAGTAGTAGTAGTAGTAAATTTTATTAACCCTTTACCCAACGTAACGACCAAAGACGGCCAGCCATATTCTCAAAAATCTCCAATTAATTTTCATTATTTTTTTCAATTTTTGGCTCAAAAACATAGGTTATGACCCTTCATTGGAACGAGCTCGTAGAGATCCTTCCAATGAGGGGTCATAACCTTTGTTTTTGAGGCAAAAAAATGAAAAAAAAAAATAATTATTCAAGAATTCTTTTTGTAAGCGTCGTCTGCTTTACATGTTAGGTAAAGGGTTAACGTGATATGTGCTAATATATATTTATTAAAAAGCACTCGGTCCTTTGGACCTATATGTCACCTCTTCATAGAAAAATCAATGATTTATTCTCGAAGTAAAGCTAAAATACACCCCAAATCCTTTCTATGAGCTTTCAAAATTCAATGGGGGAGTTTGGGAGGAGGGTCCCCCACTCTTCTCGGGCCTTCGGTTTTCGAGACATACATGCTTCGGGATGTCAGGTCGGGACTTCTAGTGCGAGTAAATCCCTTTTCCCGGTATCTGACCCCACCCCCACCCCCACTCCCGCCCTGAAGTGCTCTCTGCGACCCTGACTGTACCGGCACTCCAAACTGGTCGTGCTGGGTTCTCAAGAGGCTGAATTGGGTACTGGAGGCCTCCATTTGTATGACCGACTGTGTGTGTGCCAGAAGTCCAAGCAACAAATCTAGCCTCGTAAGAAAGTGCATGATTACAGGCAAGAGTAAACCGATACCCATAAGTATTTATTTACTAGGGTTTAACGACACATTAACAGCCCAGTTCATATCGTGTAGGTGAGTAGTATGTCACGTATGTTTCACCCCTCATTTCGATGATCTCATTTCGATGATTTCATGTGACGTCATAGTCACACGTGACCCAGTGGCGCCCTGGTGTGTTGCCATGGTAACCCGCGTGAGCGGCCATATTGTGACGTCATCCCCATAGTGATACATGGCGTTAGTACGCATGCGCAACGCGTGTTGTTAGGGTGATACGTGTTTCCGTCGTCCATTTTGTATACTGGAGGCTGCCATCTTGGTTCCTATGGTAGCACGTGGTTGCTATGTGACCCAATGGCTTCTAAAGAGACAGGGGTATGTTCGGTGGGTGTGTTCGATTGAATAGGAGTAATTTCCTGGCTTAGAATTCTCCCAGAATCCCTTTTTGGACCCTATCCCATAACGTTTTTTCTCATTAAAAGACACATTCCTTTGGTCATTACCTAGAATTCTCTGCTTCTATCTATAAATGCAATAGTTTTCTTCTATCTGACCCTGTTCCTTTGCTTTGCTCTGGAGTATACTCCAGTAGCGTAGAAGAGCCTATCAGTTGGAACAGCTCTGCCTATTATTACCATATTTAGCTTTTCAGGTCTATTCTTGTTAGTTCTGACCCTAGTCTGAGTACTCTTGTAGTTTCCTTTATCTAGATCCTTTATATAGATTATAACCAACCAATCAGATTGCTTGATTTCCCATAATCTGTATGCGGAGTTATCTCCCTTGTGTATAACAAAAACCCATATCACTTCCAAAGCCAATAAGCGATCGAGCAGTTACTGATAAGTCATTGCTCGAACGCCTCGAAGCCCATCCAGCAAATGAGCTATCGAGCAATTGCTCGTTCGAGTGACTCGCACATATTGCTCGTCGACTCATTTCAGTATTTGAGGATACTAATGACCTGGTATTGTATTATTTGAGGATACCTATCGATGATACCTTTTATGAGATACTTATATGGGGATACTATTACCTGTACCACAAGACATACCTATCCCAAATATCCCTTATAAGCTAAAGAGCCAAGAGAGTAATTGCTCCATGAGCAATTGCTCGAACGACTCGAAGCTCATCGAACAAATGAGCCTTAGAGCAATTGCTCGATCGAGTGACTCGACATACTGCTCGAACGACTCGAATTCCGTCGCGCAAATGAGCTTTGGAGTAATTGCAACATGGCACCACTGGGTCACGTGACTATGACGTCACATGAGATGAGACCATCCAAATGAGGGGTGAAACATACGAGACATACTACTTCGGTGACACTTTTACGGGTGGTGGAAGCCGGAGTACCCGGAGAGAACCACTGAGCAACGACGAGCAGGTGCCAGCTCCCCAACATCGTAACTCCGCAATGCAGCACAGGCATGCAGCGTTAGATTGGCCGAAGACATGCGCACCATCGACTTGCAGCACGCCTGAGTACACGGCGTCATCGAAAACCGGGCCATGTCGCTGCTGGAAGAAATAGATTCACGCCGCGTATTCAGCCAAAACTCAAGGAGTGTCGCCTGAATCCGCGCCTGAACGTATGTCTCACCGTGACGAACCCGCCCGTTTCACTTTTGATGGGGTGGTTCTTATCCTGAAGGGGTCGGTGACTTTTCGTCAAAAAGCATGAATCAACAGGGGTTCACTGAAAACAACAATTTTAATATATATATATAAATAAATATGATAATTTGTGACTTACATGGAATCCAATGAATATGAAAAACAAAACGTCAGTCACCACCTACCCACACAGTATTTGAGTTACCTGCGGGCCCGCATTCTCTCTAGTCGCTGGTTTTCATCCTTCTCGCTGCTGTTTGTTCTTTGGTCCCCTCTTCTTATCACTTATCACTCTTTCACTGCCGTCACACGGCCACTAACTTATTGTCACTTTATTGTCACGCTTTTACTCAACAAGTGACGGAATGTCACTCTACGCCTGCCATCGCACGGCCGATAACGTATTGTCACTTTACTATGTCGCCTTCCCTCTAACAAATTACGGAATGTCACTCTTCTACTGCCGCCGCACGGCAACTAGCTTATTGTCACTTTACTGGACGCTTTTCACTCATGCAGTCTGGGATTAAACTCTCCCCTACGTTTATCTTAGAATAATGTTCATACAGGCAAGCCTACTCTGCCTACAGAGGCTTGCTTTCTGAAAAAGGTAACGTCGTTTACCTAAATGCAAACAGTTCCCTGAGCTCGTACTTCGTGTTTCTGGTCCTATTCTCATATATGGCACACCTTCAGACTGGAATGAATTTTTCGAGAAACCCCCGATTTTTATTTCCATAGACAGAACATTAATTCTCAGTTTAATCTCTTCTCTTGAACTTGGCCGCTTAGATCAATCTTAATTTATTCGCTTTAAAGTTCCTTTGAAAGACACATTTTGGTATCTTTTGACATTCTGTGACAGGCTAGCTGCGTACTATGGGTGTGTGTCCAGAACATATGCGATGTTCTACTTTTACAACAATCACCTATTAACTGGCCATAATTTCACAGATAACGACTTGCTGGAGAATACCGTCTCTCTTACTTTTAATCTTTATCAGATAGCTACTAAATGGGTTCGTTCTCCAGACCCGCGGTAATGGACATAAAATTTCACGCTCAGTTAACAGCGCTTGAATTATTGCTGGTCTGTTTAAGTTACAAATCGGTTTTTGGAGTTCATCATACACCTATCTTTACGCTTTATATTTAGCCCAGTGAGTAAGATTATCGAAAATATATACACTTTTAAACCAAAAAATCTCAACTTTTGGCTATAACCTTGACAGCCCCCATGAGTAGTAGTGTATGTTCCCCTACAGGTCTATTCTGGGGGACCTCGGTGGGGGACCTCGGAAGTGACGTCATGTCACGTGACGTAGTGGCGCCATGTTTGGTTGTCATGGTAACCCGCGTGAGCGGCCATGTTGTGACGTCATCTCCATAGTGATATGTGGTGGTAGTATGCATGCGCAGCGCGTGTTGTTAGGGTGATACGTGTTTCCGTCGTCCATTTTGTATACTGGAGGCCGCCATCTTGGTTTCTATGGTAGCACGTGATTGCTATGTTACCTAAGGCCTACAACAGGACAGGGGTATATTTTGGGGGTATGTTCGATTAAATCGGAGTAAATCAAATTACCACAAACAACCCGACAATCCTTCCAAATCACCAAAATCCACCCCGAATCACCGAAATTGACTTTATTTCCCCAATTTATCGGCTTAGAACGTAGTGCTATAGTACTAAGGGGTACAAGGGGTGCGTTCGATTGAACAGGAGTAATGTTCTGGCTTAGAATTTTCCCAGAATCCCTTTTTGGATCATTATCCCGTGACGTTTTTCCCAATAAGAATAGCACGTAGTGCTATAGGGCAAATTTACCCAGAATTCTCTGCTTCTATCTATATAAACAACAGTTTTCGTCTATCTGGCCATGTTCCTTTGTTCTAGAGTATACTCCAGTAGCGTAGAAGAGCCTATCATATGGAACAGCTTTGCTTATTATTACTATAATTAGCTATTCTAGTCTATTCTTGTTAGTTCTGACCCTATTCCATAAGCTGTATGCAGAGTTATCTCCCTTCTGTATAATAAAAACCTATATCCAATGGCCATATGCCATGGAATCCCATTTTTGGGAAACACCCGTGGCTATGGAATCCCTTTTTTGTCGTATGAGGCTTTTACATAGCCCTCAATGGTCCTCATAACCTCAAAATTCAATGAGGCTATGAGGGATAATAAATGAGGACTCATTGAGGGCTTTTACATAGCCCTCATGGCCTCATACGACACAAAAAGGGATTCTCCTAAAGGTATCCTCGATAGGTATCCTCGAATAATACAATACCAGGCCATAGGTATCCTCAAATACTGAAATGAGGCTAAGAGTCGTAGTAAATTATACCTCATTGAGGGATTTTTAATGGTCCTCATAACCTCAAAATTCAATGAGGCTATGAGGGATAATAAATGAGGACTCATTGAGGGCTTTTACATAGCCCTCATGGCCTCATACGACAAAAAAGGGATTCCATAGCCACGGGTGTTTCCCAAAAATGGGATTCCATGGGATATGGCCATTGGATATAGGTTTTTATTATACAGAAGGGAGATAACTCTGCATACAGCTTATGGGAAATCAAGCAATCTGATTGGTTATAAATGATCTAGATATATGAAACAACGAGAGTACTTGGAATAGGATCAGAACTAACAAGAATAGACTAGAATAGCTAATTATAGTAATAATAAACAAAGCTGTTCCATATGATAGGCTCTTCTACGCTACTGGAGTATATTCTAGAACAAAGGAACATGGTCAGATAGACGAAAACTGTTGTTTATATAGATAGAAGCAGAGAATTCTGGGTAAATTTGCCCTATAGCACTACGTGCTACTCTTATTGGGAAAAATGTCACGGGATAATGATCCAAAATGGGATTCTGGGAAAATTCTAAGCCAGAACATTACTCCTGTTCAATCGAACGCACCCCTTGTACCCCTTAGTACTATAGCACTACGTGCTAAGCCGATAAATTGGGGAAATAAAGTCAATTTCGGTGATTCGGGGTGGATTTTGGTGATTTGGAAGGATTGTCGGGTTGTTTGTGGTAATTTGATTTACTCCGACTTAATCGAACATACCCCCAAAATATACCCCTGTCCTGTTGTAGGCCTTAGGTAACATAGCAATCACGTGCTACCATAGAAACCAAGATGGCGGCCTCCAGTATACAAAATGGACGACGGAAACACGTATCACCCTAACAACACGCGCTGCGCATGCGTACTACCACTACGCATCACTATGGAGATGACGTCACAACATGGCCGCTCACGCGGGTTACCATGACAACCAAACATGGCGTCACTACGTCACGTGGCATGACGTCACTTCCGAGGTCCCCCACCGAGGTCCCCCAGAATAGACCTGTAGGGGAACATACACTACTACTCCCATGTGGACAATCGGGGTGAAGTGCCTTGCCCAGGACACAACGCGAGAGTCCGAATCGATCACTCAGACGATACCCAGAAGACTCCAATCCAAAGCAAAATGTCCCGACTGGAAAAATTTATTGGGGGCGGGGTGCACACCCAACCTGTTCCCCGCCCATAGCCTCTGTATTCGAGTCCACCTTTTTAACAGTCTTGCTCTCCTCTCCTTGGCCACAATGATGCCTATTGATGGTCTTGACACAATAGATTCGATGTGAACGTTCTGAGCGTTGAGTCAAAATTAAATTGAGTGCTTGTGCATTCCTTATCTGACTTTGGATTGAGGCAAAAGCTGGTTAGAGCACGCAAAGGGCGCCCATTCTTTATTGGGGGTCAGGATGACCTCCCTCGGGAAATGTATTAACATTTCAAGCCCATGAGAATGAATTTGTTGCCCCAATGCTCATTTTAGGGAATTTAAATGAGTGAATTTCGTTGAATGAAATAAAATCCGCTGTTTTTGTACAGTAGTACTAGTGGACCTTAAGCCATGTTTACCTAGTCCAAACTTGGACTCAATGGCCGTAACATAATTTTTGTTGGGGTGTGTCCAATGGACGCACCACACCAAAAAAATTATATTACAACCTTTGGGTCCAAGTTTGGGACTAATGTTTACCATGAGAGGACCCTTTGAATTTTTTTTCTCTATCCCCTCCCCCCCCCCCCTCCCCATCTTGGTACATCTTTGATGGGGGCGAGGTGGCGTTGCGGTAACCTGTTCTCGTCAGGTCACCGAAGTTAAGCAACGTCGAGCCCAGTTATAGTCCTTGGATGGGTGACCGTCTGATCGATCGATTCGGACTCCCGCGTTGTGTCTTTGGAAAAGGCACTTAACCCCGATTGTCCACATGGGGGCATGGTGTCTTCAATCAATCTAACCCTGCCTGTGCTGCAGTGCGGAGTTACGATGTTGGGGAGGTGGCAGCTGCTCGTCGTTGCTCGGTGGTTCTCTCCGGGCACTCCGGCTTCCTCCACCCGTAAAACTGTCACCGACACGTTATGACCTTCGCTGATAAAGTGTCGTTAAACCTTAATAAATAAATAAATAAATAAATAAATAAATACATCCTTGATGCATACAGTTGGGTGAAAATTGCCGCGATTGGGTTACATGCGTTGATTGCATGTTAGCGTCTCTATTGATACAAGTCTTGGCACATGAATTCACAAAGTTATCAAGGTAGACATTTTAGGAAATAATTTCCTAATCGTTTCAAGGAAGAAAGATTTCACAAAAGACAGAAATATAGCAGAATAGCTATCAACGATGAGAGTGACAACCAATAATTGGGTGGTCTTAATTGGGCGCTGTAGGTTGCGTCGTCTTTATTGAATGTCCTTTATTACGGCCGATAATAAATAGCTCATTCTTTTCAGATTTCAGTATAGTCTATTATTTCACCCCACAAAATTATGAATGTCACTCAGAGTAATTGATTGTTTCATAAATATTTTATCCTGGTACTTCTATGATTCTTTATGTATGCAGCATCAGCTTGTAGGGTGCTTATGCACCATCTTTCGAAATCCGGGGTATGCACGTACCTGCGAACATCTGATCGAAGGTGCACACTTACTGACGAGATAGGGGGCGCGGTGGCTCAGTAGGTAGAGGTGCATACTGCAAGCCGAGAGGTCCTCGGTTCGAATCCCACCTGCGGCAACCGCGTTATGTCCTTGTTTAAGACACTTCACCCCCATTGCCCACGTGGGGTCACGGTGGCTTTGTGTACTAAGGCGTGCAGCACGTCGATGGTGCACCTGTCTTCAACCTGCTTGTGTGGAGTTCGTTGGGGAGCTGACAGTTGCTCGCCGTTGCTCACTGGTTTACTCCGGGTACTCCAGCTTCCTCCACCCGTAAAACTGTCGTGGTCATGATTTCCCATTGTGCAAAAATATGTGACCTTAAACACCAACTTGGAGTAGAGTACACGCTACACTGGATCGGAGGGGGGGGGGGCGGTTGCTCATTTGTTGGCGCATTGGACTTCGGCTTTAAGGTAGGCGATTCATTCCGACCGGCATCATCTGCGTTGTGTCCTTTTTTTTCTAGGGCACTGTTACCAGCGCCTCAGGGCTCCAATGGTTAAAGGCACTTTGCAGTCTGCGCCTTTGCGAGACATGTACATATGAAAAATGAAATTCAACCATTATGCAATATCACCTGTAATATGATCCTTCAATTCTTCAAGAGCAGAAGAAATGCTATGGCTACTTAATGGAGTGACACATTGTATAAACCCTCCACATAACATGTAAATAACCATTTATTATTAATTCAGTATCTTCAAGACTTAACATTATTGTTCTGTACTGTTAGTTCTGTAACATGCAATCTGCCTTGTTTTTGGTGTTTTTGCAATAAACTATCTATCTTTCTGTCTGTGGATTAATCCATATATATATTCTCATAAGTACACTATATATATATTTCTATACAATACATTATTTTAATGCTTATTTAAATAATATGTCAAGTTGTGAGTAGAATTCTTCAGGAGACCCGCAAAATGGATATAGGGCTATGTACTGCGGCATAGTGCCTATCGTACCAGGGTTAGGCTGTCAGCTGAAGTGGGGTGAAAGATTGAAGTGCCGGAGGGTGCCCTGTCCCGAGTACCTAAAAGCCTAGGTGCCCAGCCATGGGTTAATACTGCACTGTCGCCCATGTGAGGGTACGGTGGTAGGGCCCTGCGGATCACATATCTTCGATTCGATGATGTAGCTAGAATATTACCCAGTAAATGAGTGAATGAATTGTCTGTACTGTGAGATGCACGGGACTAGCCGCTAGAAACAGTTCATCGACTTGGCGTCTAAAGTTTTTTTCTCGATGGTTTCCGATAGTTTAGACATCCCACATCAGTACTCCGTCGGCTGGCTTCCTGTCAGCCTTGAGGAATTTTAAATATTAGGCCCGAATAACATGGCCGCAAAAATGACCGAAAAAAATCACGCTTCAAACATTTGAAAGATTTAGCGCGAAATTCATCACCCAAACTGGTGTAGAACCAACCCGTAATATTTCCTGACCGACACAATGTTGCGGAAACGCGGAAATCGTTACATAAAGAGCGTTAATTATGCTAGATATGGCCCTAGAGATGAAAGAAAGCTCTGCCTCAAGACATCCTCGAACCTTTCATGAAAGGGAATCATGTTATGAGACATATAGATGGAATTTGAAATGGAATTTGGAGCGACATGTACATTGAAACCAGATTCATGCGTTATGGACATGGTAAATCTGGAATTGTCGGTATCACTTTGAAACCACAAACCCTCAAAGTCTGGGCTCCCAGTCTTCATACGTGCGGCCGTTTAGTGGGTGACGTTTCTCGATTGAGGGATTCGGTGTGAATTCGAGTTTAAATCAGTTTCACAAAGAAGAAGCCAAGAATAGAATCGCCGCTGATAAACTTGATCGAGATGGCCTCAGGAGCAAACTGGGCATAGTTATCAGTCCCTTGAATCCGAAGCAACATCCGAGCGAAGTCGTGAATATGACCACTGGTAGGATTTGTGCCAGCATCCGTAAATGTTTACAACTCTATAGCTCTGGGTCAAGAGGAGATGGTTGAGTTCGAGAGACCAGTCGGGTTTTATGACACAATTTCCATAGTGGTGACAATGTCCGTCATGAATTAAGAAGGTTATACAAGTAGGTGACACTCACGTTTATGATTGCAACTTGATTTATTCAAGGGTAATGGGTCTTCAGTCGAGTATGAGAGATATTGACATCAAGAAAGTGGTCTCTTATGAGCTGGAGGCAGTTCCAACTACACTATTCAATGAACCTGATGATTTGTGGATACCCACAGTGGCGTAGGGGATGGGCCCGCATGGCCCGCATTGCGGGGGGGGGCGGCTAGAAGGGGGGGGGGGCTGTCTTGAAGGACGTCCCAACACTGGAAGAAAGAGGGAAATGGAGAGAGAGAGGGCGAGACTGTGTACCAAATACACATAATTTCAAACTCTCACTTCCACGCGACGTACTCTTTGTAGTCTATGCATTATTCTTTTAACCCTTTACCTAACCTAACGACCAAAACCGGCCAGCGATATTCTCAAAAATCGCCAATTAATTTTCATTATTTTTTCATTTTTTGTCTCAAAAACATAGGTTATGACCCCTCGTTGGAACGAGCTCGTCGAACTCGTTCCAACGAGGGGTCATAACCTATGTTTTTGAGACAAAAAATGAAAAACATTAGTTATTCAAGAATTATTTTTGCAAGTGTCGTCTGCTTTTCGGGTTAGGTAAAGGGTTAAGTGAACGCTACATCATTGTAACTGATAGAGGTGAGAAATGAACAATATACATACATGGTGCCTCTCAAGTCACACATGTTGGGTGTGCATGTGTGCATCGTTGGATGGTGGGGATGAAACTTGAAACATGTAATGAAAAAATCTGCAGAGTCGTACTTTTATCGTACTTTTATAATCGATCCTGTAGACTGTACCTTCATTTAATTTATGGCGTATGTACCACGTGAATTCCTGTATGCTGTGCACGGTAACAACACTAAATTTGCTCCCGTTTTAAAGGCATCCACCATTATGAAAGGGCCCCCGTGTCTATCTCGCGGGGGGGGGGGGGGGGGGCACAAGATTTTCCGCTACGCCACTGGATACCCAAATCGAAGTTAGACCTAAAAACACGAACTGTGTGAACAATATCAGCAAGGAAATCTACACCGACAGGCTTAGATGTTTGCACGGTAATTAATGGGTATGCCTTACCCTGGATTCCTCTCTGACCAGTACCGAATATACTTCGCAACCCTATTCTGCTGAATTTCGTTGAAAACTTTCAAGAATCTGTGAAACAGAAGTTGTTGTTGGGCGACGTTTATCTTATTTTCTACAGGTACAACGAGTTCAGCACGAAAAGGTGTACAAGGACTCACAGGAGTGCTAAAAGCTGTTAACGAGAATTCAGGTTGATCGCAACATCAGTATTGCCGACTCGGAAACTTATGCTGACCGTCATTGAGAATAAAAGGCAGCTCATCAGTATAATTTGTCACTATTTCAAGTGACATTAGAGTTTTGGTGGTGAGAGTACTAAAGGTCACAAACTTGTCGTTACTGCCCAAGACAACGTTCCAACTAAAATTAACAAAGGTGTCCTCATAAAAAGGCGTGACATGCAAACCTGTCACAAAGAAGCTGAAAATATTATAGTTCAACAGGCAGTGAAACTTGCTATGGATGACAAAAAGCAGGTTGTCGTCGTTGTCGCTCATGCTATCTCTGAGTGTGATGCCGTCAACGGGTGCATTGGAATAGGTAAAGGCCGTGTCCTTAAAGTTTTGAAAGAGGTTTGTATATCGCTAGAGTCAGTTGGAAAAGTTGATGCTCCTTGGGACGACGTCTTGTGTGATGCTACACAGTTCACGGTTGCCTGTTATGGGTGTCCTACATCCAAACCAATGTCTGATGCGAGAGTCAGTAGTTGGACATCCAAAGTAGGACGGCCAGGAGCAAGAAAAGCCCATAAACTAAAATAGTACTGTGTCGTTTGCAGAGAACGACAAACGAGGCCACACGCAAGCGTGCATTTGGAAACAATGCATTGCATTCGGACCCACCCGAAATATATAGGTTTGTTAGCGATGATAAGGCAAAGTCACTTCACCCATTGACTCTGCCTCACAATATATCGCAAGCGTCTGACAATATCTTAGAACTGATTCGATGCTCATTTTCCAGCAAACTACTATGTAAGACGTCAATGTGCAGCTGTGTTGACTCACTGTTAGCAAGCAATGTTTTCTGTACTTGCTAAGCAACAGTTGAGTTCTGTAACGAATAGACGAGCGGGGCTACCGGCGAGTCTGCTGAAAATGAAGACTAATCATCAGTGGCGGCGCCAGAAATGTTTTTGTGGGGGGCAACTAGGGGGGCAGACTCCCATGAAGGGGGGCAAATACGTAAAGGATCATATCATTACTTTGTTATGAGGTAGTCCAAACTTGGACCCAAAGTCCGTAATATACTTTTTTGGTTTGGTACGTCCTGTGGACGTACCAAACCAAAAAATTATATTACGGACTTTGGGTCCAAGTTTCGACTGAATGTAATGGTAATTAGCGGTCCTCCTTTCAAAAAATCCTGGATCCGCGTCTGGTGGGTCTGTGCGTGAGAGAGAGAGAGAGACTCATAATGCCCGTCTGTCATAATGCGAAATCCATGATTTTTTTAGACAAGGGATATGGATAGACACGCCTTTGTTGGCTCATAACTTAATTATAACTTATAAGTATCTGCATCCGAGTCTTTAAATCTCTACTGCCTGGATGTGTTCATCAGCTAGCCTGAGGCTTTGGGCTAAGTGTGTATGGGAAATTATTGGGAATAAAAAAAGAGAGGGGTGTGTGTGTGTGTGAGAGAGAGAGTGACTGAATGTGTTTGTGTGTGAGGGTGGATGGAAATGCATGCGAGATGGTTGGGGGGCAACTGGGGGGGGGGGGCAAAGCCTTCGTTTGGGGGGGGGGGCAAAATACAGCACTTCAAGTGTAGTTTTTAACACTTTAGTTTTTAGCGTGTTGGAACTCGGGGGACGTTATGTTATACTCCCAGTCAGTCAGTCATACAAGCAGATTTCTACGGTACCCGATTCGTGGTGTTGAGGATCTAGCATGACCAATTTGGAATATGTGGCGTCCTAATTATAAATAATGAATTGGGTGCACGCTAAAAACTAAAGTGTTAAAAACTACTACACTTGAAGTGCTGTATTTAACACTTACTAAGTGCTGAACTAGCACTTTGTTCAAGTGTAGATATCCCAGAACTTGACAGGTGTTACAATAATACCACTTGACAAGTGTAATGTCGCGACACTTAAAAGGAAACAACGCAGATGACGAGGATCAGGCTCGAACTCTCGAGCCTGATCCGCGTCATCTGCGTTGTGTCCTTTTAATTATGTACCCACCAAGCGCAAATCAAATTATGGACGATTCTGGAAGAACCACCAATGCTAGACACATGGGAAGTGCCATGCATTCAAGTTTCAGATGTCTGATGATTGTAATGTCTAAGTGCTTAAAGCATTTCACTTTGAGTGTTAAAATCAAACCCTAAGAGTTAGAATGGGTTTAACAGCTTGAAAGTGTCAGTTTTAACACTTTAGTTTTTAGTGTGTGTGGCGTCCTAATTATAAATAATGAATTGGGTGCGGTATGCGTCACGACTACTACAAATATTTATAAAAAAAAAAAATAGGGAGCTCGGTGGATCAGTGCCTACGGCATTGAACTTCAAACCGAAAGCATTTCATTCTACTGACTTAGAGATTTCGGTGATTGCAACACTCCTGTCATTTACCTAAATATGAGAATCACATTAACTCAGTTTGCAACAGATTCTTGCATTACCATATCATGTTTCAGCCAGAGGCCCCGTTCAACTAAGGCCCCACATGCCATCCCTCTCAGCAGGTGTACACCACACAAGCAGCGAACTGCCAGTGTTTTTGTATTGATTTCTAGGATATTGCATTTTGTGTTCAAGCTGACTTTATTTCTTTTCTATATCTTTTTTTATCATTCTCTTTATTTCTTCTCTCCTTCTTCTGCATGGCAAGTTTAAACAATCTCACACATCGTCAGCTATGGGGGTTTGACTCTCACTGAACTGTTTTCATATTCGGATAGAGCCAACCTTAGTCCCATACCTGCCCCACCATCTGCCCCTTCTCCCAGTCAATGTGGATTATACGCTTCTGCGTTAGTGGTTACTTGTGTGTGTGTGTGTGTGTGTGTGTGTTAAAACGTATTGTCTCAAACCTGTCGTGGAAATGGCATCGACCCGTGTGACCATGAGTCATCATGCCCTCGTGTCTGGTGCCTTGGTTCAGCGAGGGGCAGTGGGTGATCGATCTAATTAGGCGGGCTGCTTACTAAATTTCTTCTGCCTCCAAGGTGACGATTCGTGAGTCTAGCTATTTATCCTAACCATCTTCTTGTGTCTGTTTATCGAAGAGTTAGGGAGACAACCCAAATAAGCTCTAAGCTTTCTGTCGAATCCCTCCTTTAAAATGTATCTTCTTTATTCTTATGCTGTGTAATATTGTATAATACTAAGTTTTGTACAAGTATTCCATTTTGTATACACCAAATGTAATATGTTTCAATAAATATTGTTTAAACTAACTAAACCGAAAGGTCCACGGTTCGATCCCCGCCAGGGGTAACTGCATTTTGTCTCTGGGAAAAGCACTTTGTCCCGACTGTCCACGTGGTGGCACGGTGGCGCTGTGTACTAAGGCGTACTGCACGTCGATGGAGTACTTGTCTTCAACCAATGCTAACCGGCTACCCTGCTTGTGCGGAGTTAGTATGTTGGGAGTCTGACAGCTGCTCGTCGTTGCTAGGTGGTTTTCTCCGGGTACTTCAGCTTCCCCCAACCGTAAAACTGCCCGACACGAAGTGACCCTCCTTGTCAAAAATATCGTTGACCCCAATAAATACATTTCCTGGGATTTTGTATAACCCCGACTGACTAATATTCCAACTACATCATCAAGTTATGCCTTCAACGAAGGCATAACTTGATGATGTCATTGGAGTATTTCATCAAACGGGAGTTATGCCATCGCAGTCGGGATAAATCAAGTTCTCAGCCCCGGCTTCCATCCACACCCCCACTCCACCCGCCTTTTCAGTCGCCTTCCTGATGCTCTCGAAGGTGGTTCTCGATCTTCACGTCATTGTTTGTTGGGCACCGGACTTCCAACCAAACAACAATGTGGGCTTCATCGCTTCTTTTATTTGTCGTCTCTCCGTATGCTCTCTCCATAAAAGTTCTTTTTATTCCAGATCAGAAACCAACCTGCACCCTACATTTCTGGAGAAATAAAGGACGACAAAGGAAGACTTCAGATACGGTAGACTAGTTCCCTGCTGATAGATTTACTGTCAACAGGATAACCTAGATTGTGTGTAACACATATTATGCAATGTCCTTTTAGATCGATTTTATTAAATTCCATCAGATGCACCAGTTGTTCACGGTGCACGGGGTAATGCACCAGTTTGCAGTAGAATCTTTTTTCTTTTAATCTTGGAACGCGGCAAGATTAATCCCGGATTTTATCGATCAAAATGCGTTGCAGTAAAGCAGAATAGCGCGAATTAGAGTACAAATGAAGAATTCCGTGTAATTCAATTGGTTTCGTTCCATTCAGTTTTGCACAGTTAAAACGTAGCTCACTCAGAATTACAACAGCAAAGTCAACTAATCAAATGTGGATCACATATCATCAGGGGTGTCTCCAAGATGACTGATGATTGGGGGGGGGATATTTATTTATTTATTCATTTATTTGTTTATTTATTTATTGGGGGGTTTAACAACACTTTCGACAAACCAGGCTCACCTCGTGACGGACAGTTTTACAGGTGGAGGAAGTTGGAGTACCCGGAGAGAACCACCGATCAGGGGCGAGCAACTGCCAGACTCCTCAATGCACTAACTCCACACAAGCAGGGTAGCATGGGTTGAAGACAAGCGCACTATCGACGTGCAGTACGCCTTAGTACATTTCATTTGTCGTCTCTACACGTGGGCAATCGGGATTAAGTGTCTTTTCCAAGGACACAACGCAGTTACCCCTGCCGGGGATCGAATCTTGGATCTTTCGATTCGAAGTCCAATGCCGTAACCACTGAGCCACCGCCTCCCTGTGGGAGGGGGTTGGTATAAACCTCATTTGTGCCGACTGTGATGGCTCAAGTCCCGAATGATAAAATATTCCAATTACATCATCAAGGCATGTCTTCGTTGAAGGCATGCCTTGATGATGTAGTTGGAATATTATCCAGTCGGGATTATAGATAATTAAATTCAGATTTCTTGAAAATTTATTTGTGGAGAAATACATCTAGTTGTGGTAGACGTTATTAGTGCTATTGCTAGTGTCTTGTTTAATAAGCTCATGCTGTAATCTAGATTGTCATGTTGATCCCCCCAACAGCCCGAATCTGGTATCACATATCTCCATTTGTTTCGCCGACTGTGCGTGTGTGTGTGTGTATAAAATAAGACCTAGTATCAAATCTAATCTCATAAGAAAGTACAAGATTACTATACTACTTGCAAAGGCGAATCAATACCTGTGACTTCTATCCTGACGAATGGAACTCCAACTAGGAATTTTAATACAATTCGGGTCACTGCTCTGTTCTGGTACCTTATCGAAAGCCAGTGTTGAAATGCGAACATGACACCGTTTTAGATTTAACTATGATTCTGAAATAATCCTGGTCAGTGTTCAGTAATGTAAGCTATTGAGTAGTTCAGCTCTCCTGGCCGTGGGAAAGTGTCGGCGAATTGCGAAGATAGGTGCTATTGAAGGGTTGGAGGGGAGAGAAACGCCATGAAGGCACCAAATAAGACTGGATCAGCCCTGTTGTCGTCCAGACGCACGGCGTGTAGTTTGTAGAGGACAGTTAGCTGGAATGATGTGTTAAGTGTGATGGAAATGACTGAATTACGAGCGAATCACGACCAGCATATACGTCTCAGAACCCTTCACCTTCAGGCTTGTTAAGTCAGAACCGATCACAGACTCTGTGCTATACATTTTGTGACAGGATAAAGTGATCTACGAATCAGACTCGATGGTACACGTTACGCAATGGCGAAGTACAATTCAGAAGACTCAGTATAGTTTTAGATCCGAATCATGAATAGTGATATAGACTTCGCTGCATAGAAAACAAATGACTTCTGCGGAGCGGGTAACACAACGTATTATTCCATATTTTGTATGTATTATTTACTCTATAGCAATATACTCATCATATCGATTTTATATGTACAACGAGTCTTTTCTTGATTTGCCCGAATAAATTCATAGAAACCGCAGAGATCAAGACCCAACCACCCCTTTAGTCGTCCAGGCTCTACTCTGTGATAAGCAATGCAAGTCTAGGGGGACAGGCCTGGTCAACTCGAAGGGTTAACACTGTCTTTCACCTGACAATTCTGGGGGCTCGTCCGGGATGGTCTAGAACGGTAAAGGGCAGTGATAGAGAAGACTCTCAGGAGGCTGTAGGGTTGTTTGACGTACAGTGTGGTCGTATCCAAGTTTGAGTCGTCGAAGTGTAGCTCAAAATACCTGGGGTGCATAGGTGTCTCTCCACATTAATATGCATAAGGGTTTGTAAAACGTTCTAATACGGGGATATTTTGAAGTTGCTTAAATAGTAAGAGTTGTAATTAAGTGCTTAAGTTGTTGTAACCAGACTATAGCCCGGGGTCGGGTTGAGCTGAGTAACTCAAGAAAGCGAACGCAAAAAAATATATCGTTGTTTGTTTGAAAAGTTATAGTTTTTCAGCTCTGGTTGTTGTGGGCTGACGACGGAGCAGTGACCTCACGAAAAATCAAAAAATAAACAAAACTAATCGCTCAGCCATGGATATAAATGTGTGGCTTTCCGCTGGTAAGGAGTTGGGGTATAAAGGGCAGGACTTGCGTGATTTTGTCGATAGGAAAGAAAAGGAGTATGCAGAAAAGGAAGAGCGTGAGTTGAGAGCACAAGTTGAGCGAAGGCGAGAAGAATCGGCTTTTAAGCGAGAGGCTGATGAGCGCAAGCGAGAGGCTGATGAGCGCAAGCGAGAGGCTGATGAGCGCAAACGAGAGGCTGATGAGCGTGAGCTTGAATTGCTGAGGCTGGGGTTAGAAGTTGCTACACGGGAAGGAGCCTGGAGTGAGTCCGTCCCGCAGAACAGAGGCTTAAGACCCAAGCTGCCCAAATTTGATGAACAACAAGATGATATGGACCAATTTCTGCAGAGATTTGCGGTTTTTGCAAAAAGCGCAGGTTGGCCAGAGGACAGCTGGGCTGTTAATTTGAGTCCCTTGTTGACCGGCATGGGATTGTCGGTCTATACTAGTATGCCGCCGAGCGAGGTTAAAAATTACACAGCACTCAAAAAGGAACTGCTGCAGAGATATGAGTTGACGGAAGACGGCTTCCGAAAGAAATTTAGAGAAACAAAATTCGAGAAGGGCGAGACCGTATTCCAGTTTGTGGCTAGGCTGACGAGATACTTCACCAGGTGGCAAGACCTAGCCGAAATTGATAACACGTTCGAAGCGCTCAACGATTTACTGATAAGAGGACAATTCATGTCGACATGTTCTTCAGATATGGCCGTTTCCCTGAAAGAAAGGCGACCGAAAAGTGTCAAGGAAATGACGCAGCTGGCGCAGTATTACAAAGAAGCACACAGTTGTGACAGCAGTGGACTGAGGTCCCACAAAGGTGTGGCGCAGAACGTTAACAGGGTGGCGCCACGACCGAAGCCACAGGAAACGCAGAACCGAGGGGAAGGCACGAAATGCTTTATTTGTGGGAAAAGGGGCCACATCGCGAGGGTTTGTAGGACCAAGGTCGAACCTGGAGCTACCGACTGGAGAAGAGCTTCATTCCAGCCAAGGAAAAGGTGGGATGACACAGCAGGTAACTGGCGCCGCCGAGGCAACACAGAGGGCGACCAGCTGGGTAAAGCAGCAGCTATGTGCGAGGGTGTTAATGTGGAGCAAACTCCCATAGAGGATTGCATCAAGGATGGGAAGTTAACCCTTGCAGACGGTAGATCTCTACCAATAATAAGTGGCAGTGTCTACGTTGGGCCGGAGAGGAAGACAGATTATGGCAATTGTGTAAGCCAAGGCTATATTGGAGAGAGAAAGATACAAGTACTGAGGGACACTGGCTGCACAGGCGCTGCTGTAAAGAAAGATTTGGTAGACCCTGTCCAGTTAACAGGGAAGAATTATTCATGTATCCTGATAGATGGAACAATCAGAGTGTTCCCATTAGCAGAAATAACGGTTGACACGCCGTACTACAAGGGTGTATTAACGGCGATGTGCGTGAGAGACCCAATCTTCGATCTAGTGGTCGGCAATGTTCCAGGTGCGAAGCTGGAGCCAGACAAATGCTGGCGGAAGGAGACGCCATTGGCAGTGGCAGCAGCGACAACTAGAGGACAAGCGGAAAGAGAGAAGCGTCCAATAAAACCACTGAAAGTGTCGACTGAGATGATTGGGCAGGTAGACCTGAAAGGGTTGATAAAGGCACAGAAAGAAGATGGCAGTTTGGAGAAGCTTTGGAAATTGGTTGACACAGGAGAAGAAGTAGCGACAAGGGGCGATGGGGTTTACAGGATGGAAATCCATAAAGGTGTCCTATATCGAATTTTTGAGCGGAAGCAGAGAAACTCAACAACTCATGTGAATCAGATAGTCGTTCCCGCCAAATACAGGGGTCAAATAATGACTCTCGCACACGAGGCAATCATGGGCGGACACATGGGAGCGAAGAAGACTGTGGATAGGATCACCAGTAGTTTCCACTGGCCAGGTATAACAAGTGACGTTACAAGGTTCTGTAGATCGTGTGATGCTTGCCAAAAGACGGTTCCAAAGGGGCGAATACGCCCTGTTCCTTTAGGGGAGATGCCATTGATGGAGGAACCCTTCCAAAGGGTCGCAGTCGATTTGATAGGTCCTATTACCCCTATCTCAGGAAGCAAGAATTGGTTTATTCTAACCGTGGTGGACTATGCGACGAGATACCCCGAAGCTGTGGCTTTGCCCAGCATAGAAACCGAAAGAGTTGCAGAAGCGCTTTTAACAGTTTTTTGCCGCGTTGGTTTCCCAAAGGAAATTCTAAGTGACCGTGGCAGCCAGTTCACCTCAGATCTTATGCGAGAAGTTTGCTGATTGGTGTCAATCAAGCAACTATTCACCACACCCTACAACCCAAAATGCAATGGGTTATGCGAGCGCATAAATGGTGTTTTAAAAAGCATGCTAAAGAAGATGTACCAGGAACGACCAGCTGACTGGGACAGGTACCTCCCAGCAGTACTGTTTGCTTATAGAGAAGTACCTCAGTCCAGTACGGGGTTTTCCCCCTTTGAAATGCTCTATGGGCGTAGTGTGAGAGGGCCAATGGAAGTATTAAAGGGGCTGTGGACGGAGAGTGATACCACAGAAGTACGAAACACATACCAATATGTGTTAGCGCTACGAAATAAGTAAGAAGAAACTTGCCTGATTGCCCGAGCCAGCTTGGAGGAAGCGCAGGAGCGTCAGAAGCACTATTATGACCGACGCACTAAAGAAAGAAATTTCAAGGTGGGACAGAAAGTCACTGTTCTGCTGCCCACTAGCCAAAACAAATTGTTATTACAGTGGAAAGGCCCTTATGAAATTGTTGAGTGCATTAACAAAATGGATTACAAAGTAAATGTGGATGGGAAAACCAAAATATATCATGCAAACTTATTGCGCAGCTACGAAGAAAGGCAGACTGAGGTACCTGAAGGAGATAATGCAGTGTCGGCGGGCATAGCTGTAATCGAAATGGAGCAGCATGATGATGTGGGAATAGCCGACGATGATGCACTCCTTCATCTTGGAGAGGTAGCCGGTATGGAGACGTACCATGACGTCAACATTAGCGAAGAACTCACAACAGTACAACGGAAGGAAGTGGAGCGATTGCTCCATGAGTTCAGAGATGTGTTTTTGGACACGCCCGGTACTACAGATCTGGTGGAGCATAAAATTGAACTGAATACCTCCGAACCTATAAGAGTGAGACCATACACGGTACCCTATGCAAAGAGGGCAGACATTGCAGATGAAGTACGCAAGATGTTGGATGCGGGGGTTATTGAAAAAGCTAACTCGCCCTACAATTCTCCCGTCGTCTTGGTTCGAAAGAAGGACAACACAGTGCGGTTTTGTATTGATTTTCGTCGATTGAACGCAGTGACCAAGTTCGATACCGAACCAATGGGTGATATTGAAGATATAATTGGGAAGCTATATCGAGCTAAATATCTAACAAAGATAGACCTGAGTAAAGGGTATTGGCAAATACCCCTAACAGAGGAATGTCGGCCACTGACAGCCTTCACGACGCCTGATGGCTGTTATCAATTCAGGAAGATGCCTTTCGGGCTCATTAACTCGGGCGCCTCATTCAACCGCATGATGCGAATACTATTACGTGATTTGAATAATGTGGAACACTATATCGATGACATGTTGGAGCACACCGAAACATGGTCTTCCCACGTGCAAGTTCTCAGAAACTTGTTATCGAGAATACGGCAGGCTGGACTGACAATCAGACCGTCAAAATGCTACATAGGATACCAGACGCTGGAATTTCTTGGACACAGAGTCGGCAAAGGAAGTGTCGCGGTAGAAGAGGGCAAAATACTGAAAATTCAAGAAGCTAACCCACCGAGGACAAAGAGACAAGTAAGGTCATTCTTAGGACTAGCCGGATACTACCGGAAATTTATTCCCAACTTTTCAGAGATAGCAGCTCCATTAACGGACTTGACCAAAAAAGGAAAATCCAATGTTGTCCAGTGGGGGGACAACCAAGACAGATCATTTAAGACCCTCAAGGATCTGTTAAATAGGGCGCCGATCCTACGCATGCCGGATTTCTCTCGGCAATTCATTGTACAGGCTGATGCATCTGATACTGGCGTTGGAGCTACGTTGATGCAAGAGTTCGATGATGGAAAATTTCCAGTTGCATATGGCAGCAAAAAGCTCCTTCCTCGTGAGAGAAATTATTCTGTTATAGAGCGAGAGTGTTTGGCCATCATATTTGCAGTTAAGAAATTTCAAAGTTATTTGTATGGTAGGGAATTTTTGCTCAACACGGATCACGCACCATTGGCATACATTCAAAAGAGTAAGAGAGAGAGTAGCAGAGTGTTGAGATGGGCTTTGTTCTTGCAAAACTACAGGTTTAGGATAATAGCCATAAAGGGGTCTGAAAACCGGGTGGCGGATTATCTTAGTCGAGCATAAGTGAGAGTGAAACCCTTGTACATAATAGTAATATGCATGCCACAGGACCAATTTCTGTTGTATATCGAAAATAGGAGTATTTTCTTAAGTAGGGGGCTGTCAGAAATTGGCCACTTTTGTTTAAAAATGTGTAACTGGACTTGCAGGATAGTTTGTGTAGTTGGCAGGTGGATGGTGTGAGTAGCAAGCTAAAATACATGAAGGTACAGGAAACATAAATTAACTCCAACTAGGAATTTTAATACAATTCGGGTCACTGCTCTGTTCTGGTACCTTATCGAAAGCCAGTGTTGAAATGCGAACATGACACCGTTTTAGATTTAACTATGATTCTGAAATAATCCTGGTCAGTGTTCAGTAATGTAAGCTATTGAGTAGTTCAGCTCTCCTGGCCGTGGGAAAGTGTCGGCGAATTGCGAAGATAGGTGCTATTGAAGGGTTGGAGGGGAGAGAAACGCCATGAAGGCACCAAATAAGATTGGATCAGCCCTGTTGTCGTCCAGACGCACGGCGTGTAGTTTGTAGAGGACAGTTAGCTGGAATGATGTGTTAAGTGTGATGGAAATGACTGAATTACGAGCGAATCACGACCAGCACTTACGTCTCAGAACCCTTCACCTTCAGGCTTGTTAAGTCAGAACCGATCACAGACTCTGTGCTATACATTTTGTGACAGGATAAAGTGATCTACGAATCAGACTCGATGGTACACGTTACGCAATGGCGAAGTACAATTCAGAAGACTCAGTATAGTGTTAGATCCGAATCATGAATAGTGATATAGACTTCGCTCAAAGATACCAGTTAATAAATCTCCGGAAGTGCAAGGGACGCGGTCTATGATGTGTTAAGTAAACAGTGAGGACGTTTTCTTGATCGGTGTCAAAATGCCGTAATCGAACCAAGGCTTCAGGACCAGCATATGACGACAAACAATTCTTCAAATCATCGACAAACCGAGTGGGAATACCGTGACAATCCCGTAATCAGGAGGAGTATGCAGCGCTGCATAGAAAACAAATGACTTCTGCGGAGCGGGTAACACAACGTATTATTCCATATTTTGTATGTATTATTTACTCTATAGCAATATACTCATCATATCGATTTTATATGTACAACGAGTCTTTTCTTGATTTGCCCGAATAAATTCATAGAAACCGCAGAGATCAAGACCCAACCACCCCTTTTAGTCGTCCAGGCTCTACCCTGTGATAAGCAATGCAAGTCTAGGGGGACAGGCCTGGTCAACTCGAAGGGTTAACACTGTCTTCCACCTGACAAACAACACTTTCGACAAACCAGGCTCACCTCGTGACGGACAGTTTTACAGGTGGAGGAAGTTGGAGTACCCGGAGAGAACCACCGATCAGAGGCGAGCAACTGCCAGACTCCTCAACGCACTAACTCCACACAAGCAGGGTAGCATGGGTTGAAGACAAGCGCACTATCGACGTGCAGTACGCCTTAGTACATAGCGTCACCGCTCCTTTCATTTGTCGTCTCTACACGTGGGCAATCGGGATTAAGTGTCTTTTCCAAGGACACAACGCAGTTACCCCTGCCGGGGATCGAACCTTGGATCTTTCGATTTGAAGTCCAATGCCGTAACCACTGAGCCACCGCCTCCCTGTGGGAGGGGGTTGGTATAAACTTCATTTGTGCCGACTGTGATGGCTCAAGTCCCGAATGATAAAATATTCCAATTACATCATCAAGGCATGTCTTCGTTGAAGGCATGCCTTGATGATGTAGTTGGAATATTATCCAGTCGGGATTATAGATAATTAAATTCAGATTTCTTGAAAATTTATTTGTGGAGAAATACATCTAGTTGTGGTAGACGTTATTAGTGCTATTGCTAGTGTCTTGTTTAATAAGCTCATGCTGTAATCTAGATTGTCATGTTGATCCCCCCAACAGCCCGAATCTGGTATCACATATCTCCATTTGTTTCGCCGACTGTGCGTGTGTGTGTGTATAATATAAGACCTAGTATCAAATCTAATCTCATAAGAAAGTACAAGATTACTATACTACTTGCAAAGGCGAATCAATACCTGTGACTTCTATCCTGACGAATGGAAATATTGGGGGATACACACCCTTAGCTTCCTTTCGTAACGCCCCTGCGTGTCATTAATCAAGAACAGATGATTGCTCACCTAAAACTTATTACTCTGGATTCTGGACCCTTTGGCCGTTTTAAATGAAAGCAGGCTTTTGAAAATGAAACGATGGGAGTGTTGCAGCAGTGGTACTACTAGCAGAGTACCACTAATAACAGCAATATACTAGTAGCAACATTAGTGCTAGTAACTGCAATAATACTAATAGCAGCTATATTACTAGACCAGCAATAGTACTAGTAACAACAATAGTACTAATACCAGTAATAGTACTAATAACGACAACAGTACTGGTACCGACTTTAGTACTAATCATGTCGGTAGTACTAATAACGTAAATTATACTAGTAATAACAATAGTACTGATAGCAATGGTTCTAGTAACAGCAATGGTACTGGTAACAGCAGTGCCACTAGTAACAAAAATAGTACTAGTAACAACAATAGTACTAGTATCAGCTATAGTACTAGTGCGAGCAATAGTACTAGTGCGAGCAATAGTACTAATAACAGCAACAGTACTAATAACGGAAACAGTGCTAATAACGGCAACAATACTGGTACCGACAATATATAGATTCTCTGACCGTCTTAGATGAAAGCTGACTTTTGGACATGAAAACAATGGGAGTGTTTCAGCAGTGGTACTAGTAGCAGTAGTACTACTAGTAACAGCAGTACTACTAGTAACAGCAATAATACTAGTAACAACAACAGTACTAGTAACTGGAATAATAGTAGCAGCAGCTATGGTACTAGCCCCAGCAATAGTACTAATATCAGCAATAGTACTAATAACGGCAACAGTACTGGTATCGACATTGCTACTAATCATAGCAGCAGTACTAGGAACATAAATTATACCAGTACTAGCAAAAGTACTGGTAGCATTGGTACTAGTAACAATAGAGGTACTATTAACGATAGTACTACTAGTAACGACAATAGTACTAGTAACGACAACAGTACCAGTAACAGCAATAGTACTAATAACAGGAATAGTACCATTAACATAAACAGGACCAATAACAGCAACAGTAACAGTAACATCAAGAGGATTAATAACAGCAATAGTACAAGTAACTGCAATAGGCCTGGTAGCAATAATACTAGTAACAGCAATAGTACTAGTAACGGAAGTACTACTAGTAATACTAATAGCACTAGTAATGGTGACACTACTAGTAATAGTACTGATAGCAGGAATAGTACTAGTAACATCAACAGGACAAACACCATCAACAGAACTAGTAACATCAAGAATATTACTAAGAGTAATAGTACCAGTAATAGCAATAGGGTGGATAACAACAATAGCACTAGACCACAATAATATTAGTAACAGCAATAGTGCTAGTAATGGCAATAGTACTATTAACAACAATAATATTAGTAACAGCATTAGTGTTACTAATATTAATAGGATTAATAACAGCAATAATACTTGTTGCAGTAATAGTATTAGTGACAATAACAGTACTAAAAACAACAATAGTACTAATGCAAAATACTACTAGTAGCAGCAACAGTAATAGTAAGAGTAACAACACTAGTAACAGCAAAAGTATTAATATCAACAATAGTACTAGGAACAGTAATATTACTAATGATAGCAGTAGTACTAGTAACAGAAACAGTACAGATAACAAGAGTATGAGTAACAGCAATAATGTTAATATACCAATATTATTAGTAACTGCAGTAGTACTAGTAACAGTAATAGTACATGTAACAGCAGCAATAGTAGTACTAGTAACAAGGTTTTACAATTGTATTTCCCAGAAATACACAGAACGACACACGCGTGTGAATAGGTTAATCGATAGGACACGAGTGCCAGCGCACAAGTGCATTATCGATTAACCCGTTCACGCGCGTGTGTCGTTCCGTGTTTATTACACGACGTCTTGGCGTCTATAAAGGCAATTATTAGAAGGACACTTAGCAATTCATTTGATAACAGCTATCAACAAAAAGAACACATTTTATCGCCAACCAAATTTGCGAGGGGGATCCGTGTTACTATTTTTAGCTATCGCTAGCGATTCAAAATGTAATTGGGGCGCTCGATTTGTAGAAAATTCCAGTGAAATTTCGCTTCTATTTAAAAACAGTCCTTCAACAATTTCCGTTCGGCATATGTATGCGGAACGGATTTCCATTTTCCGCGTGATTTTGTGTTACCGTAGATGGAGATTTCATAGAACAGACGTGTAATAAATGTATTTTCTATCTGTTTCCTCGCTGAAATGACCGCAGCAGAAAACAGCCCAAATGTGTAGATAAAAATAGACAACTGATTCGATTATCCCTCTACACACACTTATGTGAAAAAAATAAAATTTCAGACTTCAAATTTCCCCGCAATGCAATTTGGGAAATCCAAAGTAAGATGTTAAAATAAACTTGCGTATTTGCGCGCGCAGCGTATTTATTTTGCGCGTATTGTTATCAATAAACAGTAATCTTCTTAGTGAGGTAGATAATATATAGCATGCGGGGGGGGGGGGGGGGGCGGCAAGCAGGGATACACAAATTATGCGAAGGTTCGACTCATTTGCCAATCCATTTGCCTCGAAAGAGAGTAACAGATTTTTCGTTCGCCCAGGTAAACCCAGACAAATAGCATGAACGTTTACGCGAATTTCTCTCAGGGGTGTTGCTATGGAGTCTTGGTTCGGGAGGGGAGCGGGCTTCTAAGTTTTTACAACTGTAACCACCCACCACCACCACAACCCCACCGGCTGCCAAACATCCAACTTTTAAGAAAACCATTTGCACGCATCTACCCTCCCAAGTGAGAATATTCCAGCTGATACATGTAAATATTCAAGTGATGAAGAAATCCAGTGCACTCTTTTTGTGTTTGAAATATATAGCTTTTGGGCTCTCGTGTTGGTATTCGTCTTCTGAATGCAACAAGACGACATATGCAGATAGCGCCTTGTTAACTCAAAGGGACGAAATATTGACTGCAGTTAGAAAATCCCACGAAAAAATCACTAAGTGTTAGAAACGGTCAGAGCCACAGATGACATACCACGTAATGAAATTTATTACTGTAGGGCATTACATTTATAAATGTTGGTGTGTAAAATTTCTAACTATTGAAGATTTTGGCCAGGAGTGGAGGCGGATACACCCCCCCCCCCCCCACGCCACCCCCAGTCCCCAACCCCACCCCACCCCGGTCGCCACGTCCTTGGTTTCTCTTGGTATTCGGTTGCTAACCCTCCCAGAATCATGATCATTTTCAGAATGATGATTTTAAAACTTTCTATACTAACACTGAAATGTGGTGATGTAATACACTGTTGGAAAGAGTTCATACAGCCGATCATGAGCACTCTCATTGCCAGCACTCCACATGCTCAAGAGGTAATTTGCGAAATATACCTTGGTTTGGGGTTTTCCAGACTTCTTTCTGTTTAGCACTCGACACTTGAGGTTCCGTTTAGCTACAGTACACTCGCCGTGGATCGGTCGTAATCCACGAGTGGGCAGTGTTGTCCACACATGCGTTCACCAGGTAATAAAAATCATCATCAGCAAAATTTTAATTTATGAAGCACTTTGAACCCGGTGCTTCATTAATTAATTTTTGATCATTATTCCTGTAATCAGTGTTTGGAATTTAATACTATTGCGTCCGTGGCAATATTGCCTACCCGTGGAAAGTGACCAGTCCACGGTGGCAGTATTGTATTTGTGGCTCTTATTTGTACCTGTCACATTGGCCTTCTACGATGAAGATCATGAACCTTCAACGACCATGACTGTACCCTATACATGCGGCTTTGTGAAACGCACATAGTTCCATCTTTGTAGTGTATTTTTTATCACGACGTTTCACTTCTCAGGCTATTTATTTATTGGCATTTAACGACACGTTCGACAGCCGGAGTCACCTCGTGTCGGACAGTTCCACGAGTGGAGGAAGCCAGAGTACCCGAAGAGAACCACTTATAAGAGGCGAGCAACTGTCAGTCTCCCCAACGTACTAACTACCGAGAAGCAGGGCTAGCATTGAGTGAAGACAAATGCACCATCCACGTGCAGTACGCCTCAGCACACATCGCCACCGTGCCCAAACGTGTGCAATTGGGATTAAGTGCCTTGCCCAGTGACACAACGCAGTGACCACTGGCGGGAACCGAACTATGAACCTTTCGGTTTGATCATTTCTCAAATTGACGATTCTGAGTATTCGTCACAAATATGCGCAGTTTAGAGATATTATGAACTTAGTTCCTTGTACTCCGTCACGATGTGACCCTGGATATTGAAAGTGTCGTTAAACCTCAAAAACGAACATTTTCCTTGTGGAAACCAGTTCTCCATTAACATTTTATGCTTTCCTGCAAACAGTTGAGTTTATTATGTCTTTATTATGTACTACAACCCTTTACCTAACAGGTCGCGTAATTTACAAATTAAGCAGTTGAAAAATATACATTTTTAAAACAAAATTCAACTAAACCATATCACGTGACCCCTCAGTGAGGGATCACATGATATGTTTTTGTTGAATGTTTTTGAAAATTTTTTAAAAACAATAATTAAAATAAAAAAAATTTATATCGTGTTCGTTGTGTAACGGGTTAAAGCGCCATTAAGGTTATAGTTACACCCATAAACTTCAAAGAAGACCAGCTGCCGTTTACAATTTTAAATCGAGCGTCACACATTATAATTATCTCCCTTTTTCTATTCTCCGATAATTAGTCAAAGATGCGGCACTATTATCTTACGGTACGTGACACCTCGTCCCCTGAGTTCCAATGTGTTCTATGTGCCTACTGGCACATAGAACACATTGGAACTCAGAGGATGAACTTCCAATGAAAAAAAAAACATTCCGGTCTAAGGTCGGGTAAGGTAAAGAGAATTTATTTATTTATTTATTTATTTATTTATTTATTTATTTATTTATTTATTTATTTATTTATTTATTTTTAACAATACTTTCTACAGCCATGGTTATATCGTGAAAGTTTTACGTGTGGAGGAAGTCTGTATACCAGGAGAGAACCACAGAGCTGCGGCGAGTAACTGTAGAACTATCCAGTTCACTCACCCAGTACAAACAGGATTATCAGCCGTTGAAGGCGAGCGTACAATCAACGTGCAGCTCACCTTATCCCACTGTGCCTCCGTACTCCCAATTGAGCATTTGGGATTTAGTGTCTTGCCCGTTGACACAACCCAGATGGCGCGGGTCACAATCGAACCGCCGACCTTTTGATCTGAAGTCCAACGCTTCTGCCATGAGCCACGATAGCCAGGCTACATGAAGTAGGGAAGGGGTAAAATATATTCCACACTTTTCACTGGGTGAAAAGTATGTATCCCCTATATGTGACGGTACAGGGTCATCCCGGTGGAAAAAAATCAATTCATCACGCCTATGGGTGCATCCCGGGTACTGTTTGTGGCTTCAGTACTCAGGACGTGAAGGAATATCAAAACGACCAAGAAATATCAGGGTGAGGGTACCTAAACCAGTTTTCGGATTTTGTGGCAGGACATTTTTAGGTTGATATTTTTTTAGAAAAAAGTCGGGACGAGTCCCCTCTCCCCCCCCCCCCCCCCACATCCCTCGGCCTCCATTCCTATCCTATTCCTATTGGGGATTAACGACACTTTTGACAGCCAGGGTCACTTCGTGTCGGACAGTTTTACGGGTGGAGGAAGCCGGAGTACCCGGAAAGATTCACCGTGCAACTGTCAGACTCCCCAGAGTACTACAGTATAGTCGCCGTGGACTGGTCGTAATCCACGCGTGGGCAATGATGTCCACGCATGCGTTTACCAGGTAATAAAAATCATCAGCAGCAAAATTTTAATTAATGAAGCACCGGGTTATACCCGGTGCTTCATTAATTAAATTTTTGATGATAATTCCAACAATTAGTGTTTCGAATCATACTGAACTATTTCTATTGCCTGAGTCAGACATTAAATTTCGAGTTGTCGCCCCTATTTTTTCACACTTGACTGCACGGGTAATAATTAAAAAGCTTCGCACCTCGCTTTGTACCATCGATGAAGTAATCAATTTACAGTCGTCTCGAACGCACAAGCACATTGGAATATGAAAACGAAATGTGATTCCCAATAGTCGGCGACCATTCGTTACCTGCACATCGTATTCATACCTCGGTATACTTGTGTTTGGAATTGAATGCAATTCACAACTTTACAGTTGGCTGTCGATCGCGTCATCTGCAGAACTGTAAAGGAACAAAATGAAAAGCAAAGACTAAAATTTGATGTGAAATGTTTTTATTATTAAAATTCAAAAACTTAAACACAACAAATATGTAAATATTTACAAACAACTATCTTTCAAACAGCACACGCAAATCTTAAATAAGGGGATGTGAGGACTGGGAGTGGGAGGGTGGGGTGGCGTTCTTCATATTTAAATTTTTGAATTCTTGGTTTGCAATAGTAGAGTAAAATGCATTTGAGAACAATTTTATAGCCCGAAAAAAGGATTTTTTAGGGCAGTTTCATTTTTTTTTCGGGCAAGTTTGTGTTGCCCCACCCCCCACCCCCAAATATGAACATCGCCCGAAAAAAACGATTTTCACAGTGCAACTTTACAACTTTGGCTGCCCTAAACATTGGCTCCCTAGAATCATGTGAGTGTGTGTGGGTGCTGAACTTGCTCAAAAATATATTTGGCCTCAAAAGTGAATGATTTCCTCCGCAAATGCGAGGTAAGAACGGCAACCTTTTTGCGTATTCTCTTCATATAGTAACAACAAGAACGGTAGTTACGTTGCACTGAAATTTATCAATTTATCACGTAGAAAAAAAAAAACCTACAAGTTGTAGTAAAATGGGAAATAAACAACTTTTTCTCTTTTCACACACTATTTAAAGCCCAAATATCTCAGCACAATATCAACAACAAAATTATGTATATATCTTAAAAAAGAGCATACATATTTTTACACGTATTTACATAAGAACAAAAGACTGTTGTAGCACGTTTTTGGACACTGATGGAGCGGTACGCGGTGTGGTGGTCAGGCGTCCGTGAAATATTGCCCACCCGTGGAAAGTGACTAATCCACGGTGGCCGTACAGTAACTCCGAACAAGGAGGGCTAGAATTGGTTGAAGGCAAGTGCACGTCAACGTGCAGCACGCCCTAGTGCTGAGCGCCACCGAGCCCCAATGCTGGCAATTGGAATTAAGTGCCTTGTCCAAGGACACAACGTTGTTGCAACCGGATGGGATCGAATCGTAGAACTTTCGGTTTGAAGTCCAGTGCCGTGATCACTGAGCCACCGTACTCCCCTCGGCCACCATGGCCACGCCTTTGTCACCGCGCTCCTGAAGAGAAATGTCTGATGAAATAATCCCCACCACCATCACGTGTTTATAACCTGAAGCAAAATGTCAGATTTGTTTGGCTGTATCTTTTCACCTGTCGCATCTTTCTGAATTGGGTGCGTCATTAAAATTGCAATTAACAACGGATGTATTCATTCCGCATACCGATCTTGTCCTTTTAAGTGTGATGTTTTATCTCGTGACAATAAGTGGGGTGGGATACCTTGATGACGCCAACGAGTTATGAAGGGAGGATGCCAAAGTATGCTTTTGCGTATTATAAGTTGATTTATAAAATTTTACGCCTGGCGAGGGAACTTACAGCAAACAATGTTGGGTGGGGGGATTTACGTAAGAATGAGCAATAAGTTTAACCCCCCCCCCCCCCCTCCCTATACACTGATTTCGAAATATTAAAATTTCATGCTCCAAATCTTTCCCGTAATGCAACTAGGAATTTAACCAATTCAATCGGGGAGCGCGGTGGCTCAGTGATAGACTGTTGGACTTGTATGCTAGAGATCTTGAGCTCGATCCCTGTCCGGGACGACCCGCGTTGTGTCCTTGGGCAAGGCACTTTATCCCGGTTGCCTACACGGGGGCACGATGACGCTGTGTACTAAGGCGTACAGCACGTCGATGGTGCACATGTCTTCAACCGCTGTAACCCTGCTTGAGTGGAGTTTGAACAGGGTTAAAATGTTGGTGTACTGACAGTCGCTCGTCGATGCTCGGTGGTTTTTCTCCGGGTGCTCCGGTTTCCTCCACCCGTAAAACTGTCACGGTCACGATTATCCATTGTGTATAAGTATGTGACCTTAAACACCAATAAATAAATAACCAATTCAATCTTGTTTGACAGAGCTCATGGAGCTCTGTCAAACATGATTGAAATGGTTGAATTCCTAGTTGCATTGTGGGAGAAAATGCGACTTGAAATACGGATTTTTTGACATCACTGTGGAGAGGGTCAACAACATACTAAAAACATTTATACTCTAAAATTTCTTCTGATCGTGAAAATGGAAAATATATTTGCTGCATACAATCACATCAAATTTATTGGGTTATCATTTTTTCTCATCTAATCAATCGGCCGAATCCACACAGACCTTTAAAGAAAATTTTCTATTTAATAGTTTGTTTTCATTTGTATGCCATTTATGAGAATGAGGCATAAAGTGTTACTCGTGTCTGTCGGACTGTTTGTCCGTCCGTCCGTCCGTCGGGCACCCAAGTGAATTGGATAAAAATAACTTGCACTTCGGTACAGTTAAAACTAGAAGTCCTTTTATGAAATGCGCGCAAATAGCGTCGATCTGCGCGTTAATTTACGCGTTATGACCATAGTAAGTCTATCAAATTCTGTACATATGGCCTGTGCACAAGCAATGTTTCAGCCAATGGACCTCCGGGTAACCCGGAGGTCCATTGGCAGAAACATTGCCTGTGTTTGCTATGAGTAACCAGGAGAACCTGCCGTGCTTTGGGTGGCTTTCGATATGACAACTGCGCGCAATTGCTACGCACAATTAAGCCTAGATAAGCGCACATTTCGTGACAGGACTTCTAGTTTTAACTGTAGATACGTCTATAGATAGGAAACATAAATCAATAAAACTGAATTAATTCAAGGCTAATTGTTTGAAACTAAATACAATGGTGCATATCGACGCGACGAAGAAGACGTCACATATTGTTAACAGTCATAAAAATTGACTGCCGTCGGCCATATTATTCTAATAAAACAAATTGCACTTTTTAAACAGTAACTTCCCAACGGGGATTCTGATTTTCATTATTTGTTTGTATGGAAAGCAAGAAGCACAGTATACATAAAAATATTTTCCTCGTGCACAAATTATGCAAATTTGCCAGCCATCTTAGTTTAAAACTGTCCGCCTGTTGACAAAAAAAAAACAAATCATCCAAACCACAAAATTAATTAAAGTCCAATTGTTCTGAAACGTAATTCGATGGTGTTTGTTGACAAAAGGAAAGGGATACCATTTTCTAGAGTTTGACAGTCGTCAAAAATGCCCGGCCATTTTTGTTCTAAAAATAGGAATTACATTTTTCACTCACGAATTTCCAAACTGTGTCTTGGAAACTGTGATTTTGATTATTTTTGGTAGGGTATCAATGGTATATATATATATACCATATAATCTTTTTAATCAATTGTATATCACGATTGCCAACACGTGGGCACGGTGGCGCTGTGTACTAAGGCGTACTGCACGTTGATGGTGCACTTGTCTTCAAACAATGCTAACCCTGCTTGTAGGGAGTTGGTACGCTGGGGAGTCTGACAGTTGCTGCTCGATGGTTCTCTCCGGGTACTCCGGCTTCCTCCACCCGTAAAACTGCTCGACACGAGGTGAACTTGACTGTCGAAAGTGTCATTAAATCTTAATAAATAAATAAATAAATAAATAAATAAATAAATAAATAAATAAATAAATAAATAAATAAATAAATAAATGGTATATAATCGATATGATCAGTATATCGATTTTGTGTCTGTTTTGGGGGTTAACGACACTTTCAACAGCTGTGATCATACAGTGCAGTTGCTGTGGACTGGTCGAAATTCAAGCGTGTGCAGTGACCTCCACGCATGCGTTTATCAGGTAATAAAAATTATCAGCAGCAATTTTTAATTAATGAAGCACCGGGTTGTACCTGGTGCTTCATTAATTAAATTTTTGATGATTATCCCTATAATTAGCGTTTGCAATCTACTATTGGTGCGTCTGTGGAAATATTGCTCACCCGCGAAATGTGGCCAGTCCAGGGCGGCCGTACTGTATCGTGTCTGACAGTTTTACGGGAGTATGAAGCCGGAATACCCGGAGAGAACAACCTGGCAGCGGCGAGTATCTGTCAAACTCTTTATCTTACTAACCCGATACGAACAGAATTAGCAGCGGTTGGAGGCAAGTGCACCATCGACGTAACATTCGCTTAGTACACAGCGCCACCGTGCTCAAATGTGCTCCTACTTGGATAATCGGAGTTAAGTGTCTTGTCCAGGGACACAGCGCACCTGGCGCGGGTAAGGATCGCATCGGCGACCTTTCGGTTTAAAGTCCAATGCCCTAACCAGTGAGTCAACTCGCTTCCTGTCATGTGCCGGTAATGATGATTTCAACTAGGGACTAAAGTAGAAACCCTCCACCTCCACTATCCATGTTTATTAATTAAGAAAATTTCTCTTTTCTGTCTCTGACGCCTCACGTACATTGGCCAGTTTTCTGAATCGATCACATCATTAATTGCAAGAGTTGGCCCAACAGGGGGTGGTGGGGAACAAATATCCCGGACTTATATCGTCATGGAAATTGACTTTCGATAAAGTTATCTCCCTTGAAATTATTAGATGCGTTCTTGGGGTGAGGGTGAAGAAATTTTATGCAGCTCGTCACCATTGCATATCCGTATCCAGTCTGGGAAGAACGAAGTATGGGGCCGCATTAACTCCTTGAATAGTGCTGACGGATATCCCTGTCCATGACAGGATTTCTCTTGCCAATGACTAAGTTTTACATGGACGCATTTAATTAAATTATCTCTCTGTAATTTAAATGGATTTTTTTCAGCAATGATTCTTTGTGTTAAATTTAGATGCATTTTTCATTAAATCTAGTCATGGTTGCCGTGAAGCAGCCACGACTAGATTTGATGAAAAATATCTTTAAAATGCTCAGCGGTTTAAGAGTTAAATACTTCATTTCTGGGTGATGGGAGGAGAGGAGGGGTGAAGTGTTCGGAGGAGAGAATGAACTGATAGGGAGTGGAATTTAGGAGTACAGGGATAAAAAACCAAGGTGATGTAAGAACCGCGCCAAACTAGCCGCATGTCAAAGTGTTATATTAATATTATTGATAACTATAAATAAATGTGTTCCTGTGGTGAACTCCGTTCCACTGTATCAGAAAAAAATAATGATGGATTTAATTGTGACTGTTATGTTGGCGAGGGGCTTCAGACATCGATGCGTGATTAAATAACAAAGGTTAATTTCAGACACCTTCTGGCAGTGTATCGCAACCCAACGACTGACCATTCACGGGAAACAAATTATTTGTAAAAGCAGCCTCGGGGTCAGTACTCGTAGGAAAGAATCCGGTATTTTTATCATTATCTTTTACAATAGAAACAGTATAAATGCCAATATGGAAGGCATTAATAACGAGTATTAATCATATTTGCTTGTTATCTGATTCCCAACCATCATAAGTCGCTAATGTCCTTACAATAATTATCGTGTCACATACCTGGACAACACGTGCTTAGTGTCATCAAAATCCTCGGGCAATTTCAAGAGAGTTTCAGTTGGCCGGACGCAGCGAACGTAGCAGTATTTTGCCTTTAGTCTTTTAGACTTTTGTGCCCAGTATGGCTTCTTTCTTAATAGAAGATCGGTAATGCTACAAAATGATGGACGACTTACCTACAGCAGGGACCTGGCCACACGGAGGGTGAAGAGGGCTTGGGATGTATCACCTTGCACCGACTCCCAGCTAAAATGTTCAGTAGTTAGAATTTTTAAGCCTCAAACCACCAACAGTTGGAAATTTCACGCCCTATGCATATGGTCCACCTGCAAATTCCTGTTGGGTTCCCCATGTGATCCCGAAATTGATGCAGCCCCAAACCTGTTGGTACGTGAAATTTCATGAAAATGACCAAAAGGTGAAATGGATCTGATTACATAGACTGCCGGATCAACAAAATGCCATTGGCGGTCCACATAGAGGAGATTTTGATACACCAGCAGTCTAGGCTGTCACTGATTGCTCAGGTGAAAGGAAACAGTCATCCTTCAATATCAAAAATCAAAATTTTCTCCGGGCTAAACTATGATCTTCCTGTCCCCCCCCCCCCCCCCCCACCCCACACACACACCGTTAGTAGAACCATGTTTTGTCAAATGATCAATGAAGATGAAAAATGCCATCGGAGGTCAATTGGCTGAAACATTGCTTGTGCACAGGCCATATGTGCAGAATTTGACAGCCTTACTATGGTCATAACGCGTAGATTAACGGGCAGACCGACGTGCTGTTTGTGCACATGTCATGACAGGACTTTTAGTTTTAACTGTAAGTTACAAATCTTCCATAAAGTAAGATTTTTCTTCAGTTTGGTGATATAGAATATGGTCACAACATGGAAACATTGCCTGTGTTTGCTATTAGTAACCAGGAGAACCTGCCGTGCTTTGTATGCCATTCGATATGGCAATTGCGCGCAATTCTTTAAGCACAATTAAGCCTAGATATGCGCACAATTGCCATATCGAATGGCATACAAAGCCCGGCAGGTTCTCCTGGTTACTAATACCAAACACAGGCAATGTTTCTGCCAATGGACCTCCGGGTTACCCGGAGGTCCATTGGATGAAACATTGCTTGTGCACAGGCCATATGTGCAGAATTTGACAGCCTTACTATGGTCATAACGCGTAGATTAACGCGCAGACCGACGTGCTATTTGTGCACATTTCATGACAGGACTTTTAGTTTTAACTGTAAGTTACAAATCTTCCATGAGGTAAGATTTTTCTTCAGTTTGGTGATATAGAATATGGTCACAACTTGGAAAACTAGAGATAATTTCTATCTTACTACTTGGTGTCTTTCTCTAAGCTTGCAAGAGATTAACCCTACACTAACTTCAACCCCCAAAGAGTACATGTACATAAGTTGACCTCATCGCAGTGTCAACTGTCTCTATGCCGCGACATTCAAGGAAACAGCTGCCTTGATCCTAGGTATTCTCCGTCCTTTACCCCGTCTTTCTCAACCATTTTCTAAATAATTTCATTATGATAAAAGTGTATTAAATGCCATGAAAGTATACTGTGCGTGTTGTCAGTTGGAAACAGCTTACATAAGTTTCGGCTTGCTGCTGAATCCACATTTCAAAAGCTCTTGTTAATTCATGTTACTTCATATCTTGTGCACTTGTATTTATCTATGAAATAAAATAATGTTTAAACTAAACTAAACCCAAAGGCATACCTCGGAGCCTTCTATTAACTTACAAATTAGCAGCTGGCCAAGGTGTTATTTTTACTGTCATGCAACATCTGAGAAATTAGAAAGGTCGGAAGGTGCATCGGGTTGTTTTTACAACTATACCATTCTTGACTTTTTCCGTCATATCATGTCTTGTTGACAAATTGATGGGATAATACCATCTTATGCTGACATTTTAACGATTATTAGAAGATAAACGACATTATAAATAATTAAATGGTAGAACTGCCTTCTGTTTTGATGCGTGGAGTCGCCGATTCATTCAGTATCCGCTCTCATCAGAATTTCGAGTCAACTTTCTTGATCGGATAGTTTGTTGGTAATGCTACCTTCAAATCTTGATTCACATCACATAAAAAACTGTTTAATAGGCGTACCCCCCCCCCCCCACGCGCCCGCACCCCCCACCCCACACACAAAGTTTCGAACAATCTATCCAAGAGCGCGATAAATAAGTACCGGAAACGCACCCTTTTCCCATGCTGTAGCGTGTTTCTAAAGAATTATCTATTTCTGTGATAAAAATATTCATTAATCTTTGAGACCGTCGATCTGGGCCGAGTTGCCAGTTTAGGAAGGTCTAAAATGAACGGAGTAACTCCAAATTTTCGGTTCAATAAAAAGGTGCGAACAGTTCAAGTTGAACAGTTCATTAAATGTGTAGATATAATGCCAGCCAAACTCGGCCAATGACAGGTAAATAATCAATGGAAAAGTCACTGTATTGAGAATAAAGTATAGGGACGAATCGTCCCTTCGGTTTCTACGCGATCCTCGGCGTTTCCATGCGGTCTCGGGCACTCGACAAAGCTACTAAACTGTCGACCGAGGACAGTAGAACAAATTCTGAAAATGTCAAGTAGCTGCCTGTGATGGTCTGGATACAGTCGGCGTATGTGCGACACTGGTGTCTGTTCAATTTTCATGTCAAATTTGCCGAATTACATCTTTTTCGCCATTAACCCATGCGCGATTTCAGTTACATTTTACTTTCTGGCAATTATCTAAGTGTTAAAGACAGCGTCGGATCCTGTTGGCAACGGATTGTAAGATGCAAGTTTCGCTTTGTCTCATTTTTCCACACGGAACAGTGAATTATAAGTCTTAAATTGCACTAGCTCAAACAGGGGGGTAGTTCGAGCTCGTCACCACGCCCTTTCGCACCAGTTAGAAAATTACCAAAATTCAAACAATTACCTCTTCTCATCAAAACGTTATATCGTTTCTCAGGCGGGTGGTGGGGCAGACAGACGGTATCATTTCAGTTAATACTGTCAACTCCGAAATGGGCGAAATCATCCTGGTTTTTTTAGAGGTTCAGTAATAATTTAATCCAACAGCTCTGTCGAGCTGTTGGATTAAATTATTACCGAGCCTCGCTTCAGATTGTTTGCTCTTTATATCGCCTGCTCTTCCACTACCATTTTTTTCTTCACGCAAACATTTATGTACACCGGGTTAAAAGCTTAAAGTACTGCTATCGACGCCCTCGTTTGCGTTTACACACACTTTTTTCACTGCCCTAGTCACCGCATTCCGTGTAACAAAGTTCAGGTCTACATCCAGTGATCTGGCCCTCCATGGTTACCTTGACCTCAGTCTAGCAAGCAAATACTTATTGCAAAGTTACGCATAATGCTCTCACAATCTATTTTCATCAAAATCTGCCACTTTCTCGCACTAAATAGTTCTAACGCCGATTTCTCTGTATGACTAGCTCTACCAGCTCTTCAAAGCTCTTAGCTGTTCAACAATTCTAACTCGCGCTCGTGACACTTCCGCGGTTCGTGGGTGTCCACTAAAACGACTTCGGAAATCTTTCCGTGGAAATATTGCCCACCCGTGGATAGTGATCAGTGTCAGTCTTCACCAGTCATTTGTTGTGGTAAATAATTCAATAAAATAAATCACTAAGGTGTCTTATTCTACAAGGTAATCATTTAGAGAAGGCCTTTAACTGAACTGTAGGAAAAAAGATAAAGAATTTTGTTACTAATAATATATATGTTCCCATTTAACCCTTTAACCCTTTACCCAACGCAGACGATATCAAAATTTATTATTTTAAATATCATTTTTTAAACGAGGGGTCACAAGATATGGTTTTGTTAAAATTTTTTGAAAAATAATATTTTTTCAACTGCTAAATTTGCATATTACGCGGGCGTATGCGGCCGATATGTTGGGTAAAGGGTTAAAGCCTTGTCGTATATTTCAAGTCAGTTCAATGGCAGCAATAAGACGAGTCCATATTCATTCTTTAGGATAGGCCAATAAATATTTTCAACATGCAGCCTATTGAAAATATTGACTGGTCTACCCCACACATTCACTAAGCCGCCATCCTACCTAATGAAATTTTGACGTATTATGTTGCTGGGCCGGAAAACCGGCCTCTCGGGTTCAAAAGATTAATTATCTAATCTCCATGTCTGCTTCCGTTAATTCTACGGCATGACTATAGGTTGTCGAATCCCACCATCATTTTTTTCATCCTCCATTTTTTTCTATTTATTCCTTGTCACTTCTTCCTTCCTCTTGTCGTGACTTGTCATTCCTAGAGACAATCAAATGGACAATATTAATTGCATGTCTTGGCATCTCTAATTTCAAGAATAATGGCCAAATGCCATAGAAAGACTGATTAAAATAATCGTCTCTCCCCTCAGGCTGCAGTGTGTGATAGTTATTACACGAAGAGATCTCGAGGTTTCCATTTAGAGTCTCTTATGTGGCTCGAAAGTCCAAATGATGTTGACCAATGGTTACAAATAAGTGTTCGCTAAATTTCCACCAGATGTTTTGATAATTGGTTATTGAGGCGTTTAACCTAAGTTGAACCTTCTTTGACCTAATCACAAACATTCGTAAATCGCAAGTTACGCCACCGCATTTCGGCGTCATCCAATTTATTGTATTGGCATATATTAATTCCGAAAATAATAGAGAAAATTACAAATGGATATTAACCCTTTACCCAACGTAACGGCCAAAACCGGTCAGCGCTATTATCAAAAATCGCTAACTAATTTCCATTAATTTTTCATTTTTTGTCTCAAAAACATAGGTTATGACCCCTCCTTGGAACGAGCTCGTCGAGCTCGTTCCAATGAGGGGTCATAACCATGTTTTTGAGACAAAAAATGAAACAACTTAGTTATTCAAGAATTTTTTTTGCAAGTGTCGTCTGCTTTTCATGTTAGGTAAAGGGTTAAAGTCTAAAGCTGACAGCATAATTTGAAGGTTTTTTGCAGAGTCATATTCCTTGCTCGGAACAAGAAACACTTGCCATCACCATGCTCAGCAGGTGGTGGGGTGGTGGCTGCTCGGAACCAGTACGTTAGTTGTAATGTATTCAGACAATTCAGCATTCCTCAACACAAAATTCTCCATATTTTTAATCATTTCCCGTAACATTCAGTTCTCGGAAAAGGAATAATCTTCTATTCCACATTGGCACACAAACAATCGACAATACTCCCGAATATACGTACCTTGGACTTGTTTTCTCATTCAATGGTAAATTACAAATCTCCCAACCGGAGCTTAGACTGGAAGGGTTAAAGGTTTTACATAGCTTATTTAATACCTTTCAGAAGAAATGGTCGTACTCTATTGGTATCGTCTTACAATTGTTCCATTCTCTAATAAAACCCATCCTCATGTATGGAAGTGAACTCTGGGCTTCTGGGATAAATTTTGATACCACCCCATGTGAACTTCAGTTCTTTGTGTAAACCGTAAATCATCCAATCATGTAGTTTGAAATGAACTTGGACAATATCCATTATATACTGACGCAAAAATACAACTTGTAAGATTTATGTCAAAATTAATTCAATCTCCGACATCTCAATTATTACTGGATTCTCTGTTAGAAGCCGAAAAATATCTGCAGTCTGATTCTATGTGGCTGAAACATTGGGAAGTTATTGCTAATAGCAACTCAAATATACGTCGCCGTCCACATAACTATAATAAAGTTAAAGAGAAACTACAAAACCTCTACCACGACTCCTTTTATAATAATATTCCTGATTTTAACCCTTTACCTAACATGAAAAGCAGACGACACTTGCAAAAAAAAATTCTTGAATAACAATTTTTTTTTTATTTTTTGTCTCAAAAACATAGGTTATGACACCTCGTTGGAACGAGCTCGGCGAGCTCGTTCCAACGAGGGGTCATAACCTATGTTTTTGAGACAAAAAATGAAAAAAATAATGAAAATTAATTGGCGATTTTTGAGAATAGCGCTGGCCGGTTTTTGACGTTACGTTATGTAAAGGGTTAATAAGAAAAAGAGATCTAATAAACTGAGAACGTATACACAATTCAAGAAAAGCTTACAACTTGAAAACGTGCTTGACAAACACTGCATCGCCGGAAGCAAAAATGATGTTTACTCGATTATGAATCGTTGTTTAATGGTCGAAATGGACAGACATAAGCAGCCTCCGATTCCGGTAGACGAAGGATTTTGCAGATCATGTGACACGGGAGCGGTTGAAACAGAATGATGGAATGAGCGGAATATGGGTTTATCCGGAAAAACTTTTTTCGCAGATTAGAGCTTAAAAATCAAAGCTTTTTATATTCTTGATGAAAAATAATGAACCCAAGCTGTGTAACATCATCTGTAGTATGTGTCAGGGCAAAGCCAGCCTTAATATAGGGACAAGGGGCCTCATATATAAAGATAGTGTAAGTTCAAAAGATATTCCGCATCAAGGCGAAAACCCTACGTGAATTTCACTTCTCTGTGAAGCTGGACATGGAAAAAACAAATGTGGTGTATATCCAGCTTCAGCGCAGGGACCCAGGGGAGAAACGGTTTGTTAGATAAGGTCTAATCTCATTTAATTTATACAGTAGTCGCGAGTCTTACAAGACGTAATCGGTTGGTGGCAGGATATTGTCACGGCCAATTGAGAAACGAGATTCTAAAAGAAAGAAATGTCTATCATGACAATGACTGACAGAAACGAATCGGTTTTCTCGACAAGTGAAATCACCGTTAAGTCACGCGCGAGATGACTTGTATTGATTCTGTCTCGATATACATCATCTCCCACCGTTTTGACAGATGGACGGATGAGCGTCCGTCCACCTGACAGTTTAGGGTAAAAAGTATATATACCTTGAAGAGCAGAGCATTAGGCACACACTTGGGGTCACACACACGTTGGTGAAGTCCAGGGCAGGCGGACTCTGTTTCCTGGCATAGGGGTACCTTCGATCACAGGACCCTGAAACGGCTGGAATCGCCAGACAAGGCATTCCACGATTGATTTAGCTTAAGGTTGATAGGCGGCTAGAGTGCCAAATTCGTTGAGAAGGAAAACCCAGGTGGAACGTTAAAGTTTAGATTGTCGAGTAGTAGGTATCAGCCTGCAATAGTCAGATGTGTAGGTTAATTGTATTGTGCGTATTAACCCTTTGAAGCGTCAGACTGATTGCGTTCTGAGTAGTTTGTTTTGCTGTCGAAGCATCGTAATACCGACTGGAGATCGGTGTGAGTGACAATTTCGCTCTAGCACAAAAAGGGGCATTTGTGAATCGTGAATTCAACCAGGAACGGTGAATATTTCAATAGGACTTTCACGGAGGACTTTCAAAAGGCACATAAGGTATGAGTAGACAATATCTGACCCAAATCAGAAGTACGGTGGCTTTATAGATGACGAACATTGCTGGTCGGAACCCTCCGACAGCCAGAGGTACAGTTACGCACAGACGTTGATATTTGAGCCTAAGCGGGTGAAACTCTTATGGCGAGCTCACAGTAATAACATTTCAGATTTGTGAAGCTCTTATGGCGAGCTCACCGTAGTAACATTTCCAATGTGTAGACTATAGTGCCAGTACATGGCTATAGAATGACTATATGATTGTTTAGAATTATTTAACCGTAGCAACCAAATTTCTGTGAAAAGAATCGAATTGTTGATTGTTGAAATATTGAAACGGCTTTATTTTTATGTGTAAATAAAAGAATCGTTGTTACTTTAAATCATTCTTCTATTACGCAGCCTGAAGTGATTAGGAATCACATCTAACGGAAATCGAACCTATTTCAGGCCAATTTGGCAGAGAAGGAATCACGGCGTCGGTCTAACTCAGCTCCCTGCGCCGAGTTCGCGACACTTGGATTCCGACCCTCCACGTTGGTCTAATTTTCCCGCAACTTCATCAGCGGGACTAAATAACCCCACGTCAGCCCAGGCCTTACGGGGCCTCAGGTGTCCCTGACATTGATTGGCGAGCGCTAACCAGGATATTTCTAAAAGGTAAAAAATGGCTATATGGAAATTTTGTTTTCTTTTAACGGCGGTTCTGTTTATGTTTTGACGCGTTCGGTCAGCTGATGCCGTTTAAGGGTTTAATATCGCAATACAGTAGTCCCTCAAGAGGATACTTATTAGCCACTATAACTGCGGTAGGTTTCAGAATATTTGGGGCGTTTAATTACGTTAAATTACACAGGTAAATTAGGATTAATTGCCATATTTTTTTTTCTTTCTTTCTTTTCCTTCTTCATTCTTTCTGACGAGTGTTGAAGATAGAAAGAAAAAATCAAAATGGATGTTGTTACACCCCTCGCCCAACTGGTATCATTAGGCAAGGAAATGGGCCTTGAGGGGGCCGAACTTCATAAGTTCGTTAAAGATGAGCAGAAACGTGAGGCTAAGGAGATTGCCTTACGTAATGACGCAAGGGAGAGAGAAGCCCAATTAGAATGAGAGCGTGAGAAAGACGCAAGAGAGGCGAGGGAGAGGGAAGCTCAATTAGAACGAGAGCGTGAGAAAGACGCAAGAGAGGCGAGGGAGAGAGAAGCCCAATTAGAACGAGAGCGTGAGAAAGATGCAAGGGGGGCAAAAGAGAGAGAGAGATTCAATTAGATAGGGAGGCAAAAGAGAGAGAGATTCAATTAGCAAATGAGGCGAGAGAGATGGAAGCCCAATTAGCAAGGGAGGCAAGGGAGGCAGAACGAGAGCTCGAACAACAGAGGCACGAGAGAGAATTAGCTCCCCAGAGCAAGGGCCGATGTGGAGAATGAAGGTCGGCGCTCAGGGGACGGGAGTGCAGGGGTAGCAATTCATGCCCCACGCCGCCACCTCGCTCATTTCAATGAAAACACAGATGACTTGGACTCGTACTTGGAGAGGTTCGAGTGTTTTGCCTCCAGTCAAATGTGGCCATAAGACACATGGGCTATGTGCTTGAGCCCTTTGTTGTCAGGTAAAGCCCTCGAGGCTTATACCAGTATGCCTCCTGCACTTCTTAACGACTATAGGGAGCTGAAGAATGCCATCCTTCGGAGATACCAGCTCACTGAAGAAGGATTCCGGACCAAGTTCCGAGAGATTAAGCAGGAGAAGGGAGAAACAGTACCTCAGTATTTTGCCCGAGCTAGGCGGTACTTTGACCGCTGGACTGATCTCGCAGAAGTGGATGAGTCATATGGAGCCCTGCGAGATCCATTTCTCCGGGAGCAGATTTTAACCACATGCTCCAAGGAGTTGGGCCTGTTCATCAAGGAAAGGGGTCCGCCCACCTATGATGAGATGGCAACTGTGGCAGAACGTTACATCGAGGCCCACGGTGGGAGTGTAAACGCACCCAAATCGGCTAGGGGTGGGGCAAACGGGTTGGCAATGGCACCCGTAAGGCAACGCCACCCCAATCCGCCTGCGTCGCAGACCAGCCGGGATGGGAACGCCCTCAAAGACACAACTTGTTTCATCTGCAACAAGCGGGGACATATTGCCAGGGACTGCTGGCAGAAGCAGGTTAGAACCACTGGGAACATTAGACCACCTCAGCAGGGGACCGGGAACGCAGCACCAAGGGGTTGGAAGCAAGGTGACCGCGTAGATCCAGGGCCCAGTAGACATACGGCAGCGTTCTGTCAAACTATCGGTCCAGAACACAGTCCCCTCCGGGAATGTATAAAAGAGGGAGAATTAAGGCTGGAAGGCGGGCAGGTTGTCCCGATAATAAGTGGCATGTGTGAGAGGCTCACAACTTCGCAGGAGAAGGTTAATATGCCAGTGTACCCAGGGTATGTGGGACAACGGGAGATCCGTCTGCTCAGGGATTCTGGGTGCTCCTCTGCAGCGGTTAGAAAGCAACTGGTTGACGACAAGCAATTGTTGGGGCGCGACCATTTGTGTATTTTGATAGATGGGACCGTTAGAAGGTTCCCCATCGCGAGGATAACGGTGGATACCCCATTTTATTGTGGCGAAGTGGAAGCCATGTGCATTGAATCACTTGTGTATGACCTGGTCATAGGTAATATTCCAGGGGTGAGGGCAAGCCCTGATGAGTTATGGTCCAGGGGTAGGGGGCCAAGTGAGGGTCCAACGAGGGCAAAGGAAGTTCAAGTCGGTGGGCAAAGACCCTCGGCGGTTGCACTCGGTAACGTACCGAGTAAGGAAGGGAAGGTTCCCAGGGGGAACCAATCCGATGGTCCAGGGGATGGACCCTACACGACGAAATGTCGGAAAGTTTCAGAAGGGACGACTCCTGTCCGATTAGGGAGAAGGGGCCGCAGGCGGTCCAGGCTAAACGCCAAACAGCGAGGGAACCCAATGGGGTCATTGGGGAAAGACCCTGAAGCAAATTTATGTGGGGGAGTTGAGCGCCCCAAGAAGTCGGTGTCACCCGTGTGGAGGGGGAAGGCCAGACCCACGCAAATGGCTGGGCAAACCTCCCAAGAGTTGAGAGGGCACGGGTCAACACAAATTGAGGGTGTTAAAGTGGATGGGACCGCTAAGATGGGCGCCCAGGGGGCCGAGGAAAGGGTCCAAAAATCAAAGGAGAAGCATCCTAGGTGGCGGAGACCACGCAGTGAGTGCCGGGGGCGCACAGCGCCCAAGGTGCGCAAGAAGTCGTCGCAATGGACCGGGAGGTCGACGGCACAAGGGCCAAGGACGGCCAGTGTCGTTCGAACGACGGTAATCGCCGGGACGAGTGAGCCTGGGGGATTAAGCGCCAAGGGAAGCTCTTGGGAATGCGACAATGACAGGGTATGGGGACCCTGGTGGAGTACCCGTAGAAATAACGGGGCGAGAAGTAGGGGTGTGTCAAGGGTTACCCAAGGGGATACGGGGAACCGGGCCCCTACCAATGGTAGGTGGTTATAAAGAAGCAATAGTTGGGTGGCTGTGGGCCTGGTGTCTGGGACGGGGGCTCCAGTCGCAAATATGTTTGTGGGTGAGGTGATGAGTTTCGTAAACCCGGTGTTAAGGCCCGGAAGGAATTTTCTTATTTTAGTATTATTATTGCTCTGACTGCTGACTAGAGTTGGTTGTGAGTGCGAATGTGAGATACACTGCCCCGTTCGTCGCGTGTGCGTGGCCGGGGAGCCTGTGTGTCGAGTTTTGTAAGTGTGGGACGCACAAACCCGGTGTTAAGGCCCGGGGAAACTGTGTTTGTTTTTATTAACGAGAGTTTGTTGTGAATGTGAGGCACACTAACCCCGTCTGTCGCAAAGGCGCGGTCGGGAAATCTGTGTGTTGAATGTGTGAGTGTGTGAGGCACAATTTTAATCACCTGGTTGAGCTTTGCGAGGGTGAGGCTCAACATAATGCAGGGGTCGTTTGCCCCTTCACAAGACATATGGAAATGGGAGGCGAAGTTACACTCCGTTGGAATTAACCCATCTGACGCAAAGGCGCGGACGGTGTTACTCGTCGGAGTGAGTGCCAAGTGAACTGTTTGCAAAATGGGCGAATGTGTATAAAAATGTGTATGTTTAGGTGTAAATATATAGTATTAGAGAGAGAGAGAGTGCTGCAAATCTAAGGATAAGGCTACTCCCCATATGTAAACCCGCAAGACGGGAGCATGTGGTGGCGTGTGTGTCGTGGGAGTCGACATGGCCGACGCATGAGCCCGGTCATGAGCCCCACGACCACTAGGGTACAGTTTTGTAGTCTTGAACATGATGGGTAGATTGTAAAAAGGTGTGAGAGGCGAGCGTGCGTGGCTTTGCCCCTTGTGTTTTAAGAGATACACAGGGTGTTTCTCTCGGGAAGGGAGTTGTCAGGGCAAAGCCAGCCTAAATATAGGGGCAATGGGCCTCATATATAAAGATAGTGTAAGTTCAAAAGATATTCCGCATCAAGGCGAAAACCCTACGTGAATTTCACTTCTCAGTGAAGCTGGACATGGAAAAAACACATGTGGTGTATATCCAGCTTCAGCGCAGGGACCCAGGGGAGAAACGGTATGTTAGATAAGGTCTAATCTCATTTAATTTATACAGTAGTCGCGAGTCTTACAAGACGTAATCGGTTGGTGGCAGGATATCGTCACGACCAATTGAGAAACGAGATTCTAAAAGATAGAAATGTCTATCATGACAATGACTGGCAGAAACGAATCGGTTTTCTCGACAAGTGAAATCACCGTTAAGTCACGCGCGAGATGACTTGTATTGATTCTGTCTCGATATACATCGTCTCTCACCGTTTTGACAGATGGACGGATGAGCGTCCGTCCACCTGACAGTTTAGGGTAAAACGTATATATACCTTGAAGAGCAGAGCATTAGACACACACTTGGGGTCACACACACGTTGGTGAAGTCCAGGGCAGGCGGACTCTGTTTCCTGGCATAGGGGTACCTTCGATCACAGGACCCTGAAACGGCTGGAATCGCCAGACAGGGCATTCCACGATTGATTTAGTTTAAGGTTGATAGGCGGCTAGAGTGCCAAATTCGTTGAGAAGGAAAACCCAGATGGAACGTTAAAGTTTAGATTGTCGAGTAGCAGGTATCAGCCTGCAGTAGTCAGAAGTGTAGGTTAATTGTATTGTGCGTATTAACCCTTTGAAGCGTCAGACTGATTGCGTTCTGAGTAGTTTGTTTTGCTGTCGAAGCATCGTAATACCGACTGGAGATCGGTGTGAGTGACAATTTCGCCCTAGCACAAAAAGGGGCATTTGTGAATCGTGAATTCAACCAGGAACGGTGAATATTTCAATAGGACTTTCACGGAGGACTTTCAAAAGGCACATAAGGTATGAGTACACAATATCTGACCCAAATCAGAAGTACGGTGGCTTTATAGATGACGAACATTGCTGGTCGGAACCCTCCGACAGCCAGAGGTACAGTTACGGGCAGACGTTGACATTTGAGCCTAAGCGGCTGAAGCTCTTATGGCGAGCTCACAGTAATAACATTTCAGATTTGTGAAGCTCTTATGGCGAGCTCACGGTAGTAACATTTCCAGTGTGTAGACTATAGTGTCAGTACAGGGCTATAGAATGACTATATGATTGTTTAGGGGAGCGCGGTGGCTCAGTTGGTAGAGGTGCAGGCTGCAAGCCGAGAGGTCCTCGGTTCGAATCCCACCTGCGGCAACCGCGTTGTGTCCTTGGGCAAGACACTTCATCTCCATTGCCCGTGTGGGGGCACGATGACGCCGTGTACTAAGGCGCACTGCACGTCGATGGTAAGCATGTCTTCAACAATCTAACCCTGCCTGTGCTTCAGTGCAGTGCGGAGTTACGATGTTGGGGAGCTGGCAGCTGCTCGTCGTTGCTCGGTGGTTCTCTCCGGGTACTCCGGCTTTCTCCACCCGTAAAACTGTCACGGTCATGATTAGCCATTGTGCATAAATATGTGACCTTAAACATCAATAAATAAATAAATAAATATGATTGTTTAGAATTATTTAACCGTAGCAACCAAATTTCTGTGAAAAGAATCGAATTGTTGATTGTTGAAATATTGAAACGGCTTTATTTTTATGTGTAAATAAAAGAATCGTTGTTACTTTAAATCATTCTTTCTATTACGCAGCCTGAAGTGATTAGGAATCACACCTAACGGAAATCGAACCTATTTCAGGCCAATTTGGCAGAGAAGGAATCACGGCGTCGGTCTAACTCAGCTCCCTGCGCCGAGTTCGCGACACTTGGATTCCGACCCTCCACGTTGGTCTAATTTTCCCGCAACTTCATCAGCGGGACTAAATAACCCCACGTCAGCCCAGGCCTTACGGGGCCTCAGGTGTCCCTGACAGTATGATCCTGCTTTTCTTTAAACGACACAAGCTGAAGTTCCATCAGCAGTAATGGTTCCCGGTAACGGTTAATTATAGATGACATACTACGACAACAGTATAAGTGATGAATTGACGGCAACATGGTCTGGGGTTTGCGGCTCGGAGCTTATGTTCAACCGAAACGCGAAGCGTCGAGGTTGATCATACTCTCCGATCCACTAACCTCAGACCATGTTACCGTCAATTCATCACAATAACGTATATGTTTCAATAAGATACTACTCATAGCCTAAAACCTACATCGTGAAACACGAGAGGTTTATTTACTAAACATGTGATCGTTAAAAGTTGCCTTGTTCAAGGCAACTTTTAACGATCACAGATTTAGTAAATAAACCTCTCGTGTGTCCCACGGCGGCACTGGATAAATAATCAATAAACCAGATACTCATTCGATCTCAGTTCAAATCGTAAATCGGTTTGTAATTTAAATAACACTTCATCCGAAACACCGTCTTCTGCACGAGTGAAAAATCCAGAAAAAGTAAGCGGCTTGCTCGTCACTGCGGTGATGAAGCAATTACGAAACGGGCGACGTCATTTCAAATATTTCGCGTTGTGGCGTCATACTTGAGCCGTAAACATATAGAATATACTAATCGAGTTCTTGTTCAGTCAGAGGAGGGGGATTTTTGTCTTTTTGGATCATTTAATACTATCATTACCATATAATATATTGTTTTATCACACACACATTAATGTGAAACATGGGATTTCCACTGTTCTGCCTGTACGATAAAAATTAAGTTGTATCACACATGTGGTGATACAAAACACGTTTGATTTTGTTTCCAACGTGAACAGAGAAGAAACCCGCCTAAACAAATCACGTCAGTCATTGGTCGAATGCACCGGAGTCGAGATCGCTTGGAAATTCCAAGTCCCTCATTTAGATTTGTTTACACGGGATATTTAAACAATCAGACTCGAGCCAAAAATTTACAAAATAAAAATAACATTCTGACTGCTTGTTCCTTAACAAATACTTTCCAAAACTGGTCATATAATGATGGAGTGTGCTAAGCTTATTAACTATTTAACCCTTTACCTAACATGAAAAGCAGACGACACTTGCAAAAAAAAAATCTTGAATAACTATTTTTTTTCATTTTTTGTCTCAAAAACATAGGTTATGACCCCTCGTTGGAACGAGCTCGACGAGCTCGTTCCAACGAGAGGTCATAACCTATGTTTTCGAGACAAAAAATGAAAAAACAATCAAAATTAATTGGCGATTTTTGAGAATAGCGCTGACCGGTTTTGGCTGTTACGTTGGGTTAAGGGTTAAAACGTATTTGTTGTGTTATTCCCCGCAGTTTGGTCAGTATTTGAAGTTCGATCCTCGTGACCGTGACACTGATCGGCGTCAACTGGTTGCGACCAATTGAATGCGGTTAAAATTTAAATAGCAAATTAGGGTTGGTACCCCACCATCTAACAGTGATGTCTCGGCTGCGAAGGAAACGCAGCATGCAATTATCCAGTCGAAAAAGTGCTTTTAGTTCAATTTTCTTGAAGACTGGTTGTTACATGGGAGGTATGTGATAAATACAGAACCGTACATACGTTTGAATGGGTTACGAATTATCGCACGAGATTGCTTAGGTCCAGGATATCACGAGAGCAGAACTATATGCAAACTAAATCCAGATGATTGTGAGTTTAAGACTGACGAAGGAGATCGAAGCCAGAGATGTCTGCAAGACCAGACAAATAATCTCAAGAGAGGTATCTTTATCAAAAGTCGATTCTCATGACGATAGGGGTCAGAGATGCTCTCTCTCCCCAGCACACATCACGCATGTACACACACGCTTCCATCTGACTACATAACAACCGAGTAATTGCGGGCGACTCTTAATTTATCTATCATGAGCTAATGTTATTGTACCACTCTGCAGAGATGTCGCAAAAGGAGTTTAATATCACAAAAAGTAAGATAAAAACGTCGTGCCTGTTTCCATCAACTCTCCTTATTATAGTCATGGCTAATAGCTTTTCCACAAGGATTTGGGGATAGATAGGTGTATTATGAGAATGTATCAAACTCCCAACATATGTGCATCTTCTCGAAACATTGAACGCCGATTGTTGAACAACCAAATTAAGTACAAAATATTGACAAAATTCAGTGGCGTAACTACGGGGGTGGGGAGGGGGGTTGCAAAGAGCGTGAGCCTTCCGCAATAATTTTGCAGTCGGGATATTTTTATCTTGATTGGAGTGTAAGATATCAGTACGCTCTTGATAGTAATTACTGTGGTGTAACGACCGTACAACGAAGTTAGAATGTCTCCTTCAGTTAAAACTAGAAATCCTGTCATGAACTGTGTGCTTTTCTAGGCTTAATTGCACGTAGGAATTGCGCGCAATAGCCATATCGAATGGCATCCAAAGCACGGCAGATTCTCCTGGTTACTCATAGCAAACACGGGCAAAGTTTCTGCCATGGACCTCCGGATTAACCCAGAGGTCCATTGTCTCAAACATTGCTTATGTAAAGGCCATATGTACAGAATTTGATAGCCTTACTATGGTCATAACGCGTAGATTAACGTGCAGATCGACGTGCTATTTGTGCGCATTTCATGAAAGGACTTCTAGTTTTAACCCCCCACCCCAACAATTGCACGGTTTTAGGGGCCACCAACAATTCCAATATTTTACAAAAAATCATTATATGGTCTCAAAACAGTGTTGTAGTTGAAGCATCGAGGTTGGATGCTTCAATATCAGCTTACATAAAGAATCTGGGCGATATTCTCTGAAACCAATTACGGGGTTGTGTACGTGGCACGTGACAACATGAGACAGTAGTTCAAATGACGAAACAATTTTAATTTTAATTCATTTACAAATATTCTGTACAAGTTGTTACATCAAACCGTCGAAGCAGTATCCGAAACCAGCCAATGCCAACATGACTCCTTCTCGGTTAAGGTGCTGATCAACTAACGAAGGAACGAACTCGGAAACGAACGAAAGGTCGAACGAAAATCACCATCGGAAAAATTTTAATTAATGAAGCATCGGGTTGTAGTCGGTGCTTCATTAATTAAATTTTTGACTATTTCTCTTATAATTAGTGTGGAATCTTTTAATATTGCGTCCGTGGAAATATTGCCCACCCGTGGAAAGTGACCAGTCCACACCGGCCAAACTGTAACCACTAACCACCAATAGAATTTATTAACCCTTTACCCAACGTGGACGATATCAATATTCATTATTTTAAATATCATTTTTTTAAATTTTTCAAAAATTTTCAACAAAACCATATCATGTGACCCCTCGTTGGAACGAGCTCGACGAGCTCGTTCCAACGAGGGGTCACATGATATGGTTTTGTTGAAATTCTTTGAAAAATAATATTTTTTTCAAATGCTGAATTTGCATATTACGCTTTCGGATGCGGGTGATTCGTTTGGTAAAGGGTTAAGCTAGTCAAGGCCGGGTGGATATTATACTGAATAGAATATTTGTACCGAGTTAGTGTGTTAGAATATTTAAGGAATAGTGCATGGCTTGGCGTTGACTACGCCCATATAGTGCCCAGTGAGGTGGTGTAGTTCCCGACGCGAAGCGGAGGGAACTACACCACCTCACTGGGCACTATATGGGCGTTGTCAACGACAAGACATGTACTAATCCTTATATTATATCGAACACCCATCAAGAAAAACATCTGTCCGATTTGTTAATCTATTAACATGGTAGCAGCCCAACCAGCGTTATATAGAAAAAAATACCATGTAGTTTTCAAAAAACATTTTCTTCTTCCAAAACACGGCTAACTTGGATTATTCTTATGAGCAGAAGACAAATTTTGAATCGGTCGGCAAGGGTAAACAAAACATTTCCCCCAAAAATACGCAACTCGCCATTGGAAGCGAAAATTTTCGAAATTTGACAATGCAGTTTGGTAATTTTCACGCATTTGTCACACATATACATTACCAAATGGGTCAGTACGGGAAACAAAACTCCGAAGATTCAAATGAATTCCATTATTTATTCGTTTACTGCACAAAACATACAATTAAATAGCGAAATAATATGAGCAGCGAAACAAACGATTTTTCATATCCAGACGCGTTCTCATGAAAGTTGTACCCGGGTATGGATCATTCTCTTCGAAACGAGATATGGATCATCTTCTCAAGGAATAAAATGAACGCCTCGGAAAATGTGACTTCAACAATGGAAAAGCGATACATTTTTCCACAATGATTTCTTTCCAGGTCGTTTTGTGGATGTTGTGCCTCTGTGAATCGATATTTAGGGGCCCCCAGTATTACTGTTACTCCACTGAGTAATCACGTAGTTTCTTCCAAGAATGACTTTGCTACTTCGACTTATGTCACATACCCAATCAGTCTCATTTGAGTCGTGACAGACGGTACAAATAGGGTTTACCCCCCACCCAATCGATCATCTGTGCGTGCTCCTGACAAAATTATTGTGGAAAGCATGCTATGTTGGTCCCCACCAGGCATGAAAATTTATTTTTGGGTGTAGAATTTGCCTAGGTAGTGCACTGCAAAAAATAAAGGTTCTTTTTGGAACCAAAACTGGTTCTATCTTGTCCTTGAGATGGAACCAGTTTAGTTTAAACAGTATTTATTTCAAATTAAATAAATTTACCAACATTAGCATTCAATTTTAACAGAATAATACATGAACTGAAGTAGATTCAACAGTAAACTTGGAGTTTATTCAACGCAGTCGCCAAACATTTTGAAACAAAGCGAATATAAATGCCTGGTATATTGGCTCTTTCCAGAACCAAAACTTGTTCGATATGCCAACTGTTCATATCTCCTCTGCTTAATAATGATTTGAGACCACCTCGTATAAGCTCTAAACCTTCGGCTGAAACCACCTCAATTTGTGTTTAATTCTGTTAATATTTAATGTTAATCTTTATAAATTTACTTGATTTGAAATAAATTCTGTTTAAACAGAACTGGCTCCATCTCAGGGACAAGATAGAACCAGTTTTGGTTCTAAAAAGAATCTATATTTTTGTAGTGTACAGGGCAGTATACGAGATTTAATTATTGCTCACGTAACATTGATGACGCTGTCTACATGAGGGGGAGGGCAGATGCTCCAATTTTGTATTTCAAAAAGATCCAGAACTCAACTAACCGATGAGTGTTTGCGTCAGATCGAGAATTGTCACAAGGTGATATGAACTTTCATTACCGACGTTCAAGTGACAGTATGTGTGTGTGTCTGGGGGGGGGGGGGGGGGGGGGGGAGGGGGGTAGAAGGAGTTCGCAACAAGAGTACACTGCAGTTTGTTGAACTTTGAGACCAGCACATGGCAACACTTGGGGACGTGACAATCGTTACTTATTACCAGTTCCTTATTCGACATTCGTTATCAACCGATATCGGTTGATAACAAATGTCGAATGAGGAACTGGGAATAAGTAACGGCTGTCAAGTCAGCGCAACTGTCCCACGCAATACTGTGTCCAAGTTTGTATGAACAACTACAGACAATAGCAAATGTCAGTCCACTCTCAAAGCAATACAAGATAAATTAATTGACGTTAAGACAAGAGTTCCGGTCAGTGTTTTTACATGTCTTGCAAGCGGATATTAACTTAATGAAGTCCTGCAAAATGCAGGTTTGTCGTAATGAAGCAATTACCCGATCCAATTAATGATTATTCGCTTTGTCTGTTCCTATCGTGTTCAGCAAAACCACTGGTAGGACTGTTTGAGGCAGGCAATGACACCCAATTATTTTTGTATTTATTCAACCCTTTACTCAACGCAATGTTCAAACAGTTATTATTATATTATTTATTGGTGTTTAAGGCCACATACTTATGCACAATGGCTAATCGTGACCGTGACAGTTTTACGGGTGGAGGAAGCCGGAGTACCCGGAGAGAACCACCGAGCAACGACGAGCAGCTGTCAGCTCTCCAACATCGTAACTCTGAACTCTGCACCGCAGCACAGGCAGGATTAGATTGGTTGAAGACATGCGCACCATCGACGTGCAGTACGCCTCAGTACACAGCGGCATCGTGCCCCCATGGTTCAAACAGTTTATATAAGATACCGTACCCAACGTGCGAATGTGGAAGATCAATTCCAGCCCAATCACTGTTCTGTAAGAATATAAAATAAACATCTACGTTATTTAATTATTATATACACCTAATCATAGGCTAACCATTTACCAAACATGCAGTCATATCCGGTCCGACTATTCACATTTGACAAAAGGCCATTCAGATTTTTTTATTTCTTTATATTTTTTTTTCTAAAAAATATATCTTAGGCCTAAGAAAAGTTACAAATCTATTTCTCAGGCCCTCCAGCGTGGTCCTTTTGGCTGACGCATGCTCTCTTTTTATAACCAATGCAAACTTTAAAAACTGAAAATTAAATGGTTTGTATCTGATATTTTACCCAAGTTAATAAAATTGATAAATTTGTCCCTTGAGTGCAACAAGGCTTTGCTTTAGCATTGCAAAGCCTTTTGGCACCCAAAGAACGAAATACACCACCACCCATGCTATTATGTAGCTTATGCGGCCTAAACCATAAAATAAACCAAGAACATGAACTTTTGATGGCAAAGAAATAATTACAACAATAAAAAAAAATTTAAAAATAGCCTGAGAAACAGAAAATCTACTTTACGGAGCCTTATAAACCCTCATGGGAACGAGCTCATTGAGTGCGGTCTTCTATGCCTGTAGAATTCTTTTTTAATTGCATGACGTGCGGGCTGTGAGAAAATACCTCTGTGGCACATCCATGCTTTCAGAATCCTTTGGGGACTATAAGAAAATATCTCATTGAGATCCAACGTTCAGGTGCGTTGCCAGAGAAAGTGCGACGGGTGCGAAAGCACTTTCCCGCAAAATTGAGTTTCACTTGAAGGACTATTTCTTATTGGTGATTTGGAAGTTTTGATAAAATGGTGCGACCTCACACACCCCGATACATTTGTATACTCTGCACAGAGAGGTACAATATATCGGGGTAATTTGTTTTAAAACAAAAATGATCTCATTTGATGTAGTCACGGTCATGATTAGCCATTGTGCATAAGTATATGACCTTAAACACCAATAAATAAATAAATAAATTTGATGGGGTTTTTGTGAAATGTCTAGACACAACTTCGATAGTTTTTATGGCCTCTGTTATAACAAAGTTTCAAAGTGCCTAGGCGTTCAACAAAAAACAGTTCCATGGCCCCGGTGTTACAAGCCCAAAATGTTAATACCGAGCTTATGGCTGTTTAATTGATGCCAGAATCACATTTAACCCTTTACCTAACATGAAAAGCAGACGACACTTGCAAAAAAATTCTTGAGCAACTAATTTTTTTTTTCTCAAAAACATAGGTTATGACCCCTCATTGGAACGATCTCGACGAGCACGTTCCAGTGAGGCGTCATGACCTATGTTTTTGAAACAAAAAATGAAAAAATAATGAAAATTAACTGACGATTTTTTGAGAATAGCGCTGGCCGGTTTTTCCCGTTACGTTGGGTAAAGGGTTAAACTGAATTACATATATTGGTATAATATATATCTAGAAAATAATATATGAGTAGTAGTGCTCGCACGTTCCACCCCTATTCGGCAGGACTTCGGTGCAGGACCTCGGAAGTGACGTCATGTCACGTGACCTAGTGCCGCCATGTTGTGTTGTCACGGTAACCCGCGTGAGCGGCCATGTTGTGACGTCATCTCCATAGTGATACGTGGTGGTAGTACGCATGCGCAGCGCGTGTTGTTAGGGTGATACGTGTTTCCGTCGTCCATTTTGTATACTGGAGGCCGCCATCTTGGTTTCTATGGTAGCACGTGGTTGCTATGTTACCCAATTGTTCTGCAATGGGACGGGGTATGTTCGTAGGGTATGTTCCTTTGTAGAAGAGTAAATCTGATTACCACAAACAACCCGACAATCTCTCCAAATCACCAAAATCCACCCGAAATCACCGAAATTGACTTTATTTCCCCATTTTATCGGTTTAGCACGTAGTGCCATAGTACTGGGGGGTATAAGGGGTGCGTTCGATTGAACAGGAGTAATGTTCTGGCTTTGAATTCTCCCATATTCCCTTTTTTGGATCCCATGACGTGTTATTTCCCAATTAAGAATAGCACGTAATGCTATAGGACAAATTTACCCAGAATTCTCTGCTTCTATCTATATATGCAATACTTTTCGTCTACCTGACCATGTTCCTTTATCCTGGAGTATACTCCAGTGGCGTAGAAGAGCCTATTATTTGGAACAGCTTTGCTTATTATTACTATATTTATCTATTCTAGTCTATTCTTGTTAGTTCTGACCTTATTCCAAGTACTCTTGTTATTTCATTTATCTAGATCATTTATATAAATTATAACTAACCAATCAGATTGCTTGATTTCCCATAATACAGTTATCTCCCTTGTGTATAACAAAAGCCTATATCCAATGGCACCCCAATTGTAGCACCCCTTTTTGAAAAACATATGACCTTCGACACCCCTTTTTGTCATATGTGCTTATGTGAAAAGGCACAATGTGACACAATATGCCCTATCACATAGATACATACGGGTATTTGAGGATACCTATGGCCTGGTATTGTATTATTTGAGGATACCTATCGAGGATACCTACTGGAGAATCCCTTTTTGTGATATGTGCTTATGTGAAAAGGCACAGTGTGACACAATATGCCCTTTCACATAGGCACATGCTTTATGTGCCGATATGTGCTTATGTGAAAAGGCACAATGTGACACAAAATGCCCTATCACATAGGCACATACGGGTATTTGAGGATGGCCTGGTATTGTATTATTTGAGGATACCTATCGAGGATACTTACTGGAGAATCCCTTTTTGTCATATGTGCTTATGTGAAAAGGCACAATGTGACACAATATGCCCTATCACATAGGCACATACGGGTATTTGAGGATACCTATGGCCTGGTATTGTATTATTTGAGGATACCTATCGAGGATACCTACTGGAGAATCCCTTTTTGTCATGTGTGCTTATGTGAAAAGACACAATGTGACACAATATGCCCTATCACATAGGCACATACGGGTATTTGAGGATACCTATGGCCTGGTATTGTATTATTTGAGGATACCTATCGAGGATACCTACTGGAGAATCCCTTTTTGTCATATGTGCTTATGTGAAAAGTCACAATGTGACACAATATGCCCTATCACATAGACACATACGGGTATTTGAGGATACCTATGGCCTGGTATTGTATTATTTGAGGATACCTATTGAGGATACCTATCGAGGATACATTTTGGAGAATCCCTTTTTTTGTCGCATTAGGCTATGTAAAAGCCCCCAATGGGTCTAATGTAGTCTTACCAACCGCTTCCATCTTGTCGCCAAAGCTCCAAGGCCATTACAGGGCTATGGTCTATCTGTCCTATCACTAGCTTCTACAACAGTCTTGTTCCATTGCGGCCTTGTACCAGTACTATGGCTTTTGTTATTCTGCCCCATATCTCATCCATTACTTCCTAGCTATACCTATCTCAGTCTCGACTATAACATTGATTCCCCTGTATACATATAAGGCATTCCGTAATTGAGATTCCTAGCCGAGTCCGTAAAATTTGGATTCCGTGTTTTAACATCGTCCACTCGAGGGTATTCCCCTTCCCTATTGGAAGAATTCAGTTCAATGGGTTGTAGTTCATTAAGTTTAAAATTTATTCAGTTCAAAGGTGTTAATATTTATTTATATAATAAAGGAACATGGTCAGGTAGACGAAAAGTATTGCATATATAGATAGAAGCAGACAATTCTGGGTAAATTTGTCCTATAGCACTACGTGCTATTCTTAATTGGGAAATAACACGTCATGGGATCCAAAAAGGGAATCTGGGAGAATTCAAAGCCAGAACATTACTCCTATTCAATCGAACGCACCCCTTATACCCCTTAGTACTATGGCACTACGTGCTAAACCGATAAAATGGGGGAAATAAAGTCAATTCCGGTGATTTCGGGTGGATTTTGGTGATTTGGAGAGATTGTCGGGTTGTTTGTGGTAATCAGATTTACTCTTCTACAAAGGAACATACCCTACGAACATACCCCGTCCCATTGCAGAACAATTGGGTAACATAGCAACCACGTGCTACCATAGAAACCAAGATGGCGGCCTCCAGTATACAAAATGGACGACGGAAACACGTATCACCCTAACAACACGCGCTGCGCATGCGTACTACCACCACGTATCACTATGGAGATGACGTCACAACATGGTCGCTCACGCGGGTTACCATGACAACACAACATGGCGGCACTAGGTCACGTGACATGACGTCACTTCCGTGGTCCTGCACCGAGGTCCTGCCGAATAGGGGTGAAACGTGCGAGCACTACTACTTATATGCGCTTTATAGGTCTATATTTTGTATGTAATTTTTTACAACAAAAGTGAAACAGCGAATATACTATTCAAAACAAGTAGGGGATATCCAAACTGATGTTGATATTTTCGGAAAATGGTATTGGATACGCGTGACTGGACACATCAGTTTGTTACCAAGATTAGTGTGGATCATGAATGCCACCGGCCCACGAAAACTTCGTGCAGGTTTTTCGCACGAGCGCCGCGTTAATGTCTGTGGGGTACGTTATGAAATTTTCATTTGTACTGGACGGGCTTTTTCGGCGGTCTCAACGTTCTTTTCTTTGTATAAACTCGTTCATCAATAGTTTCTGGTCGAAACGTAACTTTTGAGGTATGCGAAGACTGATACGTAACGAGCGTTTACGTGCCGTTGGCATGTTGGAAACTGGCAACAGACAGATTGCAGTGGCTCAAATTCTCAATCAGTGATTAGCAGGTTGTGGTCACGTTACCGTCAGACAGGCAATGTTGATGACAGACGTCGGTCAGGTCGTCCAAGGGCAACAACTGGTCGCCTTAGTGCTAGAATGTCCTATGTCCCCTATGGGACATAGGACATTCTAGCACTCAGGCGACGAACCGCTAACCAGGATCGTTTCATCCGAACCACAGCATTACGTAACCGCCATCAAAGCGCATCAGAAATTGGACAGCAGCAGCACCGAGCGATAGATGTGCGAGTCAGTGGTCAGACTATTCGAAATCACCTACACAGCTGGAATTTGTACGCTCGACGACCTCTAATAATTCCACGTTTAACTGAACGTCACATCGCAGCAAGGCGTAATTGGTATGGAGCACGACACCGATATGCTTGGCAGGCGCCTACGACAACGCCAACAGCCCCCCTACCAATGTCCAGGAACTCGCCATGCACTGCACTGCAGGAAGAATGGAATAACATCAGTTAAGCTGATATTGGACGTTTGGTGGGGAGTATGCCACGTTGGATCCGCACTTGTCTCGCGAACCGAAGAGGATTTACAAGGTATTGAGATCTTGGACTGAATGTGGTAAATTCTCAGACTGACCGTCCATATTGGTATTGGACTGGCCCACCCTACTGTAAGTGTACACAAATGCGATCCCATTCCAAGAAAGGGGGGTTTAAGGTTTAATGGCTCGATGGCATTGTTTTATATTAACCCTGTTTAGAGCTGTTGTAGTCAAATCATTTCCAAACAAACACGTACCCGGTTATAAATTATATTTCTTACTAATAATATAATAACACTTTGGCCGACCGCTGATTTGTCGCGGTTCTCGGTTGAGAAGGCCTTGGATACCCCTGTACTCCCAACTGCCTCCCTGTTCCCACGCTTCTTTTCTCCTCCCAACACTCCGAGACGAACTGCTTGATAACATCCCTTGCCCTTACTACCGAGGTAAATTGCACAGGTCAGTGGGAATCTTGTCCTGAAGCAATCAGCCTGGCGAGAACAGGAGCTAAGCTCGGTCGCTCAAGTGCGTGGTGGCACTATTACAGTAGCTAATACTAAAAAGCAAAACTTTTGTTGATGGAATGAAACTATTGTAACTCGTGATCGATTTTCTGTTATCCGGATTAGAAAAATGCAAATCGAGGTTTCCGTTAATGCGATATAATGAGTTACAATAAAGTGCATTAAATCAGCTGTGATAGCAGTTAATCGAAAGAGTAAATATTTGTTTTGGGAAGTGTGAAAGGATGACCATTACTATTGAACTCCTTGGTCATCTATTCTAGCTTATTATCAAACTTTCCTTTCACAAATGAAGTTTGAGGACTTGACCAACCGCTTGTCGAAACGCCAACTCAGTGGGGTATCATCAAGAATTCGTTCGACTATTCTCTCTTCCATCTTGAAGGTCCTTAATTTAAAATTAAAAGGTTTTATCCTTTCGCCCCAAACGGAAGTTAAGGGGACGTCCAACCTAACTTTGATCAAATCTTAGGTAATTTTCTCCAAAGTCCACAAAAGGCCAGAAAGGAATAACCACAATATATTATATATCAATCTTTTTTGAATGAAACATAGATCATGTTGAATCTAATATTTGCCATGGAACCGTTACCATGTGGTAGATATCACTGCCGCAAAGTCTGCTATGGCATAAATAAGAGACCAGATTTTATTACACATCCATTCAACTTTAAACCCTTGTATTTACAGGACGGCCTCTATGACATAAATGATTCTGTATTTAATGGGTGATGTACAAACCGGAACTTTTTTCCCAGCACCGTTCATACTGGTTCCTTTCCCATCGAGTCATTAGTTACGCTTCGAAAAGTTTCCAAATTTCGTTATACAATTATAGACCGTCTGTCACATTGTGTAAAAATGAAAACGTCCAAAGCAAAATGAAGTCGGTTCACAAAAAATTAGGTAACCCAAAGTGAGATAATATTTTTTAAAAACCCAATGATTTTGAACAAGAAAATTAACTCAGTCCGTGGCCGTCTCGTTTTGGTATCACGAAACTAAATATTTTCCCATAGGCGGCCATTATAACGTTCAGGCAAAACAAAATATGATCGCATCACTTTAATTTTGGCATTCAAATATCTTTGTCAAGTATAGCCCTTCAGACAACTTTTTCTGATCCCAAAACAGGGGGTCATGCAACAAATAAGAGAGAAAAATTGACAGCAAGGGAATTTCAGGGAATTCCCTACAAAAACACACAAAATGTAAATTGTATTTTTTAGGTCCAAAAGTCATAAAATCACCCTCTTTTCATCAATAATGCAAGATGTCAATAGAATGCTTCAGACATTTATTGAAACAATTTATTTTCCCAAGGCTGTTTATTTTTAGAGATTGCATCACTTCCGACAACATTTCAAGGCGGGTATTTCTAATTCAAATATTTAGTTCAGTGATACCTATTTTGTGGATTCCGTTATATCAAAATTGGTCAACTTTATTTCGGTAAATCTTCGTACATATTGACATGCTTCGAACTTCTTTTAAAAATGTTTCTCCCAGCTGTTTTGCAAAGATGCACGAGTCTGTACTTATATTTTTACTAACAGCAATAGGCCCCAAATGGTTAGGCGTGAATGGGCACCAGCCGAAGAGATACAGCGATACGAATTTCAACAAACACTGGTTCCAAAAAGGTTGTTTTGATTTTTTATCGATCCATTTGATCAGTACAGCTTCAGTCAAAACAAACGGACTCTACACCTCTGGGTTTAAACATAATTAAAATTTGTTTATTTAAATGAATTATAATGCATGACTTGTGTAATAAATACAGAACGCGATGTGTGTTTGAATCGGTGGGTTTAACTCGTTGGAATGGCGTAATCATATTTCGCGAAATATGACTACGCATTTCCAACTCGTTATGTAAAACACCCACCGATTCAAACACACATCGCGTTCTGTCTATTTATACAATAAAATACCTTAAATTTACTGAATGGTTGTATTCTGCAATACTTCTAGTGCAGACGTGGAGAAATCATTTTCTCATTCTTGCAAGGAACGGACAGTAAAACTAGTTGTAATTTAGAGTGTCTAAATTACATATATATATTATATTGTTATGCCCGGTGCTTCATTAATTAATTTTTTTATGATTATTCCTGTAATTAGTTTTTGGAATCCAATATTACAAGCTCACGGCTTTTTTCTTTTCTGTTCAGTGACATCCAGAAATCCACTCATTGTTGACAATTTCGTCTTGGTACATAGACATCGACAAAATCAAACAAACCTAGAAGGAATTGAGGGCTTCGCCCCTACCTCCCTTTTTTAAAACATAGTTAAGTGCTCGTACAAATCTATTGAAACTTCTCTTTATCGGAAAGACTAACATTTTCAACAATAAACAAATATTTTCTATTCTAGAATAAATATGAAGCAACACGTCATTTCAGGCAACTTTGGTACAGTTAACACTTGCCCTAACGGTAAGAACCAGCCAAAAAAAGATCAATTCGAATTTTGTGTTTTTTTTCAATTTTTGCCCCTTCATCGTTCCAATGGCACAAAATGAAAAATATTATCAATATACATAGAAGATGGGTTTCACATTAATCACTCCTTTTAGCTTCAGAATCCCTGTGTTCGACCGGGAGACTTTGTTTGTTTGTTTTATCGGGGTTTAACGATATACTCAGCAACCTCATTGTGTCGGAGGCTTTACGGGTGGATGAAGCCGGAGTAGTCGGGGAGAACAATCGAGAACCAACTGTCAGACCCTCCAACTCACTAACCAGGTACAAACAACGGCTGAAGGCAGGTGTACCGTCTGTTCAGTTCGCCTTAGAAATATTGTTTTTTATCATATGACTCGTCCGTTTTGTTCACTTTAAAACATTTGATATTTTGCTTTCATATTAATCAGTGATAAATGAAGCCTTCTGTCGATTTCATTGGTCAATTTCAAAACTAGACAATTTGATTGGCTGAAAGAAATACAACTGGGCCCATATTTTCACAATTTGCATAATTGGGGTTGAAAGATTTCATTGGTCAATTTCAAATATGGACAGTTTGATTGGCTGAACAAAATACAACTGGGTCACATTTGCATAATTTGAGTAGGGAGAATTTACGTTATCTGTCCTATTTAGGTTGGGTTATATTACATTAACCCTTTACCTAACATAACGACCAAAACCGGCCAGTGCTATACACGAACATTTTTCATTTTTTGCTTCCAAAACATAGGATATGACCCCCTCATTGGAACGAGCGCATCGCGCTCGTTCCAATGAGGGGTCATAACCTATGTTTTGGAAGCAAAAAATGAAAATTTTTAGTTATATGATGATGTTTTTTCCAAGTGTCGTCTGCAACACACGTTAGGTAAAGGGTTAAAAAGTCGTACTAAGTCGTTAATTTCTGCATATGTGTGTCATATGAAAAATAGAATATGAAATAAGTGTTTTTCTCATATGATATTTATGAAACTCGTCCGAATTTTCCGTTTGGGGCTCGCCCAAACGGAAAATTCTTAGACTCGTTTCATAAATATTATATGAGAAAAACACTCATTCCATATCCTTTATATATTCTGCTTGCACAAGTCAATCAAAAAACGGAATATTACAGAACGGAATCAAAGTAGTTTCGGAAGCTCTTCTTCTATCATCAGGTCTCCGGTACATGAGGGGGGGGGGGCGAGGGGGGGGGGGGGGTTGTCCTGTACAGGAGACCTGATGACTGAAGAAGAGTTCAAGATGTGATACTTTGTAGGATTTTGAGAACATCTCGACGATTCGCAAATTTCCGAATTACATGATTCGAATCATCTGAACGATTTCGAACCCAATCGAATTTCGAAGAATCGCATGGTCATATTATGCACTGTTGTTCACACCGACGGCCGAATTTATTTTGTATTTGTGGGATGCTTCAGTAATAATTTAGACTGCAGGATTAAACTATCAGCGACCCTCCCTCCTCGTGTAGTTTCTATCTCTTGGCTCTATTGCAAGGTGATGAAAAGTCAACATGGGGCATCTAAACCATTATAGGGCAGTATGCCTTATAGTTGACTCATGTTCAACCCTTTTCTAACCTCGCATTATGCTCTTTCAATACTTTCCAAAGTGTGAGTTACTGGGATTTCCATGTTTGATAATAAACGACAAGTTCACAAGTGAATTACGCAATCGACAATTGTGCCATGTAGTAGAGCGCGCAAACGAAGACGCTTCGCTGTGGGTGTAATGGGGACTTCATTGGGGTTTTGTTGCGTCTTTTTTTAACCTTTTACCTAACATGAAAAACAGACGACACTTGCAAAACAAATTCTTGAATAACTATTATTTTCTTCTTTTTTTGTATCAAAAACATAGGTTATGACCCCTCATTGGAACGAGCTCGACGAGCTCGTTCCAATGAGGGGTCATAACCTATGTTTTAGAGACAAAAAATGAAAAAATAATGAAAATTAATTGGCGAGTTTTGAGAATAGCACTGACTGTTTTTGGTCGGTACGTCAGGTAAAGGGTTAAATAATATAATTATCGTTAATAATGAAAAGTAATAAACAGAGTAATCGCTTGACTGGATTGGTTATGTGAAAAAAAATCATTCGAGGCGAGGTACTATATTGTAAAACACTCATACATGTTTTTACAACATCCCTCACCTCTCATGAATTATTTGACGTAACCAGCCCCGTCAAGCGATTACTTTCTATATCAATAAACAATTTATTTTGTTTGCTGTATAACTATTGTATTACAATTCATTGGAGAAAGCCAGCTGGCACACTCCATTAAATTATACTAGAATATTATTCATCAGATAGTTGCATCTAAGCACTTAATTCTACGAACTGCACCTCAGAAGAAATCAGAGACACTTGCCTTTTTCAAATTTCTCGGATGCCATAGAATTAAGAAAGGACGCTGGTTTTGTTTACATTGGCATGGCGGCGGTTCGAACCCACGCCGAGAGAGTTTTCTTCGGCACCAACCGCCTAGTGAAACTATACTGAACTCTCTCGGCGTGGGTGAATTTGTGATGTAGACTAATCAAGATTTTCAACGTGCAGCCTCAAGGCTGCACGTTGAAAATATTGGTTGGTCTTCCCCCAGACACAGAGAAGGCAGAAATTGCCTGCTCCACAGCAACTCAAGAGTCTACAGACAAAAGCCTGATCAGGGTAAGGAGGACATCCCTCAACCCTGAACTCTCAGATGTTGACCTGCCAGGATAAGGTATTGAGTCTTCTCATCTGATTTGTTTCGAAAGAGGTGGACCGGGGGCGCGGTGGCTCAGTTGGTAGAGGAGCAGGCTGCAAGCCGAGAGGTCCTCGGTTCGAATCCCACCTGCGGTAACCGCGTTGTGTCCTTGGGCAAGGCACTTCACCCCCATTGCCCACGTGGGGGCACGGTGACGGTACCAAGGAGTACTGCACGTCGATAGTGCACATGTCTTCAACCAATGCTAACCCTGCTTGTGTGAAGTTGGTATGTTGGTGAGCTGACCGTTGCTCGGCGTTGTTCGGTGGTTCTCTCCGGGTACTCCGGCTTCCTCCACCCGTAAAACTGTCACGGTCATGGTTAGCCATTGTGCAAAAATATTTGACCTTAAACACCAATAAATAAATAAATATAAATAAATATAAAGAGGTGGACCAGGTCCTGTTAACCTTTGTACCTTGGTAAGGAGAAACCTGACACATGACGCTGCCAGTTGCAAAGAAGTGAAACTGGCACAGAGGGATCAGAAGACAACTTTGTCAGGTTGAAGTCATGGAAGGCAGTCTATGATAATCTGCAAGGGTACTTAACTCCTCTGCAGAGGAAACAGTTAACGAACACACAAACAGGCGGGTGACAGGCAAACGACTTTTATAACTTTATTGTTGTGAGTTCCATACAGTGGTACATAACAATGACATAAAGCTTAGAAAATGATAATAAACAAATAATACCAGACAAGACCAACGGACAGGAGACAGCATCCATATTCGAATATTTACGAAGAACCACACTCATGTACATCCACCCTTTCACACATAAACGCACACACAAATTTCAGTCATTCAGCGAACTGACAGGTGCAGGTTCATGAACATGGGTTCATGCCCCCCCCACCCCCCACCCACACGCACACACACAGACATACACGTACTCCCCCTCGCATAAACACACCTACACCTCCACACACACCCTCCCGCATGCACAACGCACCACTACTACTACTACCACACACACACACCCCTATACACCCCTACACACACCTACACACCCCTACACGCCCCTACACCCCCCCCCTCCCCACACACACAACGGTTAATGAAATTTATGAAAATGGCACATATTAAAATAGATTTCGGGGGGGATTCAATAAAAGACAGCTTGAAAAAACAAATAACTTTATTCAAACGTAGCAGGTGGAAGCAGCCACCCCACCCCCACCCCCACCCCCCGCCGGAGATTTTTAGTCAGTCCGTCGGAGAGTCTCGTAAAACCGACTTCACGAGAAATTTCCGACAATCGAATGTAGATATCTCGTCTTATCTGTCTCGAACCCGTGCAGCACTGGAACTTTGATAGAGAATAGTGAGTCTCATGAAATTCCTTAATGTCGTTCGTCAAACTGGATTTATAGATGAGATATTTCCCGACCTTATTATAATATGTTTACTTTAACCCTTTACCTAAGGTAACGGCCAAAACCGGCCAGCGCTATTCTCAAAAATCGCCAATTAATTTTCATTATTTTTTTCATTTTTTGTCTCAAAAACATAGGTTATGACCTCTCGTTGGAACGAGCTCGTCGAGCTCGTTCCAATGAGGGGTTATAACCTATATTTTTGAGACAAAAAATGAAAAAAAATAGTTATTTAAGAATTATTTTTGCAAGTGTCGTCTGCTTTTCAGGTTACATGTAGGTAAAGGGTTAAATAATCAACAAACATACTCAATTTGCTTCTATTTTGGTTCTCCAATTTACCAATTTTCTCTCATTTTCCTTCGTTTGGGAGGTCAAATGTTATAGCCCCCCCCCCCCCCACCTGTCGGAGAGGTCAGCCCCCCCTGTCGAGAAATCCCTGGCGCCACCCCTGGGTGGAAGTGGTGGAACGAAAGCTTTTCTATGAATTTTGGTTGTGCAATAAATTATTCTATTCTATTCTATTCTACTTTCAATTTTTGCTTCCTGCGAAATTAATGCATTCCGTACTGAAAGTGTTAAAGATTGTGTTTCCCTCAAATAAGAGTCGTGGAGCAGTGGGAAGAACTTAACTGCAGGCTATGATTTCAGTTTCACGTCTCCGTCGGTTAGAAGCATTCAGACGGACGGCCTTTTGCACATTCAAAACGAAGATTGGTGGGTATCTATTTCTGCATGGCAACCAATTTCAGATGATAAATGGGTTGAATGCATAAATACCTCAATTAGTCAATAACACGTGTCGGTCAGTGTCCGTCGTTACGACCTCCAAAAATAGTTCCGTTTGTCCTGTTTTGTTGTTGTTTGGCTTCCCTGTTTCAATGGTTCAGAAACGATAGTAACCTTGCGTTGACCCATAAAACGGTAGTGGTAAAAGTACAGGTCATTTGGGACAAACCCATTGAACAATAATGGGCAGTTTTATTGGAAACATTTTCGTTGGTATTTCTAATTAAATAAACTGACCAGTTCAAGCTACTCCCGCTGAGTGATTGATACCCCACCGCAATGGAAATGCTAAATCTTCGCCATGAGAATTTCGCCGTGCTGTGATATTACGGTGTTAGAAGCAGTCTCGGTGTTGTGGGACTTATACTAGTCTCTACCATTAAACTCCTATATACTGCAGCCACTTTTGGTATATCTCTACGGTTGAGCCAACTTAGCAATTCAGTGATGATGCAGTTTATTTACTCACACCTTTGTCAGTTTTAAGAACTATCAAAGGTGTCAATATTTTGCATAATATTGGTTATCCTTGTGTTTTCCAGGGTATATGGTAGTTTACACCGGTTTGTGAACTCATACACCCTGAGGCGAAGTCGAAGGGTGTATGAGTTCCCAGATCGGTGTAAACTCCCATACACCCTGGAAAACACAAGGATAACGGATTTATTTCCAAGAATTTTGGTGTTTGGTGTACTTAATACGTTAACCTAAATTGTGGGAAAAAAACTGACAGAAAATTTCTACTTTGTAAGTTTCTCAATAAAACCAGACAAATATGGATGCCATTGGAAATGGCTCAATAAGCCAGTTCCAATGACACCCATTTCTGTAATATTTTATTACACATAAAAAATAAATTTCCTGCATTTGTATTTTTGTTCTAAAATAAAGGAGCAGAAGGTATGAATTAATAATTAAAAATGGGTATTCTTTTAGCCATATAGCCTGCTATTGTCTATTCTTGTTTTTACACCGTGGTTAACCAAGGAGCAAAAAAGGCACTGTGGATTGTAAGTTACACCGTACCTCTCAGCCAATCAAAATGCACTATTTCGATTCGTTTGGAAATAATTTTAAATACTCATGGTGGTTGGTTTTTAGCTCCACTTTATTTATTTATTTATTTATTTATTTATTTATTTATTTATTTATTTATTTATTTATTTATTTCCTTTTGTCATCTATGGATATATAGACATAATATGATTATCAAGTCCAGTTTAGCAAAATCACTTATATTAATGCAGTCCATTTTGAGGACTTACCCAAGGCACCGGGTCCCATAATTCCATTATATCAGACAAAACGAAGTTGTCCGCCGAAGTAAACACGCTGGGCTAAAGTTCCCGGGGTTCCACGGAGACGCTTTGCATTAGTTTTCTGGGTGCTAAACTCTTGTTTCAGTCCATCGATTATACAAATAATGATACGTGAAGTCCATTAACAACTTAATAACAAGTAATGGATACTTACAACTTACAGGGTCATTAAATTCTACATCCAACAGGGCCTTCATATATCCTCAAAAAATATCGAAACCGATACCGAATTCGAAATTCCAATACCGGCCATCTCTAGACTTAAATTTGCATATAAGTAATTGGAGATTTAGCTTTGAAAATAGGTGACATGTTATTTTGGATATCGACAAATATTTTAAAAACTTTAAAATTTTCATTTTTTTTCTTGGTGTTTCAAACTGCGAAGCTTTGTTCATTGATAGACAGCCAAAAAGTGACAACTTATTATTTTGCTTAGATTTTCACGCCATCGAAAATAACCTATTACTTATTTTCAAGCTACTCCTTAGACCCTGCTTGACTCCGAATCGCGGTTTGAAAATCGTGAAAATCACTCGCTACAGCTTAAATATTTTTCCGGATACCTATTGTCTTATACACATAGATCTTTCCAAGATGTTATAGCAACTATATATTGAAAGTGGGACTACATTTGTATGGGTGGTATGCTATCATCTTAAGCACGCGGCACTCACACAAACGTCTTGTGATAAGCATGGTTTAGTGACAGCCGGTTGCATCTATATTGTTAGGGGAATAAGTGCGGGTACGTGTTCACGCGTATTCAGGGCGTGAGTTGTATCGTTTATATATGATCTAGAAGCTCTAGTCATTGAACAATCAAGTCTGCGTTTGTGCGTGTGTGTTTATGTAAGTATAGGTATGTGTATCTCAATGTGTATAAGTGTATTTGCATATGTATCTCTGTTTTACTCTTGCACATATGTATAGGGGTATCTTAGATATATATGTGTATATGTAGGCGTACACATATTGTGGGTGTCGTTCTGTTGGTTGATGAAGATGGGCTAAGGCCACATGTCTTGTTATATTTTTGTTATGTATTTTTGTGTACCACTTTTGTTATGTATCATCAGTTGATATTTAACCCTTTACCTAACATGAAAAGCAGACGACACTTGCAAAAAAAATTCTTTAATAACTAATTTTTTGTCTCAAAAACATAGGTTATGACCCCTCGTTGGAACGAGCTCGACGAGCTCGTTCCAACGAGGGTTCATAACCTATGTTTTTGAGACAAAAAATGAAAAAATAATGAAAATTAATTGGCGATTTTTGAGAATAGCGCTGGTCGGTTTTGACCGTTACGTTGGGTAAAGGGTTAAAACAATAAAAGTATATATCGTCGAGATGTCGTTAAATCTAAATAAAAAATACAAAGAAAAATGTCTATAAACAAAAAGTCTCATTCTGTTTGTGTTTAAAACATTAGCTTAAGGTCAAGGTCCTTCCAAGACTGATTTCACATGCCAAACACTTTGACAGTTTCTGTGAATCAATACTTTGAACGTTTTATTGGCATATCTAGATTATTCAGACTGTATTAATTTCCTTAGTGAAATTATCCGAGGGCAGGTTTCACCAAAGTGAATCCCTTTGACAAAGCAATTCACAGGCGATAAATATCAATAACGGCGGTAGCTCGTCAATCATTCTTCACAAACTGGATCTTGGCACATTGCGGTGAGGTTACTGACCACGTTCGTTCTACAATTTATCCTTGAGAATGCATGTGTTTTTATGTTTGTGTCTGTCGATTTAGTTACGGTTCATTGCATACGGGGCTTCTGTGGAATTTGTTGGTAAACAAATGTAGATATGAATTTTAACGTTCTGCCTCTGTGATCTAAATGGTTATATTAAATGGTTTCATTCGATATGTCTTTAGGAGAGGTCAAATTTGTAACTAAGATTAAACCAGTGGTGGTCAATAGGGCGCCGAATGGCATCACTTGGGGCGGCAAAATATGTCAAAAAGCCACGTCATACAAGTGTCTATATGTAGTCAGCCACCAAAAAGGTCACCAAAAATACTAAAAGTGACCCCGGGCGGTGATCTGCTTTTGTCCCGTATTGGATTGCAGGCGTGTGGCCGGGAATTTTGTTGAGGAGGTGTGTTAAGTGGCGATCAACGTTCACCGGCTCCGCCCGCGCACTATGGTTAGGCCCGATGGGGAAAATTTTGAAAAAATGAATATCAAATGAAAAAACTTGTTGGTGGCATATGGGAAAATATTATATGAAATTAGGGATCTAAAATATAAGGAGTTTTTTAACTATTGTATGTGAAAAACACGCTCGGAGAGGAGATTACATATAGAATAAATAGGTACTAGGCCGGTAATCAGATTCAAACCACGAGTAGGATAAGGGTTTTAACCACTCGGCTTGCCGAGTGGTTAAAACCCTTATTCTACTAGTGGTTTAAATCTGATTGCCGGCCCCAGTACCTATTTGGGTTTTTTATACCATGATTCTAATAAATAATGGACTTTGTCGTTTAAATTGGAGAAAAAACGACACTTTCAATCGCAAACACACGGGTTTGTTTTGTTTACATCTGCGCCGGTGGGCAGTACTACAGGCTGCACGTGAATGTTTGATTGACAGCTAGACACATCGTCAAAGTTGGTTGAAGTTACCTTGCTTTTTCAGTCAAATTATTATTAACAATTCAATTTTATGTTAAATATTTAATTGTAGGTATTTTGAAATAAATATGTTATTGCACATGGTAGATAGTATCGCAAAACGTCGTATGTTTGAATAAAAACATCGCGAAGTGTGAATGTATCGAAGTTAGCCAACTGCGACATTTCAAAGGTCAAGTTGGATGAACTTCCTACTGTAGGTGTAAACTTTCTTAACCTCTGTAGACGCCTTATACACCGTTAGTGAGGTTAAAAGCTCAAATTTAACATACAGTCTTTTCACAGGTAGTAACATTGACGAGCATGGCATAAAAACAGATTATTTCCCCAGTTCCCTGAAATAAATCCGGAATACAAACTAGATTTACGCTATTGAACCTCTGGTTGAACTGAGGTCCTTCAGCTGAAACGTTGACTGTACTTATCTTTTCGCAAATTTCGCGAATTGGTCACTATGTGGCAATATCACGCCACAAGCGGCTTACTAGTAAATTGATTGTTCCAGTACTGTCGATGATTGAAATAATCAGCTATTTGTTGGAGTTCCAGGCTACCTAAAACCCTGCGAAGTTTCGAAAATCGATTCGATTCGAAATCTTATCGATTATTCGCTTTGGGTCGCGCCGATTCGGAAATTTTCGAATCGGCGTGATGTTCGCAAATTCCTACCAAATGTCTTCTCTTGGGCCCTTCCTCCATCGCCAGGTCTCCTGTACAGAAGATCTGGCGATAGAAGAAGAGTTCAAGGAGGTTCCGCTTTCGAAACTGCTTCGATTCGGTTCTGGAATATTCCGCTTTTTATTGATTTCCCCAAACAGATGAGTCGCTATTGTGCATACAATACCTCTGTGGAGAATGACAATTTTACGGTTGAAAGAATGCGCAATATTTACAACCGGAATTGCATTGGGATTCGATCCGAGATTCGGTTCGATTCGAAACCATTTGTATGATTCTATTCGTGATTCGATTCGCGACCCAGAAGTTGCGATTCGCAGATGCCTGTGGTTACCTCCAGTTTCAAAGGTTAGATCGCGATCACAACGCATGTGGAAAAAGATTAGACAAAGTCAATATATCAGAGTGCCCATTTTAGAGAACTCTCTCGCACCGACGTTTCATTACTTGATCCTATCATGTCTATAGAGCCGACCTTTTCAACCACGGGATATGAACATTGCTCCACTTCCAGGAGTCCCCATGGACGGAAAACTATAGCATCTCCCTTGGCATGTGTGAAACATGTTAATAGCCTAGTCTCACATATTGAGTGGTTGTATTTGGCACATGATGGGTGAAACACATTAATCTAACACCAAAGATAATAAAAACAGCATGAGAGAGGTATAGTTTCAAAGTTCGTTGATTTATAAGCCATTATCTGTCATGGGGTATTTGCGCCATTAAGACAGTAATTTGGTTCGTTGGTCAGTAGGATATGTTAATTACTCATTGAATGAGGTATTTGTTCTGTGTGTTTAACTGTTTCCTCTCTCCAAGTCAGGGACGCGGTGAAGGGGGTGGGTAGGAGGTGTGACGCACCCCAATGTTTTTCCGGTTGGAACATTTTCGTGTGGTTTAAAGTCTTAGATATCGATTCGCTCCTGCTATAGAAGCCACGTACTTTCTCACGAGACTAGATTTGATACATCTATTTATGGTATCACCGAACTAAATACTTGAATTAGAGTTACCCGCCTTGAAATGTTGCATATCGGAAATAATGCAATCTCCAAAAATAAACAGCCTTGGGAAAGTATGTTGTTTCAATAAAAATATGAAGTATTCTACTGACATCTTGCATTATTCTTGAATATTCCCTATAAATAAAGAGGGGATTTGATGACTTTTTTACCTAAAAAATACATTTGAATCTTGGTATGTTTTTGTTGGGAATTCCCTGAAATATATGTGCACGTGACCGGTATTTCCCTTCCTGTCAGTTTTTATCGCTTATTTGTTGCATAACCCCCCGTTTTCAGGTCAGAAAAAGCTGTCTGAAGTGCTATACTTGACAAAGATTTTTGAATGCCAAAATTAAAGTGATGCGATCATATTTTTTTCGTCTTAACGTTATAATGCTCGTCTATGGGAAAATATTTAGTTAATTAATTAATAATAACTTTAAAGCCTAGAATCCACACGCGGTGCTCAATGGTTGTACAATAATTGCATACATACATATACACACATACACATACATTCTCTCACAGATACATTGATACATGGATCACTATTATCATTTATTGATGCCCAACGCTACATCAGCAACCGAGGCTATATCGTGGCGATAAGCGACAGAACCTAAAAGAAAAGGGGTATTGAATTAAAACAAAGTAAAAAAAAACACAAAAAACACACAAAAAAACTACAACTTTACCAAAACAAGTATGTGAGTGTAACTTGACGAGTAACGAGGCAATCCTCACTGACTCAGTCACACCCACGCACCTGGTAATGGCAGTTTACGTGACCAAAATTAAAAGACCACTGAAGGAAATGCCTTTCAAAAAGGGTAGGTTTTAGTACCAGACTTGAATGATTCAAGTGATTTACTATGTTTTATGTCGATTGGAAGAGAATTCCAAAGCCTTGTGCCAGCAACCGCAAAGGCCCTATCACCAGCACTAGTGAATTTAGATACGGGCTGAACCAGATTGAGTTGACCCGATGACCTAAGAGACCTCGGTGGTTTGTGGATGGTAAGCAAATCGGACAGGTGGTATGGTGCAGATCCCGAGATACACTTAAACACCAAAAGGACAATTTTAAATTGAATTCTTTGCTTAACGGGTAGCCAGTGTAACTCAGGGAGTACTGGTGTAAAATGGTAGTACTTTTGAGTTTTGGTTATGATCCCAGCACAAATTTGGATGTGTTGTAGCTTTTCAAGAATAGATGTTTTAGAGCCAATCAGAAGAGAGTTGCAGTAGTCGAGGCGACTGGTAACAAAGGCGTGGACAAGCTGTTGTGACGTCTGCGTATCAATGATGGATCGAATTTTGCTAATATTTCTATGATGAAAAAATGCACTGCGAGAGATATGTTTGATATGTTCATCAGCGGCCAAATTTTCATCCATGAAATAACCTAAGTTTCGAACACAGCTACTGGGTTTTATCGCAAAATCTCCAATATTGAGGGACAGTTTGGATATTTTTGAAAGTTAATGAGGTAGACCTATATATATTACTTCTGTCTTGTCATCGTTCAATTTAAGAAAGTTTTTAGTCATCCATGCCTTGATGTCTGAAATACAAAGTTCAATCTTACTGCATGACACAGACTCAAAGGCGCGAGTAAAACTAATATACAGCTGTGTGTCATCTGCGTAAAAATGAAAGTCAAGGCCATGGCTTTGGATAATGTCACCGAGAGGTAAGACATGGACAGTGTACAGTAGGGGACCCAACACCGATCCTTGAGGGACGCCAAAACGTAGTGTGACCTTGTCTGACGACTCACTGCCAATAAGGACACTTTGTGTGCGACCATTAAGGTACGACGAAAACCAATTAAGTGCTCGGTCAGTAAGGCCTATTCTCACTGCCAGTCTTTCAATAAGTATGTTATGATCGATGGTGTCAAAAGCGGCGCTTAAATCCAACAAAACAAGACATGTTAGGTTGTGCCTGTCCGTAGATAGGGGGATATCATTTTGGACCCTTAGAAGCGCCGTTTCTGTACTGCAATTAGATCTGTATGCAGATTGGTTAACTTCGGCTAGGCCGTGGTCTGAGCAAATGAGAATTCAGCTGAGAAGCCACCGCACGCTCTATAATCTTTGATAGGAATGGAAGATTAGAGACCGGTCGGTAGTTTTTCAGAACCTCTGGGTCAAGTGTTGGCTTTTCGAGAAGAGGTTTTACTAAAGCGTGTTTCATGCTTGTCGGTAAGACGCCAGAGTGGAGGAGGCATTGACCAGTTTCAAGATCAGTGTAGTTAACCCCGAAAGAGATGCTTTTAACAACCAAGTTGGAATGATATCTAGCATGCATTGCTTAGATGGTGCCTTGGATATTAACCTCTGGATATCTGTTGTAGCCAAAGGTTTGAATTGGGGCAACTGTGCAACAGCTTTAACACAGGTGCATGGTATGTCGGCCATCTGTCGAAGATCTGATTGTGAGCTTGTATCAAGCGAAGCTCTGATAGTCTCAATTTTTTTAGAAAAGAAAGAAGAAAATCTATTCGAAGTTCTGTGATACCTTTATGTCACACATACAGTCGCTTATACAAAATGACAACTGTGGTAGCCAATTCAAGCGGTTTGAAGCCCAACATGTTGCCCTTTAGAGTGCGGTACTTGCTAATTATTGTGCTTCATGAGTATTACATATATATTTTATTTCTTCACAAATAAATTTAAATTTCAGAGAAGCTTAGAGTTTCTTTTAACGATAATCCCGACTGAATAATATTCCAACTACATCATCAAGGCATGCCTTCGACGAAGGCAGGCCTTGATGATGTAGTTTGAATATTTTATTAGTCGGGATCTGAGCCATCAAAGTCGGGAGGGGGCGCGGTGGCGTCGCGATAACCGGTTCTCGTCAGATCACCGAAGTTAAGCAACGTCGAGCGCGGTTAGTAGTTGGATGGGTAACCATTTCAGCGACTGATTCGCGCTCCCGCGTTGTGTCCTTGGGCAAGGCACTTAACCCCGATTGCCTACATGGGGGCACGATGACGCTGTGTACTAAGGCGTACTGCACGTCGAAGGTCCGCATGTCTTCAACCAATCTAACCCTGCCTGTGCCGCGGTGCAGAGTTCAGAGTTGCGATGTTGGAGAGCTGACAGCTGCTCGTCGTTGCTCGGTGGTTCTCTCCGGGTACTCCGGCTTCCTCCGCCCGTAAAACTCACCGACTTGATATGACCCTGACTGTTAATGTGTCGTTAAACCCTAATAAAAATTTTTTTTTTTTAAATCAAAGTCGGGACAAATTAGGTTTACAGCCCTACCCCAATCGGTGATCTATGCGACGCCCCTGCTTTAAGCAGGTTTTCCAGTTCATCAGTAGCTCCGTGCGTCCTCCATATTTCTACAATAGTTTTAATGGTGGGAAAGGAGCGCGGTGACTCAATGGTTACGGCATTGAACTTCAAACCGAAAGGTCTACGGTTCGATCCCCGCCAGGGGTAACTGCGTCGTGTCCTCGGGCAAAGCACTTCATCCCGTTTGCCTGCGTAGGAGCACGGTGGCGCTGTGTCCTAAGGCGTACTGCACGTCGATGGGGCACGTGTCTTCAACCAATACTAACCCTGCTTGTGTGGAGGTAGTAAACTGGGGAGTCTGGCAGTTGCTCCTCGTTTCTCTGTGGTTTTTTCCGGGTACTCCAGCGTCCTCCAACCGCAAAATTGTCCGACACGAGGCGACCCTGGCTGTCGAAAATGTCGTTAAACCCGAATAAATAAATAAATAAATAAATAAATAAATAAATAAATAAATAAATAAATAAATAAATAAATAAATAAATGCGCTTCACGAATACTACATGTATATTTTATTTCTCCACAAATAAATATAAATTTCAGAGAAGCTTAGAATTTCTTTTAACTTTTTACCTCCATGAAAAGCAAACGACACTTGCAAAAACATTCTTGAATAACTATTTTTTTCTCAAAAATAAAGGTTATGACCCCTCGTTGGAACGAACTTGACGAGCTCGTTCCAACGAGGGGTCATAACCTATGTTTTTGAGACAAACAAACTGAAAAATAATGAAAATTAATTGGCAATTTGGGGTGGGTGGGTTTGTGGGTCGCCTTTTTGGGTGGGTGGGTGGGTGGGTGGGTTATATTGGGTTTCTTGTATTGGGTGAGGTAATGTCCACCAATATTTTTTCCATCGCGGCACAGGGGGCTTATGTCAGCTCCCCCCCCCCCCCCCCCAACCTTGGACTGTGGAATTATATCCACAGGAGCATTTTGTGCAGGGGGGGGGGGGGGTTATATCTTGGTGACTTGTATCTCTATACCCAATTTTTCTATTTTGCTCCAACATATAGTCCCCTGAGTTCCAATGCATTCTATGTGCCTACTGGCTCATAGAACACATTGGAACTCAGGGGACGATATGTCTTGCAATTCTGTGTTCTTTCTCTACAATTGAGTTTTCGCCAGAATGTTTCAATCAGATCTGGGTGCATTTTGACAAATGTAGCTTGAATTTCGAGATTCCAGCAACAACATTACAGGAAAGAAGGCATTCGGTAACTATAATGTAACATCGCGCTCTTACCGTCGCTTATAATTTACAGGTGACTAATTAACAAGGCCTGCTGTGATGCTGACAGGACCGGCGTACACACATTTCCATGTTTAACGACACCCTGGTGTTAAAAGCATTGTCGCAATTCTTTGTGATGCGAGAAATATGTACGATGTGGTCCAAGGACAAAGAGAATGTTAAAACGTTTATAGGTTCGAATTCAATTCTTTTATTTCATTCACACGTTTAGTGAACCGTCTGCTTGTCTCAGACCAGGAAATTAGTTTCCTTGAATTTCAAATCAAATGTGCAAAACGCCAACTGTGAGAGAAGGGTTGATTTCATATCAATAGCATTAATAGTAAGAACAGGATATAGGTTAATTATATGTGCGCATTGTGGCACGTGCCAGCATGCGTCATCAACAAATTTCATCAATTTCCTTTGCTTTGATCACCAGAGGTAATGACATTAATGTCACATAGATATCTTATCGTAGGTCGCAGTAGTAAATATTTAATGTAAAATTCTGCTACGAACAAAAAAAATATGAAAATTTTTTCGTTTTTTGTTGGTGTTCGAGATGGTGAGAAAAATATCAAGAAATTCTAGATAAATTTTACACGAGGAAAACAACAAAAAAACCATCAGGAGCATGAATCTTGGACAAAACCGCATTGTTAATATCCATGATAATCAAAAATGTGAAAATAGTCCAACGTCAAATAACCCTGACACAAAAATATTAATTTTATTTTAGAATATTTTTTTAATTTTCAATTAGAACTCTTTTCACATTGTCAACAATAGCAAGTAAGCAACAATAAAGTAATATCCTAAATCAGGAATCAGCAAAAACAAAATATTGTTTTTAAATTAAGGCCCCCCAACCCCACCCCCCCCCCCCCCTAGATCTGTTTCATGGGTCATATTTTAAAATTGCATGCGGGCGGGCGGTTTTCTATTTTATTTTTGTATTTTTTTCTTCGCCATCAAAAGTTCCTGTTCTTGGTATGTTTTATATGGTAGGGGCCTCATAATCTACAGAATAGCATGGTGGTGGTGTATTTCGCCCCTTGAGTGTAAGAAGGCTTTGCAGTGCTAAAGCATTCCAAAGCTTTGTTGCACTCAGGGGACAAATTTATCACTTGTATTAACCCTTTACCCAACGCAGACGATATCAAAATTTATTATTTTAAATTTAATTTTTTTAAATTTTTCAAAGATTTTCAACAAAACCATATCATGTGACCCCTCGTTGGAACGAGCTCCTCGAGCTCGTTCCAACGAGGGGTTACATGATATGGTTTTGTTGAAATTATTTGAAAAATAATATTTTTTCACCTGCTGAATTTGCATATTACGCGGGTGGAAGCGGGCGATTCGTTAGGTAAAGGGTTAACCTGGGTAAAATATCAGACATAAACCACGTCCATTTAATTTTTATTTTTTAAAGTTTATTTTGGTTTTAAAAAGAAAGCATGCGGCAGCCAAATGGTCCATGCGAAAGGGCCTGAGAAACAGATTTTTAACTTTTTAACCCCAAAATATAACTATTAAATAATAATAATAGCAGAAGCTCACTGCATCGATTTTAGGGAAGCTTTCTGAGAGAGTTTGCCAAGACTCCGCCCGAGAGACTGGTATATGCATATTATTACAACAGTCAGTTCATCTGGGTGGTCTTTGGGGGCGCGGTGGCTCAGTAGGTAGAGGTGCAGGCTGCAAGCCGGGAGGTCCTCGGTTCGAATCCCACCTGCGGCAACCGCGTTGTGTCCTTGGGGAAGACACTTTACCCCCATTGCCCATGTGGGGTCACCGTGACGTTGTGTACTAAAGCGTACTGCACGTCGATGGTGCACCTGTCTTCAACCAATGCTAACCCTGCTTGTGTGGAGTTAGTATGTTGGGGAGCTGACAGTTGCTCGCCGTTGCTCGGTGGTTCTCTCCGGGTACTCCGGCTTCTTCCACCCGTAAAACTGTCATAGTCATGATTAGCCGTTGTGCAGAAATCTGTGACCTTAAAACACCAATAAATAAATAAATAAATAAATAAATAAATAAATAATCTGGGTGGTCAAATTCCGTCTTGTTGTTGAAAGCGTCGTTAAATCAAGGTATCGGCCAAAACCAGCCAGCGCTATTCACAAATATCGCCAATTACCTCATCAAGGTGTTTCATCACCTTGATATGGTAGACGTCGTGTTTGGTCTGGCTGATCTGGTTTCGTCAACAAGACGGAATTGTTTGTGTATCGTAGTTTAACCCTTTACCTAACAAGAAAAGCAGACGACACTTGCAAAAAAATCTTGAATAACTAATTTTTTTCATTTTTTGTCTCAAAAATATAGCTTATGACCCCTCGTTGGAACGAGCTCGACATAACCTATGTTTTTGAGACAAAAAATTAAAAAATAATGAAAATTAATTGGCGAATTTTGTGAATTGCGATCGCCGGTTTTGGCCGTCATGTTGGGTAAAGGGTTAAATCTTCTCAGTTTTAATTAATTAACGTTAATTTACTTAAGTTTAGAGAGATCTTGCCTTCAAGTCGCTATACTTGTGGTCTTTGAATCCATGATGTCCTTCAGAATCAGCCCGCTATCATAATGCCGCTGACTGTCTTCTTGTGGTGACGTAGATGCCCCTTTGGATCTGCTCCCTACTTCGCCTTACAGGTGCTCACCGTTGCTCGGAGATTTTCTCCGAATACTCCGGCTTCCTCCTCTCAAGAAAGAATACACTTGGGACAACTTTTTCAGAGCAATATAAAGGGGTAGGAAGGTCAGTTTGGAGCAGTATGAGGACTATAAGGGTTAATTCAAGGGTAGTGGAAGGAAGGAGTGGAAGGATTCTTCTCGAATACAAAGGAGGGATCTTTAGCTTAAGTTGTGTGCTCCCAATCCCCAAATGGCTACACCGCTGACTCGGCCATTACTCTCAACAAGTTGCCAGTTTTAGAACTTGCTTTCAAATCCTTTTATAATTAACCCTTTACCCAACGAATCGCCCACATCCGCCCGCCTAATATGCAAATTCAGCAAATGAAAAAATATTATTTTTCGAAAAAAGTCAACAAAACCATATCATGTGACCCCCTCTTTGGAACGAGCCCGCCGAGCTCGTTCCAAAGAGGGGTCGCATGATATGGTTTTGTTGACATTTTTTGAAAAACTTTAAAAAATGATATTTAAAATGGGGAAATAATCAATTTTAAAATCGACGGCGTTGGGTAAAGGGTTAAGCTGAAAACTTAAAAAGATATACTCAAGGACATTTATTGTACAAGTTATGGCGTAGATCGCTTTTGTTCCTAAACACTAAAGAATCATTTTCCGTTTCATATCACACAGTATCGCGATGCAAGAAGAAGCATCTTGCACCTTTGAGATAAGATCGGCGACAAATCGTACGTGTGTGTTTCTGCTCTTTTCGCCTATATGCGTGTTAATTCATTACCTCTTTATCACTCTTTGATGTGTCGCCTCTGTGTGTACCCGGTATGTGCTACTAGTACAAAAGCGTATTTTCTCCATGAATGTAGCGTGACGGCGAATCATGCGCATTAACGTTTCAAATATTTGCATCCAGTTCGCACAAATCACCAACGTGGACTGTGTCCGTAAACACATCACTGCAGATCTTGTTCCAGCTCTTCATCTAAATTGCCTCAATTTACAAACTGCTAAACACAATGTCACCAGTCAAGTTTATCTATTTATTGCATTTATTTACAAACCATGAATTCTGGAAACTTTACTATGTTCAGCAGTGCGTGGAGGGGATGGGTAGGTGTGGGCCGGAGTGTGTGCGACAAGGGGGCAGGGGTATCAAAAAGGACATTCGACACTAGGTTAGGATTTAGTTCCGGGTTACGGGAATTCTCGGGTTCCCGGTTCCGAAAGCCGGTCACGATATCCAGGAAATCTATAGCACGGAACCGGGACTCATGCGTTGCCTATTTGTGTGCTGAATGGAAGTATTCTAAATTGAAAAACTGCCCCAACGTAATTTTATTAGATGTCATCCTCTCTTCCCTGTCCGAACTTTTTACAATCACGCCTCCCGAAGCACCATTTTCATCAAATCTCTGTAGCCCTGTAGTCAGTTTCGGAGGACTCTTCAACAGTAAGATCTACACTCGCTTCAAAGTTCAAACAAGCTTCCGTGGCTACATAGGTTAATTCGGTAGTACTGATAAAACCCTTATTGACTTGTCATTCATCTCAAAGGTCTTCAATTTTTTTTAATCACTAGTATCATTCACTAAGTCACTATTCACAGCCTCCATCAACATCAGCTCCTTCTGCACTGCCGTCACCGGTCTCCTCTGCTTTAAGCAGAGGAGACCAGTGACGGGAGTGAAGAGGGAGTTGACGCCAGGAGGTAGTGGTGATAAAACTAGCGATTCTGAAAATGACGAGTTGGAAGTGGGATTGGGTTTTCACATTTCTCTCCGGGGAAATAAAACCTGTTCATTTTCCACGAAAATAAATGCGTCTTGTTACTCTCGTAAATTTACTTGATATTATCCGGGACATTTCCCGGTTTTGAGTGTAATTTCATTTCCGTTCCCGGTACTATAGAAAATCGGGAATATATTAAACCCTACTCTGGGTATGAGTTAAGACAGTGTATTGTTTTTACAACGGATCATAAATTGTAATGTGACACTCAGCACTATAGACATTATATAGCCACCTTCTTCTGGCGTCCTTGGTTCTCGCGGTGTGGGGATGTGAGCGTGGATGTGTTTGGGATTGTAGGTATGGGTGCATGTGTGTGGGTATTTGCGCTCGAGAAAAAATGGCTGCCTTCTCCCTCACCAAACTTAGATATCGTATTTGGTAAGATAAGCACACTCACTGCTTGGAGGTCAAAGGCCAAGGTCACAATGTCCTGAACTTTAGCGTGAAAAACGGTCACATCTTGTGTTACCAATCTCTTTGCACGCGGATGGTACTAAGTATGATCTGAACACTTATTCGTCAAGTCAAAAGCCAATATCACAGGATCACAAAATGTATTGGCGAGGTGTCTGTTTGCGCTCTAAACAAACAAGGCTTTATCTTTCCCCGCGAACCTCTGTGCTCGTCGGTAGGCAAGAGATACGATTCTAACATCTATGTATTTTGGGGGCCAAATGTCAAAGTAACAGGAACACAAAAAACATTAAAATACATTTTTTCGCTCCAGAAAGAAAACGGTCAGAATTGTGATTATCAAACTTGGTACATGAATCCTACTTACTTACGGGGTTAAATAATAGATAGTTTATATTGTTTTGCCTTCCAGGAAGGAAACGCTCTCACATTTGATGGCTTAACCTCGTACAGAATTGGTACTTGGTACATTTAAACACCTATTGACCACGGCTATATATATGGTTACAATATTCCTGCGTATGTGTATTCGTATGTGTTCTAAACAAAAGGAAATGACGAAAGCTTTCTTTTCTAACCATCGTCCAGATATAGTGCTGTAAAAAAAACATTAAAATACATTTTTTTCGATTGAGAAAGAAAACGGTGAAAGCCAGGGCTGGGAGCATTTAACGTTACAAACGTTTACGTGTTAAATTATTTCAACAACATTAAAAAAAATTAACCAAGATAATAACGTTTAACCTTGAAGGTTATAATTGGAAAATATGTAGCATTGCGTCGTTATGTATTTACCCAAGCCGGATCGCGCGTGCCGATGACGTTGAATGTTACGCCATTTGACGAAATTGAAGAACACGAATAATTTAGATATCAGTCAATTATAGATGACCCATTGATTTGATGGAGTGACTATGAAGCCCTCCTACCAACGTTGGCGAAGTTGGTTCGCCGATATTTGGCGATACGGCAATATCAGCTTCATCCGAACGTCTATTTTCCATGTAAGGACTTGTATTCGAGCAACGACGGATGTCTCTTTCTAAGGATACGACCGCAGCGATTGTATTCTTAAGGGAAAACATCGCTGAATGTTAGAATTTACGATAACCTGAGAGAACAATATTACCTTCCCGTCCCCTGAGTTCCAATGTGTTCTATGTGCCAGTAGGCACATAGAACACATTGGAACTCAGGAGACGAACTGTACGTAAGTTCAATCATATTCAAATTCAAATCAATGAAAATGGCCGAAGTTATTAAAATTTTGTTCATTTTAACATTTAACCTCATTTAACTCGTTGACGCGAATTATTTAACACGTTAACGTTTTATGGAAAATTTTAGCTCCTCCCAGCCCTGGTAATAGCTTTAATTAACCAAACATGCATCCTACTTACTTACGGGGTTAACAATATAGCTTATATCATTTTGCCTGTCGGGAAGAAAACGCACTTATATTTGAAAGCTTAACCTGGTGCACAAATGGTACTTTGTACTTTTAAACACATATTGTTTTGAGGTCAAAGATCAAGGCTATATGGTTATAATATTCCTGAGTGTGTGTGTTCGTATGTGTTCTAACCAAAAAGAAATGACGGAAGCTTTCCTTTCTAACCATCGTCCAGATATGGTACTACATTGGCTCTGATCACTTGGTGTTTGTTTTTGCAGCTTAAAGGTCCAGGTCACAGAAGAAACACTTCATCAAAATACCTTCTCTAGTCTAGCGACAAACCTATTCAGCCAAATTCATCCAATTTTGATATTCATCAAAATACCTTCTCTGGTCTAGCGACAAACCTATTCAGCCAAATTCATCCAATTTTGATACGATATAAAATGATCTCAAGGTTATGTATGTTTGAAGGTCAAAGTTCAATGTCATATAGTTGCAAAATTCAAAGATTATCTAAGAGGTATGGGTGTACGTCTCGATCGAGTACACTCTATCTAGTTGGTTGTTTTTTTTTAAGTTCAAGTTTGGGATTTGGACGTCTTGAAGCAACTAATATGCTGGGGATTAATTTGCCAAATTATTGTACAGCCATCCTCAATCTACATAGGACAAATGGTTAGCTGTGTTTTTTACAATTGTGACACTCAACTTTCCTACATCCCCATCTATTCCATATTACACCGTAGTGCCATGGCTGAATACCATGCGCTGATGGTAAAAGAAGAGTTCAAGGAGGTTCCGCTTCAGAAAAAAAAATTCCGTTCTGGAATATCCAGCTTTTTTGGTTGATTTGCCCAAACAGACCAGCCGCCATTGAATATAATGATACTTGAGTGGAGACATTCAATGTTTACGGTTGTAAGAATAGGGAATAATTACAGCTTTCTTTTGTTTTTTTTTTTGGTTTTGTTTGGGGGTGGGGTTTATTTATTTTATCTATCTCCTGCAATTCGTTCCCCCAAACCAGGGAAGTGGCTAGAGATTTTCGATTGGGGTGTGGGGGAGGTTCGGGTGGGGTAGTGACTTTCCAACTAAGGGGGGGGAGGGGCTGTCCCCTCCCGGTCCCTCTCCCAAGTTGGAAATTCACTACCGTGAAAAATTTGGTTAATTAACTGGTAGAGTGCTAAATTATTTTTGGCCATCAAATCTTGTATACATGTCGTTGCCTTGTTGCAATTTATGGGAGAGTGCCAATGGGCACTCTCCCATAAATTGTAACAAGGCAAACCCTTACAGACTAAATAATATCACTTTAAAGATAATACAAAGCATATCCACTGAATATGAGCCTTCAAGTTGTGACACCTGCGCATCAGAATAAAGCCCAAATATGGGCTTCCAGCACTCTACCAGTTAAGCCATGGAAGGGGGCATAAAATTGATTCGAGTAAACTTCTTGGTGGTCTGAATTCGTTATTCAAAGCTTGTTTTATAACAAATTATTGGAAAGTACTCACAGGTACTCTCCAATAATTTGTAATAAAACAAATTTATATAAACAAAATACTATTTGGGTTTGATTGATAATGAAATTTAAGAAAGTAAAGTGTCGGCTTTTGCTCTGGTATCCTCATTTTTTGAAAGAATCGATAGTGGCTTCTAGCACTCAACCACTTAAAAAGTCTTGACAGCAGGATTATATTAGTATTTTAAATTGCGATAACATTTGGCTCAGTGGTTGTCACTGAGCACTATTCGGGAGAAAATAGGAATTGAGGTTAAAATTTTAAAAAGTCGAAAAATAATAACAAAACAAATGACCCCAAAGTATCAAGACACTGTTTGATTTCGTACGTCATAAGAGGTACAAAAGTGCCAAAGGGTTAAAGATCCACCAATTGCGATATTTTTCTTCCAGTTGTTTTGATAATGAAAATATAAGGTTTTTTTCATCTGAAGTACCCTTATTAATCTAAATATGATCATAATTTGGATTGCTAGGGGTTTTCCGTACAGACTGGAGCCACGGGTAGAGTTCAATTTGGTGTGCATCTTACAGACATTGTCAAACAACAGAATTTTTATCCATGTTCTCCAGACGAAGTCAGTATCGAATAATCTGTTTGATAACGAACATATCCATAGGACATTCGCCCAATTCTCTAACGGTTACAGTACTCGAGTATTTCGCGACACCGAGTACCTGCTTAAAAAATTTAGATTCGATTGTGTCATATTTTTGTTTGTCGAGAGAGATTAACCCTTTGAACCCCAGGGCCCGTTTTTCCAGCCAGGAACACGATGCGCCATAACATCATTATATAGGATGGCTGTTCAGTAAATGTGTGGGGTAAACCAATCAATATTTTCAACGTGCAGCCCCGAGACTGCACGTTGAAAATATTGATTGGTCTACTCCAAATAATGAAAATGGACTCTTTTAATTGCTGTCATTGAACTGGCGTGGAAGATACCACTAGAGTTCAAAGGGTTAAGAAAATCGACTCGACACATTCCACACTTGCTGGTGAAAATGGGACGAATTAGAATGTCGTAGAGCTTTTTGCTCGTGTGGACGTTAATTTCTTCTTCGGATAATTTCTGCCTAAGCAAATCCATGGCCTTTAAGCTCTTATTTGTTAGTTGGTCCGTGTCAATTTAAGTGTGCGTCAAGGTATTTGTATTCATTGTACACGCTTATGGTATCATTTTTAGAACTGAATGTCATTTCTACTTTTCTACCCTCTTTATTAAAATCATAACTTTTGTCTTATACCTATTAAGTTTTAATAACCAGGTGTCAAGATAAGTCCCAAGCAGATATAACTTTCTTTGGGGCCCGTCTTTGCTGGATCCACTCCGGTAAAAGGTCAGGAGGACGCTGGTTCGCCAGGTAACAGTCTAATCTCCAGCCCATCACACTCTTCCCCCGAAGAGGAGATGGACGGGGATTGTCTGTTTGTGGAGCAGGAAGTTGAGTCCGACATCGCACATGTCGCTAAACCCGCTCTTGCTCTTCCTGCTTTTTCCGACCGGGACACCATCCAGGAAGCAAACACCGCGGGGACCGTGGAAAGCATCCAATGGGAAAAGGTCAAAGATGACGACCACCTTATATATCTACAAGCCCAGATTAAGACCTTGGAAGAACGCGGGTGCAAAGGTAACATGCTCAGAGTAGGATTAGAGAGTCTTAGCAACCACTACCTGCTAACAACACCAAAGTACTCTTCACCACCGGCAGCTGCGAGGGCTAGACCTTACTAACAGAGTCAGCCCTTCATCACTCCTCCTTCAACACCACCAAGGGAGGTATCACCAACTCAGCCACCTCCTCCTGAGAAAAACAGACGAAAACACAGACGCCGCTAAGTACCTTAACACTTTCCTCCTTTACCACGGCCATAACAGACAAACCAAATCACATATAGTTAAAGAGGGTAGAAAGGGACTTGTCCTACAGCGTCCCTGCGCGCCTTCGGTGCGCGAAACCATTTCATTTCTCTTTGTTGGATGAAAAAAGAACTAAATCGTCCGCATACATTAACAATGAATATCGATCCTGTTCATTTCTATGGCTACACATTCTCTGTCGAATATATCCGAAAGATCGTTTATCTAAACATTGAAAAGTCTGGGGCTGAGGACGCAACCTTGTTTTACACCTGTGTGTGTATGGTAATCCTCTGTAATACCAACTGGTAGTTTAACAGCGAAATTTTCTTCTTCGTGCATGTTGCTAATCGTCTTAACAAAGTTGTCACCTATTCCGATTTGTTGTAACTTAAAAAGCATGCAACCTCTCCATGGCGTATCCACCATTCTCCCCCGTGACTTCAAAGCGTGCAAACCTGCTAAGTACCATGACGGCTCAATTGGAAATCGCAGTTGAACTTCAGAAGGCTTTGTTTGCTCTGGACGTCTCTTGTCCTACCAACTGGACTCTCATCATGAAAGACAAGAGCACAAGAGCGCTCGTCTGACACTTGAATTTAACGCTGAAGAGGATACCACCAACACACCTCCTTCGGGGAGAGGTAGCACCCTTAGTGAGAGGAACACCTCTCACACTGGTCCTCACCCGACAGGGTCTGGAGGCTCTGAAAAGAGAAGGAGAGAAGAAAGAAGAGTCCATCAACCAACCGCAGGGATGCCCTGCGCTTGGATGCCTGATTAGAGAGGAGAAAAGGTGAGACGGAGAAACAGATGGAGGTGAGGGAGACCAACGTCGAATCGCCACCTCCCTCCCCTCCCAAGCCTACACCAACCTCTTCAGCAAAAAGAGGTCGGAAGGCAGGGAGGCGGAGAGGGTGATGGAGGTCTACCAATTCTAACCTGGATCTCCTATCAACTTCGACCACTCAAGCCACGGAAGGAGGAAAATATACGACAGGATGGAAGAAGAGATACTATCCGCCGAATTCATTGAAGCCCAGGATGAGCGCACCATCGACTACACGGATCTCTCAAGATTAATTTCATCGGTACCAACAGCCAATACAGAAAATTTATACAAGACCTCTGGGAAGAATGTCCAAACAAAGATAAACTCCTTCAATATTCAGACCAACATCTGGAAGCAGTGAAAATCAGGGACCAGGACTTCCACAAACACATTAGAGGAGCACTCACCCGGAAAAACAAGAAAAGGGTAAAAAGAACAGGCGCCACTAAGCCGACCGCGGCCTCCTTCAACCCTTTACCCAGCGTAACGACCAAACCCGACAAGCGCTATTCACAAAAATCACCATTCAGTTTTTAGTATTTTTTCATTTTTTGCCTCAGAAACATAGCTTATGACCCCTCATTAGAAGGGGCTCGTTGCCCTCGTTCTAATGAGGGGTCATAAGGTATGTTTTTGATGCAAAAAATGAAAAAAATAGTTATTCAAGAATTTTGTTTACAATTGTCGTCTGCCTTTCGTGTTAGGTAAAGGGTTAACGCGCCTGGACATGTTGCAAAATTTCTAATTTACAGTAAAAGAGAGTCGAAAGGGGCTGGCTTCATACTGTCCCTGAAACCATTGATCTTGCTTGTTTATTGTGTCAAAGCCTTTTCTTGGATAGACGAAATAAGCGCTTGCCCCTTCCGATGAGCTTGTCCACAATGTGACGCAGAAAGAAAAGGTGTTCAGTTGTTCTACATCCTGGTCTAAAACCGATTTGACCGGGGTTAAGTATGTTGCTTGACTCTAGATAACCGTCCAATCTGTTATATAGAATCTTTAAACATAATTTGCTTATGCAACTGGATATTGCTATACCTCTGTAGTTTGACACACCATTTGGGTTTGACACTGCAGCATCAAAGTTTGGGATTCTAACCACTCGAAAGGATAGAACTGAAAAGTCGGAGGTAGCACGGGGCCATGTGTGATATTGAGCATTTGATCATTTCGTTTTTAAACATGTCCGTGCCACTGGACTTCTTGTTTTTTAAAGCGGAAACGGTCCGCTGCAGTTCTAGCATTGTAATTTGATAGTCAAGGAGGTCTACCAAGAGAAAACGTGATCATACAAATACCCTTCTGTACTTTGACATTCATGAGTTTCTGAAAATGTTCTATCCATTGCTGTGGTGAAATGAGGTTTGCCTGGTCATCGTGATCGTAGCTCGACTCTGTGAGTTCGCGTATTACCTCTCGAAATTCTGAGGGATTGTTCGTGTCTAGATTTATTATAGTTTGAGTTTAATTTCTTCACGTGTCCAACTGACGTTGTTACGTCGAACATGGAATGTCGCGTGAAGTACATTTGTCACCTCTGTACACACTGAATCTGGAAAAGGCATGAGACTGTATTCGAAAACTTGAAAAGACATAAGAATCGATTCTACAACTTGAAAAATCATGAAATTCGACTCGACCAGGGCTGGGAGGAGTTAAAATTTCCCTTAACACGTTAACGAGTTAAATGACGTTAAATGTTAAAATGAACTAAATTGTAGTATAACAGACCAATTCCGGCCTTTTTGGCTGATTTGATCTTGAATATGATTGAACTTACGTACACTATTAGCCCTTTTAACTCCAGTGGTATCTCCCATGCCAGTTCAATGGCAGCAATAAGAAGAGTCCATCTTCGTTATTTGGGATAGACCAATCAATATTTTCAACGTGCAGCCTTGGGGCTTCACGTTGAAAATACTGATTGGTCTATCTGACACATTTACTGAACAGCCATTCTATAATATAATGACGTTATGGCGTGTCATGTTCCTGGCCGGGAAAAAAGACGCCCGTTTTCAAGGGGTTAATATAGTTCTCGGGTTATCGTAACATTCAGCAATGTTTTTTTCTTTCACTTTCACAATTGATGGCATAAATCGTCATCACACACAGCAAATGACGCAAAATTCAAAGTCATCGGCATGCGCGATTCGGCTTGGGAAAACCCAGGATAATGACGCAATGCTACATACATACGTTTATTGACGTTGTTAGTTTCTGCGTTGCTCATGTCGTCTTGCTCGGGAAATTGATATTGAGTGCGGCAATGATGACTGCTGAGGCTATGGTATAAGACATTATGCACGACATGACTATGAAAGGGTCGACAATGAGGCACAGTTTCTATTAACTGAGTGAGAAGAAAAAATAGATGACCTATAGGTTATACATATACATTAGATGAGTGACGATGAGTACAAAATCATTCCTGATGCACCCTAAGAAACCTAAATGTAAACGTTAATAACTTAGTTAAAACTTTTTTAACTTTGTTAAAATAATTTAACACGTTAACGTTTGAAACGTTAACTGCTCCCAGCCCTGGGTCACTCGACAACTTGAAAAGACATGAAATTCGATACGACAACTTGTCCCTTGAGTTCCAATATGTTTGATGTGCATACTGGCACATAGAACACATTGGAACTCAGGGGACGAACTTGAAAAGACATGAGATTCGATTCGACAACTTGAAAAGACATGCGATTCGATTCCAAACCCCCAACCTTATTCGATTCAGAATTCGATTTGTCCAGAAATTTAAGATACGCAGAGCCCTTTAATACTGAAGTGTGATGGTATCCAACTCAAGATCGTGGTATGACTTAAGGTTCTACTAGTGAGGCGAAAATACCAAGTGGAGAGTCTCATTTCTTATCTTCTTGAAAGAAATACTCTTGCAGAGCCCAGCCCCACCTTCTCCTCAGCACCATCACCATCACCAACAATAACTATTTCAATCTTGAACTGCTTTAACCCTTTGTTACTTTTTACGTCTTATGACGTACGGAATCAAACAGCGCGTTGATACTTTGTGGTCATTTGTTTTGTTATTATTTTTCGATTTTTTAAAGCGTTAACCTCAATTCCAATTTTCTCCCGAATGGTGCCCAGTAACAACCGTTAAGCCAAATGTTATCGCAGCTTAAAATACTAATATAATCCGGCTGTCAGCACTTCGTCGTCTGAGTGCTAGAATGTCCCATGTCCCCTATGGGACATAGGACATTCTTGCACCCAGGCGACGACTTCTTAACCCTTTTACCAACGCAGACGATAACAAAATTTATTATTTTAAATATCATTTTTTTAATTTTTCAAAAAATTTCAACAAAACCATATCATGTGACCCCTCGTTGAAACGAGCTCGACGAGCTCGTTCCAACGAGGGGTCACATGATATGGTTTTGTTGAAATTTTTTGAAAAATAATGTTTTTTCAACTGCTGAATTTGCATATTACGCGGGCGGATGCGGCCGTTTCGTTGGGTAAAGGGTTAACTGATTGAGTACTAGAAGCCACTATCATTGCATTCAAAAAATGAGGATACCAGAGCAAAAGCCAATACGCGGGGCATTGATTATATATTACCAACTGCAGTCTGCAGCCGTCTAACTGAAGGAAACTGAAGCTGGCGTCGGCTTGAAATGAATGTTTCTTATGAGTTACAAGCACAGAATTGTAGACTGAGTATTTATATAAGTCAACAGTAACATCAACGCAGACCACTCAAAATCCACACGCGAACCACCCCCACTGCGCACGTAACTCCCAGAAATGAAACTTTTACCTCCAACAATGCATTGTCTCGCGCGTGAGGACGTCGCGGGTCCCGTACAGGCCGCGGTTGTCACACTAACCCGAATTACAATGTAGGATAAAATGACCCAGGAAAAAACGGGTGAAAAGCATAGTTTGTTTCCTAGTTACTGACCGGGGAAATGGTGATAGGGACGTCTGTGCCCTGTGAGTCGAATACTAATAAAACCACGATGGAAATGGTTTGGCTAATGAATAATGTGGTGTATGGTGTTCTCGTCAGTAATCACCAGCTTAAGCGTGATGCGGGAAGCAAGTTTAGCTCAAGTTTGTAGCGGAATTATTTTTAGACCGAAATGTATCACTGTGCCTTTTTTATTTTTGGCAATTTTGCTTGTCATCGAATTGGACCTACGTGCACCTCACATCTTGCAGTGTTTTGTAGCGAGTAACAGCACGATTTCGCCGCGACTGCCCTGTAAAAGATTTATGGGATAAAGAAAATAAACGTATATAGTGTTTTCAAGTTAAAAAAATATTCTACTCGTAGGATTAAGAATGGCCAGAGGCTTGTCGGTTTCATTCTTAATCCAACTCGCAAAATAATATTTTTACTTGAAAACACTATACGTTTATTCTATATTTGAAAAACGTTGAAGAAACTCAATTCCCAGAAACGTTTGCACGTGAGGATAATTAAAATCTCAAAGGGTTAACTATTTCAACCCGAGAGACCGCCTTACCGAACCAGGAACACGATACCTCATAATTCCATTAACCCTTTACCCAACGTAACGGCCAAAACCGGCCAGCGCTATTCTCAAAAATTGCGAATTAATTTTCACTATTTTTTTCATTTTTTGTCTCAAAAACATAGGTTATGACCCCTCATTGGAACGAGCTCGACGAGCTCGTTCCAATGAGGGGTCATAACCTATGTTTTTGAGACAAAAAATGAAAAAAATTAGTTATTCAAGAATTTTTTTTCCAAGTGTCGTCTGCTTTTCATGTTAGGTAAAGGGTTAAGTAAGGTGACGCCTAAGTGAATGTGTGAGGGAGACCAATCAATATTTTCAACGTGCAGCCCATATCCTGCACGTTGAAAATATTAATTGGTCTATCCCCGAATAATGAATATTGACTCTTCCATTTGCTGATGTTGAACGGACGCAGATACCCCCAGGGTTCAGAGGGTTTAAAAGGATGTACACGTTTGGGGATTTTTTTCCTCTGTAAATCTAGCCACTTACAACATATTGTCGTATTTTATTGATGGTGTTCCGGAACATGTCTTGCTTTTGTTTTCTTTCCGTGGATGATTTTTTTATTACAACGCTGTCGTTCGATAAATGCTGCGAAAATGCCAAAACAACAGGGTGAAGTAGCAATCGGTTTTCCACTTCCGCATGAAAGATTCATAAAATCGGATTTTAGCCTCAATACTGTCAAACACTGGACAGATTTACTCGGCAGGCCATCCGTTATTCATCTCTTTCTCTAAAAAACTGTCATGCTTTACTGTGAGACTTTTTATGTAATTTTCAGCTTAACTCTGCTTGATACAATGATTACAAAGCAAAAATATGGAGTTTTTGTTAGTTAAGCGTGTAACATGCTTTTTGCTGTTCGATATGCTAATTTAAAAGGTTGAGTACCTCATCGGCTCTCGCCCCTTTACCTCTGCCTCTTCATGCACCACAAGAAAATAAAGGAACTAAAATTTTATTATATGCTAGCCCGTGAATTATCGCAAATTATCGCAAATTATCTAAAAGATATTTCTCGATTTCCTCAATAGCTTCGTAAATGACGTCACGCTACGTCACCTTGAAGGAACGATAAGCTGATCTTTGTTATTGTTTTGAAACGTACGTATTTGGTCAGTATCGGGAATTATCTCATGGGTGTGGGACCTGAAAGTTTTATTTTTCACGAGTGCTTGCGCGAATGAAAAATAATATTTTCAGGTCCACACGATGCCGTTTTTCAGTAGCTTCCTAAATGACGTTACGCATCGGCGCATGGCGTCGCTTTGAAGAAAATCTATGCTCTTCAGTGAATATCGGGAATTATCTCACTCGTGTGGACCTGAAAGTTTTATTTTTCACTCGCGCAAGCGCTCGTGAAACCGATATTCAGTAAAACAGCGCAGATATCCAAAATATGAGGTGATTGAAGAGAAGGGTTTTTGGGAGAAATCCAGAATGGCTTCAGGAAGGGAAGGAGAGTTACTGACCATGTTTTCACGCTATCCCAAGTGATAGAATCCGCGAAAACAAAAAAGAAAAAGATGTTTATGACCTTTTTGGATGTCAAAAAGGCATACGATAGAGTATGGAGGGAGGGTATGTGGCGGAAGCTGGAGGCTCTGGGCTTAGGAGGCGAGTTTGTTGGAATTATGAAAGCATTACATAAAGACGTACAGAGTGAACTTAGCCTGGGAAACATTACATCAAAACGTGTGCCTATGGAGATAGGCCTAAAACAGGGGTGTATCCTTTCGCCAATTCTGTTTGCATTGTACATCAGAGGTTTAGGAGATGAACTCCTGCATAGCGACGAGGAGGTAGCAGTTGGGGACTTGAAGATCCCAGGGCTATTTTTGCAGACGGTATGGTGCTAGTGTCAGAAAGCGAAGAGGGGCTGACGAAAATGCAGGGAATTGTTGGGAAATATGGGAGCAAATGGAGACTCGAACTTAATGAAAGCAAGAGCAAAGTTATACATGTGGGCCGCAAAGTGGACCCCACTCGAAGGTGGAGAGTGGGTGAGTTCTGCATTCCGGAAGTTAGCAGCAAACTTCTCAGTGTAGGAGAGACAGGTGATTACGAGTATTTGGGGGTAAGCTTCAGTAATGTTTTCGTGGGGAAAACCATTTGGGAAATAGTGGGTGTGCCAAGTATAACATACGGTACGGAAGTGGTAACCCTAAACCAGACGGCCGTAAAGAGCCTGGAAATCCTGCAGAACGATGCAGGCCGATGGATAACGGGGTCGAGTAATGCCGCAGCGCTAGAAGCAATCGGGATGAGCTTGGGTGGATGAGGATCAAGGACAGGATGGACCTGTTGAAACTCGGTTATCTTAATTATTTGGTAAATCTCTCCGACAGCCGATGGTGTAAAGTAATGTTCCTTAGAATTTTCAACTCATATATCAAGACGGGGTGGATGGTCCAAGTGAGGGAGCTAGTAGAGAACTACTCATTGGATATCTCAGACCTGGACGTTGGGGCAAACCAGGGTAAAAAAATCGTCAGAGAAAGGGTCATGGAGGATTGTAACCGTAATTGGCGAGAGGGGGTCAAATCAAAGAGGTCTTTGGGTGGCCTTTGTGATAAAGAGAAGCCAGGTTTTGAAGAGTACCTTGATGGCCCTTTGGAGGGTCACTGTTATTCAAGCTGAGATCGCGGTCCCTGGAGCTGAGAGGAAAATTGGGAAAAACAGTGAAAAGGAGTGCCAGTTGTGTAATTTGGGAATGGCGGAGATCTTGGAACACTTTCTTCTAGAATGCCCAAAGTACCAGTCCAACAGAATAAGATTCACTGGGAGTATATTGGGGGAGTGGGATGGGAGAATGAAGGACATGTGGTCAGGGGGAGACTCAAAGGAGAGGGTTAATATGCTAATCGGAGAGATTGGGAAGAATGGGGCAAGGGGTGTCATCAAGCAGTTCGTAACCGAGCGTTGGGAGGAGAGAAGAAGCGTGGGTTCGAATAGGGAGGCAGTTGGGAGTACAGGAGTAACCAGGGCTTCTCGTCCGAGAACCGCGGCAAATCAGCGGCTGGCCAAAGTGTTATTATTATTATATCTAGTTTCCATGTAAGTGTGTGAAGAGCGGGTTGTCACTAAAACATCCGACAGGTCGAGTTTTACCCAAGCAATTACCCTCAAATCCCGAGGAAAAAGTCAAAGAACCACAGGGACCAATACTATAAAACTTTTACAATTGTATTTTCTAGAATTGTATTTTCTAGTTATGACTTTGAATGGGTTAAAAGGAACCATCAGCATTTTCAAAAAATCTGGCAATTTGCCACATGACAAATTGCCATATCTTTTATAATGCTAATGATTCATTTTAGTCAGTAATATTAATAGGTAGAAATATAATTCTATAAAATACAATTGTAAAAGTTTTAGCGTATTGGCTCCAGATCTTATTTCGACCAATAGAGTCCATGGACCTTGTTTCAAGCTCTGGGGGGTACTATCAGTGAAGTCTGTTAGCAATACTCGTGTTTTGTTTAGTTTTTTTTTTTGTTTTTGAGGGGTTTTTTGTTTGTTTTTTTTTTAGGAGGGGAGAGATTGTATTGAGTCCCTTGAGTGAAATAAACTGCCATCTGCAAAGCTTGCTTTAGCACTGCAGATGGCGCCTTGTTTCATTCAAGCGAAATAGAGGTCGGATTTACGACAGTGGTCCAGTGGCATAGGTGTTGGACTCATGATTTTCAGGCGGGGTTGACGTGGGTTCAATTCCTGGCGGGAGATCAGAAACTAATATTCTAAATTCCTCCAAAACATAACTGTGTCCTTCGAAATACACATACAGCCCTCTGTGTGGTGTCTTCCCACTAGACCAATTCCCTTTAGACCAATTCCTTTTAGGCCAATTCCCAAAAGACCAATTCCCCTTAGACCAACTACATACTGTCATTGATTAAGGGTTGATTAAGGATAATTAGGAAAACATTTATTTATAAAAATCTGCCCAACGTCTATAAAATATCAATAAGCCAGAAAATGAGCAAACTATCATCTGAAAATGAGGTTCACAGAGGGTGAATTTGGTGATGCTACGCTGCACAGCAGGGTAGCATCACTAAATTTCCCATCTGTGAACCTCAACCTGAATCAAGGTCTCAAACATAAACAGAAAGAGGTACCCAGAGGATAACCTGGCCCACTGTATGGGATAGCATCAGCAAATTCACCCTCTGGGGACCTCATTCTGCAAATGACAGACTGCTTATTTTCAGGCTTGAATATCAATAACATTAAATACATTTATAAATATTTATAAATATATCAAATTATTGATATAGAATTATTTTTAAAGTAAAACACACCAGTTGGTCTGAGGGGAATTGGTCTTTTGGGAATTGGCCTCGTGGGAATTAGTCTAAAGGGAATTGGTCTAGTGGGAATGAACCGTTGGACTCATGATTTTCAGGCGGGGTTGCCGTGAGTTCAATTCCTGGCTGGAGATGAGAAACCAGTATTCTAAATTCACCCAAAACATAATTGTGTCCTTCGAAATACACATACAGCCATCTGTGCCAGTCTTCGTCTGAGGCCAGTCACAACACTTCTGTTGCACTGTCAGCCAGCGCGTTTAGCATTTTCATGCAGCCCGCTCAAAGTATAGTGAACCAATTAATCATAAGAACTAAAAATCTAGACTCCAGCTTTCGTTTTTGATGGCGTGCAGTGGTCTTGTGCTTTAGGTGTTCGACTCCGGATTCCCAGGCGGGGTTGCCGTGATTTCTATTCCCGGGTGGGGATCAGAAACCAACATTCTGAACTCCCCCAAAACATGATGATTGTGTCCTTGAAAATACACAAATTGACCCGAACTATGAAAACATTCAATTCTTCAATTACTGCTTCTACATAACTGCTTCATCCAGGTCCACATGCATGGCCGTATTATTCATAAGGCTGACTATGCTGAAGCCTAGGGGCCCGCAGGGACAGGGCGCCCGCCAATTATTTTTTTGCTGAGGCACTGTTTCCAGCACCTTAGGGCTCCAGTGGTTAAAGGCACTTTGCACGTGTAGATACGTATTTATCCATACATATACTCTCATAAAAATATACTATATATATATATTTATATACAGTACGTTATAAATAATAAATAGTCATTTCAAAATATTACAGTATTGAACAATTATACCCCCAAAATGTGCTTTCCTGAAGAATTCTTCTCACGCAATAAAAATATTGAAAATGAAAAAAGATTGTGAGTAGAATTCTTCAGGAGACCCGCAAAATGGATATATGGCTATGTACTGCGGCACAGTGCCTACCATACCAGGGTCAGGCTGTCAGCTGTAGTGGGGTGAAAGAATGAAGTGTCGGAGGGGCCCCTTAGTACCTAAAGGCCCAGGGACCCGGCCACGTGTTAATACCGCACTGTCCACATGTCAGGAAAGGGTCCGATTCAACGAAGACCAATTAATATTTTTAATCTGCAGCCGTTCGTCTGCAGGTTAAAGATATTAATTGGTTTGTTTTTGATGACTATTGAACAAGCGTCTGGAATAGTAAAGTTATATGGTACCACAGAACTAAATATTTTCTCATAGGCGACCATTATAACGTTCAGGCGGAAAAAAATATGATCGCGTCACTTTAATTTTGGCATTCAAATATCTGCATCAAGTATAGCCCTTCAGACAACTTTTTTCTGATCCGAAAACAGGGGGTCATGCAACAAATAAGGGAGAAAAACTGACACAAAGGGAAGTACCGGTCATGTGCACATATTTTCAGGGAATTCCTACAAAAAAAAAAAAAAAAAAAAGTAAATTGTATTTTTTAGGTCCAAAAGTCATCAAATCACCCTCTTTTTTATCAGGAATATTCAACAATAACGCAAGATGTCAATAGAATGTTTCAAACGTTTATTGGAACAATATATTTTCCCAAGGCTATTTTTTTTTTTTTTGAGACTGCATCATTCCCGACAATTTAAGGTGGTTAACTCTAATTTCAATATTTAGTTCCGCGATACCATATAAGAATGTCAGATACTTCTTGGTTCTACTTCTTGGTCGAAACTGGTTTTCATCGCAACATTTTTCGCTAATATATGCTGGAAGATAGTTGCCAGTAACCCCACTGCATTATCAACAATACAAATTTCTCAAATTGTTGACTGAACGGTTGTCGATTCTCTCTCTCTCTCTTGAAACTTGAATATTTTGTTGCGAATGCGATTACAAGGATTTGTCAAACTCTCTACTCAAAATCATTGACTTGTCTAAACTTTAATTTAACCCTTTACACCCTAAGCTCCTAAAGTGGGATCGTGCAGTAGATCATTAAAATCGCCAAACATCTAAGTGGCGGAGCCTATTGCATATGTATGTGTGTGTGTGGGGGGGTGGGGGGGGGGTGCTCCGTGATAATTTAATCCTACAGCCCTACATTTATTACTTGCCCTCCTAACCTCTTGTTATTTGTTGTGCCATCTTATCAATGAAAGTCAAATTTTCTTTCGCGCCAAAATATATGCTTACCGTCTTTTAGGGGTTAATCCTGCCTTCCTATAGTAGGAAATGCGCGAAATTTCACGACCATTTTCACCTCCATTGTGTCCATACGTTTCACTCCAGCTGTAATTGCTGTTACAATTATATACTTGAGTGTCAAAATTTGAAGTATTTTTTCGCAGTATGATTAAATGACATGCAAGTGAAAGAACTGAATTCCAGCAGCGAGGGATAAATTTGTTTTATTTTGCAAAGAAAAGAAAGGATTCAGCTTCATGAATGAAAATAGTGCTGACATCTTGCGTCTGTCTGCGCAAACAACAATACGACCTTATTTGTTATCTTAATGGTATGTCACAAAAAACAATAAAATAAAATTCGTTTTCTTCCATTTTTCGAACGACCGCCAGCGATGATCAGCAGTTCGTCAGACTTAATAACTTTTCAGGCGGTCAGGTGGAGTTGAACGAAATAAAAGTGCGATATCTGAACCGCGTTTGGTGCACAGTTACACTCTAAAATCAGTTGGGTTGAAAATCAACCCAAATGAACTGGGTTGAGTGAATATGAACCCAATTGGGTTCATATTCACTCAACCCAGTTCATTTGGGTTGATTTTCAACCCAACTGAGTTTAGAGTGTACGAGCACTGACAGGCTCAACCAGGGACGTGTCTAGAGGTTTCCGATTGGGCGGGGTGTGTAGGGTAGTGAATTTCCAACTAGGGGGAAGGACCGGGATGGGTAAACCCTCCACCCCGCCCCTCCCCCAGTTGTGTTTTTTGCTACCGAGAAAAAAATTGAAAATGAAGCCATGAAAGGTGCCATAAAATTGATTCTTGTAATGAAATGCCAACATATTTATGATAGAATTATCCGGTTGTTATTATTATTTGGTATTATTCTGGGAATTGAATGTGCGCTAAATAAATGCTCAAGCTGAGAACTTTGAGTAATTCACACTCTCCTAACATTAAATCAGATCTTATGCAGGAATGATCAATTTTCGATGTTTCATCATTTTGTAACTGTGAATGATGGAATTAACTCAGGATAACGATTATACATGATGTGATTTTCTTGAAGTACATGTCGAGGATTTTTTTAATTACGATACGTAAACGTACTATAAAAATCTAATACCGACTGACACCATGCATACTTATGAAGCTCGATATTGCGTACACTGTAGTTGCATAGTAACAGTTGGAATGTTTGCCGATTTGAAACCGAGTTGGAATTTTGGAAAGTAAAAGAGGCATCAGCATCACCAAAGAACCTCTAAAATCCAGATAGATGGAATTTCCAACTACTCATTACTTGTCCTCCGAATTTCCAACTATAGGAAATTTGGGCTAGAATGGAGAGGGGGTGACAACTCATCCCCATCCTATCGCCGCGTCCCTGGGCTTAACCCATAACCTAACGTAACTGTTGAAATCGGCTAGGTATATACAAAAATTGTCATTCAAATATTATGGTTTTCTCTCAAAAGCATTCATTATAACAACCGAACGGCAGCGAATACCTGTGGGAATCTCCAACTTTATAAAGTGGCATGTGTATCGCGACGCCTTGTCACATTTCAGTCTTGTGCCATGATGCGAAGAATCACCCGACGCGCGAAGCGGCGACTGAGTTAGGGGCAAGCACGTGAGAGGTTTTTTTAGTCTCTTTGGCAGAGTCTGGAGCCCCCCCCCCCCCCCCAAAGAAAACTTTGGAAAATTAAAGATCAAGGCGGTCCCGGTGGTTTATTTGCATATTACCACAATGTTATCCTGCTAAAATATCCCCGACATTCTGTATAGATTCATTCAAATTTTAAAAAAGGGAAAGACAATTTATGACAGCTCACAGGAAACCCTCCCAGAAACTATACCTGTATACAAGGAGTGCGGTATTACCGGTGATAACACAGGGATAACCCCTACCCTGGGTAGTTGATATCCATGTGTTAACGCGAACAATGCTGTGCCTCCAGCATGGGGCCGATACTATAAAACTTTTACAATTGTATTTTCTAGAATGGTATTTTCTAGTTATGACACTAAAGGGGTTGAAATGAATCATTAGCATTTTCAAAGATGTGGCAATTTGCCCGTTGGCAAATTGCCATATCTTTTAAAATGCTAATGATTCATTTTAGTCAGGTATATTAATAGGTAGAAAATACAATTCTAGAAAATACAATTATAAAAGTTTTATAGTATTGGCTCCTGGTCGCGGTCCTTGTGAAAAAAGACCGAGTTACAAAAAAATAGGCGTGGCGCCGGATGACAATTAGGTTTGCATATGACATTGCGTCGAATAAAATTCAATCCGGGCAAGGAATTTGGGAAACGGTTTTGTGGCCATAAAATGGCCCTGCCCCTCCAGCCGTTTTCCCATTTATGTTTTTGGGACTCCACCTCCCCTGTCAGGCAGATGTCAAAACTTTCCCCAAAATTCTCGGCGGGAAGGATGGATGGAATTCCTTCTGCCCATCCCTCAGATCTACTCTGAGTCACCGAGGGACGATAATAACTGTAAGATGACATGTAAGAATGGACCTAATGGGACGCGTGCCCGGCAATGTGTCCTCAATGATTTCATTGTAATCGAGTGTGTATTCGACAGGTGCAAGCGAATAATTACCCTCAAATAAACGGTTTTAGATCTCAAGTCAGACCTTTTCACGAATGACACTTGTTGAATTGCTGTTTATAAACACCATATGCGAGACGAATTAAATTGGGGTCAAGGGAAGCAGACGCTCTCAAACGGACAGCTGGTTGAGTTAAAACCTGGCGTGCATGAAAGTCTGGGTCAGGTCATGTTTTTGTTAGTGTGTCATCCCGGTAAGTCCACTGTCTAATTTCAGAAGATGTTCGATGGACGACTTTCTTTTCATACGTGCTCACGAGTACGCCAGTACAATACTTCCCGTTTTTGGCACACTTTGTTCCTATTCAATATTGTTTTGCCGCCAATTTCGTTGAATTACTCCCTTATTGTAGTTTGTAGTAATTGCATTCACCAGGTCGATTTTGAAATTGAAAAGAGAATAATTATGTTTATGTTTGATTAAAATTGGGTAAATAACCCCTTGGCTTGATGCACATTTTAGTCGAGTTTCGAATATTTCATCTCAAGGCGAAACTCCTTGGTAAACGAAGGTAACATTCCTTTACTGCCAGACAATGAGGCAGGGACATCAGAGTTATTTCAAAATTGGCGAGGCTCGATTTACGGTGTGCATCTGTGTATGATATTGTGTGGTGCACTGTAAATAATTACCGTAATTCTACGGCAGTAAAAATGGTGAATTGTGGGATCGGCCTTGCCATATGCCACTCTGGAAGTCGCCATTTCCAAGAAGGACGCCCGATGCATTTGAAGACGAACAACAACGTATTACTATCATTTTTTAAGTTTGTGGCCCAGTGAATCATGTTCATTGCATCTTGGACATGACAATCAAATAACGTCAATTTTTTATGCGTATAATTGTTTCGGTAATCATGCAGAATAGCAGACTGTTCATACTGCGTCACTGATATTCGATGCACCTTATGGTTTGTTGCCACGGATCCCCGTTAAGGCCGGTGTGACAGGAATGGAAGTCCGTAGGAACGTTAGTCCATCTGGACTATTATTCCGCGGAATTATAGTCCTAGGTCTAACATTTCTAGGAATAGTAGTCCGGCGGACTACTATTCCTAGAAATGTTAGACCTAGGACTATAATTCCGCAGAATAATAGTCCAGAGGGACTAATTTTCCTACGGACTTCCATTCCTGTCACACCGGCATAACCATATGCTTTTATTAGTTCAAGGTAAAATGCGGTTAATGATGGCTGGAATCAAATTATGGTTTTCAGTTAATTATGGGCTATATGGCTGGAACTCTGCCTCCGGTCATTTTGACCGTGATTATTTTGATGGTAATTTTTACGGGGAAATCATGCAAATGATTGTTGAAATTTTTTACGGTCATATGACCGGAAGAAAGTTTCCAGGCATATGACCGTACAAATAACGGCAAACCGTGAAAAAAAATTATGGGAATATACGGCAAATGACAGTCAAAATTTTTTTACGGTTTGCCGTAATGCTTACGGTCATATGCCTGGAAACTAGCTGCTGGTCATATGATCGTAAAAAATTACGGTAATTTTTTACAGTGTGGTGGTGAGCTTGATATGTTTATTTTGGGGGTGGAAAGGGCAATACAGGCAGGTGCATGACGAAAAATGCTAAATTCGAACTACCACGCTCACGAGACTCGAGTCTTTCATCTTTTCCTTCAATGGAGAGATAAAAAAAATTTGATCGGGCTGCTGCGAAAGATTCTGCACTTGGGAATGCGACGTGCATCCCATAAGTGGACAGATGTCAGTGTTTCTCGAACACAAACTGCTCGTGATGGACTGATGGCTGCTTGGTAGGTTTTGCTACCTATTTCTTTTGCTTCCTCCATTTCTTCTTAGGAGATGGAGATGGCGATATCTTGGCTATTGGCGATGGAGGCTGTGGTATCGTGGTATTTATCCTGTTTTGTGCAAGTGCCATTGCTAAAGCGGCGTTTTGAAGTACTGTCGCCGTTTCCTTCCGAAGTTGAGCTGTCTCGTTTTCCATGTCCTTCATGCGCTCGTTCTTAAGAATGGCTTCACGATTGGCTCGTTCCCCGAGCTTCTTAGTTTGATCTGGCTCTTCTTCGGTGCCCACGATCTGTTTTTTTCCATTTTCCAATTTAAAATACCCAGAGCAGAAGAGCTCTGAAAAAAACGCCCCACTAAATTAATATTCCACTAACACATCAGTTTAAGTTAAACTGACCTGTCAGTGGAATATTAATTTAAAACGACTGTGTAGTATTGTTGACTGGGGCGATTTTGCTTGTTGCATGTGTGGCATCCGCCAAACCTGAAAGAAAAAATAGAAAGAAAATGTATTTTTCCAAAACAGAAAAAAAATATTAGAAACTTGAAAAATGTAATAAAAATGAAGTGGGGAATTGGTATACACTTGGCAGCTGAGTTCAAGCAGTCGGCAGAATAACTGTCCATTTGGGTAAAATTAACTCCAGAAGTAGGCTATTTCTGGTACTGGGAACATTAATCCTTTCACTGCTACGCCCACTTTATCCATATATGGAGTACCCCTATGTATGCCTGTACGCGATAAAGATTAATAAAATTTATACCATACTCGAAACTCTATCATCTGATGAATTGTTAGAAAGGGCTCTTTGGGCCCTTTCCAACAATTAATCAGATGGTTGGTTTGATCTTCGCACACCAGAACGTACAGATAATCATCATAAAATAGGTGACAACAGTCGCTTTCGGCAGCGAAAGTGTTAATTCCGACACACGATAAGTGGCATCCAGAGACACACAGCGGCAACCTCTGGTTGTCAATTATCGCGCTTTAGTATATACATATGCTCAAATTTAATATCCTGAATTTCACATGATATTTTCCCAGATGCTACCACAGAGCTCCATTTGATTTTTCAAAATTTTCTCCGCCGGGATGAACCATGGTCGCGCCGGCAGAACCAACCACCGTCCATCCCCACTAAGTGCGCGTCTCCAACAAAATTCCTCGATACTCACTTGAACAATGTGAGGGTTGAAAAGGGGCAACTAAAGAGGGCCAATGCCTTCTATTTTTTCGGATCGAATATTTTCCCCACCCAGGCGCCTACACTTTTTATGAATAAAAATTTATTCATGGACGTTTCTTCAACAACATTTAATACTTTCGCTGCCGAAAGCATCTATTGCCACCCTTTTTACGATGATTATCTGTACGTTCTGTTATGCGCAAATAAAACCTACCATCTGATTAATTGTTGGAAAGGGCTCAGAGAGCCCTTTCCAACTATTAATCAGATGATAGAGTTTCAAGTATGTCATAAATTTTATTAAACTTCCTCGCATCCAGGCGTACATTGAGGTCCTCCATATATATCAAAAGTGGGCGTGGCAGTAAAAGGGTCATTATTATTGTTAATATTAATTCTTTGCTTTCAGCAACATTTAATTATTCTTATTATTAGTATTAACACTTTGCCTAAAACGAATGGAAGACGAGACTTACTTTATTTAGCACGGCAGATGGTGTCTTGTTGAAATGAATGGACCATGTGAAGTTGAAATCCAATTATCATGACAAAGTGTGGAATACTGCTTTAGTTTTCAAAAATAATATTTGTTGTAAATTTGTACAACAATTCCAAAATTTCCAAACCAAGTTATGTCTAGTCTGCATATTATAAAAAAATAACCCAGAAAAGCTTAGAAAAGTTCTGAGTTGTATCGGACTTTAAGGGCAACAAGACGTCATCTGCAATGATTTAGCGTTGCAGGTGTAGCGTGGTTGCATTCAGAGGACAATATATGGTTAATTTGTTCTCATTTACACTCAGATTCAATTTGGGACTAAAATCTTTCATTTGGCATCAGAAATTAATTTGGCACCGAAAACAAAAATTCCACTTGACAGCAAAACATTTGGGCCAGCGTGAACACTGGTTGGGCCACATTCGGCGGTGGCACCAAACCCCTGTAATTTTCCTAAACGCAAAATTCCGTAATTTACCGGTGTCCACCCACGTCCCATCATAAATACACACACAAATACACAGGTATCATTGTTGTTGTTTCGTTTCCAAAACTAAACGGCGTTGAGTGGAAATAGAGATGAATTTTAGCGACAATGGACAGAATTCCGTGGTTGGGGCTTCCTTCCCCATCTCCTGCACTAATTCCCACGTCGATGACAATTCCAGCCCTCAGACTTTTCAGACAAGACAAGTACAATATGGACACTTGATCAGTCCACAGAAAATTGGCATATATTATATCTGCATGTCTTAACGAACAGGGCGTGTGGCTATTGGGTAATTCTATCTTGCAATTACCTTAATAATCTTAATTACTAATTTCCCGACTGCCTTATTATATTTAACAAGTGATTCCGGTGTTAATAAGCTTCCTGAAATCTAATGACAACCTGGAAAGCAGGTGCTGTCTCTTTCGGAGAATCGTTTCAATTAGAAAGTGTTACTTTCTAATTGTCACTTTTGAGATATCTGGCAGGCTGTGACCTTTTGTGCTTCTTTTGAGCCAATTAGCCATATTTTCGCCGCATGATGTGGTGTACTTTGAAATGGGACTTGGTCCGTTCCTTTCACGTGAGCTAACCTGAATTGGGAAGAATGAATTATTAAAAATAAAGAATTTGTTTTTGGAAATAAATACCCAAAACGGTGTAATGTGATTAAAGAAAAAAGGACACCGGTAAATTACGAAATTTTGCGTTTAGAAAAAGTTCAGGGGTTTGGCGCGACCGCCGAATGTGGCCCCTACCAGTGTTCACACTGACCCTAATGTTTTGTTGCCACGTGGAATTTTTTTTCCGGTGCCAAATTAATTTCTGGTGCCAAATGAAAGATTTTAGTACCAAATTGAATCTGAGTGGAAATGAGAACAAATTAACCAAATATTGTCCTTTGAGTGGAACCAGGCTTCATCTGCAATGCTAAAGCGTTGTGGACGGCGCCTTGTTGCCCTTAAAGTACGATATTTAATTTTGTATTACCTGACCTTTTTGAATATTTTTGTTGCAAAAACCCACAAATGATAAAAACGTAGATCAATAAATAAAAAAATAAATAAATAAATAAATAAATAAATAAATAAATAAATAAATAAATAAATAAATAGTATTTACAAAATTTCGGTATTATTATTTACAAACTGTCCAATTATGTATTCTGGATGCCAAACGATTTTTTTTAGCTCAATTAGCACCCGGCAGCGTGAACTCTGCGCTCTAAAATCAGTTGGGTTAAAAATTAACCCTAATCAACTGGGTTATGTGAATATGAACCCAACTGGGTTCATATTCACTCAACCCAGTTGATTTGGGTTGATATTTAACCCAAATGATTTTAGGGTGTGGCCCGACTAAATCCACCACTCTAAAGATTTTTTTGTTCTGATAATCCTTCATTTCAATTCGAAAAAAAATGTTGATATTTTGACATATCAATACAACAGTTACGATGTTTAGCGCGGTCATTAGAATCAACAGGTGATCGTTATGTGGCGGGTGTCGATAAATGATAACCCGAACAATTCGCGCGCTTTTAAAAAAAGCTATTCTCTTTTTTTTATTTTGTATTACGCCAAAAAATTAAAACTAACAAATGACGCTACTCGATTTTTTTTCGGATACTACCTGTTGCTTTCTTTCTCATATAGAGTGAATGGTGAATTTGAAAATGGCGGAATGCATTTGAACGCAACAGGTGTTTTATAATTTTAAAAGCGTTATCTTAAAGGACAGGTGTGCAGTTCCAATTCAAAATATTTCCTATTCAGTTTCACAATGGTTTACTTCTATGTTAAATAAAAACAGACGCTTGGCACATGCCTTCTCTCATACAAAACAAAATGGTGGAAACCGTTGTTCATCGAAAACAATTTTCACAATATATTGTCATTACAAAATTGGACCCGAATTCTGTGCCCGCTTTCCTACCTTCAACACTGTAGAATTAAAACAACACCATATAATGTGATCCCTTATTGGAATGAGCTCAACGGGACCGTCCAAATGACGGGTCACTTGATATGGTTTTGTTGAAACTATTTTTTTAAATAATTTTTTTCACCCGCTGAATTTGTATATTATGCTGATGGAAGCTGCAATTCGTAGGATAAAGGGTTAAAAAGTGGTCGGCGATTGCGAGACATTGAGAACTTGAGAACATTCGAGGGCTCTATTATGAGCATTGTTTATTTGTAGCAACTCCCCCTCCATCTCTCCCGCCCAAGATGGCGGCGGTGGAGACACTTTTCTATATGTGGCCAATGAGCGCTTCAGCAATTATTTATTTATTAATTATTTATTTGGGTTTAACCCTTTACCTAACATGAAAAGCAGACGACACTTGCAAACAAAATTTTTGAATAACTAATTTTTTTCATTTTTCGTCTCAAAAACATAGGTTATGACCCCTCATTGGAACGAGCTCGTTCCAATGAGGGGTCATAACCTATGTTTTTGAGACAAAAAATGAAAAAATAATGAAAATTAATTGGAGATTTTTGAGAATAGCGCTGGCCGGTTTTGGCCGTTACGTTGGGTAAAGGGTTAAACTTTTGAGACTTTAATTATCCTGACGTTCAAACGTCACTGAGAATTCAGGTTCCGCTCCAAAGTTTTCCAGCATTTCCAAAAATGACATGCCATACATTCTCTTCAAATGCAAATATTCTGTAACTTAGTTATCTAACCTATAACATGTATTACATTTCCCAAATCCACAAAAAAACATACAACACTATCTGACCAAGTAGAAATAAACAATCTGAATGTGGGTGGAATAACTGATTGTCAAAGGCAAGATTTCAACCTGAAAGATTGCATGAAAAAATGCCGAAACCAGCCATTTTCAGCCACCTAGCAGCCTCAAAAGTAATTTTTTTCCACCTACCTACCCCTGGAGCAGAGCATCCCCCGTTTCTGAAATGAAAAAAAAAATTGTATGTTTCCGTTTCATTTTTTAGTTACATGTCTGGCAACAAACCCGTGTAAAAAATACATTTTAAAAAATAGTCACTTTTTCGAAGCCACTGTTTCCCATAATTCATCTGGTAATTTACCCTTATGTATCAGACTCCAACTTTGGGACCAAAACAAAAAGCCTAATGTAATCATATATCTGATACTAAAAATATATCTCTATTTTACATGGCCTTAGTTTCAACATATGCCCTGTGTTTAGAATTTCCCCCCTGTGCAATAGTGCGAAACTGTAGAGCGGAACCTCAGTTTCTTCAACGTTTTTTTTTCAAAATGCGACTTCAAACGTCGGAAAGGTAAATAACAAGATATTTTTCACATCAGTGATTATCTGGTTGAGGGCTAGATTATTTTTGGTGGACTGAATTTGTTATTCAAAACTTGTTTTATTACAAATTATTGGAGTGTGCCCACAGGCACTCTCCAATAATTTGTAATAAAACAAATTTATGTAAACAAAATATTATTTGTGTTTGACTGAATATTAAATATAAGCAAGGAAAGTGTTGACTTTTACCCTGGTATCCTCATTTTTTGAAAGCCTTTTTAGTGGCGTCTAGCAGTCAACCAGTTAAGAAGTCTTGACAGCAGATTATATTAGTATTTTAAGCTGCGATAACATTTGGCTCAACGGTTGTCACTGAGCACTATTCGGGAAAAAATAGGAATTGAGGTTAAAACTTTATAAATCCGAAAAATAGTAACAAAACAAATTACCACAAAGTGTCAACGCACTGTTATAATTACTTTATTGTTGTAAGTTCCATACAATGGTACATAACAATGACATAAAGCTCACAAAATGCTAATAGACAAATAATACCAGACAAGATTAACGGATAGGAGATGGCATCCATATACGAAAATATATGAAGAACCACACTCGTGTACATCCACCCTTTCACACATAAACACACATACAAATTTCAGTCATTCAACGAATTGACAGGTGTAGGTTCACGAACATGGGTTGATGCCGCCCCCCCACCCCCACCCCCACACACACAGACAAACATGGACTTCCCCCACACATAAACACACCTACACCTACACGCACAACACGCCACCATTACTACCACACACTCACCCCTATACACCACTACGCACTCCTACACACCCCTACACCATAGAAAATGGCACATAGTAAAATAGATACTTTTGTACGTCATAAGACGTACAAAAGTATCAACGCGCTGTTTGATTTCGTACGTCATAAAGGTTAATCAAAGGGTTAATGACACTTTCAACAGCCCAGGATCACCTCGTGTCGGACAATTTTACGGGTGGCGGAAGCCTGAGTACCCGGAGAGAACCACCGAGTAATGGCGAGCAACTGTGAGACTCCCCAACGTACTAACTTCGCGCAAGCTGGGGGTAGCATTGGTTGAAGACAAGTACACCATCGACGTGCAGTACGCCTTAGTATACAGCGTCACCGTGCTTCCACATGGGCAATCGGGATTAAGTGCCTTGCCCAAGAACACAACGCGGTTACCCCGGCGGGGATCGAACCGTGGACCTTTCGGTTTGTCGCTTCAGCAAGGCAGCTGCATGGTGATCAGTGATCGCGACCACGTGGCGACCTGATCAAGAATGAGACTGTTTTTTGCGAACACTGTACTTATTATTGTCCTTGCTATTCTTCTTGAATTTTTTATTTTATTTTTTTTTTTTTTTTTTTTTTTTTGGCACATTCAATTTACTGCTCGACTGTCAGTCTTGGGTACGGAGATGAAATATCAACAAAGAACAACCAAAAAGCGATTCAGAATTTTTATCCTGTGACAAAAGTAATTAATAAATTATGTCTGACGTCAATTATATTGTTGTATTAACTTTCTGACATTTGTCACACGAACTGGCGCCACACACTTGAGTCTGTGAGATTGATGATGTCATTGCCCTGACCAGGTCATTCTATTACTCATGGACATCGACCTAGCCATCTGTCTTGAATTTTTTGTACAGTGTTCATTATTTTTTGCAGAAACATAACCACTGCGTAAGATATGTGGCAACGAAATTTAAGATATTTTTGGTATGGTAGTGCTAAATAATATTTTCCCAATGGCGACCATTAAAAAAATGTTGTGAAAAACAAATATGATCGCATCACTTCAATATTGGCATTCTAACATCTTTGTCAAGTATATAATAGCACTTTAGACAACTTTTTTCTGTCCTGAAAACGGGGGGGGGGGGGGGAGGGGGGCATGCAACAAATAAGAGAGATAACTTGACAGTATGTATCGGGGTTAGTGAGGTTGTCACACATTTTATCAAAATTTTCAAATCGAAAATGGGATATAGTCCCTCTAGTAGAAGTCCAATTTTGTGGAGAGGTGCTTTCACATCTGTCGTACATCCCCTGGCTGCGCGTCTGACAGTTGTTGGTTATGTTTTCACCACCAGGAACGAGAGATTTTCCTTGGCACAAAATATTATTCATACCAGATTGAATGGGTTAAAATTAATTACTTTTATGGAAAAATCTTTTGATGTAAAGAACAATAAAATGTTTACTGCTTTTCAGCGTTTCCAAATGATGCAATGGCGCAGTCAGGGGCATTTGGAACCAGCAGAGAATTTATTGGAATATTTTTACGTTATTATGTCCAGATACTACATGCTTCAATTAAATTGTTACAGGTATTAGAAGAATGCTATAACATGAACATATGGTTTGCCATCCATGCCGAAAAACCTGTGATATGAGTCATTGACACGTGCGGGTGCATGCGTGTGTATTTCTTATAAAACATTATTATCTGTTTACACGCTACCGTCTTTTTTGTTCAAAATAACTAACAGTCGTCGACAACGCACGACCCTGGAATTTGAGACTAAAGGTTCATTTGAGGTCCAACGCGGTTGCATTCTTGTGTGATATCAAAGAAAATAATAGATTATTATCTTTGACGCATGTTAATATAGATTCCATGACTTGCCGTTAACGAAACACTTAGCGCTGACCTTTGAGTCTTTAAACGAAATAATTGAGTTGATTTAATAAGACGGTTTATAGAAGGTATTAAACGACGAGTTTCCGGATTTTTTTATTCTTCCTTTGTGTGTCGGATTTTTTTTATTATTATAACTTTACAATTTTGTATCAAAGACATGATACGTCACAGACATCCCTTGGGTGTCAATAACCTCGAACACAAAATACTTCATATCCGAAAAGCATACATTACTTCTATGATGCACATTGTTATGTCTTTTGATCTTTGCTTTCTTAATACTTCATCTTGTGACTTGTCGTATCTTATATACTTTCCAGACCAAACATGCTTCGAGACTTATTTAAGCAGGTTTCAACACCACTAAGACGGCAACCGCGTTTGCTTCAGCATATATTTAACACATGTTATATCGAGTCATTATCTGAGTGCTGATCACCCCCTATTTTATCTTTGAAATTCATTTATTTACTTTTTATTATTTATTATTTATTGATCTATCTATTCATTTATTATTTATTTATTTACTCTTTATTTATTTATTTAATTTTTATTATTTTTTTTTTTTTTTTTTTTTTTTTTTTTTTAATTAATTTATTTATTTATTTATTTACAATGGTGTTAGCTGTAAATAGTCCTGCTAATCTCAACTTTCCGGTGATCACCCCCTATTTTATCTTTGAAATTCATTTATTTACTTTTTATTATTCATTATTTATTTATTATTCATTGATCTATCTATTCATTTATTATTTATTTATTTACTCTTTATTTATTTATTATTTAATTTTTATTTATTTGTTTATTTACTTTTTATTCATTTATTTATTTAATTACTTTTTATTTATTTATTTATTTATTTATTTATTTATTTATTTATTTACAATAGTGTTAGTTGTATATAGCCCTGCTAATCTCAACTTTCGGGTCGAATCGAATCAGGAAGATGATTTCGGATCGAACCGAATCACGAAACGAACATCAAATTTCTTAAAGTTGCAGATATTATACGTTCCCGCATACCTAAATACTATACCAGTCTCCACTCGAGTTTTGTATGCAACGCCGACTCGTCTGATCGGTCAAATCCATCAAAAAAGCGAAATATTATAGAACAGAATCGAAATGAACCCTTCTTTTATCATCAGGTCTCCTGTCCAGGAGACCTGATGGAAGAAGAAGACTTCATAGGGAGACACTTGGTTGTATTTTAAAAGTCCGAACCGGCGCGATTCGAATCGATTTTTCGGATCGAGTATAATTTCGAAGCTTTGCACGCCCTAGTTTCCTGTTTGTTCTTGTGAATTAACCCTTTACCCAACGTAACAGCCAAATCCGACCAGCGCTATTCTAAATAATCGCCAGTTAATTTTCATTATTTTTTTCATTTGTTTGTCTCAAAAACATAGATTATGACCCATCTTTGGAACGAGCTCGACGAGCTCGTTCCAAAGAGGGGTCATAACCTATGTTTTTGAGACAAAAAATAAAAAAAATTAGTTATTCAAAAATTTTGTTTGCAAGTGTAGTTTGCCTTTCATGTTAGGTGAAGGGTTAAACCACTGAAACACCTAACTCTATCGCGCAAAAATACCCAGATTGTTACTATTCTTTGCACTAGCAGCCCCGCCGTGACATGCTGAAGCATGCATGTCTCGAATGCCGAAGGCCCGAAATGAGGAAGTTTGAGAGGAGGTGTCCCCCCGCCCTCCCAACTGGAAGGTGAAACATCCTCCCAAACACCCAACTCCCCCATTGAATTTTTAAAGCTCCCAGAACGGATTTGGGGTGTATTTTAGCTTTACTTCGAGAATAAATTATTGAAAAAAAATTAGTGCCGAATTTGGGAAGGGTATGGTCTGCCCCGTGCTTCCGGCGTACCTTTTGAGACCTCACTTTCTTTCTATCTTATATAGCAACACGGATTTGGTTGTTTCTCTTGAGAGTCAGTTCTATGAGCCGTCTACCGTCTGATGTAGTGTTCATGCTGGTCTAAAATTGTCTGGTGTCACATTGTAGCTATTCTGTGTATTTAGTGCCAAACAAAGTGGTGTTGTGCGAAAACGCTGATGGGAGACTCTGAACCCAGCTGCGATTGCATATCTCCTAATCTTATCTAAACCATCCGCGTTTATTGGGCCTGTGGAGTCGTACAAAGGTTCCTCGGGCCCACGCCGTCTTGTTGACACTAAGGGTGCATGTATCTTCTTGGTTTCCAGCGTACACTTGGGTTTCGTTCCCGTGACATTTTCGTTTATTATCTCACACAGTACTGGGTTTTCACAATGAATTCACAACACATCTCACATATGCCCGACTCTGAGGCGCTGCTCATAGGGTTAATACCGCCCTCGTGGTGGTGGTGGTCGTCGTCGTCACCACAGCCACCGCCCCTCCTCCTCGTCGCCGTCCATCCACGCGGTCGTCGTCTCGTAACCGTCGTCGTCGTCGCAATGTTCGTTTTCGTCATTGTCGTCATCGTCGTCGTCGTCGCCGTAGTTGTCTAGTTGTCTCACGATAAAAGTTCGACTTGACTTTAACTAAAGGCGACATTTACTTTCTTAACCCTTTACCCAACGTAACGGCCAAAACCGGCCAGCGCTATTCTCAAAAATCGCCAATTAATTTTCAATATTTTTTTCATTTTTTGTCTCAAAAACATAGGTTATGACCCCTCATTGGAACGAGCTCGACGACCTCGTTCCGATGAGGGGCCATAACCTATGTTTTTGAGACAAAAAATGAAAAAAATTAGTTATTCAAGAATTTCTTTTCCAAGTGTCGTCTGCTTTTCATGTTAGGTAAAGGGTTAACTCTTTGGAGGGATCTTAGTTCCTTTGCTAGTTCTGAATCTCGCCAAGCTCTTCTCGAAACTTTTACTTTGCTTTTGCAGTTTTCCATCTAGTGTCCCAGATAACAACTGCCTTTTTATGAGTCGCTCAGGTCATACCCTGCTCCCTAGGTACCTACAGGGTCCACGACTTTTGACTTACGTTTCAGAGCGTTTGTATTACAACTTTATATTTTCACAGGGGATAAAACGTAATTTGGACATACCGGAAGTGTTGATCGTCCAGGCGCGACATTTCTATTTTTAGAAACAAATTTTCAGAATCTTTTATTTCAATCTACTAGTTTTCCTGCATATTTGTAAAATAGATCGCGGATTCTTCATGAATACATAAGTATGTTGTAAGCTTACATATTTATCACACGCGGACACCTGAAATTCGTGACTACTGGCACATTTCGAGTGAAAAAAACTCTTTTGATCATTCTCGAAAAATATTTTTGATCGCAGAGATTTCTACTTCAAATGTCATTTTAGCACATTTCTGATATCGAACAGAAGTTCTAACATTATCCTGGAGATAGGCCATTCTGTCCCCGACACGAACGCAAATGGCATATATTCAAGTGAAAAATATACTCGCGAAACGAAATGATTTTTTAGAGGAAACCAACTCATTTTTCATTGTATGTCCAGTCTAAATAGGTCTAATTAGTAGTCGCCCAAACCTGCAGAGTTTTATTTTTATTATTGTTTCAGTTTGGTTATCGGGATTCAACGACCTTATACTTTCTAATTTTTGTTCCTTCAATTCTGCCAAGTGATACGATTAAACATTCCATATAAATTTGCATACGTTAGGAATTTGTGTTCATTCAGGTTCGTTTGTCAAGTTGGTTGCATATTTTTCTGTATCAGTATTTTTCCGTACCAATACCCCCCCCCCCCCACCCCCGCCCCCACAATAGTTAACATTTCGTCCCCTGAGTTCCAATGTGTTCTATGTGCATACTGGCACACAGAACACATTGGAACTCGGGGGACGATTTGACTAGGCGTCAATCATACAGAACAGTACGAATTCGCGGGTAATCGAAAACTCGTGGGCCAATCGGACTGAAATTTGGAGTCTAGGGATATCTTGCCACGGGGAATCTTTTATAAGAGATGGCCTTGACCTTCAAACGACATTCGAATTGCATTAGGAAATGATCCTAAAATAGTATTATGGAAAGTATCAGGCTGACCGGGGTGAAACTTTGTACCAAGAGTTACTTTGTTACATGAAATCTTTTGGTCTAGTCGGTTGGCCCGTGAGAGATGGTCTTGACATCAAAATAAACTTGAACTGATATCTCGAGAACGGCTGGACCGATCGGACTGGAATTACTTTTTCATTAGGTCAGTGTGCCCACGCGATGTGACCATGACCTCAATTGACCTTCACTGCCCGAAGGATGTCACCTCGAAAACTACTGAATGAATCAAGCTGAAAATTGACACAAATGAGTAAACATCCACTGGAAACAATTAGAATTTAACCTGGTCAAATAATGCTTTTTGAAGAAAGCAGCTCTGGCGAATACGGGCATATCAGCTCGTCAGACATATTTTCGATCGGGCTGACAAATTGTCAAATTATTTGAAAACAATTTGAAACGGTAAAAACGTTATGACGGAATTTGTTTCTCCTTTTTAGCATCTGCGTTGCGTCGGGTACGGGCATATCTATTCGGGGTTTGAAGTATATCAGGTAATATACGCGCAGTTTATTTCACTGCATGTGTACCACCTGACGTCTATCGTCACCTCTTCATCACTTTCTGCTGTGGTTCCATAATGATCCGAAAGGACAGACAAAGCTTCATAGATGAGGATTTGTAATCGTATTGTACTTAAGGTATCACAGCAGCAAATATTTTTCCATAGGCGACCATTATAACGTTCAAGCGAAAACAATTATGATCGCATCATGTTTACTGAAACAATATATTTTCCCAAGGCTGCTTATTTTTAGAGATTGCATCATTTCAAGGCGGGTAACTCTAATTCAAATACTTACTGCAGCGATAACTTTGAATAGCATAATGAAATAGTCAAATGTCAATGATGTAGCATGATCTCTAAGATATTTGTTAACCCTTTACCTAATATGAAAAGAGACGATACTTACAAACAAAATTCTTGAATAACTAATTTTTTTCATTTTTTGTCTCAAAAACATCGGTTATGACCCCTCATTGGAACGAGCTCGATGAGCTCGTTCCAGAGAGGGGCCATAACCTATGTTTTTGAGACAAAAAATGAAAAAATAATGAGAATTAATTGGCGATTTTTGTGCATATCGCTGACCGGTTTTGGACGTTACGTTGGGTAAAGGGTTAATATTATTATTGATATTTAGCCAATCGATCATGCACCAAGATGATCAGAACTAGTCTGAAATCATAGATGACAAAAGAAAAAACTACATGTCTTTATTATTTTCAATCTTTTCTTTACCGAAGGATATTCAATTTCATAAATGTTAGGTTGAAGGGGCGCGGTGGCTCAGTAGGTAGAGGTGCAGGCTGCAAGCCGAGAGGTTCTCGATTCGAATCCAACCTGCGGCAACCGCGTTGTGTCCTTGGGCAAGACACTTCACCCCCATTGCTCATCTGGGGACACGGTGACGTCGTGTACTAAGGCGTACTGCACGTCGATGGTGCTCTTGTCTTCAACCAATGCTAACCCTGCTTGTGTGGAGTTAGTATGTTGGGGAGCTGAAAGTTGCTCGCCGTTGCTCGGTGGTTCTCTCTGGGTACTCCGGCTTCTTCCACCCGTAAAACTGTCATGGTCATGACTAGCCATTGTGCAGAAATATGTGACCTTAAACCCTAATAAATAAATAATTGTATGTAGGTTGATACATTGAATGATTAGTTTGCAGTGAATTTAATGGACTACTAGTGATCGCTCGTAGATTATGCAACGATGTAATGCGTTTGCTTGCGAAATCAGTGTTGGCTTAGTATGCATGCATGTGTAACTTTAAAAGTTCTGTGTGTATTTTGTGGGCTCTATCGACACAGTTCTACATCTTACATGCTTTTGTTGAAACAAGCTTTGAATTCTTCGCTATCGGGAGTCCATTCCATAGTTGAAACAGGAGTTCCGTGGCCATACCTCATAGCTATATTTTGTACGACACGGCGACTACCGATGAGGATCGTACATAACTCGGCGTACAGTGAAAAATGATTTGGTTTTCTCAAAAAATCATTTCCTTTCGCGAATATGGTCTTCACTTGAATGTAGCTATATGCGTTTCTGTCGGGGACGTGATGGCCCATCTCCAGGATAATTTCTACTCAATGTTGAAAATGTGCTAAAATGACATGTGAAGAGGGAATTTCTGCGGTGAAAAAGATTTCTCGAGATGATTAGAAGTTTTTTTCACTCGAAATGTGCCAGTAGTCACGAATTCCGGGTGTCCGCGTGTGATAAATATGCAAGCTTACAGCATACTTATGTTTTCATGAAGAATCCACGATCTATTTTATAAATATGCAGGAAAACTAGTATACTGAAATAAAAGCTTCCGACAATTTGGTTCTAAAGACAGAAATGTCTCGCCTCGACGATCAGCACTTCCGGTATGTCCAAATTACGGTTTATCCCCTGTGACTTTGTTCTTAATTCAAAAGAACTTCTGCGTGTTCAATGCATTTGGTTTGTATATGTTACGTGTCCGAAAACTAGCCTGGTATCCTCCACAATGTAGTACCTGTTTATCATAGCAAAAGTAGCTATGCTATGGGCCACGCACTTTTAACGGCCCGCGCTAAATGTTTCCAAGCTATCAACACGAGTTGGCCATTTACAAATTCTATGTTGATAAAAAAGGATTGTTCATTTCGTTATGCTCTTTAAACGAAAAACGAAAGTCCGTAAACAGTTTCTGACTGAACAAAACATAGATAAAAAGCTCTATAAGTTGATTTTAAAGGCTTTAAGATTTATGAACACACTCGTGCGTTCTGTGTGTTCAAGATTTCCTAACTGAAATTAGTTCCATTTAGGAACTAAACAGGATATTTTCATAACACTGTTCCTAGTTGGTTGTTGAGAGCGTATGATCCACATGCACTCAAAGCGACAACAATCACTCAAATTTGTCATTGTTCGCTTGTGTTTGATACCTCGACAATTTCTGTGCGTGATCAGGACACAGCCAGTTGTAATATAATGAGAACTGTAATTGTCTGGGACTGTGATTAATTTGTCAGTAAATTATATCATTTTCTTTTATGCATATACACAAATTATCTTTCAAGTGAATTGTCGCCGATCACCTTTAAATTCTTAAGGTCTTTGCCCCTCATCAGGAGTACGAAAGACCCAAACAAAGAGATCGCTGGTAAGGTTATGAGATTGACGTTCGAACCAGGGTCTACCCGGAAGCTTCTCTGTGTCGACTGCGCCACTAGGGAGAGCGAAGATTTCTCCCATCTCTCGAAAATTTTAATCTCTATTCCGTGACACCATGGTAAACCACGGTACTGTCCGGAAACTCCCTGATAAACCATGGTTTTCCACACTCTAAAGTCAGTTGGGTGCTTTTCCCGGGCGCCTGTGGTGACTGAACTAGCATTTCATATTAGAGAATGTGTTAGTTAACCCTTTACCTAACATGAAAAGCAGACGACACTTGCAAACAAAATTCTTGAATAACTAATGTTTTTCATTTTTTGTCTCAAAAACATAGGTTATGACCCCTCTTTGGAACGAGTTCGACGATCTCGTTCCAAAGACGGTGTCGCAGGATTATGGGGTTAAATTGATGTTCGAAATGATGGAGGACAATTTACGTTCTTATCAGTGCTCAGCCGACAGCCAGTGACTGTCGTCTGAACCCCAGTTCGAACGTAAACCTTGCCACCTTATCAATGCCCTATCCGCTTGGGATTCCGGAATGTGCCCGTGGCTTACAACGCCAAAGGTTGATCAACGATAATTCACTGAAAGATTTATTTACATGTACGAAGAAATAAAATATGAAACAAATTACTCACAAAATTATCCATAAGAATACACTAATTACGCGGATAGAAGTTTATTCTTTAGGGCCCTCAACGTCTCCCACAGCTAGCTGTGTCCGCTGGATCAACCTCACTTCATCTTCATTTTCTCACGGTTTGTGATACATACAAAGTGTCTATTCACTTCTCATTGCTTCCGCCTCTCAGGGTTAACTTCACAGTCATTCGGGCTTAACACATATAATGTTCTGCTTCTGTGACTCTATCAGCGTTCTCACAGTTCAATCACAATTCAATCGGCGGCTAACACAGTTCACGATCACTTTGCGCCTTGGCTGGCTCTCACGGGGTTACGTTATTCTTCGCCTTCAGATATATACTTAACAAAGCTCACATAAAAATATTCTGCAAAGTGTTCTCAACATCACCAATTCTCGCACTGCCTAAAACTATTTTAACTCGCGAGCTATTCAAGCGCTTACTCAAGCTCTTAATACGGTTTCTAGACCTCAACGTTACAGCTTTTACTTCTTTGGCTACTATGCCACTACGGTTCGCAACCGTTAACAAACTACTATCGTTCCCTTACAACCCTCACAGGGTTACGACAATACGCGGACTTTCAATCTCGGTGCCTATGATCCTCAACGGCCAAGGCTAAATTCGGACCTTCTCTGAGTGCCCTCAGGCCAACTGCCTCTCAGAATTCTGCTTCACTCTTTATACAGTCGGAACTCAAAGTTTAAACATATTAATTCTGATTTAACGAGTGCTTTGTAATTCGATATGGATAGAGATATAAATGCGAATTTTGTTTGAGGTAAACCCTTTTGACATTTCGGAGACAGGATAGATGTGTAATATTGGTGTGTGTCCAGAACATGTGTGATGCACTGGTTTCCAACAATTAGATTTTAACTGGCTTTAATTACCCAGATAACGACAACAGAAGAGAATATTGTCTCTCTTAGTACTGATCTGTTATCAGATAGCTCATGTGGCGTTCAACAAGTGCGCCATAATGGACATTAAATTTCACACTTCATTTAGAAGCTCTTGAATTAACGTTACTTTGACAAATCTGTTTTCGGGATCCGTCAAATACGTATCTTTACGCTTTACATTTAACCCAGGCAGAAATATTATCGAAAATATTTACACTTTTAAACAAGAAAATCGCCATCTTTAGCTATCAGCTTGACAGAGGGGTCATAACCTATGTTTTTGAGGCAAAAAATGAAAAAAATAATGAAAATTAATTGGCGATTTTTGTGAATTGCGCTGGTCGGTTTTGGCCGTTACGTTGGGTAAAGGGTTAACTAACAATAATTAGTGACTTAATCTTAATTGCATATTTTGATCACTATGGGTAAATATTTTAATCTCTATTCCGTGACACCATGGTAAACCTCGGTATTGTCCGGAAATGACATGATAAACAATGGTTTGCCATAATCCAAAATCAGTAGGGTTAAAAATCACCCAAAATCAACTGGGTTGAGTGAGCATGAACCGAACATTCTAAAATCAGGTGGGTTAAAAATCAACCCAAATTAACTGGGTTGAGTGAATATGAACACAATTGTGTTCATATCCACTTAACCCAGTTGATTTGGGTTTATTTTTAATCCAACTGATTTTAGAGTGGTGTTTCGGGACAATACCATGGTTTACCATGGAATTTTAAAATGTTTTTTTTTCAGTTAATGCGCTTGAAAGTCAGTTGGGTAAAAATAAAACCAAACCAATTGGGTTGAGTGAATATTAAGCCAATTGGGTTCATATTCACTCAACCCAGTTGATTTGAGTTGATTTTTAATACCGTGGCTTACCATAGGACTTTTAAATGTGTTTTTTTCTTCAGTTAATAACTCTAGAATCAGCTGGGTTAAAAATCAACCCAAATCAACTGGGTTGAGTGAATATGAACCCAATATTCACTCAACCCGGTTGATTTGAGTTATTTTTTAATACCGTGGCTAACCATGGGACTTTTTAATTTTCAGTTAATACACTCTAAAATCAGTTGGGTTAAAATCAACCCAAATCAACTGGATTGAGTGAACATGAACCCAACACTCTAAAATCAGTTGGGTTAAAAATCAACCCAAATCAACTGGGTTGAGTGAACATGAACCCAACACGCTAAAATCAGTTGGGTTAAAAATCAACCCAAATCAACTGGATTGAGTAAACATGAACACAACACTCTAAAATCAGTTGGGTTAAAAATCAACCCAAATCAACTGGGTTGAGTGAACATGAACCCAATATGAAACAAATTTGCAACACTTTAATACCTGTTGGGTTAAAAATCAACCCAAATCAACTGGATTGAGTAAACATGAACCCAACACTCTAAAACAGTTGGGTTAAAAATCAACCCAAATCAACTGGGTTGAGTGAACATGAACCTAACACTCTAAAATCAGTTGGGTTAGAAATCAACCCAAATCAACTGGGTTCAGTGAATATGAACCCAATATTAACTCAACCCAGTTGATTTGAGTTGATTTTTAATACCCTGGCTTACCATGGGACTTTTTAATGTGGTTTATTTCCAGTTAATATACACTCCAAAATCAGTTGGGTTGCATATCAACCCAAATGAACTGGGTTGAGTGAATATGAACCCAATTGAATCAACCCAAATGAACTGGGTTGAGTGAATATGAACCCAATTGGGTTCATATTCACTCAATCCAGTTCATTTGGGTTGATTTTCAACCCAACTGATTTTAGAGTGTACACTCTAAAATCAGTTGGGTTAAAAATCAGCCCAAATCAGCTAGGTTGAGTGAATATGAACCCAATTAGGTTCATGGTTGATTTTTAAGCTAACTTACATTAAATTGTACGATACGTTTGGCTTTCAGCGGATTTTAGCCGTCCCTCGATAGCAACGATCTGAATACATTGATGGGTTTCATTATCATCATGTTATTTTTGTGTCATGATACTGGAAAATGTACCGTTATGTTTACACTCTGAACGATGGCAGGTGGTAAGTCATCACCTGCCTAAGATAACAATATCCCCAGCTGTTCTGAAAAAGAAAAATAACATTGGAGGTATTACAGCAGCAAAATAATTTGAAAACGAAGACACTTGGCGCTTTAGTATTGGACTGAAAAGTCTGACAGAATCTGGTCAAGCTGAAACTTATCTCGTTATTCAAGTGTGGTCAGCATTTTTCCTGAATTCCGATAGAATTACCTGATCGCAATGATTTTTAACAAGGATGCCCACCTGGAGGTTACTGAGAAAATATCCCATTTCTGCCATGAATGTTTTAGCTGTAGGGAGCGCAGAGGTATTACTTTCTCGAATTTAATTCACGCCTTGGTATGATGTGAAAATCTGTATAACACAAAAGCGAAGGCGAATGAGAGAGCGGGAGTAGTACCAGCTGTGCTTTCCCGGGGGAACGTAGGGGAACGCGGCGAAAGGTTTTTCTCTTCCTTAGTCTGAGTAGGTACGCTGCCCCCCCCCCCCCCCCCCGACAATTCCAAGACCTGGAATCAGTTTAATTTCTTAACTGTCACAAATATCAAACCCTGCGAGATCGCTCACTCGTCTTACAAGCCGCACTAAACCTATTTTAGCCATGTGTAACTCACACGGCCTCGCCCAATCAACAATGCTCAATTGCCTTGAAGAGTTTTGGGTGCTGAATTTCAAAGTTTTCCCGGAGGTAGACTCACCCCGACACCCTAATACCAATTATCGCCGATCCCTTTTAAATATATCGTTAACCCCTTCAGGAGATCGAACAGTCCCAAACAGTGAGATCGTTAAGGTTGTGAGATTGACATTCGAACAGGGTCTACACGACACCTTCTGTGTGTCGACCGCGCTACTAGCTAGAACGAAGTTCTCCCATCTCTCGAAAATTTTAATCTCTATTCCGTGACGCCATGGTAAACCACGGCACTGTCTGGAAACTCCCTGATAAACCATGGTTTTCCACACTCTAAAATCTGTTGGGTGCTTTTCCCGGGCGCCTGAACTAACATTTCCTATTAGAGAGGGTGTTAGTTAACCCTTAACCTTACATGAAAAGCAGACGATACTTTCAAACAAAATCCTTGAATAACTAATTTTTTTCATTTTTGTCTCAAAAACATAGGTTATGACCCCTCTTTGGAACGAGCTCGTTATTTTTTTTTTGAGGCAAAAACTGAAAAAAATAATAAAAATTAATTGACGATTTTTGTGAATTGCGCTGGCCTGATTTGGCCGTTACTTTGGGTTAAGGGTTAACTAACAATAATTTTGGACTTAATTGCATATTTTGATCACTGTGAGTAAATATTGACAGGAGATACTGCACAAGGTGCTCGAAATTTTTATCATTAGCACAGTTTAAGGCAAACATTGTGGAGACAAGTACAAAACGGAAGCAATTACTCTAGAAAGCAAGTACGGAATAATTAAAGCTGTAAAGAAAAGTGATCGAGGGAAAAAGTTAATTGCATCACCCTTAGGTATTTTACCGAATTTTTTGTCAACTATTCTTCACCCTTTGAACCATGATGGTATATTCCATATCAGTCTAGAGCCATCAGCTGGAGGTAGAGTTTACATTCGATACTAGGGAGGAAGACGAATCAATATTCTTAACGTTCAGCAACTTCGCCTACCTCCCGACAAAATTCCTGGCCACGCGCCTGCCATGGAAGAATGTCTTGGTTTGGGGCCTACGAATTTCCAACTGTAAACATCTCAAGCTGCAGAATATCCAACTATTGAGAGTACCATTTGCACACCCCTCCCCACCCCCCCCCCCCCCCCCCACCCCCAGGTCCGAGTGATATCTTTCCAACTGCTACCTGAGAATTTCAAACTGCTGAAGAAATCTGAATGCACCCCCACCCCACCTCCGTGCGTTCGTAACATATCACCATTGGATTCTAGTTGCAAATAGTCTTGGGTGCAACAAGACACCATCGGCAATGCTTTTGCATTGCAGATGACACATTGTTGCACTCAATGATCGATTAATATTACCCCCAGTTAGAAAATGAAATGTAGTCGAGCAAATTACAGATTGTGAGATATGTGCCGCGAAAACATTTTGAAGAAGTGCAAAACAATTTTGTTTCACGTGGGTTCTTCGAAATGGCATTTATTGATTAAAGTTGAATACTTTTGGGGCTCGCATAGGTGGAAGGCTTGATCATGGTCATAGCCTAACTAAATGGAGTGCGTGAAGACAAAATAGTTTTCTGCTGCCAAATTGTCCCCTGAGTGCCAATGTGCTCTATGTGCCAGAGGGCACATAGAATATATTGGAACTCAGGGGGCGAAATTGCAGCTGAGAAATATTTTCTCGCCATCTTCATTTCACATCGCGCTGGATTAGAGTGAATAACCCCAAAGGTGGATTCCAGAGTCTTCCCGGGTGAAAAAATAACTGTTCATACCAGTTGTAGCACCATGAGGCCTTTAAGGCTTAAATACTAGAGAATTCCGACACGGGTGACCCTGGCTGTCGAAAGTGTCGTTGAACCCCAATAAATAAATAAATGACCCAAGAAATATCAGGATCAGAGTAAGGAATCAGTTTAGGAAGTTCAGGCATGAATGTATATAAGGTTGACAGGATAAGCTGGCAGAACGAGTCCTCATACCTACAATCTCCGCCATCTCGGGTTACGCCGCTGGCCTGGATAACTGGATCGCGTGTCACTGTCGTGGATCCAATTACTAGAATTTTTTATTTGTAGGGCTGTATGAAGGACTTGACTCCTCGATCATCTTAAAAGGGAACTAGGGATCGTTTTTGATAAGTGCATCGTGGCTTTTAGTGACACGAGTACGGTGGTGGTGAATCTAAGGTCATCTGTCATTACCAACTGTGACATGTGAAATGTTATGAATACACGGAACAATAAACACTATTAGTGAAATGGACTCCGTGTTTTTCGAATACGAGCAACGTGAATCCGGCTTGGTCTTTTCATAAATCATGAACGGCTGGATAAAAGGTGACTCAAATAACATCATATGTCATTTCTTGTGGGGTCGAATATAAACTGTGTTCAACTCCTCACTTTACAAATCGACAAAACCACAGAAATTTATAGCACGGGCAGCACGGAACCGGGAATCACGCTTGACACTGTTTGTGTGTTGAACTCAAGTTTTCTAAACTGAAAAACTGTCCAACGTAACTTTGTAAGATTTCGTCAGTCCTTACATACCTGAACCTTTTAGAATCCTGCTTCCTGCCAAATAACTGTAGCTCTCAATCAGTTCCGGAGGACTCTTCAACAGCAATATCTTCACTCGCTTCAAAGTTCAATGTCGTCTTCATTTTCAGAATCACCAGTATCACTCACTATTCACTACTCCCTTCAACATGACCCCCTTCTTCAATGCCGTCACCAGTCTCCTCTGCTTGAAGCAGAAGAGACTGGTGACGGCAGTGAAGAGGGAACCGAAGCCGGAGGTGGTAGTGATGAAAAACCTGGCGATTCTGAAAATGAAGACGAGTTGGAAGCGGGATTGGATTTTCACTCTTCTCTTGGGAAAAGAACTTTTCCGTATGGAGATTGCATGCCCATTACACGAAGACCATCCCCTTATTACTCTCGTAAATTTACTTGATGTCAGCCGGGACATTTCCCAGTTCCCGGTTCTGAGTGTAATTTCATTCCCGTTCCCGTTACTACAGAAAAACGGGAATATATTGAACCCTAGTTTGTTCTCAATAAAATAAGTTGTATTCCTTTGTACGATTATCACTATTTTATTTCTTTTTACAAGTCCTGTTATCAGTTTTGGGTGTGTGCTGTGGGTTATTAACACACGATTTTTCTCAGACGTGTACAGAAAGTTGCCATTTATTCTGTTTCGTGACATTTTGTGATTGCCAAAGACTTCACAGTATGTCACGATTCATCGAAAGCAAGGATCCATACAGACTTCTTTGTGTAATTGTAGATAAACTCCTTAATTAACGTGACTTTCTTGCGCCATATGCCGTTTCTCTCAGCCGTATATTTATAGAATAGTTCTTTAAAAAGATTTCTATTGCATGCCCACGCCACTTGACATTAACTTACTTAAACACTATCGACCGTGCTATTAACATCAGTTACTATAATACGTATATGAATTGTTTGAAAATAAAAAAAAAATAAATAGAACGCTTCAAATAAAAATGTGAAGACGGAGACAAGTAGTGTCGTATGATGACGAGGCGATACCATAAAACTGTCGAGTAAAATTTTCGATTCCAATCGTCGCAGCGCGCCATTTGTTCGGCACACGGAGATGGTTGACATCGCAATTTGCATCCACCATATTAACCCTTTATCAAACGCAGACAATATCAAAATTTATTATTTATTGAATTTTTCAAACAAATTCAACAAAACCATATCATGTGATCCCTCATTGGAACGAGCTCGTTCCAAAGAGGCGTCACATGATATGGTTTTGTTGAAACTTTTCTGAATTTCCATATTACGCGGGCGGATGTGGCCGATTCGTTGGGTAAGGGATTAAGAGGGAGTGCACGCTCATCTGCAAAAATGTTCATGCTGTCGGATACCAATGGTGCTAATTAATATAAAAAAATTCGTTTGGCTCAAAATACAGTATTTGGCACCAACAATGTAGTTTGGGTAGGTCTCAAACGCTTTGTGGTTTATTATTTCATCAGTGTGTTGTTTTCGGAAAAAATCGCTGACTGGCGACACGGCAAGACAAAATTCACACTTGTTCAGTCTTCTACAGGTAATAGGTATAATCCGTTGTGTCTTTGGGCAAGGCACTTAACCCCGATTGTCCATCTGGAGGCACGATGACGCCGCGCACAATGGCGTACTGCACGTCGATGGTGCGTATGTCTTCAACCAATCTAACCTTGCCTATGCTGCAGTGCGGAGTTACGAAGTTGGGGTGCTGGCAGCTGCTCGTCGTTGCTCGGTGGTTCTCTCTGCGTACTCCGGCTTCCTCCACCCGTAAAACTGTCATCGACACGATATGACCTTGGCTGTTAAAGTGCCGTTAAACCCTAATAAATAAATAAATAAATAAATAAATAAATAAATAAATAAATAAATAAATAGGTATAATCATGGCTCTTTGTGTTAATAGAGAGTCAACTGTAATAATAATAATAACAGTTTGGCCGGTCGCTGATTTGTCGCGGTTCTCAGGTGAGAAGGCCTTGATTAACCCTTTTCTGCTAAATGCATCATTATCTCAACGCTCTTCCTCTCCTCCCATCACTCTGAGAAGAACTGCTTGATGACATACTCCGTCCCATTCTTCCCAATCTCATTGTCTTTCCAGTTTTTCCCCGAAGCTCCAGCGACCGCGACCTCGTCTTGAACAACAGTGAAGGGAGCATGGTGGCTCAGTGGTAGACTGTTGGACTTCTGTGCTCGAGGTCCCGAGTTCGATCCCCGTCCGGGACTACCCGCGTTGTGTTCTTGGGCAAGGCACTTTATCCTGGTTGCCTACACGGGGACACGTTGACGTCGTATACTGAGGCGTACTGCACGCCGATGGTGCACATGTCTTCGACTTCAACCGCTGTAACCCTGCTTGAGCGGAGCTTGAACAGAGGTAAAATGTTGAGGAGTTGACAGTTGCTCGTCGATGCTCGGTGGTTCTCTCCGGGTACTCCGGCTTCCTCCACCCGTAAAACTGTCACGGTCGCGATTAACCATTGTGCATACGAATGTGACCTTAAACACCAATAAACAAATAAATAAATAACAACAGTGACCGATCAAAGGTGTCATCAAGGAACTGTATTAACATTTAATATGATTCTTATCAAAGCATTTGTTTGTTACTTAACACTTTATATCACATGAAACGTCGTTAATTTCGACGTAACAACCCATGTCTTATTTCCTGATTATCAACTAGTGTCTAATCGGCGCGTGGTCCCATAGCAGTAGCATTTTATTCGTGTGCGTAGTTCACATGACTTCAATTACGACAACATAGATAGATAGATAGATAGATAATCTTTATTTTTGTGACATGTGCATATTAATACAGGTACATATTAAAAAGATGAAACAAAAGCACCCGGCCAATTTGGCCTATATGTCACATATGTATTGTGTACAATTTTCTAATAGCGCATGCTCCCCCACCCCCACCCCCACCTCATCCGCACACACATACTCACTCCCACCCACCCACCCTACCCCCCTTTCTCTCATTCTATCACCCTATCATACTCTCATAGTGTGGAAAAGCATGGTCTGGTAATAAAATTTTGCGATTTTATTTACGTAAAGATTGTATGTAAAAAGAAAAATTTCGAAAATTAACCCTTTTAAATCTATAATATTGGTGGAGTGTTACTCCAAAATTGAGGTTTAATGCCTAAAGGCATTAGATCTCAATTTTGGACTAGTCCTCTATTTATAGAAAATGATAACTTGTAATTTATTTGGTTGTGAAAATATATGACGGTACAACAGGTGCAAGTAAAGCGCATTCATGACGTCATGATGTGAAGCGTCTGAGCCAACGAACTGATTGTCGGTTGTTTTGGGAGAATTTAGCGACAATGAATTAAATAAAAAGTGTAAAAATCATTCGAAAATTCATGTGATATACAGAATCTTTAACTAGTGATGTTTGGATATAAGAGTTTTTGAAACTCATTTGATGAATTCGATTCACAACTCGCCTAAAGGCTCATTGTGAATCAAATTCATCAAACTCGTTTCAAAAAATCTTATATCCAAACATCACTCGTTTGAGATCCTCTATATTTCCTACCAGTTTATTTGAAGTGAATAAACAGTGTGATAAATAATAATTATGAATTATAATTTATTGATATATTTTAGTTTTTTACAAAGTATATTTTTTATCATTTTTGTTTTTTTTTTTACAAATCGTACTTTGAGTGCAACAAGGCGACATCTGCAATGCTTTAGCATTGCAGATGGTGCCTTGCAACACTCAAAGGACGAAAAATCGTCCATTTATTCTCGTTTACAATCAAATTCCATTCGGCTTTAAAAATTTCCATTTGGCACAAAAAAATTAATTTGACACCCAACATAATTCCACTTGGCAACAATTTCGGACCAATGTGAACACCGCCCACGAACAGTTATTGAGAATTGTATTATCCTTGGTGGGTGAGGGTGTGAGATGGGGAAATCACACCCGAGTGCAAGATATTTGGGCCAAACACGAGGTTGCCGAGTGTCTGAGCCAAATATCTTTTCCCGAAGGTGAGATTTCCCCATCTCACATCCACCCCCATCAGGGGTAATTTCTCTCCCCGCCCCCACCACAACACCCCGACTTCATCAAAAGAAATATAGGGGCACGTGCAGCTATATCGAACAATTTTGTTGTCCATTTCTGAACAAAAACTGATTTGATTATCGGAAAGAGCAGGTATATACCATGAAATTAAACCCCTACGCTGGAAAGACAGGGCTTAAAGATTTGTAGCGAAATGAACATTGACATATTCCGATGACGTCATATTATGAATTCTGCAACTTATGTATATTCGCATAACTTTCCGACGAGAATTTTGTGCAACTCTCTCCACTCATAATGGCGTTCACCCAAAAAAATTAATAAAAGAGTCAAGTATGCTTAGGTTTTGCGGTCCGTGTTTTTATTTTTATTTTCTTCAACAAACGTTCGTCTGCTAATATTTCCGAAACGTGACACCATGTTGTTTGTTTTCAAAAGGTGTGCGATGATTGAATAGTTCTGCGCTCATTAGCCGGTCATGTTGGTCATGTGAGATAGATATCTTTATTACACAGCCGTTAAACTTTAAACCCTTGTATTTAACGTAACCGCCGCTATGACATAAATGTTTCTGTATTCAACTGGTGATGTACAAGCCGGAACCTTTTTCCCAACACCATTTATACTATTCCCTTTCCCGTCGAGTCAAATTTAGTTTTCAAATTACGTTTTACAATTATCGATCGTCTGTCGCGTAGTGTGTAAATCAAAACGTCCAAAGCAAAATAAAGTCGGTTCACAAAAAAATAAGTTAACCAAAAATGAGATAATATTAAAAAGCAATCATTTCCAACCACAACATTAACCCACTCCCGTAGCCGTCTCGTCTGCAGATTCCCATGTATCTAAATTTGGTCAACTTTATTTCGGTAAATCTTCGGACATCCTGACATGCTTCAAACTTTTTAAAAAAGTTCTTCCCAGCTGTGTCGCAAATTTGTACTTCTATTTTAACTATCAGTAATAGCCACCAAATGGTTAGGCGTGAAGGGACACTAGTCGAAGAGAAACAGCGATACAAATTTCAACAAACACGCCCAATGCAACAGAAAAGATAACGAATGTAATTTAGACTGGTTTCCAAAGGTTGTTTTAATTTTTATCGACCAATTTGATCAGTACAACTACAAGCAAAACAAACGAACTCTTCACCTTTGTGTTTAAACATCGGAATAAAAATTATTTATTTAACTGAATTTTAATGCATGAGATAATAAACACAGAACGCTATGTGTGTTTGAATCGGTGGGTGTTTTACATATCGAGTTGGAATGGCGTAGTCATATTGCGCTCGAGCCTACGACTCGCGAAATATGACTACGCCATTGCAACTCGTCATGTAAAGCACCCACCGATTCAAACACACATCGCGTTCTGTCTATATCTCACATGGCCTTCTCAGATGAGACTTCCATACCTTGCTTAGGAAGTGTGTGTGTGTGTGTGTAGGGGGGGGGGGGGGTGGATGTCCAAAACTAAAGTCCTTGAATGAAATTGGCAACTGAAACTGTATTTATTTAAACGTAATTATTTTATTTACTTCAAATTAGATCAGAATTGATGAACCGGCTTGTGCCAAGATTGACATCTTTCCGTTGTAAAGACAGTTTTAATGTTTTCATCCTGCTGTCATTTTTTAAGCTAACATAATTCAAATGGACTGCTCAACTGAGATTCGACACCAGCTCATACACTTGGCAACCCCCAGCATGTTGGGTTTTATGTTGACTGTTTCCATGGCAAGGCCCCTGTAGCTTCTTTTTGTTTCTTTTTACTGTATGCATTCCACAAGGGTGTCGGAAGCATGAGGACGATTTAAGAACTGGAGCTTACAACGTAGCAAAAACTATAACGTGCATGACATTCAATAGTATTGGCAATATATATATCGTCCCTTGAGTGCAACAAGACGCCATCTGCAATGCGTTTACATTGCAGATGGCGTCTTGTTGCACTCACGGGATGATATAAAGTCTTCGAACTTACCCGCTGATTTTATAGCTTCTTTATTTGATGATTATAAAGCATCCCCTCCTCATTACATACGCAGAACGACACGCGTGTGTGAATGGGTTAATCGATATGGCACGAGTGCCAGCGCGGAAGGATAAAACGAGAGGCCGCGATATCGATTAACCCATTCACACACGAGTGTCGGTCTGTGTTTATTACACGCCTTCCCGTCTATAAAAGTAATTATTAAAAGGACAGTCAGCAATTCATTTGACGACTATCAACAAAAAGAACACATTTTATCGCCAACCAAATTGTGAGGGGAACCTGTGTTACTATTTCGTCCCCTGAGTTCTAATGAGTTCTGGTACATAGAACACAATGGAATTCCGAGGACAGTTTTTAGCTATCGCTAGCGATTCAAATTGTAATTGCGGGGCACGATTTGTAGAAACTTCCAGAGAAATTTCCTTTCTTTATAAAAATAGTCTGTCAACGATTTTCGTTCCGCACCTACGTGCGGAAACAGATTTTCATTTTCCGCGTGGATTAGTGTTGCTGTATGTCGCAGGATTACGGGGTTAAATTGATGTTCGAAGGATGGAGGAAAATTTATGTTCTTATCAGTGCTCAGTCGACAGCCAGTGACTATCGTCTGAACCCCAATACGAAGTATTGCCACCTTAACATTGCCCTATCCGCTTGGGACTCTTAGGATTCCTGAAGGTGCCTGTGGCTTACAACGCCAAAAGGTGATCAACGATAATTCACTGAAACGATTATTTATTTACATGTACGAAGAAATAAAATATGAAACAAATTACTCACAAAATTATCCAAAAGAATACACTAATTACGCGGATAAAAGTTTATATTCTTTAGGGCCCTCGACGTCTCCCACAGCTAGCTGTGTCCGCTGGATCAACCTCACATCATCTTCATCTTCTCACGGTTTGTGATAAATACAAAGTGTCTATTCACTTCTCGTTGCTTCCCCCTCGCAGGGTTAACTTCGCCGTCAGTCGGGCTTAACTCATATAATGTTCTGCTTGTGTGACTCTATCGGCGTTCTCACGGTTCAATCACATTTCAATCGGCGTCTACCACTGTTCACGATCACTTTGCGTCTTGTCTGGCTCTCACGAGGTTAAGTTATTCTTCGTCTCCAAATATATGCTTAACAAAGCTTGCATAAAATTTTTCTGCAAAGTGTTCTTAACATCACCAATTCTCGCACCGCCTAAAACTATTTTAACTCGCGAGTTATTCGAGCGCTTACTCAAGCTCCCAATACGGTTCCTAGACCTCAACGTTACAGCCTTTACTTCTTTGGCTACTGTGCCACTACGGTTCGCAACCGTTAACAAACTACTATCGGTCCCTTACAACCCTCACAGGGTTACGACAATACGCGAACTTTCAATCTCGGACCCTCGACGGCCAAGGCTAAATTCGGACCTTCTCTGAGTGCCCTCAGGCCAACTGCCTCTCAGAATTCTGCTTCACTCTTTATACAGTCGGAACGCAAAGTTTAAACATATTAATTCTGATTTAACGGGTGCTTTGTAATTCGATATGGCTAGAGATATAAATATGAATTTTGTTTGAGATGAAAACTTTCGACATTTCGGAGACAGGATAGATGCGTAATATGGGTGTGTGTTCAGAATTTTGTGATGCACTGTTTCCAACGATTACAATTTAGCTGGTCTTAATTACCCAGATAACGATAGAGAAGAGAATATTGTCTCTCTTACTATTGATCGGTTATAGATAGCACATGTGGCTTTCAACTAGTGCGCCATAATGGACATTAAATTTCATGCCTAATTAGCAGAGTTTGACAAATCTATTTTCAGGGTCCGTCACATACCTACCTTTACGCTTTACATTTAACCCAGGCAGAAATATTATCGAAAAATACTTACATTTTTAACCCTTTACTTAACCTGAAAAGCAGACGACACTTGCAAAAATAATTCTTGAATAACTAATTTTTTTCATTTTTTGTCTCAAAAACATAGGTTATGACCCCTCGTTGGAACGAGCTCGACGAGCACGTTCCAACGAGGGGTCATGACCTATGTTTTTGAGACAAAAAATGAAAAAAATAATGAAAATTAGTTGGCGATTTTTGAGAATAGCGCTGGCCGGTTTTGGCCGTTACGTTGGGTAAAAGGTTAAACAAGAAAATCGCAACCCGTAGCTATCACCTTGACACTGTAGAAGGGGATTTCGTAGAATAGGCATGTAATAAAAAATGATAACCCCCCCCCCCCCCCCCCCTTCCAGTTGCCATTGTCAGACGTAAAATACGTCAAAAAGGGATACTCGAGAGTTTCTCAGTTACAGATCTCTGAAAGTAAGGTATTTTCCATTACTGCACTTCTGGCAAAAATGACAGGTCATGCCCCCTTGCCTCTATCCTTGCCCTCATGCCACCCCACCTCCGCTTCCGGCGCCCTTGGCGTCTCATACCCAACAAAATATCGATTTATTATTGACACTGGTGCGTGTTTTTTCCCCATTGAATTCGGTCCGGGCTCCAAAGAGAACACTGTGTCGAGTTGAATCCCTCCAGAATAATTTTCCCTTGGCGTATTTTGTTCTTTACAGCTTCTGTTCCTCAATTATTTTTGTGACAAGTTCATTAAGTACAGTATCACCTGAAGACATTAAATTTTTCCTTGTATACGTTTTTATTTCAGTATAGTAACGACTGGGATGAAATATGATAGCCTTGAATGACGTACACGTTGTGTGGGTGGCTTTTAATACGACCTAGCTACTTTTTTGTTGCTAATTAACTACTTTGAACCCAGACAACGCAAGTTGTGTCTGCACCAAAGCACACCTTCATAAACTCGCTGACTGCACCTTGAATGGTGAGTGGAACACGCAAGTCCAGTTCAAGCTGTGACACAGACAGCATGTGCACTAGTTAATTTGTAATTTTACTGTCCTGCAAAAAACAACAGCATCACCACTGTGCGATGCTGCAGAGCACCAAATTGTCACACGGTGGGGTTTACTGCTGAAACACAAAAGCCTTTCCATATGGTACAAGTTACTTTTTATTAACAGTGCAACCTGCTTATGTAAGCAGATTGTTAGAATCTATTCACCGCAAAATCGTTAGATAATAATTGTACGCATTTTATACAGTCGTGTTTAACCCTTCACTCTAAAATCAGTTGGGTTAAAAATTAACCCAAATCAACTGGGTTGAGTGAATATGAACCCAATTGATTTTGAACCCAACTGATTTTAGATTGTTCACACGAGACTTTTTTTCATAAAATCCCGTTTTGTGTTGAAGAATCCACTTTTTCATATTTTGTACATGTCTTTATCAGGGACGTGGCGACAGGGGGTGGAGGTGTCACCCCCCCCCCCTCCCCAATCCTGGCCAAAATTTCCTATAGTTGGAAATTCGGAGGGCAAGTCATGTGTTGTTTGAAATTCCATCTTTCTGGATTTTAGAGCTTCTTTGGCGATGCTGACGTCTCCTTTACTTCCCAAAATACCAACTCGGTTTCAAATCGGCAAAAATTCCAACTGTTACTATTCACAACTACAGCGTACGCAGTATCGAGCTTCATAAGTATGCACGATGCCAATCGGTACGAGATTTCTACAGTACGTTTACTTATCGTAATAAAAAAAAATCCTCGAAATGCACTTCTAGAAAATCGCAACATATAAAATCTTTATCCTGAGTTAATGATATCATTTACAGTTACAAAATGATGAAACATCGAAAATTGATCATTCCTGCATAAGATATGATTTAATGCCCGGGAAGTTTGAAGTGCTCAAAGTTCTCAGCTTGAGCATTTAGCACATATTCAACTCCCAGAATAATACTAAATAATAATAACAACCTGATAATTCTATTATAAATGTGTTGGCATTTCAGTTACTAGAATCAACCCGGAGTCTGGAACTTTGGGGACGGGCTTTGCCCAGGAGTCCAAAATTCTTTGATCAGACTTGCCCCCCCCCCCCTTTCTGATTCCTGTGTCTAACCTCCACCACCCCCCCCCCCCACCCCTCGATCCCCGAGCGAAAAAAAGCAAAAAAAGTTGCATGATTCTTGAAGTGATAAATAAACTTGACGTAATAAAGTTATCACTTCAAGAATTGTGCCTTCAAAAGCTATAACTCTAGGTCACTGGATACAAAAATAACGTGATTTTTCATCCCGAAGTCTCTATTTAATAACTCATTTCAAAACTTCCTCTGGGGAAGACTCCCCAACCCCCTATCACCGCTCGTCCTTTCCGCGCTCGCGACCTTCGACATCTGCATCTCTATCCCGACACTTTCGAAAGGGGCCCGTCACAGAATTAATCCTGCAGCAGGAATTTCCTCTCCCCGGCCATGACGAAGACACTCGCCTTAAGTTTTTGACCAACAGAAAGCTTACATTTTGTACCCCAAAACATATAGCGTATGACCCCTCATTGGAACGAGCACAACGAGCTCGTTCCAATGAGTGGTAATAGGGCATCAGTCGGGTTTAAAATTGTAAAAATGATCAAATTTTAATGACGAGATTTGTGAATAACGATGATCGGCTGTAGGGCATATAAGACGTTAGGGCATCATCTTACAATGTAAAAAATATAGTGTTGAAAAAAACCGTAAGCTACTGGCAAGTTGGAAACTAACTGCTTATATATACTGCCGTAAACCGTTACGGCAAAAATCTGTAATGTCGCAATTAAAAACATTTTGTTTAATCAAGAAAGCAGAACCAAGGATCTGATATACACTTATAGGTTCACTCTACCAGGCCCGTGTTCAATCGATCTTGTTAGTTCCCATTACACTTTCGACACGCGGTGACCCTACCGGTTGAAGGTGTCGTGAAATAAAAAAATAAATAAATAAATAGTTCCCAGTACATCCTGGGGTTTCGACGCGTGAACTTTATATGTATTTGTCTCACACAATACTGGGTTCACAACACAACAGCGTCTAATGCTGTCTCAAAAACATAGGTTATGACCCCTCATTGGAACGAGCTCGACGAGCTTGTTCCAGTGAGGGGCCATAACCTATGTTTTTGAGACAAAAAATGAAAAAAAAATTTAGTTATTCGAGAATTTTGTTTGCAAGTGTGGTCTACTTTTCATGTTAGGTAAAGGGATCAATACTTTATCGTCTTTGGTAGCAGGACGATAAAAGTTTCACTGGAGTGTCACTTACTAGATTAAGTGTGTCCTCGCTACACACCGTCAAAGCTTAAATATCCATTTATTAACAACGCCAATACCTCCAGTTGGTTTGGATCTCGGTCCTGTAGCGACAATTTGTCCTCAATATCTACTGGAGCTTTCCGAGTTCATTTCTTTTAGCTTTCACTGATCCTAGTAATCATCGACCTCAACTAACCTCTAAGCCCTCACGCTCTCAGTGGCATCTGACCACAATTAAACCACAAGTGAACCATTTAGGCCCTCTAGGACCATATTCGGACCCACCGACAATCTTGTAGGTTCTAAACGGATTTTCACACCCATCCCTGAATTATACCGTCAACCCAGAAAATAAACAGACTGACATCTGCAAAATGAGGTCCCCAGAGGGTGAATTTAGAGATGCTACCCTACGCAGCAGGGTAGCATCACTAAATTTATCCTCTATGAACCTCAATCTGAATCAGGGTCTCAAACCTAAACAGAATGAGGTACCCAGAGGATAAATTGGCCCACTGTATGGGATAGCATGATCAAATTCACCCTCTGGGTACCTCATTCTGCAAATGTCAGACGGCTTATTTTCAGGCCTGTTTTCCGTCATGAAAGTCGACTTTCGATTAAGTTATCTCCCTTAAAATTGTTAGACGGGCGAGGAAGGTCCAATTAAGAAACAAGTAATTGTTGAGACAACACCTATGACATCGGTACAAAATAAAGCCAAATTTCCCTTTGTTACTTTTAATAAACAAAAACAACAACAACAAATTACACGGGCGGATGATGCTATTGGCAAAAGGGTTTATCGTACACATTTCTTCAACTGTAATCAACTTCCAACGCCCTGATCAGTCCTGCAGCTCGCGGGAACCGCCCCCCCCCCCCCCCCCCATTACCCTGTCTATCTGAAATTTTGCTATCCATTGGGAAAATTGTTGCTCGCTCGAACGTGAAATAAGATTGATCATCTAGCGAAATTGCAATTTTCATTATGTAAAAAAAAATAGCCTTAGGTTATCCATTGTAATAAAAGCAGTCGTTATAAGTATATGAACTTGGGGAAGGGGTACGTGCATAGCAGTATAGAAGGACCCCCCCCCCCCCCCCCCATCCCTCCCCTTAGTACGAAATGCTTCCTATTACTCTGAGCGATTTCATGACAGAGGTAACAGACGTTAGGTCCCTGACTGTACAAAGCGTGTTCACAGCGTACCTCCCTTAGCCGAGTTTGGTTTCATGGATATCACAGTCTGTGTTCACCCTGAAAATTAGGCACAATGGGACTATTGCTTCAAACGATTTCGTTTACAAAATGTTTTAGGATGCCCTTTCCCTTGCCGCCCCTCTACCTGCAGAGATGCCCATTTTCACACTATTCCAACATATATCCTTTCGAAGTTTCTGAATTTCTAAATCTGAAATGGTGGGGGGGGGGGGGGGGGGGGATTTCTTCACTACCCGGATTTTATATATGCTCTTGGAACTTAATTAAGCACCCCTGTTTTTTTCGCAGTGGCGTTAATAGAAACTGTCATTACATTCATGCTATCTTTCAGATGGCCCAGATGGCCAAAAGTGATTGTTTGAGGAAAAATGGTCTATTGACAAATGAAAGACAACACAGTGATGAAAATATGCAGTGCTTTAATGGCGCTAATTACTCATGTCTGTCACTTATGGTTTTGATGGGAAAATTTTCTCTCGACAAGTATGGTGCTAGAACGGTCCATGACGAAACAATGCCGATAATTACTGACAAGAATGTAACTTGTGATTTCCTGAACACAATAGAATTGTCTGATGTCAATAGCGAGTGTATCCACCACGTGCCCGGATGACAGCCTGAACCCCCTCCTAATGCTACCAGTGAGCCTTCTGGTGCGGCCCAGACGCAACTGCTGCTACTCCTCATGCAATGCAGCTTCCAAGTTGTCCAAATTCTGTACAGGCGGATCCCTTGCTTGAACACGACGTTCAATAAAGTCCCAGGTGTGTTCTAAGGGATTCAAATTGGGGTTCATTGCAGGCCAAGGTAGTGTTGTAATAGCGTTGTTCTGAAAGAAGGCTCTCACAGCATGGGAACGATGTGGCCTTGCATTGTCGTCCATGACGGGTGGTTGTCAAAATGAGGTACAACAACCGGATTGAGAATGTCCCGGATGTACTGCTGACCATTGAGATTTCCGCGTACAGTCACCATATCATGAGAGAGGCATCCCGAGATCATTACTTATCCTCCACCATAAGGAGCAGCAGGTTTGATTTCCCTGGGCACGTAAGCAGTATTTCTTTGCCTTCACACTCTCATGCGACCATCTGTGACGTGAAGCAGGAACCTACGCTCGTCTGACTAATTGACTCTCCTTCACATCCTGAGGTTCCAATGTTGTCGTTCCATACATCACTCCCAACGTCATCTTTAATGGTGATCGGACAGAGCTGGACGCTTGGTGACCCTTCTGGACCTCATACCCCGTGCTTTGAGACGGTTTCGGACAGTTCTGTTGCACAAACGCCTGTTGGGGAGCCAAAGGAATTTTAAACCCCACTTGAAGCAAAGGGTCCACGCCTGATGCGTGCCAGACTGCGATTTTCCCGCGGTAAGATCTTTCGGGGTTGTCCAGGCCTTGGTCGGTCCTTAGTTAGTTTGTTGATATTTTCGGACAAGTCTGCTGATGACAGAATGGCTATAGCCAAGTTGCCTTCCAATAGCTTTGAATGACATGCTTGTTGCATGCATACCAACGAGTTGCCGTCTTAGTGCCCAGCTCTGGCAGTCTTCTCTTTGCTGCATCAACATTTATTGATAAAAGAAGTGAAACATTTCTTGTTTTGTACCCAGATATTGCATGTGGATGATAATGTTTTTGTGACATTCGTGGGTAGCATGCTTCACGTGGACGAGGGGATGTGTTTGGGGTACGCTATCAACCAGAAACATCATGTTTCACTAGATGAAATGTACTGCAAGACATAGCAATCATTAAAACATAATCAGTAACAGCAACTTCACTGTCATGAAACATTCCAGGGGGTGCTTAATTAAATTCCAGGTGTATATATCATTATTGTCTTAATCCTATTTCCTTGGTGATATCAGCCGATGGCGGCTGTTCCTCTGCCACGGCGATTTATCGTGGCGTGGGCGACAGCCGATAGAGTACCGTTATGCTAACAATAATACCGTTATTTTATTGTTGTCAAAATTCTAGTCACCTGTCGAGATACGCAAACTCAAAGGGATATGCTTTGTATGCAGACAAAAGGGATTACCCACACAGAGATTTGACAATAATTGAAAAATTAATTGACCATGGCAGTCACTGCCTTTTTCAATAGTGCAACCTCACAGATGTCACCTGGCTCGTATTTTATCTTACCTGCAAGGAGATGATTTAATAGTGCGTGCTACCTGTTGACTGGTTAATCGAAACAAAACAGGGTGGGTTGAAAGTTGTGTAATGTTTGTTGTCATGGGCGTCACTGGTTGGGGAAGAAAGTTGGCGGTGCGTCTCTTGGTAAAATAAATTGCTGTTTGAGATCCTCGGTACCTCATACTCTCCCCCCATAGCGACAAGCACACACACACAGCAGAATACCACACGGGGGGAGGGGGGAGGGGGGGGGGGGCTGGGTCCCAAGCACGAGAGTATGTTTCTGCGCTCACGAATGTAAAGATTCGTGCATTTCATACTCTCCCCCACATACACAGCAGATACCACACGGACACGCAACTAAAGAGGTGCTACTTTTATCTTTACAGTTTACATATTCTAATGAAAACTAATTCTACCTTCTTCTTTTAAGCAAGTACATAGAAGATGTTTTTTTGACCAGCACCCCAATAACCGTTACAGACAGTCTAACCGTTATGGAAACAGTCACCCCCACGGTTCCTGAACATCCTCCGCTCCAACCCTAAAAGTGGTCAACCACTTTAAGGGAGGCGAGCGTTGGTCCTGCGTCCCGCCTCTGACCCTTTTTGTAAGCGCATTGCGCATCTTTTTGTCTCAACCCAATAGGATTACAATGCAGGCCTGCCCCCGAACCAGGGAAGTTCGGGTCTTCTTCTTGGTGGTCCCCGAATGGGGTCGTTGTTGTTTCTTTCAAAGACATCCTATCAAACAGAGACAGCCTGAGGCAGATTATACATGCCAGTGTTGGCCACCACTCAAATCATCCTCGAAGCGGCAGACTATACTTGCCCGAAAATCCAGATCGACTGCACCCCCGGGGAGAGGTAGTACCTTTGTGAGAGGACCCAACCTTCTACACTGGTCCTCACCCGAAGGTTCAACCGACATCAGCCAGCGAGACCGACCAACTACAACTGGACACAACTGGAGACACCTGCCGAGTACCTGAACCTTTTCCTCCTTCAACACGCCAAGACATGAGACATCCAATCATATACAATTACCGAGGGTCGAAAGGGGCTTGTCCTCCATACCGTTCCTGCGCGCCTTCGGCGCGCGAAACCATTCCTTCCGATTGTTTTTTCGGTGGCGGATATGGACAATGGCTCTCCAATCTCAGGACAGACGAAATGGAATGAAAACTGAGGGGTGAATTAGATAAACAGCCATTGGTATACTGAAGGTGTGAGCACGCAAGATTTTCAATCATGTGAGAGTTGGATTGTCATACCTACAAGTGATTTCGGTCATTGCCCCATCCATCTCTTCCCTCCAAGGAAGCGAGAGATCGGTGTAAAAACTGCTTCGTCTTTGACAAATGAGAGGGGTTTTGTTAACCCTTTACCTACATCATATAGGAGACATTTGAAAAAAATTCTTCAAGGACTGAAAATTTTTAGTTTTTGCCGAAAAGCATAGCTTATGACCCATCATTGGAACAAGCTCAGTGAACTCATTCCAATGAGTGGGTCATAAGCTATCTTTTCAGGCAAAATATAAAAAAATAATAAAATTTGGCGATTTTTGTCACAGTGATTACTTCAGCGTGGAAAAAGGCGATATATTCGTTAAAGATTTAATGTAGAAGAGAAATCGATCAAACACAATAGAAATTCCAAGGAGACGCAGATGCATATATATGGTCGTTACGTCCTAGTGGAAACGCGTTCGAATAATGAACTGGAATGAGGTATTGGTGTATTGAAAACAGAATGAAATATTTGAATGGCATTTTTGTGAATGGCGCCTAGCGGATTTATCCGTTAGGCACGGTAAAGGCTTCATGTGGTGTACTATTTTAGAGTCATCTCGAGACCCTTTTGGATATGCGTTTCATATCTACATACCTGCCTCTTTTATTGAACCTCCATCTTTCAACCAAAACTTAATTCATTCCTGGCAGCCAATCACTCCATAGCAGCATGTACTAAATTTAATCTTTTCTTATTATGGGTGATGTGGGAGCTGTATTTTCTTCAAGCAAACCAAAAAGTGATGAAGCTAAAGCAGGAGGGCGCATACCCCTATACATTGCTTCAGCTCCTGTCTTTGGTATCACATGGACTGACGTCGAAGGCATGCCTTGATGATGTACGGTAGTTTAAATATAAGTCAGTTTTATAGTTCAAACACTCAAGACTTCTTGTGATTTATTTGTGGACACATGCCGTACACCAAATTGGTTGTGTTAGACCCCAACAGGCCCAATCGAGTGCTACAGATCTCTGCTTTTATTACACTCCTGTTCTATGAAATACCCATCTACAGCGACACTAAACCATACAGAAAATGAAAATCCGTTCCGCACACATGTGCCGAACGGAAATCGTTGACGGACTATTTTTAAATAGAAACGAAATTGCACTGGAATTTTCTACAAATCGTGCACCACAATTACAATTGGAATCGCCATAGCTAAAAATAGTAACACGGGTTCCCCTCACAAATTTGCTTGGCGATAAAATGTGTTTTTTCTGTTGATAGTTCGTCCCCTGAGTTCCAATGTGTTCTATGTGCCTATGTGCCCCCTGAGTTCCAATGTGTTCTATGTGCCTATTGGCACATAGAACACATTGGAATTCAGGGGACGAGTTGTCAAATGAATTGCTGAATGTCCTTCTAATAATTGTTTTTTATAGACGTGAAGGCGTGTAATAAACACGGAATGACACGCGCGTGTAAATGGGTTCATCGATATGGCACTTCAACAGAACTAGAAATATTTTACCAAGGACGATAACTTTTCCATTTCAAAACTTGGTGAAATCTTGTAATCATACTCATCATCGCAGTATCAATATGGCCCCCGTTGTCATGACCTTTAAAAATCAAGAAGACGTTTGGAAGGAACTTTATGGCAAACCCATAAAACACCAGGCCCCAATTTTCAAAGTGGGAAACAGAGTGAGAATCAGTAAAGTTAAGAAAACTTATTTGCCCAATTGGACCGAAGAGTTATTCACACTGATACCCTTCAAGAAAGGGTTTCCAGTCACATGCGTTTTTTGATATTGCGGAAGTACTGCTTCGAGCTTCAACGAGTCGCTCACAAAAAACAGTTACAAAATCATCGATATGACATCGCGGAAGGATAAAACTCTTGACATGTGTAAGTATGACAGGGTGTGTGTGTGTGTTGTGTGTGACATCAGTGCAAGTATCGAATCTAGTCTCGTAAGAGTGTACATGATTACTTGCAAAGCGAATGGATATCCGAGACTCCAATCCAGACGAAAATTAGGGATTTGTTCGAATCGAATCGTGTCTCGGATATCGATATTGAATCGAATCCAGAATTGAATCTTCAAAGACAAGTTATTTCATATTCCACAAAATGGAAGTTACGGAACACTGTGATGACCCTTACACGGCTGAGTAAACACCTTAATCACCAATAAATAAATATTCTCTGTAGCGCCGTCGCTGAAACAGCAAGGCCTGTTCACCATAGTTTTAGTTTTTGAAAGCTTAACTTGTTACTATTCACGTTCTTAAGAACGTGAATAGTAACAAGTTAAGCCTTCAAAAACTAAAACTTTGGATAATGTCCTGGTCACAATTCACTACTTACCTAACAATTAAACGTTGTCAATTACCCAATTAAATAGGAATTGAGCCTACATGAATGAATTTTCTAATGACAATTTTATCCCATTTTGGTTGGAAATGTAACAAATTGAAGTTAGTACGAGAGATTCGAAAACATCGAATCTCGCGACTGTTTCGGGATCGATCTCGAAGCAGACGTATGATATCAATACAGAACCGAATCTCGAATATTCGCAGGACCCTAACGAAACTGTTCCCACTGAAAAAGTATTGGGGAGGGGGTCATGCCCTAGCCACCCCCACCCCACCCCCCACACACACACTCTCTCGCTGAACTCCTGGTAATGATACTGGCCTTCACTAATCATTATACAGACACACCATTTTTGTTTATGAAACTTTATGGCGTCAAAAGTCTTCGGTGGAATCAAGAACAAGCGCTTTCCCCAATGAGGATTGAGGTTGGGGCAGTTGTCGTTGCTAAGAAATGCACAGTGGTGGTTGTGAGGATGTCATGACCAAATTTTTCACTCTGTGCACATGCCGTAATTAACAATTCGACTAATGGGTAAAATTTCGACTGCTTATTTTTAGCCTGACGTTCTGGCAGAATGTGTTTTACACACATTTCATATTGTATATTATATATACTATTCCAAAAAAGTAAGGGATATCCAAACTGATGTTGATATTTTCGGAAAATGGTATTGGATATGCGTGGTTGGACACATCAGTATGCTACCAAGTTTAGTGTGGATCATGAATGTCACCGGTCCACGAAAACTTCATGCAGGTTTTTCGCACGAGCGCCGCGTTAATGTCTGTGGGATACGTTTTGAAATTTTCATTTGTACTGGGCGGGCTTTTTCGGAGGTCTCATCGTTCTTTTCTTGGTATAAACTCGATCATCAATAATTTTTGGTCTAAACGTAACTTTTGAGGTATGCGAAGACTGACACGACGTGATGAACGTGCACGTGGCATGTTGGAAGCTGGCAACAGACAGACTGCAGTGGCTCAACTTCAACTTCCCAACCTTACTCAGTCGGTGGTTAACAGATTGTGGTCACGCTACCGTCAGACAGGCAATGTTGATGACAGACGTCGGTCAGGTCGTCCAAGGGCAAAAACTGCTAACCAGGATCGTTTCAGTCGAACAACAGCATTACGTAACTGCCATCAAAGTGCCTCAGAAATTGGACAGCAGCTGCACCGAGCGACAGATGTCAGTGGTCAGACTATCCGAAATCGCCAACACAGCTGGAATTTGTACGCTCGAGGATCTCGAATAATTCCACGTTTGACTGAACGTCTCATTGCAGCTAGGCGTGATTACATGGTATGGAACACGACAGCGCTGGGACAATCGTCGGTGGAGCAACGTCATGTTTTCCGATGAATCGAGGTTCACTCTCGACTTCCACGACAGGCAAAACAGAGTGTGGCGGCGACGGCGGAACGAACGATACCATGACGTAACCGTTAGGCAGCATGATCGTTTTGGTGGTGATCGGTTATGGTGTGGGGAGGCATAACCATGACAAGGAGAACAGTACTACCGTGACAACATGTTAGCAGCTCAGGTGGTGCCATTTACGCGACGTCAAGGCCGTCGATTCAATTTCCAAGATGACAATGCAAGAGCACACAGGGCCCGTGTCGCTACAGAGTTCCTCCAGGAGCAGAACATCACTACACTGTCTTGGCCAGCACTAAGTCCAGACCTTTCACCAATCGAGCACGTCTGGGATATGCTTGGCAGGCGCCTACGACACCCAATGTCCAGGAACTCGCCAATGTCCAGGAACTCGCCGCTGAGGAGTATGCCGCGTCAGATCCGCGCTTGTCTCGCGAACCGAGGAGGATTTACAAGGTATTGAGGTCTTGGACTGAATGTGGTAAATTCTCTTACTGACCGTCCATGTCTTCTATAGCTCAGTGCGTGGAATGTGTGCTTGTCAGACACCCAGCTATCGCTGAAATCATTCACCAGATGTCACAGTGCAATGCCTCAACTGTCTTTTTGATGAAAATATAAATATATTTCTTCTTATATCTCACTTTTATCAAATATCCCCTACTTTTTTTTAATAGTAAATACTTATATATATTATATTGAGACTCAAGTACCTAGAACAATGGAACGACAACTCGTCTCTTGAGATCCAATGTGTTCTATGTGCCTACTGGCACATAGAACACATTGGAACTCAGGGGACGATTACTGACTGGAATTCAGAGTTTTAGATCACGAACAGTGATGATCAATAGGGAGGGGTGGCGACCACCCGGGCAGAATCTTTTGGGGACAGCAAAATATGTCAATATGTAATCCAGATGTCTGTATGCCACCGACCACCAAACAAACTCACTAATGTGTGGGGATAGGACGGAACCTACAAAATGGTGGTCGTGGAAAGGTCAAAATCCAAGCATGGGCAAAATATTTCCTCGCATGCGTTGACAGTGAATCTCCGACATAAAACCATGGAATCGCCCTTAAATTTTCAGGGAATGAAGCGCTGGATATGATCCAGTGCTTCTTTCAATGATTATTTGATGACAGCTACTGATTATTGACTGAGAAAAGCGACCGTGGGCAACACTGTCCACGCGTGGATTTTCACCATTTCACGGAGGCTGTACCGTAAGGTTGGCCAAAAACAGAAATCTACGCGTATCAGGCCTGAAAATAAGCAGTCTGACATTTGTAGAATGAGGTTCCCATAGGGTGAATTTGATGGTGCTATCCCATACAGTGGGCCAGTTTATCCTCTGGGTACCTCTTTCTGTTTAGTTTTGAGACCATAGTTCAGATTGAGGTTCACAGAGGGTAAATTTAGTGATGCTACCCTGGGGACCTCATTTTGCAGATGACAGTCTGCTTATTTTCTGGCTTGACGCCTACACATTACTAACCATGGGCATATTTTACAAGATTTGGGGTGGGAACCCAAACATTCATAGAAAAAAAATTGAACTTTTTGGTCGGTGACGACATTCGATGAAAAATCATGTCCTACTTTTCGGGTGAATCCAAAAATGGCAAACAGAAACAAGTCCACCAAGCATTTGCAAAATATGTTACGCCTGTCACATCTCGGCACCACAGGCGGTCAATGAGGGGTTCGATGCGGCAACAGCCAGGGCGGCATCTCTTGGGGTGGCAAAATATATCAATAAAGCCATGAAATCCAGATGTCTATATGAAACTATCCAAAAACACCCCTACCCCACGCCTCCACCCTGAATAGCAAAAAAGTAGCGATACATGGGGATAGGACGGCACCTATAACCATTTACCTAATGTGAAAAGCCGACGAAACTATCGAACAAAATTATTGAATAACGAATTTTTGTCATTTTGTGCGTCAAAAACATAACTTATGACCCCGCATTGGAACGAGCTCAACGAGCTCGTTCAAATGAGGCGTCATAAGCTATTTTTTCGAGACAAAAAAATTTAAAATGCTGAAAATTGAATTGAATTTTTTTTTTTTTTTTTTTTTGTGAATAGCACTGGCCGGTTTTTGCCGTTACGTTAGGTGAAGGGATAAGGTCGGCCCTGGAGGCAATCTATGCTTGTCCGTCACTACCTGTACGTTATTGAAATTACATAACATATTTCCAAGTGATGACTTAGTACACACTTGAAAACCGGATACATGTATCATGTATCTGTCATCTTGTTTCATCAAAGCTACACAACTAAATATCGTCCCAAGTTGCCATCTGCAAGGGACGATATATGTCCTGTGTAAAAAAAAAACTACTGGCGTACACCCCTGTTCTCACCGACAGACATACACTACCTCAGTGCTAATATAGACTAAAGTTATTTGACAATCACAGATTGATAAACCTTGACATTTCGTGATTTTATTGTTTCATAGTGTGATGAATTATTTATTAACATAATGGAACTGCACACGTGTTGATTGATATTCAGAAATAACAACAAATCCATCTTAATTCACTATTTATAGCAAAGTTTCTAAATATACCAGCACCGATAAGATATTAATATCGATTTGGGGTTAGGTCTGTCACCTTCGTAACAAATTTACACACGCCGCGAGGTATATCAGTATTACATTAATATGCGAAGGACAGCAGAATTGTACTTTCGGAGCAATTTTAACCACGCAAAACACTACATTTTCCCACAATGCAACTAGGAATTTAACCAATTCAAAATTGCTTGGCAGATCTCTTGCATACAAAACTGAATAGGTTAAGTTCCGAATTGCTTTATGGAAATGAAATTCAGATTGTAATTTTGATATTTCGACAGCTGTGTTTAGGGGTTAATATTTGGGTTTTTTTTCCTTTTTTGACCTTCTCGTTCGTCTGGGTCTGGACCAGCACAAAGACACTGGATAACACCCTGAGAGGTGGGCAATGTACGCTGGGTGCATATCAAGGGGCAAACGAATCCCACAATCTTTTCAAATCCCGCAATGAAAAAGTACGCCATGAGAGTGTCACCTTAACGAAACCCAGCCCACCACTTCCTGAATGGGTTAATATCTATTATTCTAAAAGAACAGACCCTTGTTTCGAGAATCTTCTTCACGTTTGTACGGACATATAATATGCCCGCATAAACGCGAAGAAGATTCTCGAAGAAAATGGGTCGTTTCCTTTTAGTATAATAGATATTAACCCATTCATGAAGTGTTCTCACTATAATGTGTCTTCCAGGTGGTACAGTACGGCCGCCGTGGACTGATAACTTTCCACAGGTGGATAGTATTTCCATGGACGCAGTAATATTAGATTCCACTAATTATAGGAATAATTATCGAAAATGTAATTAACGAAGCACCGAGTAGGATCAATGCTTCATTAATTAAAATTTTGCTGCTGATGATTTTTTTTACCTGTTAAACGCATGTGTGGACATCGCTGCCCAAGCGTGGATTACGACCAGTCCATGGCGGCTGTACTGTAGAACACCTATCTTAGATAGGAATTTTCGAGTACCAAATGCCGAAGTTCTTTAGTTTTTGTAAAATTAACGAAAAAATTCTGATGTAAAATGTTGGAATTCCTATGTATTATTTTTGAGGATGAGCGTGACGTCACGCTGGTATCTATGACATATGTACCGCTGTGCAAAATTGTTACTTTGTCAGCAAAGGTGACGGAGCCAGGGGGGGGGGGGGGGTCGGGGGCGTGCTCCTCCACTTTTTACCACAGATATGTTTCACAGTTACACAATGAGTTAAAATGGGTGCGTGCAAACGTGTCAATATACAGACATTCTTGTAACATTATTTGCGAATCCCAAAAATATTTAGACAAAGAATCACACTTTCGATCGCTTCGGTCCGTTTCTTCTACTTCATCTGTCTTCCAACCCGAAGGCTGGCCTTCGGGTTAGAAGGTGGTTGAAGTAGAAGAAACGGACAAGACAGTGGCCCCACTGTGGCATATTCATCTAAACGAGAGACCATAGCGAGTCATGGTACATTTACCGATATACGATTGTAACCTTTCTCACACTGGGTCGAACCATGGTAGCATTTTAAATTTGTGCCCCTCCACTTTTATCGAGGTTCGCCCCCCCCCCCCCCCCCCCTGTCAGAGGCCATCTGCAGCTCGAAATCCTCATCAATTTTATCATCAAAATCAATCATTTCACAAACACACAGTGCCATCTTTTATTTAATTTGTTTATTAGTTTCTTTTTCAAAATGCGCCCCCCCCCCCCCCCCTTTGCCGCATTTCGTCCGTATATGCCGGATTTTTTTCAGCTGTAGCGTCCATCATCGTTCCTTTCACGTATCTCATAGCAATACATAACACTTGCCAAACGTAATAAACAAAGATACAACAGGGTTTTTTAAATATATTTTTTTCTACTGCCGTTATAAGCTATTTCGTCGTACCCACGGATCTGGATTGCTGGAAAGTCAGCGAAAAACGTCGCAATTCGATCAACACCTACTCCCACCTTTCCCTAAGATGGCGTCAAGTCAATCGAAGACGTTTGTTGACGTAGAAGCTATTACGCTGTTGCTTCAGTCACAGCGTAACTGCTTTCACTTCATCAAACATCATGATCTTTACCCGGCACGGAAACTATTAAAATTTTGTCAGCTTTCCAATCTCAGCATTTGTTTTTTACCAATATTAACTAAAATATGTTGTAAACTTTCAATTTGTATTTCCGCGATGGGAGTGCGGTGGCTCAGTGGTAGACTACTGGACTTCTATAATAGAGGTCCCAAGTTCGTTCCCCGTCCGGGACGACCCGCGTTGTGTCCTTGGGCAAGGTACTTTATCCTGGTTGCCTACATGGGGGCACGATGACGCCCTGTACTAAGTGTACTGCACGTCGATTGTGCACATGTCTTCAACCGCTGTAACCCCGATTGGACGAAGCTTGAACAGAGTTAGAATGTTGTGGAGCTGATAGTTGCTCGTCGATGCTCGGTGGTTCTCTCCGGGTTCTCCGGGTTCCTCCACCCGTAAAACTGTCACAGTCACGATTAGCCAATGTGCATAAGCATGTGACCTTAAACATGACTAAATAAATAAATAAATAAATAAATAAATAAATATTGCCTCGACAAATGTGCTCATCTTAAACATATTCATTTTTCACAGACATCAAAATGAATTATTTAACCCTTTACCTAACATGAAAAGCAGACGACGCTTGAAAAAATAATTCTTGAATAACTAATTTTTTCATTTTTTGTCTCAAAAACATTGGTTATGACTCGACGAGCTCGTTCCAACGTGGGGTCATAACCTATGTTTTTGAGACAAAAAATTAAAAAATAATGAAAATTAATTGGCGATTTTTGAGAATAGCGCTGGTCGGTTTGGGTCGTTACGTTGGGTAAAGGGTTAAAACACGATCGCGATTACGTGGCGTCAGAAATTTGAAAACCTCTGAGAATTTTGTTTTTTTATTTCTCGTTGCCCACTCTTTATTTATAACCAACTTTTTTCCCCTCCCCCCCCCCCCCCCTCCGCCGCGCAGAGAAAATTCGGGCCTCGGCGTTAATTCTGTGACGGGCTCCCTTTCGAAAGAGTTGGGATACTGATGCAGATGCCGACGGCAGGAGCGATGATGGGGAAAGGGGTTACCCCCTCACCCCCTTCCGAAAAAAAAATGAAATCAGTTATTAAATGGAGACTTCTGGCGGCTTTTGGGATGGAAAATCATGTTATTTTTTGGCCGTCAAAATGACATTTTTAGCAGCATGTTTCAAATTTGCAAGTTCACCAGTGAGTATCTGGTGACCTAGAGTTATAGCTTTTTAACATTCAGTTCAACGCAACTTTTGAACTAGTGGTTCGACGTGCTACTTATCTTGCTGGTTCTCGGCTTAGTTCTGACTCCTTTACCAAGTCTGGGCCCCCTGATCCCCGAGCGAGAACTTCTCGCTCGGGGATCGGGAGCACAGGCTTGGCACAGGAGTAAGAACTTTCGGGGCACAGACCTGACCTAAAAATCCTGGACTCCTGGGCCAAGCCCGTGCTCCCCCACCCCTACGTTCTGGGGTTACTACTCCCGACCCTGCCCCCACCGCCACCCCACCCAAGGTGACGGCGGATGAGACTATTTTTTATAGTAACCAATGAGTGTCCCAGCAAACCCATTTGAAATCTGATCAGTGGTCGTATCGTATGAGGGAAGGTTGTTTTTCAAGATACAGTCGATATTTTTCATTTTGTGACACCCTTAAACATTACACTGGCATGATTAATGCAAACAAGTAAGGTTATTACGCATTTGACCTAATATTTACGTGTAGACATAGCAACAGTACGTTATCACTTCCGACTCGTCAATAATCACTTGTAATTAATGCCCGTGTAGTTCCAATTAACTGCAGTTGTTTGAGTGCAGTTGGACACTAGGTGCATGTTGAGTGCGGAAGTGGAGAATTTATGTTGTAAAACAGTAATACATATTATGTCTTCCGTGTTGGATTATGTAATTTATTAAGTGCCACTGCGCCTAGAAGACTTGTATAATAAAACTTCAACTTAATGAACCTTTCAATGGTCGATCAATTGTATTGTGTTTCCCCGAACGTTTCCCTGTCATTTATGCATGGAGAACTGTAGTAATACTAGTTTTTGTATTAATTTACAAAGAGTTGTATCTGTATATGCTTAGTTGTTATTGCGTTTGCCGTCACGCCCGCGTCTGTGTGTACCTACCTGACCGCCTATTTACTTGCCTTGGATTTCGTATAAAGCTTAACCCTTTAAACCTTGGTGGTATCTTCCATATTAGTTCAATGAAAGCGAATGGAAGAGTCCATGTTCATTATCTAGGGGTAGACCAATTAATATTTTCAATGTGCAGCCTTGGGGCTGCACATTGAAAATATTGATTGGTCTACCACACACATACACTTAGCATCTATCCTATTTAATGAAATTATGACGTATCATGTTCCTGGCCGGAAAAATGGCCGCTAGAGTTCAAAGGGCTAATGATAACAAGGACAAGCTGGGTTTCAAAAATAATTTGTTCGTTTGTTTGTATGTTGATGGCGCGTAGCCAGGATTCTATTATAGGGGATGTATTAGCCATTTATTTTATTTTTTTCCGAGAATATTTTGACAAATTCAGTGCTCTAAGAGCGAATCTTCGGCATAGCGCGTGTAGTCGTATATTCGAGACACTTTTAGGGCTCTCTGTTATGTGAAAGTTGTATTGGACTTTACTGTGCGCCGTGGGTGGGGGGCGGCAAAAATTTTAGCAGGGACGTGGCTAGGGGTTTTCGATTGGGGGTGTGTAGGGTAGTGAATTTCCAACTAGGCGGCGGGGCCGGGAAGGAGACCCCCCCCCCCCCCTCCCCCCCCGGTCCCTCTCCTAAGTTGGAAATTCACCACCGAGAAAAATTTTGAAAATGAAGCCATGAAAGGGGGCATAACATTGATTCTAGTAACTGAAATGCCAACACATTTATGATAGAATTATCAGGTATATTATTATTTGGTATAATTCTGGGTATTGAATATGTGCTAAACAAATGTTCAAGCTGGCAACTTTGAGCAATTCACACTGCACTAACATTAAATCAGATCTTATGCAGGAATGACCAATTTTCGATGTTTCATCATTTTGTAACTGTGAATGATGGAATTATCTCCGGATAACGATTTTACATGATGTGATTTTCTTGAAGTGCATTTCGAGGATTTTGTTTTATTACGATAAGTAAACGTACTATAGAAATCTCGTACCGATTGACATCATGCGTACTTATGAAACTCAATACTGCGTAAGCTGTAGTTGTGAATAGTAATAGTTGAAATTTTTGCCGATTTGAAACCGAGTTGGAATTTCGGGAAGTGAAGGAGACATCAGCATCACTAAAGAAGCTCTAAATTCAGATAGATGGAATTTCCAACTTCTCATGACATGCCCTTCGAATTTCCAACTATGGGAAATTTTGGCCACGATTGGGGGTGACACCCCCCTGTCGCCACGTCCCTGAATTTTAGGGGGGCAAGGCTCACCCCAAGCCACTTGTGGTTAAGGCACTGGTTTGTTGGAGGGGTGTGTCATTAATTAAGAAAAACAAACCATTCACTTGAGAGGCGAGGAGGAAGTAACGACCGCTACGTCCTGACATCCCCCATGTCCTTGGTGTCCACATCTTACGGCTTCTACCTATCTAAATTATGGGGTTATATGGGGTGTGACACCCCCACTTCCCACCCCACCTCACCCCCATTTTTAATTTTTCCAGTAGAAATATATTCGTCTGGAATGGAGTTAACATATTGGTTTGCTAGTAATTATGCGTTTTCTCACGATACTAGATTTGATAACCGGACTATGTACCATATACACACAGTCGACAATACAAATAGAGGTCTGCGGTGCTTGATTTCGGGCTGTTTAGGGCCCAGAATGACCAGTTTGGCGTAGTGGCGTAGCCGCCACTAAAATTTTCGCTGACCCCTTCCAAAACACTGGCCCAATGCAAGTTTCAAAGAACATAGAGCCCCAAAATAGTCTTCAGTATAGGGATACACTCGCTTCACGCTAGGACTCTCCGGCTATTACCACCCTCCTCCAACTTCCCTGCAGTGGGAGACGGAGTAACGACCGGGCGGTCCTGGTTAAGGCCAGGAGACCCCCCCCCCCCCCCCACACACACACACACACATACGCAAAGGCCTTCCGAATATCATACTCCCACCCCACATTTAGGGCGGGAAACAAACTTGGACCCAAAGGCGGTAATATAAAATTTGTTGGTGTGGTACGTCCTGAGATGTAAGTAGTAGAGCAGGGACGATTCGACCCCCTTTACCCGGGGTTTTGCCGGTGCAGCTAGTGTTAAATTCCCTTAGGAGCTGGAGCTTTGCCGGGGCAACTTTTCCTGTGCAAAACGTAGTCTCCATCGGCTAGGTCCAGCAAGTGGTATACGCACTGCATATATAGTACGCTGTGATGTATATATAGTGATATATGTACACACATGGCTCTGGGTATATAGTATGGTAGGTGGTGGAAAATTGATGGAATGGGGCAGACGTTGTCATTGACGTCGTGACGTCAACTTGCACGCGCGACGTCATAGAGACGTTGGCCGGTGTTGTTGTCCATTGTATAATCCGACATAACATTATTCGGATCAGGGGGTGTCGGGCTTCTCGTACTACTGGACTGATATGGTATTATAGTATGGCCGTTATTGATTTATTTATTGGGGTTTAACGACAGCCAGGGTCACCTCGAGTCGGAGCAATGCTTTATACTATCATGTGACTGGTATAGGTAGTACGTAATGCTATGAGAGGTGGTATTGTACTTGTAGGGTGGGTGGGGGTAATGCATGGTAGTAGATAATGTACTGTATTTACCCCTGTACAGTACGTGGAGGGTGGATTGTAACTAAATCACCCGCGGAGTGGAGTTATCACCCAAAGTATCACTTTCAAATTCTATACATATGGACCACACCAAAAAATCATATTACGGCCTTTATGTCCAAGTTTAGATTACGATCCCCAAATACTTAAACCCGAAGGGATTCATACAATTTGTACCTATTTCCACACGTTCATACTCCAGTAAAGATTATAAAAATTGCATTCAATTCTTATAATTACATTCCGTAACTGATTAAACTACTTTTTACCAAACAACAAAGCAAAAAGACGAAATAAAATATGTACGAACGAACGAGGCGAAAAACCACCCTCACACAAAATACAAAGCTCACAACTCTGATTTTTAATTTTCACAACTTTAGAAATTGAAACGAGTATTTTAGTAACGGGCTTTATGCCACAGTTGGGAAATGTCACCAACGAAACAGCAGCGGAGTTGATCACTGCGAGAGGCGCTAAAAGTTAAAAACCTGCCCAAACACCGCCCGAATTACATTCTGTCAACTGCATTCTACCGTAAATGCGGGTCAAAGTTCGACCAAATGTATTCATTGGAAAATGAATTACATTTGGTCATGACGTTTTCAACCAGCTGACCAATGGGAATTGAGTATTTGGACCCAAAACGTATAACTATATTAACAATGTAATTATTATGAAATGTAATCGATTGAACGTGAAGCCTTTCTACATTAACCCTTTACCCAACGTAACGGCCAAAACCGGCCAGCGCTATTCTCAAAAATCGCTAATTAATTTTCAAAATATTTTCATTTTTTGTCTCAAAAACATAGGTTATGACCCCTCGTTGGAACGAGCTCATCGAGCTCGTTCCAACGAGGGGTCATAACCTATGTTTTTGAGACAAAAACTGAAAAAAATTAGTTATTCAAGAATTTTTTTTGCAAGTGTCGTCTGCTTTTCATGTTAGGTAAAGGGTTAAGTGTAGAATATTCATACTTTTCATCGTTTATCAATAATTAGATTCTCGAAGTGACTGGTACGCACGAACCTGCAGACGCAAGCAACTGTTGCTAATAAACCCTCATGTCCAGACACCTCAAGCGAGTGAGGAATGAGAAATAGCCAATTCAACAGTCTCTCAGACAAAATCTAATGAAAATGTGGATAACCTTCAGACGTTTGAATCAATATGAGTCCCGATAATGGCGAACAGACAATAGACACATCTTCACAGCAGTATAGATCAACTGCACTTGTTGAATTATCCCGTCAAAGGTTTTGACATGCCTCTTGCTAAATATGAGTACCAGCGATCGAACAGCGTAAGTGTATATTCAGGCATCTAGGGAAATATTTCAGAATTCTCGATAAGATGGTTGAGATAAAACCATTTATATTAAAATTGATCGAATTCGTCCATCGCAATAAGAAAACGTTGCATCACACAAAAGACTGCGACGAAAATGGCATTGACAAAAACGCCATATTCAAAAATGGAAATGATAAAAATTGTAGTGACTAATATGGTAACAATTAAAGAGTAGGATGAAATTGCAGTCACTAAAATAGTTATTTAACTCGGAGATGTCTTAATTTCAAAGCATCCTGGTAGTGGGCGCCAGTTAACTATTGATTAATAATAATAACACTTTGGCCGGCCGATGATTTGTCCCGGTTCTCAAGTGAGAAGGCCTTGGTTACCCCTGTGCTCCCAACTGCCCCCCCCCCCTATTCCCACGTCTCTTCTCTCCTCCCAACACTTGAAGACGAACTGCTTGATTACATACCGTGCCCCATTCTTCTCAGTCTCACCGTTAACCCTTTACCAATCATGAAAAGCAGACGACACTTGCAAATAAAACTCTTAAACAACTATTTTTTTTCATTTTTTGTCTCAAAAACATAGGTTATGGCCCCTCTTTTGAACGAGCTCATCGAGCTCGTTCCAAAGAGGGGTCATAACCTATTTTTTGAGACAAAAAATGAAAATATAATGAAAATTAATTGGCGATTTTTGTGAATAGCGCTAGCTGGTTTTGGCCGTTATGTTGGTTAAAGGGTTAAGTATACTAACCCTCTCCCTTGTGTCACCCACTAACCTCATGTCCTTAGGTCTCCTAACTCACTTCCCCATTATACTCCCAGTGAATCTTATTCTGTTAGACTGGTATTTTGGACATTCTAGTAGAAAGTGTTCCAAGAACCCCCAACACGCCTAAACTACACATCTTGCACTCCTTTTCACTGTTTTTCCCAATTTTTCACTTTAGCTCCTGGGATTGCGACCTCAGCTTGAACAATAGTGCCCCCCCCCCCCCCAAAGATGCCATCAAGGTACTCTTATCTTTGTCAATATGAATTCAAGACTTGCCTCGGAATCATTGTTGCTCACCAATATCTGAAGGTTTGGAAAAAATAGTGGAAAAAATGTCCGTTCCATTAAGGGTTAATTTAAGCACGAGAGTGTCTTAAACCAGCGAAAACTATTCAACACCTCCATCCACTCATCCCCAACCACCACATGCTAATAATGTATTCAGGGTTTAACCAAATAGATGACTCGAAAAGAAAACTGACATTAAAGTGTCAATATCACAAACTCTAACTTTCTCGATGGTGTATTATTAACATAACACCCCTAAAGCATTGTAGATGACGCCTTGAAGCACACAAAGGACGATGCAATATTAACCCTTTGAACCCTAGTGGTATCTTCCATGTCAGTTCAATGGCAGCAACGGGAAGAGTCCATATTCATTATTTGGGGGGGGGGGGGGGGGGGAGGTAGACCAATTAATATTTTCAACGTGCAGCCTTGGTGTTGCACGTTGAAAATATTGATTGGTCTACACCACACCTTCACTCAAAAGTCAACCTACTTAATGAAATTATGAAGTGTCACGTTACTGGACCAACAAAGTGGCATCTGGGGTTCAAAGGGTTAAAGTATATAGCTTTCATTATCATGTGACACCCCCCCCCCCCCCCAATCCTGGCCACAATTCTCTGTAGTTGGAAATTCGGAGTGCAAGTTATGAGTAGTTGGAAATTTTCATCTGTCTGGAATTTAGAGCTTCTTTGGTGATGCTGATGTTGTCCTTTACTTCCCAAAATTCCAACTCGGTTTCAAATCGGCAAAAATTCTAAGTATTACTATTTACAACTGCAGTGTACTCAATATCGAGCTTCATAAGTATGCATGATGTCAATCGGTACGAGATTTCTATAGTACGTTTACTTATCGTAATAAAATAAAAAAAAACTCGAAATGCACTTCAAGAAAATCACTTCATGAAAAATCATTGTCCTGAGTTAATTCCATCATTCACAGTTACAAAATGACGAAACGTCGAGAATTGATCATTCCTGCATAAGATCTGATTTAATGTTAGGACAGTGTGAAAAGTTTAAAGTTCTCAGCTTGAGCATTTGTTTAGCACATACTCAATTCCCAGAATAATACCAAATAATAATAACCTGATAATTCTATCATAAATGTGTTGGCATTTCAGTTACTAGAATCAATTTTATGCCCCTTTCGTGGCTTCATTTTTAAAATCTTTCTCGGTAGTGAACTTCCAACTACGGGGCTGGACCGGGAGGGGGTTCCCCCTCTAGCCCCCCCCCCCCCCCCCCCCAGTTGGAAATTCAATACCCTACAGCCCTCACCCCCAATCGGAACCCTCTATCCACGTCCCTGCCATTTTATCCCATTCTTTGTTTTTTGACATTTTTTCTCATTATCGCTTTCGTAACAAATATTTTTATCCCTGCTATTTTTGGCTATTGCCCTATTGTTTGCTGTCGCATGGCTCATGTTCTCCCATTGGAAGACTGGTGGGTCATAAACTATGCCTGAAAGAAAGAAAAATAATTTATATGGTACTGGGGAAATCATGATCTTGTCAACAACAGTTTCTGTTTGATAAAAGAAAAGCACACTCTTAGAAAAGTATGTTGTCTTTAATGGCACTATCTGTCAGCATTGTCTTCTCAGAGAGATTCTACTCAAATGGGTATTTCCTATTTAGACACCCCAACTTATTTCTGTTCCTCTTTCGCAATTTAGTGGGGGCTTTTGTTCATTTCTCATGGACGACCAACCCTTTCTTTACGCAAAAACCGAAAGGATTAATAGAGACGTTTGCCAACAATACGATACATAATACAGAAGTTTTCCAGACCGATGCTACACGTGCATAATGTCGACGCTTTCTTGTTAGATGTGACATAATATTGGCATTTATGCAGCCTTTTCGCGGCTCATAATATATTTGGTCCAAAGCTCTATACTACATAATATAGACGTTTGCCTGTTAACCCTTTACTCAACGTAACGGCCAAAATCGGCCAGCGCTATTCTCAAAAATCGCCAATTAATTTTCATTATTTTTTCATTTTTTGTCTCAAAAACATAGGTTATGACCCCTCATTGGAACGAGCTCGTTCCAATGAGGGGTCATAACCTACATTTTTGAGACATAAAATGAAAAACATTAGTTATTCAAGAATTTTGTTTGCAGGTGTCATCTGCTTTTCAAGTTAAACACTGCACAATATAGATATTCCCCAGTTAGACGCTATATAATATGGACGTTTTGTAATTGGACACGACATAATACAGATGTCCCGTAGTTATACATTGCATAACAAGGACTTTTATTAAATAGACGCAACATAACACGGACGTTTAAGAACTGGATGCTATATAATGTATACGTTTTCCGGTAAGAAGCAACACAATATAGACGATTTCCCAGTTAGACGCTACATGATAGAGACATTTCTCAATCAATAAGATACTACAGATTATTGGCGTTTCCCATTTATACACTACACAATACAAACATTTCCTAGTTCGACGTTACATAACAAGGACATTTCACAGTTATATGCTATACGTTTCCAGTTAAATACAACATAGACGTTTCAAGTTAGACGCTACATAACGAGGACATTTATCAGTTAGATGCTACTCGATACCGACTTTATCAGACAGACGCTATATAATATGAACGTTTCCGAATTAGACGCTACATAATATGGACATTTCCTAGTTAGATAATAATAATAATAATAATAATAATAATAATAATAATAATAATAAGAATAATAATAATAATAAAAACCAATTTTATATAGCGTAAAACCACCAAAGGTGCTCTAAAGCGCTTTACAACAACAAAAAAATGATAAAAAAAAGATGCTACGTAATACAGGCTTTACCAGACAGACGTTATGTAATATGGACGCTTCCGAGTTAGACGCTACATATTACAGGCTTTACCAGACAGACGTTACATAATATGGACATTTCCGAGTTAGACGCTACATAATACAGGCTTTATTAGACAGGCGCTACATAATATGGACATTTCCAAGTTACACGCTACATAATACAGGCTTTATTACACAGACGTTACATAATATGGGCGTTTCCGAGTTAGACGCTACATAATACAAGCTTTATTAGGCAGAAGCTACATAATATGGACATTTCCGAGTTAGACGCGACATAATACAGGCTTTATTTGACAGACACTGCATAAGATGGATATTTCCGAGTTGGACGCTACATAAGATGGACATTTCCGAGTTAGACGCTAAATAACACTGGCTTTATTAGACAGACGCTGCGTCATATGGACATTTCCGAGTTAGACCCTACATAATACAGGCTTTATTAGACAGACATTACATAAGATGGACGTTTCCTATTTAGTCGCTACATAATACCGGCTCTGTTAGACAGACGTTACATAAGATGGACGTTTCCGAGGTACACGCTGCATAAGATGGACATTTCCGAGTTAGACGCAACATAATACAGGCTCTATTAGACAGACGCTACATAATATGAACATTTCTGAGTTAGACGCTACATAATACAGGCTTTATTAGACAGACGCTATATAATATGGTCGTTTCTGAGTTAGACGCTACATAATAGAGACTTCATTACAGAGACGCTACAAAATATGGACATTTCCGAGTTAGATGCTACATACTGCAGATTTTATTGGACAGACGCTACATAAGATGGACATTTCAGAGTTAGACGCTACATTATATGGACATTTCCGAGTTAGACGCCACATAATACAGGCTTTATTATACAGACGCTAAATAAGAAGGACATTTCCGTGTTAGACCCTACATAATACAGGCTTCATTAAACAGACGCTACATAATGTGGAATATTCCCAGTTAGACGCTACATAACACAGGCTTTATCAGACAGATGCTACATGAAAAGGACATTTCCAAGTTAGACGCTACATAATACAGTCTTATTAGTCAGACGCCACATAATATGGACATTTCCGAGTTAGACGTTACACAATACAGGCTTTATTAAACAGACACTACATGAGATGGATGTTCCCGAGTTAGACGCTACACAACATGGACGTTTGCTAGTTAGACGCTACATAATATAGGTTTTATTAGATAAAGATTTCCGAGTTAAACGCTACATAATACAGGCTTTATTAGACAGACGCTACATAATTTGGACATTTCCGAGTTAGACGCTACATAATACAGATTCCATTAGGTAGACGCTACATAATCTGGACATTTCCGAGCAAGACGCTACATAATACAGGTTTTATTAGACAGACGCTACATAATATGGATGCGTCCCAGTTAGACGCTACATAATATGGATGTTTCCGAGTTAGACGCTACATAATATCATTTTAAATTCTATCTTGTTTTATGAAATGGACTTCAGTGCTATCGTATTTTAATAAAACGTCTGTTTAAAGATGGGGGGGGGGGGCAGCCGCCTGTTAAAAGAAGTATCCACATGAGACCCGTCTGGTTAATTAAGTACGGACGCGTTGAGACGCCAGAGGAGTTTTATTTCTATTTTGACCGTGCAAGTTAGCTATCTTGCACGTGCAGGATAGCTATCTTGCACGTGAAAGTTAGCTATCTTACACCTGCAAGTTAGCAATCTTGCACGTGCAGGTTAGCTATCTTGCACCTGCAAGTTACTACCTTGCACGTGCAGATTGGCTATCTTGCACCTGCAAGTTACTATCTTGCACGTGCTGGATAGCTACCTTGCACCTGCAGGTTAGCTATCTTGCACCTGCAAGTTAGCTATCTTGCACATGCAGGTTAGCTATCTTGCACCTGCAAGTTGCTATCTTGCACGTGCAAGTTAGCTATCTTGCACGTGCAGGCTAGGTATCTTGCACCTGCAAGATAGCTAACCTGCACGTGCAAGATAGCTAACCTGCACGTGCAAGATAGCAACAACCTGCACGTGCAAGATAGTAACTTGCAGGTGCAAGATAGCTAACTTGCACGTGCAAGATAGAAATAAAACTCAACTGGCGCCTCAACGCTTCCGTAATTAAGCGTTTATCTGGGACTCGTCTATTTCAAGGAGAGTGTCTCCACATTTATTAATGAACAAAATTTAACAATGCAATATTCAGCTCTCTATCATCTGAAGCGATTCTTTATTTCATTGAGGAAAAATTTAGACGATTTTTCTTGTAACTTGTCACTTTTATTCTATATTTTTTAGATTTAATTGTTATGTTTGTTGGAGGTTTAATAAGAGGGGGGTTATTCAACAATTTTGGACTCACGCCTCGATCAATTAGCCGAACAGCCGGTGTTGAGTTGTTTGAGAGATTTAGTTTTGATTTTGTAGAGATTATCATTTGTCCTTTTCGTGGAATATTTTCATAATTCTTGATTATACATCAGTAATTTTAGAGTCCAGGCACACAATGAGAATATTTCCATAATTAAGAGGGCGATGACTTCAAAATCCCCTAATATGCCTTCGTGATATCTCATAACAACCAACTGTGAGGCAGTCATCAGAGCGATTTATCAGACAATGTTTGGGGGCAATAAGGCTAAAAAAAAGTGTTTTGATTCTTAGGCAATCTCTCATTGAATTTGAAGCCTCTCACTGGACATTTTTATTGCCTTTCTGTGTCTTCCAATATGAGTACAAACTATAAATTGTAACGAGGCAAATCCCCACAGATTAAATACTCTTACTTCAAATATAATATGAAGAGCATCGAAAGAATATGAAGCCTTTGATTTGTAGTACCTACAGTCTGTTTTTAGAGGAATGTTTTATTTTTCAAATTAAAAATGAATTTATTTGTATAAATATGTACTTTCTATATTTCTATATGTAAAAAGACTGACGAAATCCTCTCCATGTTTGCTCACTTTTTGCAAAAGAAAAATTAAAATTAAAAATAAAACCCTCCCTCACTGATTTGAAAAACAAATGCCCGTGAATCAATTAATTTATTTTCATGGCCTATCACCTATTATATACACCATTTGAAGACACATGATGAATGACATGGGGTTGGATTAATCTGGAATATCAAGATAATTTAAATTGAATGAAAAAAAACCTTAACATCTTCGTGCTTATCTGAATGTTATTACATCTTAGAATATTTAATCTTCACAGTTTATGTCTACGTTCAGTAAATTTAATCTCTCTGCCTTTAGTGTTCATCCGATAATTACGGACAATGACCTCAGCTAGACTCTATTCGTGTGAACCTTGGACGTTGAAACCGGGGGGCACATGGGTACTCGCCCCACCCACGGCTGTTTCCAAAAACTGTTGAAAGAAGAGAGAGGAGATTCGCACCATTGCAATCTTACTGAGAATTATCAGAGAGGTCTGCGCGGTCTCTTTTTTTTTGTAGATGCGATCAAAGTTTCCCTTATATGATTTGTGTCTGCTCCTGAGTGGGGGGTGATATAAAAAAATATTCAGATCTTCTGTTCGCAGGGCAGGTTACCCGGTTACCACAGTCCACAGCCCACGCAACTACTGCCATGCCAAGGAATTATTTGCCAGAATGTTACCCTCTCTAACAGAATAGAGTTGAACAGTTAGGGCACGCTGGGCACCTGATATATCATGGTGTTGTACAACTTCCATCTCAGTTCATATGCCTTGCTGCCAATACAAAAAGAGGCCAGGGTGTCCTTGTAAATTTAACAGTTCTATTTAAAATATATTCATTTATTTCCCGGGGGAATTGCCCTGCCCTACAGGGCAACCGATATCATATCATGTGTACTGTTGAAAGCACATGAAAAGGTGATATATATGCAGGGCAATATGCGCTGACAGTTGGGCAGAATGGTGATACACCCCCCAATATTTTTCAGTAGTTACGGGCCTGTCTCTACTAAACGGGTTTCAAATCGAGACAAGTGCACATTATTACTCGATTGTTAATAAATTTCCCCCGGGCCGAAAAATGTTTCGGCCCGGTAACAAGTTTCGTTAAAATGGAGCCAAAAATGTGCATATTTCTCAATGTAGACGGGAATTAGTCGCAAGCAGTGCTTTGTTTGTGGTCCTAGCAAGCCACTCAGGCACACGAACCACCACTGACATATATCAGCATTTGGGTTCACTTCTATATCGCCATATTTTCAATGTACAGCTTTGGGGTTGCACCGTCTGAAAATATTGAATTGCCTGCTTCACAGATTCTCCTAGCAAACATTCACTTTTCAAAATATGGACGTCATTCCGAGGTTTATTCAGATTCTAGTCATTTTACCTCGGGTGTATGCAGGGATGTGGCTAGAGGGTTTCAGATGGGGGTGGGGGGGGGTGGGGTTGCCACCGGTGTAAATTCCAACTGTGAGTGGTTTCGATAGGTGATTGCACTGCAGCGCTGGGTGATATCTTTTAACTCTTTACCCAACGAATCGCCCGCATCCGCCCGCGTAATATGCAAATACAGCTGCTGAAAAAATATTATTTTTCGACAAATTTCAACAAAACTATATCATGTGACCCCTCTTTGGAACGAGCTCGTCGAGCTCGTTCCAAAGAGGGGTCACATGATATGGTTTTGTTGAAAAAAAATTTTTAAAAATTAAAAAAATGATTTTTAAAATAATGAATTTTTAAATCGTCTGCGTTGGGTAAAGGGTTATGAACTCTTCTGAAAATTTTCCCTAATCCTGAAACGGAAAAAGCATCATTTATAATGCGTCTGGGTCAGAAAATTTACCGGATTGATGTCAGAGTCGAAATTTTGAGGCCATGTCAATATTAGAGTAGGAAATTTGAAACTCAAGTTTCCAGTTGGAAATAAAAGATCAAAATTTCTCATCATTAGTTGGAATTTTAATATTTTTCATGAACACTGTTAATTTATTGAATTTCCAACTATTTGATTTTTGACCTCGGAATTTCCAACTATTGCCCCTCCCCCCCCCCCCCCCCCCAGTCGCCACATCCCTGGGTGCCTGAAAGGAGTGATATAACCAGCTGTTCGCAGAACAAGCTGGCCACTCAGTTTGAAGATAAAATACGGGCCTTAAAAATAAATATGCTCTTACAAAATCTTACAAAATCAATACGCACCTTAAAAACAAAACGGGGAGAAATTATTTTTTCTGACATGTTTGAAACGCACAATTAAGGAGAAAACCTCATAAATAGAGGATATGGAATGAGCGTTTTGGTTATATTCTATTTATGGAATGTTTCTAAGAATTTTCCGTTTTGCCGGGCCTCTGGCGAAAATTCGTAGACGAGTTTCATAAACAGAGTATGAGCAAAATACGAATTTCATATTCTCTTTATCCTATGACACCACAGTTAACAAAAACACATCTTTTAGATAGAAAATAAGGATTAACGAATGGAATTTCACTTTGGACGTCAAGCATTTGACTGTGACGTGTCACCGCGACAAATTATAGTTCTACAATTCGGCGTTACAAACACTAATTTCAAGTATATATACGAGGGGATGTCAAAAAGTTTTGAGCCTAACACAAATAAAGCTGGAATATCGGTACAGAACATATTTTTCAACACAGTCGCCTTGTAATTCAATACACTTGTTCCGCCTGGTATGCCAGTCGTTGATGCCGCGCCTGTAGAAGTCCATATCTTGGCCCTGTAGCCAAGCCTCCACGTAAGTGTTTCTTCAAATTTGGAAAGAGATGGTAGTCACCAAGTGACTACCATCTCTTTCCAAATTTGAAGAAACACTTATGTGTTCAAAGTGACTATCATCTCTTTCCAAATTTGAAGAAATACTTATGTGGTCAAAGATTCCAAAATGATGAGGAACTTTCTGCTGCTGGCCACAGGACCAAGATATGGACTTCTACAGACATGGCATCAACGACTGGCAGACCAGGTGGAACAAGTGTATTGAATTACAAGGGGACTATGTTGAAAAATAAATATGTTCTGTACCAATATTCCAGCTTTATTTTTGTTAGGCTCAAAACTTTTTGACATCTCCTCGTTTTGTGTTTATACATTTCTTATCATTGTGATTTTAGTGAATGTTTATAACAAATAAAATCAGGCATCGTGGCTTTGTTGATGTTTTGAAATAGTTCTATTTACACGCGCATTAATTTGACACAGATCTTTTCGGTGATAACCAATCAGAAAGCGCTCTTTTGAAATTGACCAATCAATTCAACTGAAGGTGTTTTGAAGCACGAATTAATATTTATTGAAAATATGAAACGGTAATAAGCCAGGAAAACGGAGAAGTTATGTGATGAAATAGTGTATTTAAAGAGATGTTTACCTGAATGTAGCCCTAATTTATAAAACTTTCCTCCACATCCGTGTCCTTCGGCCTGGCCTTGGTTGAAGTTAACCTTTACCTAACCTGAAAAGCAGACCACACTTGCAAAAAAAAATCTTGAATAACTCATTTTTTTCATTTTTTTTTTGTCTCAAAAACATAGGTTATGACCCCTCGTTGGAACGAGCTCGTTCCAACAAGGGGTCATAACCTATGTTTTGGAGACAAAAAATGAAAAAATAATTAAAATTAATTGGCGATTTTTGAGAATAGCGCTGGCCGGGTTTGGCCGGTACGTTAGGTAAAGGGTTAAATTTTGAGTTTGGTACCACGAAAATTTGAAAGATCAGATTAAACATTTTGAAACTTTGTTCAACACGGTATTTCATGAAGGATTTCGAATAGGCTTTTCGGCGACATTTATATTCTCCGTCATCGTAGATCAGGACGTTTATGAAAATACAGTCGACTGCAGAGGAACAGAATTTTAACTCCGAATATTACAATCATTGCAACCGAATAAATTGGCCAAGTGAAAAACCATTATCTTTTGTCTCGCCTCGAATTTCACAACTGTTAATTCAAGATGGGTTTTGGACAACCGTACCCGTTTTTAAGCCGCACTGCGGCTTCCATTTTCATATGAAGCGGCATTGTAGATATTATGTGTTCGCCTCCAGTTACAAAGCAGCATAAATTTATTATTTGTGTCTGTTTATGAAAGTTAAATATAGAAATTGAGAAATATCTGACAAAAATGGTGACTTTTGTCATGCAGATGGCATTTTTTCTTTTCTTTTTTTTTTTTTTTGTTGTTGTGTTGGAGGAACGAAACAATCATTCGAGTTTTGACGTGTGTTTGGACGTATCGCGATTCTGGAGCGGAAAATCGGCTTTCTTGTTAAAAGACTTAATTTACAGACATGGTGTCAAAGACGTGTAGCCAGTGAAGATGCGACGGGTGCGAATGGACCCCCCCCCCCCCCCCCAACACACACACACACACACACTCACACGAATTGGAGTTCCACTGGTGGGGGTTATCTCCCATTTGTGATTTGAAAATTGTGATAAAATGGGGCGGCCTCACTTAATCCCGAAACAACGTACTCTCTGTGGCTTGGGTTAACTTGTTTTAAAACAAAACGCCAAGACACTACCTTGATACTTTTTATAGCCTAGGTTAAATAATTATTGAATATAGAAATGAGAAAGTGGGGGCGCGGTGGCTCAGTAGGTAGAGGTGCAGGCTGCTAGCCAAGAGGTCCTCGGTTCGAATCCCACCTGCGGCAACCTCGTTGTGTTCTTGGGTAAGACACTTCACCCCCATTGCCCACGTGGGGGCACGGTGGCGCTGTGTACTAAGGCGTACCCCACGTCGATGGTGCACTTGTCTTCAACCAATGCTAACCCTGCTTGTGTGGATTTAGTATGTTGGGGAGCTGACAGTTGCCTGCCGTTGCTCGGTGGTTCTCTCCGGGTACTCCGGCTTCTTCCACCCAAACTGTCATGGTCATGATTAGCCATTGTGCAGAAATATGTGACCTTAAACACCGATAAATAAATAAATAAATAATGAGAAAGTGAGACAAGTGGCTTACAGGATACTGTTAAAAGCAACCTGTTGAATAGATATGAGGAGATGGGAGTTTAACCCTTTGAGCGCCAGGGGCCTTGTTTCCGTCCCAGGAACATGGTACGTCATAACTGCATTACGAAGGTTGACAGTTGACTGTTTGGTGTATGTGTAGAGTAGACCAATCAATATTTTCACCGTGTAACTGCACGTTGAAAATATTAATTGGTCTATCCCTAAATAATGAATATGGACCCTTCCAATTGCTGCCATTGAACTGGCATGGAAGATACCACCAAGAATATGACTAATTTAAAATTTATTAAACAGGTTGATTTCCTTGAGGACAGTGGCGTAGATAGCTTTTCGCTGGAGGAGGGGCAAGCCCAAAATTTTCCGACAGACCAAAAATTTCCCGGCAGTCTAACAACAACAAAAACCCAAACAAACAGAAAGAATCTGTTGTTTACTGCAAATGTACTGAAAATTGTTTTTTTTTAACCCAAAATTTACCCAAAATGGCATGTTTTTATCCCCAAAGCCAACATTTTAATGTTATTAGGCATAAATTCGCCTAAAAATGGTCCCAAAAAATTTCCGACAAAACTTCTGGTGGGGGGGGGGGGGGGGCTCCGCCCCCCCCGGCCCCCCTTTATCTACACCACTGCTTGAGGAACGACAGAGCTTTATGAGAATTGGTTTTGTGAAATAAGTCTCGAAGAGACACAACATTAACCCTTTGAACGCCAAAGACCATTTTTCCCAAGCTACATCATAATGTTATTCAGTGGGATGGCATCAAGGGAAATGTATGGTACAGACCAATCAATATTTTCAACGTGCGGCCCAATGGCTGCACGTTGAACATATTAATTGGTCTAACCCCAAATAATAAATATGGACTCTTCTAACTGCTGCCATTGACCTGACTTGGAAGATACCACCAGTATTCAAGGGTTTAAGATTCTGCCGTCTGACAAGACTAAAATCTGTCCTGTACAAAAGAATGTGTTCCACTGTCAACACCTGCCGGCAAGTGACAAACAAATGGTTTAATTACGTGATTATGGTGAACAAATGAAACTTCTGCAACAGTAGCTTAATTATTGTCATTGTATAATCAGAGGCTCCAGAAATATCTTGGCTTCTTGCAGGTGCAAAGCTTGATTGCGTTTTTTTATGGGAATCTCCATAAGTGCAAAAAGGCCTTTGTTTAGTAATCGTTGAAAGAATGATAAAAATGTATTAATCTGCTATTTTACAATACTATTACAAATATAGAGGATATGGAATGAGTGTTTTTCTCATATAATATTTATGAAACGAGTGTGAGAATTTTCCGTTTGGGCGAGCCTCTGGCGTGCCCAAATGGAAAATTCGGACGAGTTTCATAAATATTATATGAGAAAAACACTCATTTCATATTCTATTTATCATATGACACACACACGCACAAATTAGCCACTTAGTATGACTTTTTAACCCATCACCTAACTTGAGTTGCAGACGGTACTTGGAAAAAACATCCTCGTATAACTAAAAATTTTCATTTTTTGCTTCCAAAACATAGGTTATGATCCCTCATTGGAACGAGCGCGACACGCTAGTTCCAATGAGGGGTCATAACCTATGTTTTGGAAGCAAAAAGTGAAAATATAAAAAAAAAAATGAATTGCGTTTTTCTTGTGTTGTGCGAGACGATTTTTGCCGTTACGTCAGGTAAAAGATTAATACAATATAACCCACCCTAAATAAGACAGATAACGTAAATTCTCCCTACCTGAAATTATGCAAATGTGACCCAGTTGTATTTTGTTTAGCCAATCAAATTGTCCAGTTTTGAAATTGACCACTGAAAGCTCCCAACTCTAATTATGCAAATTATGAAAATGTGGCCCAGTTGTATTTTGTTCAGCCAATCAAATTGTCTAGTTTTGAAATTGACCAATGAAATTGACGGAAGGCTTTATTTATCACTGATTAATATGAAAACAAAATATCAAATGTTTTAAAGTGAACAAAACGGACGAGTCATATGATAAATAGAGAATATAAAATTCTTCTGCAAAATGAGCTGCTCCTAAACCGACGTTCTGTTTGACTTTTTTTTTTTCTTCTGAGTTCATCAGTCTTATTTGCGAAATCCAATTAACCCTTCACCCAACGTAACGGCCAAAAATGGCCAGCGCTATTCACAAAATCGCCAATTAATTTTCATTATTTTTCAATTTTTGTCTAAAAAACATAGGTTGTGACCCCTCTTTGGAACGAGCTCGTCGAGCTGGTTCCAATGAGCGGTCATAACCTATGTTTTTGAGACAAAAAATGAAAAAAATAGTTATTCAAGAATTTTATTTGCAAGCGTCGTCTACTTTTCATGTTAGGTCAAGGGTTAATGTATTTATCCAACAGACGCAGGGCACCAACTGTACAGTAGAATACGTTGAGTACGTGGAGGGCGGATTACAACTAAATCACGATGTGGTAGATTTCCAACTCGACTTTTATTTACAGTTTCTGAGATGAAAGGAAAAGAAGCATAAGCAAACATTCAGTTCATGGACACCTGGTGGTCCACAAGCTGAAAATCTGTTTATGCTTCCTTGAAAAATATGTAAATATTTATCGACTGTAAAATCAACCCCACCGTGATTTAGTTGTAATCCACCTTTCCCGTTCTCAATATATACAGAGACGGTGGAACCTGTAGGGAGGCTGAGGTTTGAATATGTTTGTTACTAGATTCCTCATCGAGTTTACAGTTTTCCGAAATTGAAAACGTAACAATGTATACAGGAATTCACATGGCCCTACGAGCCGGTGGCACTGTCTTTCCCAATTTTCCCACTCAGCTCTTGGGACCGCAACCTCAGCAACAGTGTTCCCCAAAGGTGCCATCGAGGTACTCAAAACCTGGCTTCTCTTTACCATGCAGGCCAACCAAAGACCTCTTTGATTTGGTGTCTTCCCACTAGACCAATTCCCTTTAGACCAATTCCCTTTAGGCCAATTCCCAAAAGACCAATTCCCCTTAGACCAACTACATACTGTTATTGATTAAAGGTTGATTAAGGATAATTAAGAAAACATTTATTTATTGATAAGCACTTTATTTGATAAACAAATTAATAAAAAGAATCACATCCTTTGAAAGTGTGTGATTACTATAACAATTGTTATGAAAAATCTGCCCAACATCTATAAAATATCAACAAGCCAGAAAATAAGCAGACTATCATCTGAAAAATGAGGTGCTGAGGAGCTGAAAAAATATTATTTTTCAAAAAATTTCAACAAAACCATATCATGTGACCCCTTGTTGGAACGAGCTAGTTCCAAAGAGGGGGTCACATGATATGGTTTTGTTAAAAAAAAATTTGAAAAATTTAAAAAATGATATTTATAATAATAAATTTTGATATCGTCTGCATTGGGTAAAGGGTTAAAGCCATTTGGTTTACCCAACGTAACGGCCAAAACCGGCCAGCGTTATTCTCAAAAGTCGCCAATTAATTTTCATTATTTTTTTCATTTTTTTGTCTCAAAAACATAGGTTATGGTTATGACCCCTCGTTGGAACGAGCTCGTTCCAACGAGGGGTCATAACCTATGTTTTTGAGACAAAAAATGAAAAAAAAATTAATTATTCAAGAATTTTGTTTGCAAGTGTCGTCTGCTTTTCATGTTAGGTAAAGGGTTAATATGAAGTGGGAATCATGTACAATAAATAGAGGATTTACAATGAGTCAAGAGTTTATATCGAAATATAAAACGAATTCTGTAAATTTGGTCCAGATCTCCTTTACTGGATGAGTTGAAGATTCAGTTATTATATGATCAAAAAAAACACAAATATAGAATAAATAGGTACGAGGGTCGGTAATCAGATTTAAACCACGAGTAGGATAAGGGTTTTAACCACTCGGCTTGTCGAGTGGTTAAAACCCTTATTCTACGAGTGGTTCAATTCTGATTACCGGCCCTTGGACCTTTTTGTTTTATTTATACCATCCTCTTAATAAATAATCGATTTTGTCACTAAAATTGAGAAAAAACGATACTTTCTATCGCAAACACATGGGTTTTGTTTACATCTTCGCCGGTGAGCAGTACTTCCAGCTGCATGTGAATGGTTCATTGACAGTTACACACATCGTCAAAGTTGGTTGAATTTAGTTTGCTTTTTCAGTCAAATTATTATTAACAATTCTTAAATTTTATTTTAAATATTTAATTGTAGGTATTTTAAACGTAAAAAGTCATTGCAAGAAGTAGATAGAACCGCAGAACGTCGTATGTTTGAATCATCGCGAAGTGTGAATGTATCGAAGTCGGCAAATTGCATGGGTCGTGTCACAGGTCGAGTTGGATGCAATTCCTGCTATAGCTGTAAATTTTTGTAATGGCATTCCCATTGAAAACGTTTCAACCACAGTGGAAGCTTTACATCGGTAGTGGGATTAAAAGCTCAAATTTAACATACGGGCTTTTCACAAGTGGTAACATAGGCGAGCATGGTATAAAAAAAACTAGATTCAGATGAAAAATGTATTCCAGCAAAATTAATAACAGCAAATTTGTCTAAAAATTATAGAATTATAGCTGTTGACCCTCCAATATTTTATTGACGTTACTAACAGAACAGTTTCAAATTCATACACTCCCAAAAATGCTTCAGTACTAAAATTATTACGCTAGTAAGGGAGGAGAAGCTCTGTTTGACTGGGAGGCAGTTGGTCTGGTTTCCAATTCAACTGGGAAGGAGGTTTTCCTGACTGTCAATTCTACTGGAAGAGCTGTTGTCCTACTAGTCAGTTCGTCTGGGGGCAGTTGTCCGACCGTAGATTTTTTGACTGGGGTGGGGGGGGGGGGGGGTTGGGGGTCACTTGTTCTACCACCATAACTTTTTATTTGATCCGAATGGCCTTTTATCTTACGTTTTTGTTTCTTACGTGGTCTTGGCATTGCAATGTTATGCTCGAAGGTCAAAACCGTAGGGAAAATCCGAAAGTTATGCGGAGGAAACGGTAACCTTTGCATCTGGGACGTTATTGAGACAGAAATGAGACAGGAAGCTGCTTGCATTGTGTAAGAAGATAATATCCGCAATAACACATGGACATCTTCTACTCATCAGGTGACCAGCAGATGGCTAAATTCATCTTATTAACCCTTCCAATTGTAACGTCTAAACTGACCAGCGCTACTCACAAAAATCACCATTCATTTTTCATTATTTTTTCATTTGTTGTCTCAAAAACATAACTTATGACCCCTCATTGGAACGAGCTCGTTGAGCTCGTTCCAATGAGGGGTCATATAAGCTATAATTCTGACTCCAAAAATGAAAAAAACAAACTAGCTATTCAAGAATTCTGTTTGCAAGTGTCGTCTGCCTTTCGTGTTAGGTAAAGGGTTAATCAAATCGTCGTCAAATAGACTGTACGGTAGAAAGCTATTAGCACTTAATTGTCAGTGACGGATTTAGGCTTGCCTGGAGCAGGTGTACGCCATCTCTAAAATTGTCTTATTTTTGTGTAATCGAGTTTTTATTGGTTTGCCGTCGAAAAAGAATTCGAAAACCCATCGTACGTTTCACGTTAATATTTACAAAGAAATTTTTAGTCCTCATTTCGCATTCTGCAACTAACCTTATGTGCCAAGAAATGGAGTTCAATGAGAAAAACACAGCGAGGAGATGTTTCCTCTTTTGGCAGTCATTCAGTTCATGCAGGGGCTTCCCTAGGGAGGGGGTGTTAGGATTTGTGACCCCCGCCCTCCCAATCATTTTTAAGTCGGGACGTTTTCGTCAGGATTGAAGTCTAAGATGTCTTGTTGATAATCGTGTACTTTCTAAAAGACTGGATTTATTTATTTATTTATTTATTTATTTATTCATTTATTTATTCATTTATTTATTTATTGGGGTTTTACGACACTTACAAAGGCAGGGCCACCCCGTATCGAACAGTTTTACGGGTGGAAGAAGCCGGAATACCCGGAGAGAACCACCGAGCAGAGGCAAGCAACTGCCAGCCTCCCCAACGTACTAACTCCACATAAGCAGGGTTAGCATTGGTTGAAGACAAGTGCACCATTGACGTGCAGTGCGCCTTAGTACACAGTGACACCGTGCCCACACATGGGTAATCGGGATTAAGTGCCTTGCCCAAAGACACAACGCAGTAAGCCCTGGCGGGGATCGACCCCTGAACCGTTGATACTCGGACTTGTGTCACACATACAGTCGGTCATACAAGCTGAAATCTGTAGTACCCTATTCGAGCTTTTAGAGATCCACCTTGACCAATTGAAGTACCTCTCCGGTACTTGTTAATTAAATTAAAATTGCGTTTCGATTACTATTTATTTATTACTTTCCATAGTGTGATTTACTGGTATTTCCTGGTTTGATTAAAACAATAACTTCACAAGTGAATTATGCAATCAACAATTGTGTCATGTATCCGTGAGCGCAAACGAAGACGGTTTGCCGTGGGTGTAATGGAGAATTGGTTGTTTTTTGGGGTTTTTTTAACCCTTTTCCTAACATGAAAAACATGAAGGGATTTCATTGTAACTTGATAGGATGACTCGTTTTGGAATAATTTCACTGTAACTTGGTAACTTTGGTTGGCATACATTAACTCGTCGAGCTGGTTCCAATGAGAGGTCATAACCTATGTTTTAGAGACAAATAATGAAAAAATAATGAAAATTAATTGACGATTTTTGAGAATAGCGCTGGCCGTTTTTGGCCGTTAAGTTAGGTAAAGGGTAAAATAATATAATTACCGTTAATAATGAAAAGTAATAAACAGAGTAATCGCTTGACTGGACTGGTTACGTGAAATAATTCATTCGAGGCGAGGGACTATATTGTAAAACACTCGTGCGCATTCGCGCACTCGTGTTTGTGCAACGTCCCTCACCTCTCATGAATTATTTCACGTAAAAAGTCCAGTCAAGCGATTACTCTCTATTTATTTATTTATTTATTTATTTATTTATTTATTTATTTATTTATTTATTTATTTATTTATTTATTTATTTATTGGGTTTAGCGACACTTTCGACAGCCATGGTTAACTCGTGTCGGACAGTTTTACGGTTGGAGGAAACCGGAGTACCCGGAGTGAAACATCGATCAACGGCGAGCAACTGTCAGACTCCCCAACTTAATAACTCCACAAAAGCTGGTTGAAGGCAGGTGCACCACAGACGTTCAGTACGCCTCAGTACACAGCGCCACCGTGCCCCCACGACTCTCACTATATGTATGTTTTATTTATTCGCCAATACATTCCCAAGAAGTCTTAACCATAATCCCGGAGGGAGTGTGTGGGGGGGGGGGGCGTTGCGGTAACCGGTTCTCGTCAGCATACCCAAGTTAAGCAACGTCGAGCCCGGTTAGTCCTTGGATGGGCGAAAGTTTGAGCGATCGATTCGGACTCCTGCGTTGTGTCCTAAGGCGTACTGCACGTCGATGGTGCGCCTGTCTTCAACTAATCTAACCCTACCTGTGCTGCAGTGCGGAGTTACGATGTTGGGGAGCTGGCAGCTGCTCGTCGTTGCTCGGTGGTTCTCTCCGTGTACTCCGGCTTCCCCCACCCGTAAAAAGGTCACCGACACGATATGACCTTGGCTGTTAAAGTGTCGTTAAACCTTAATAAATAAATAACTATAATCCCGACTGACTAATATACCAACTACATCATCAAGGCATGCCTTCAACGATATGACCTTGGCTGTTAAAGTGTCGTTAAACCTTAATAAATAAATAACTATAATCCCGACTGACTAATATACCAACTACATCATCAAGGCATGCCTTCAACGAAGGCATGCCTTGATGATGTACTTGGCATATTAGTTAGTCGGGATTTGAGCCATCACAGTTGGGACAAATCTGGTTTACCCCCCCCCCCCCCCCCCCCACCACAAAAACGTCGGTCATCTTCGCGACTCTCCTCGGTTCACAACGAGTACACATTGTGTAAAACGGACTCGATGTGGTGCCAGCGATGTAGTCAGGGGGATAGGGACTCGCCCCTACCCCGCTCCTGAAACATATTAACATCCATGCCTTAAATTCCGAAAACTGGTTTGTGAACTGAAACCCAGATATTTCTTGGATCATTTTGCTATAGATATTTCTTTACTTTCTGGGTACGTCCGCCTTGGGCAAAACACTTAATCACAGTATCTAAACGGGAACATGGTGGTGCAGTGGATTAAGGCATACTCAACAACGACGGTATACAAGACTTTAACCCATGTAAAATCTGCTTGCGTTGGCTTAGCTAAAGTTGGAGAGTTGGACTGTTACTGGTCGCGGCTTGGTGGTTTTTTCCGTGTATTCCAGTTACAAATAAATAAATCAATCAATCAATAAATAAATAAATCAGTGATATGACATTCAAATAGGACATATTCAGTGTAAATTAACACTTCCAAATTAATGCCTTAAACTATGTGTAGCTCTTGGGGCGAGCTCTACTGATTTTTGCCCTCGCATAATCTTAAAACCCTTGAATTTCTCAGTTTGTGCTCATTGAATAACAAAAACCATTGAAATTACACAGACAAGATATCGGATTTGACTTGATTCTTTACTCAAGTGCGGAAGTCCTGAATTAATATAGTAAGATTTAATTTACAGGTTGACAGGTTGGGGTGGTCGTTAAGGGGGTGTCAGTGTGCCACTCTCATAAACATTAGGTGGGTGCGCTGTGGCTCAGTAGGTAGAGAGAGGTGCAGGCTGCAAGCCGAGAGGTCCTCTGTTCGAATCCCACCGCGTTGTGTCCTTGGGCAAGACACCTACTTGTGAGGCGTTAGTATGTTGGGGAGCCTGACAGTTGCTCGCCGTTGTTCGGTGGTTCTCTCCGGGTACTCCTGCTTCCTCCACCCGTAAATCTGTCCGACGCGAGTTGGCCCTGGCTGTCGAAAGTGTCGTTAAACCCCAATAAATAAATAGATAATAAACTTGAGGTGTTAACTTTAATGTTCCTTCAATCTGACACAGTATCGAATATTCTGCATCACATGCAACTTGAGGTTTAGACCGTCACTGTCCATAAAATGGTTACACAAGAACACCAAGTTTTGTCACAGTTACCAAGAACATCAAACCCTGTATTGGCCTCCATTTGATTTCATTTTAACAGCGATAAAAATCACAAATAGTTGACAGCCAGAACATTTAGCAGGGCTTAAATTTTGACGAGGCAAAGTTTTGGGCAACAAAACCAGACAGAGTCCATGTAGATTCTCGCTGCACCACTGTTAAGTCAATTTAACCCCTTACCTAACATGAAAAGCAGACGGCACTTGCAAACAAAATCCTTGAATAACTAATATTTTTCATTTTTTGTCTCAAAAACATAGGTTATCATCCCTCATTGGAACGAGCTCGACAAGCTCGTTCCAAAGAGGGGTTATAACCTATGTTTTTGAGACAAAAAATGAAAACAATAATGAGAATTAATTGGCGGTTTTTGTGAATAGCGCTGTTCTATTTTCGTTACGTTGGGTAAAGAGTTAGCCAATACAAGGCTAACGTGACCGGAAATATCCTGACATTTTGTCGATAAAATTGTACAAATGGTGGCTGCCATTAGAACCGTCTCAATGAGCCGATTCCAATGACATCCATATTTGTAAGGTTTTATTTGTAAATATTGTTTATTTTTTTTTAAATAACTAATTCAGTTTATGTTAATGAAAGTGTCAATGTAGCTTAACTTGACCGTGTGTTGTGTTTGATGAAAAGGATAATGTTCAATGTTTTGAAAGGATTATGAAATACGACAAGAATTGTGATAATTGAGAATATGTTAATTTCTGTTTCCTGTATGTGAAGTTTTCAATAAAAAATAATTTGAGGTGTAGACTGTACTAAAGAATTGAGGGGTAGGTTAATGTGGCCCTCACAGTTAATGTATGTCAACCAAAGTTACCAAGTTACAGTGAAATTATTCCAAAACGAGTCATCCTATCAAGTTACAATGAAATCCCTTCATAAATACGACCTGTAGACTGTGCTAACGGTTTTCGGGCTTTGGGCCTGTGTAGCCATCACGGTTGATCGATCGCAACCAAAAGGGGACGTCCTCATCTAGACATTATACTGAGTCATCATATCAAGATACAGTGAAATCCCTTCATAAATACGACCTGCAGTCTATGCTAAATAGGTTTTCGGGTTTGGGGCTCGGGCAGTCGTCACGGTTGAATGATCACTACCAAAAGGGGACGTTCTCATTTAGACATTATCTGGAATCATCCTACCAAGTTACTATGGAATCCCTTCATAAATACGACCTGCAAACTGTGCTAAAGGTTTTCGGGCTTCGTGTCCCTGTAGCCGTCACAGTCGACCAATCGCGACCAAAAGGGGACGTTCTCATCTAGACATTATATGGAGTCATCCTACAAAGTAACAATGAAATTCCTTCATAAATACGACCAGTAGTCTATGCTAAAGGTTTTCGGGTTTTGAGCTCGGGAAGCCATTACGGTTGAATGATCGCTACCAAAATGGGACGTTCTCATCTAGACATTATATGGAATCACCCTACCAAGTTACAATGAAATCCCTCCATAAATATGACCTGTAGACTGTGCAAAACGTTTTTGGGTTTCGGGCATGGGCAGCCGTCATGGTTGATAGATCATGACCAAAAGGGGACGTTCTCGTTTATACGTTATACAGAGACATTCTACCACGTTACAATGAAATCCCTTCATAAACACGACCTGTAGACTGTGCTAAAGGTTTTCGGGTTTGGGGCTCGGGCAGCCATCACGGTTGACCGATCACGACCAAAAGGGGATGTTCTCTAGACATGACCTCAAACCTGCATATGAAATTTCGTGACGATCGGAAAAGAACTACGGGGTGTAGCCTGTGCTAAAGGAAAATGTGAGCAGACTCACAGACTAACAGACTAACAGACTTCCGCACGCGTGATGGCAATAGCTTATCTTGACTTTGTGAAGTTAAGCTAAACATTAAAGCGCTGTGTTGGGTAAAGGGTTAACATATGTTATCGGTATATCATGGTGGCCTCATGGGATCCTGGGACACACATAGCCAGTATGGACTCTCGCAGCCATTTTCGCGAGAATTCAAGTGGATTCTCCCAAATTTAGATGAAATATAAGCCCTGCTTAGTAACGACACCCCGTCCAGCTCACCTCTCGACACCCCGCTACACTTATGGCTTGTCCACCATGGTTTCTACACTCTACAGAAAATTGTAAATAAACTGAGATGTCCGGTCAGTATTGATACGCGAACATGGAAGCTGCGTGATCGACAAAGTTAAATAAAACATTTTATTTTCAGACGCAAACATGCGCACTGTTGATTTTAAGTTCTCCTGAACCCAAGCTTTACTAAGTATCTGCATACATTGCCATCTGATATAATTAATCCGTCTTCGTCTAGGCAATTAACCCGATCCAAAATCGAAATTGCTTCACCAATATCTACGAGGAATATGAATAGACAGCTTTGAAAAAATGTCTGAAATTTATCCTTCGGATATCATAAAGCCGTATTTGGTTACGAGCGCGAAGCAGGAGGAGAATAATAATAATAATAATAACTTTATTGTTGTAAGTTCCATACAATGGTACATAACAATGACATAAAGCTCACAAAATGATAATAGACAAATAATACCAGACATGATTAACGGACAGGAGATAGCATCCATATACGAATATATATGAAGAACCACACTCGTGTACATCCACCCTTTCATACATAAACACATACTCACATTTCAGTCGTTCAACGAATTGACAGGTGTAGGTTCACGAACATGGGTTCATGCCCCCCCCCCCCCCCACGCACACACACAGACAAACACCCCCCCCATACACACACACACGCACACACCCCTACACCCCCACACACACACTTACACACTTACACACACACACCCGCATACACATCGGCACACAAAATGGTTTAAAGAAATTTGTGAAAATGGCACATAGTAAAATAGATTTTTTTTGGGGGGGGGGATTCAATAAGAGACGGCTTGAAACAACAAATAAATATATGAAGAGAAACAAACAGACATATACTAATATCGACCCAGTCGTTCTACAACCATTGACACCGCACAGAGATACAGGTTTATGAGATCGTTCCTTGAAGATCCAGCCGGCGTTGGTAGGCTGAATGCGCGAATTGTATAATAGGTGGCGATAAGTCGTTGTCAAATGTTTCCAGTAATCTTGTGAAGGTTTTCTCATCCCTTAAGTCACATCCGTCGGCGACAATCGTTTGTAACTGTCGGGCTAGGGAACGACGTTCTTCTTCATACAGGGGGCAATAAAGGAAAAAGTGCATTTCACTTTCCACTTTGTCGGGGCAGGCCGTACAAAATCGCTGGTCATATGGAATGGGAGGTCGTTTATAACGCCCCGACTCAACACTGAGTAAGTGAGCACTGATCCTTAGACGAGTGAAAGACTGTTTAATTCGATGGTCCATTTTCGTTTTGAGATAGTTTTCAAAGCCAAACTTTTGTTTAATGGAGTGGGAGAAAGATAGTTTATTTGACTCTGAAACCTTCTTTCTACACCACCAGGAGAATGAAGTGACATTGTGGTTGTTGAGCGCTTTCGGTGAACCTAATACGAACCTGTTACTATAGCCAACTCAAAGCGCATAGCCAGTGGCATCACGAGGACATCCGATTGTGGGGGAGCGAGAAGGGAAGATGGGGTGTAAACCCGATTTGTCCCGACTGTGATAACTCGAGTTCCGAATGAAAAAATATTCTACCTCCTTCATCAAGGAATGACTTCGTCAACTCTTCGATTTTTATACACCTGTTTTAAAAAAAACGGGATGCATTATGTGATTGGTCTGTTCGTCCGCCCATCCGTTTGTCCGTAAACTTGTTCGTTTCCGGCTGATAACTTGAGATTGGATTTATATACCAGGACCAAACTGGGTTTGTCCCTCAGTAATATCAAAATACAGGTTGAGTTAGAATTGGAGCTTCGTCCGATGAATTTTACAAGAGTTATGTGCCTTTTTCGACTTATTATACAACGCCAGGCGTAGCTCTTGTAAACTATACATTAACCGCTCAATTTAATAATTATAGCTAGTGATCATGAACCCTCTGCAGTTCATAACTCTGTCACACGACTTTGTGGACCTTCTATAGATCTACAGAGCCCAACGCGACCAACGAGTTCCCTAAGTCTATCTTCGGTTCATGCCCAGAATATACACACAGGGAGGTATCAAGAGGGTATTCAATGGGAGGGGGTGGTGTTATCAGATAGATTTCTAACTGGGATTGGGATCCCAGCACGACATGCCGTTGGCATGTGCCGAGGATCGCAGGCCCGTGTTGAGAGAGGGTATCATCCTCTCGATGGTTGGGGGTCTAAAGGGCCTCCCCCGAGGATTTTTTTCTGTAATGGAGTCTGGGGCCAACTGGCTTAAATATAGTCATTTTATCCACAAGAAAAATACACCTCGCTAGGTTCGTCGGTGAGTTTTCTCTTACACTGGCCAGGCTACAGAAGGACAATGGACTTACAGCTATTCAGTAACTACCTATTCCTTCCAACTGCTGACTGCCAGTCAGTTGGAAGGAGTAGGTATTGGCTGAATAGAAGTCGGTCTTCAGTCCGTGTGCTGCAGCCTTTTTGTAAGGGAAGCGGATTGATGGATTTGCAGAACCGGTCCGGACACAGATTCGAGTCAGAATTTCGGAAATTTTGTCAGTTGTTTGGAAAAGTCGGATAATTTGATCGAAAACTGGACAATCGCTCTGGTTCTCCCTGCCTTCTAACCAGGGGGGGGGGGGGGGGGGCGAGGAGGAGCAGGCAACACCCTTCCCAGGATCGCCACCCAATTTTTTCAGTGATTTAGTCTCGAAGTACAGTCCAAATTCCTTCTGGCTTTCAAAATTCAAATATTTTCCATCTTTCGTAAGGAGACAAGACTCCCAGAGCCCCCCCCCCCCCCCCCCATCTCGAGCTTTCAACCCTCGAGGCATGTCATTCTGGGGCTGGTACAGTACTGTCGCCGTGGACTGATCGTACTCCCGGCGTAGTTAGTGTTGTCTGGGCATGCGATCACCGGGTAATAAAAATCATCATCAGCAAAATTTCAATTAAATTTTTTATGATTATTCCTATAATTAGTGTTTGGAATTTAATATTATTTCGTCCGTGGAAAAATTGACCACCGGTGGAAAGTGACCAGTCCACGGCGGCAATATTATAGTACTTGTACATGTCCTTTTCTGCCGGGGTCTGCCCCATGCCCTGAAGAGCTCCCGGAGCCTCTGCGCTTATGACTTCATCAAGTTAACCCTTTGCCTAACATGAAAAGCAGACGACACTTGCAAAAATAATTCTTGAATAACTAATTTTTTTCATTTTTTGTCTCAAAAACATAGGTTATGACCCCTCGTTGGAACGAGCTCGACGAGCTCGTTCCAACGAGGGGTCATAACCTATGTTTTTGAGACAAAAAATGAAAAAAATAGTGAAAATTAATTGGCGATTTTTGAGAATAGCGCTGGCCGGTTTTGGCCGTTACGTTAGGTAAAGGGTTAAATTGGACGCTACACATAATCACCAATTTGGCGTTACTATTGGCTGCTATAGTTACTGTATTAGTCTGCTGTACATTAACCCTTTGATACTTTTGTACGTCTTATCACGTACGAAATCAAACAGCGCGTTGATACTTTTTCGATTTTTTTAAAGTTTTAACCTCAATTCCTATTTTCTCCCGAATAGTGCTCAGTGACTACCATTGAGCCAAATGTTATCGCAGCTTAAAATACTAATATAATCCTGCTGTCAAGACTTCTTAACTGGTTGAGTGCTAGAAGCCATTATCTGGACTTTCAAAAAACGAGGATACCAAAGCAAAATCCAACACTTTCCTTGCTTAAATTTCATATTCAGTCAAACACAAATAATATTTGTTTATATAAATTTGTTTTATTACAAATTATTGGAGAGTGCCTGTGGGCACTCTCCAATAATTTGTAAAAAAAAACAAGTTTCGAAAAACAAATTCAGACCACCAAAAATAATCTAGCCCTCAACCAGTTAATCACTAATGTGAAAACTATCTTGTTATTTGTACTTTCCGACATTTGACGTCACATTTTGAAACACGTTGAAGAAACTGAATTCCCAGTGACGTTTGAACGTCAGGATAATTACAGTCTCAAAGGGTTAAGGTGAACTATATACTGAACTGCACTGTTCGCAAATTATTTCCAAACTTCTCTATCACTAGGAAAATGAAAATATTTTATTGGCAATCTGCCATCTTCATACAAAAAGTTATTTTTCAAACAGAAGTGTGAAAACCCAAACCCGCTTCCAACTCGTCTTCATTTTCAGAATCCCTAGTTTTATAACTCCCTCTTCACTGCCGTCACCAGTCCCTTCTGCTTGCAGGAGAGGTGAGTGGTGACGATAGTGGAGAAAAAGTTGATATTGAAAGAGGTAGTGAATAGTGAGAGATACTAGTAATTCTGAAATATGAAGACGAGTTTGAACTTTGAAGCAATTGAAGGTCTTGCTGTTTCAGACAGGAGTCCTCTGGAACTGATTTTGAACTACAGTGATTTGGCGAGAAAGGTTCTTCAGGAAGCAGGATCGTAAAAGGTTCGGGCGTGTAAGGGCTGACGAAATCTTACAAAGTTAGGTTGGGAAATTTTTCAATTTTGAAAACTTGAGTTAAACTCACAAACAGTTCCCTGCGTGATTTCCGGTTCCGTGCTATAGATTTTCCGGGTATCATGACCGTCTTTCGGTACCGGGAGCCCTTGAATTCTCGTTCTCGGGATTAAACCCTACATATGACAAACGTTTTAAGAATTGAATGCAATCCGAAGGGATTCGTACAATTTGTACCCATTCCCACACGTTCATACTCCAATAAAGATTATAAAAATTGCATTCAATTCTTATAATTACATTCCGTAACTGTTTAAACTACTTTTTACCAAACAACAAAGCAAAAAGACGAAATAAAACATGTGCGAACGAACGAGGCGAAAAACCACCCTCACACAAAATACAAAGCGCACATTCCTGATTTTTAATTTTCACAACTTTAGAAATGGATACGAGTATTTTAGTAACGGGCTTTATGCCACTGTTGGGAAATGTCACCAAAGAAACAGCAGCGGAGTTGATCACTGCGAGAGGCGCTAAAAGTTAAAAAACCCGCCCAAACACCGCCCGAATTACATTCTGTCAACTGCTCTCTACCGTAAATGTGGGTCAAAGTTCGACCAAATGTATTCATTGGAAAATGAATTACATTTGGTCATGACGTTTTCACCCAGCTGACCAATGGAAATTGAGTATTTGGGCCCAAAACGTATAACTACATTAACAATGTAATTATTATTCTTTGAATGACATAAATAATTAGCCCCCCACCCTTAACACTATTTCTAAGTTCACAATATTGACAATTCTTCACCGTTATTTATTGCAAATACGAGAATATTTCGTCTGTTGAGTGCAACAAGGCGCAATCTACAATGCCTTTGCTGCACTCAAGGGTCGATATATACAGATTATCATGATAATGTGCATATCCTGTGATTTGTATCAGATTCGAGGTGGTGTCCAGAATTGGATCTCAACGAGCCGGCTTTTCCGGTGAGTTGTGCTCCCATTTTTGGACACCACCGAGAATTTGATACGAATCACAGGACATACACATTATCATGATAATTCATTTATCTAACAATTCTGTTACATAAACAGATTAAATCTTAACCCTTCACCCAACGTAACGGATAAAACCGGCCAATGCTATTCTCAAAAAATCGCCAATTAATTTTCATTTTTTGTCTCAAAAACATAGGTTATGACCCCTCGTTCATAGCCTATGTTTTTGAGACAAAAAATGAAAAAAATAGTTATTCAAGAATTTTTTTTGCAAGTGTCGTCTGCTTTTCATGATATGTAAAGGGTTAAATTATTTTCAAACATTTTTGAAACATAATGTTCGGTCGGCCACTGAAACGCACATAGAATGTATCTATGTGCCTGTTATGATAGCCCGTATCGCTACCGGAAACGAGTCGTCTATATGATACGGAATCAGAATGAGTCGTCTATATGATACGGAATCGGAACACATTATGTGATACGTACCGTTTCTCGTGGTTTTCAGGCCAAAATCTATATGATTGTTAGATAAAATTTTATCCCAAGATATTTACAAAACTAAAGAAATTTTGTCTTCACACATCTTAACTTATTTATTTATTGGTGTTTAAGGTCACATATTTCTGCACAATGGCTAACCATGACCGTGACAGTTTTACGGGTGGAGGAAGCCGGATTACCCGGGGGGAACCACCGAGCAACGGCGAGCAACTGTCAGCTCCCCAACATACCAACTCCACACAAGCAGGGTTAGCATTGGTTGAAGACAGGTGCACCATCGACGTGCAGTACGCCTTAGTACACAACGTCACCGTGCCCCCACGTGGGCAATGGGGGTGAAGTGTCTTGCCCAAGGACACAACGCGGTTGCCGCAGGTGGGATTCGAACCGAGGACCTCTCGGCTTGCAGCCTGCACCTCTACCAACTGAGCCACCGCGCCCCCTACATCTTAACTTACTGACAATTACGAGCAGTAAGGAGTTAACACGAAGCTCCTTTATTTATTTACTAGCGGGTGAATACCCGGCGTTGCATGGGTGAAGATGGTTATATCAGAAGTTTGACGTCATGGACACCCCGTTAAAGTCAAAATGATGTACAAAATTTGAGATCAATCGGCCGAGAAACGGAGGAATATATCAAGGTCACCAGTTTGAAGGTCAAGGTCACACCGCACGGACACCCGATAAAGTCAAAATGATCGATGACTCAATATACCCGCACATCTGAAATTTTAGCCCGATCTGCCTGGCTGTTTTCGAAATAAAAGGTCAAAGTCATCAATTTCAAGGTCAAGGTCACCCCGCACGGGCACGGCACCCACCCAAAAAAAGATAGATACAGACATTCGCATTTATATATTAGATTTATTGGTGTTTAAGGTCACATACTTAAGCACAATGCCTAATCGTGACAGTTTTACGGGTGGAAGAAGCTGGAGTACTCGGAGAGAACCACCGAGCATCGACGAGCAACTGTCAGCTCCTCAGCATTCTAACTCTGTTCAAGCTCCGCTCAAACAGGGTTACAGCGGTTGAAGACATGTGCACCATCGACGTGCAGTACGCCTTAGTACACAGCGTCATCGTGTCATCATGTAGGCAACCGGGATAAAGTGCCTTGCCCAAAGATACAACGTGGGTCGTCCCGGACGGGGATCGAACTCGGGACCTCTAGCATAGAAGTCCAACAGTCTACCAATGAGCCACCGCGCTCCCACGAAGCTCATCTAAACATATTGGGGCAACGACTGACATATGTCGTGCTCTGAGGTTTTATTGACTGATTGATCCGGAAATTTTTTTCATCAAAAACACAAACTAAGCTCTGTGTTTGATTAATTTCAATATAAGTTCCTCCTTACAGTACTCACTGATCTGCCCAAGTCATAAAAGAGTATTACTCAAACCATTATCATGTTCTCTAAATAATTATCTAAACATAAACAAAAATATTTAATTTCATTTGTATGATCCTATGCCAGATGCTAGTACCTTTATTTGTGTGTTCAGGTAATAAAGCAATAAATATTCTTTATGATCCTCAAACTCAAGAGCAGTCTTTTGTACACGCAACAAAGTCATATAGTATCTGAACTTGGCCACCACTGCAGATGTCAGTTACACCACAGTTCTGGAACGATTGTCGCGTCAAAGTCGTATTTGTTGTTTTTCACTGCGCATGAGCAGCAATATTATCGCAAAATCGTGTGTTATTGGGAGAAGACAGTCTCAGCTTTGTCTCTTTAGTCTAAACAATATTTTATTTGGGAAAATAAACACTTAATTTTTACAAAAACTGACAATCTTATATGAACAGTAATATGAAATACAAAAAGAAATATTTCAAGTAAGCACAAAAAAAGAACAGGATTCGACTGTAATCTTTAACCCTTTCAACTCTGATGGTATCTTCCATGTCAGTTCAACAGCAGCAGTTGGAAGAGTCCATATTTATTATTTAGGGTTAGAACAATTAATATTTTCAACGTGCAGCCTTGGGGTTGCACATTGAAAATATTGATTGGTCAACACCGCACATTTACCTTGTACCCATCCCACTTAATGACATTATGACATAGCTTGTGAGACCGGTCGGAAAAACAGCCTCTGGGGTTGAAAGGGTTAAGCTTTTGTAAAGTCGTCTCATGTATGGTGGCAAATAAATACAGTTTCATTCCAAGACTCAGACGGGATCCAATATAATTTTCTCATTAAAAATAGAACGAGAGAAATGAAACAATAGATAAAAAAAAAGAGTGGAGAGTGTTTTGAGTTATGGATGTGGATGGATGATTGCCAAATCGATTCAAACTGGAGATCAAGGGTTTGTGTCTAGGGTCGGCAAAGCAGATGTCACATATTAGTGTTCTTTTGAGCGTCCCATTCTGTTTTGATTAAGATGACCAGATGAAAGCAAAATTTATTTATTTATTTATTTATTTATTTATTTATTTATTTATTTATTTATTTATTTGGGTAGTACCGACACAGTAAGAGCTAACGTCATTTTGGGATGGACAGTTTTATGGATGGAGGATGCCGGAGTCCCGAGAGGACCCACAAATAGCAGCAAGAACTGATAGTGTTTGTTTGTTCGTTGTGGCTTAATGGCACAGTCAACAGCCAGTGTCACATCGTGTCAGACAGTTGTGCGGGTGGAGGAAGCCGGAATATCTGGAGACATCCACCGAGCGGCGGCTAGCAGCTGTCAAACTCTCCTCTGTACAAGCAGCGTTAACAGAGGTTGATGGCAAGATCACCATCGATGTGCAGTACGTTTTAGTACATGACGCCATCGTGGACCCACGAGGCAAGGACGTGGCGACTGGCGACCCACCCCACCCTCCAATCATGCCAAAATTTCCTATAGTTGGAAATTCGGAGGGCAAGTCATGAGTATTTGGAAATTCCATCTATCTGGATATTAAAGCTTCTTTGGTGATGCTGATGTCTCCTTTATTTCCCAAATTCCAACTCGGTTTCCAATCGGCCAAAATTCTAACTGTTACTATTTACAACCACATTGTACACAATGTCGAGCTTCATAAGTATGCATGATGTCAATCGGTAAGAGATTTCTGTAATACGTTTACTTATCGTGGTAAAAAAAAACCCTCGAAATGCACTTCAAGAAAATCACATCATGCAAACTCGTTATCCTGAGTTAATTCCATCATTCACAGTTCCGCTCCGCCACTCAATTTTCCACCCCACCCCCCACCCCCCCACCCCCCACCCCCTTTTCAATCCTGGATCCGCCACTGCCCTTCCATTAGTAGTTATGTCCCTGCTTTCTATTGGACGATGTGACAGTAAATAACACACGAAATGAATGATGCCATGAGACTCTGTAATAGACTCACTTTACCTAACATGACCAGTAGACCACGCCTAACGTGACCAGTAGACTACACCTAACATGACCAGTAGACTACACCTGACTATTTTCTCCCAATTAACTAACAATTCTACTTTTCTCATCCAATGTATAGCACATGACATCTCATTGGAACGAGCTGGCCGAGCTCGTTCCAATGATAATTCAAAAGCTATGTTTAGGAAGCAAAACAGACAAAGTATTAAACCTTTACCTAACGTAACGGCAAAAAACCGGCCAGCGCTATTCTAAAAAATCGCCAATTAATTTTCATTATTTTTTCATTTTTTTTGTCTCAAAAACATAGGTTATGACCCCTCGTTGGAACGAGCTCGTCGAGCTCGCTCCAACGAGGGGTCATAACCTATGTTTTTGAGACAAAAAATGAAAACAAGTAGTTATTCCAGAATTTTTTTTGCAAGTGTCGTCTGCTTTTCATGTTAGGTAAAGGGTTAAACACTGAATGGCGATTATTGTGATTAGCGCTGGAGTAATCTGCACTGTTCAATGGGTAAAGAGTTAAAAAATTTCTTCACGAAAATGGGAGGGACTCCCCTCCCCAACCCCCGTATACCAGTCTACGTCGCCACACTTCGTACATCGTGTTACGCGTTTGCATCACAAGAACGAACGCAAACGAATACTAGATATGGGCTTCAAAACAGTTTTTGTTTGTGTCTCTATTTGACGGACTTATAAACCTACATCCCACGCACCTTTCAACACACCTATATAGCACACCTCATGCACGTAACCACCAAACATTGGAGTATTTTCCTCCACAATTTTAGGCAATTGTATAACAGGTTATATAATCTATAACTCAACAAAGTCAAGCAGTGCGTTGGGTAAATAGAAACTAATCAATTTTAATACAAACACACATATGCCACATGGTGCGTGCTGTGCAGAAAATCTGTATTAGAAGAATGGCAATAACGTGGGTGTGTGTTAATTCTTTATCTATGATTTATCACATTTTTTAAAACCTAATTCTAATGCGTGTTTGTGTATTTGTTTACTTAAATATGTTGTTTTGTAAAGGTGGAATTACATAAATCTTCTTAGTGATTTTAATCGTCAGCCGATTTTCTCACTTGATCATTGTTTTTTACCGCTTCAACACGTCGTCGCCTGAGTGCTAGAATGTCCTATGTCCCATATGGGACATAGGACATTTTAGCATTCAGCGACGACGTGTTAGGAATTCAGGGCCGTTACTATCTTCAGAATGATATGGCGGTGGTGACGTGATGGTCGGGGGAACCAAATGCATGTTGTGGTCGGGGAATTTGCACGACGGTTCTTATGTACTCATGCCAGGCTCGTAGCGACAGACGGGGAGGGGGGGGGGGGGCATGACCCCCCTAAACATTGCATGGGCAAACTCAAAATGAGAGAATTAAAGCACCAAAGGGCCCCAGATTCACTCTCAGGGCATTGAATTTTCAAACTTTTATCGAGGGAGCCCCCCGAATTGAGGTAGGGTGGGAATGGCCCTCCAATTTGTGGAGGAATGGGGACCTCCTCGAAACCCCACAAATGGGAGGGCCATACCCACCCTCACCTCAGGCCTACGGCCTTCCGATATGTCTGTGGTTAATATCGACCTGGCGCCCCCCCCCCCAAAAAAAAAAAATATATGCTCACCCCACCCTCAATAGGAAATCTTAGCAACGCCCCTGGAGGGATAAGGGGTGTCTCAACCCACCAAATTTGGCCAGAATATTCAATAGATACAAATTGTCTCAAACCACAATAGTTGGAAATTTCATGCCCTTTGGTTGTAGATTTCGTGGCACTTTTTGTGGCTGTGAACGTTTCTAGCATGCAGTTAGTGATTTTTGAACCACATTTCCTGAGGTTTTCTAACTGTGTTGATGAATGACGCAAATTCCAACCCTAGAGCCCGAAGGTTATATAGTTCGAACACAACGGGGGGGGGGGGGGGGAGGAGGGAAACCGGTGCATTCGTATATCTTCAATCGGCTATTGAATATTCGCATGTAGCGGTGGAAATAATCTCTTTCAAGAGAGGCGGGGGGGAGGAGTTCTAATGGTTTTCTTGAAAGTTGGATGTCTGGCAACTGGGCGGGTGTAGGGTACTTTTTTTTTAATTAAGAGGAAGCATACTGCGGAACCAAAAACCTCTAGTCACATACATATACTAAACAGTTGAAGACTGCCACGCCTTGTACTACGTCAGTGCCGATTTGCTGTGGCTAATTTCAAGGCTAGTTTGACTCACATATCTCTAAACTGTCTGTCACAGTATTATGCCTGTGCGGAGGTCTTTGAAAATGCCGACTGTTCTTTTCTTTTCTTTTATTTATTTTATTTGGTGGACAGTGACTCCTCCTCCCATCCTTGGCCCTGTGTCGAATACAGTACCCTTCTCGGCAAATATAGATAAATCTGTTTTGCTTTTGTCGTGTTAGTCAGCAAATATTAACCCCTTACCCAACGAGTCGGCCGCATCCGCCCGTGTAATATGCGAATTCAGTAGTTGAAAAAATATTATTTTTTCAAAATATTTCAACAAAACCATATCATGTGACCCCTCGTTGGAACGAGCTCGTCGAGCTCGTTCCAACGAGGGGTCACATGATATGGTTTTGTTGACATTTTTTGAAAAAATGATATTTAAAATAATAAATTTTGATGTCGTCTGCGTTGGGTAATGGGTTAATCGTACCGCCACATTGGGCTGCAGAATTAAATTATGACTGGCTTTCTACAAGATGAAATTTACCGTTATAAATGTGGGGGGAAATTCACCACAAGCTGCTAGTGCTTTCGAGGGGCGCGGTGGCTCACTAGGTAGAGGTGCAGACTGCAAGCCGAGAGGTCCTCGGTTCGAATCCCACCTACGGCAACCGCGTTGTGTTCTTGGGCAAGACACTTCACCCCCATTGCGCACGTGGGGGAACGGAGACGTTGTGTACTAAGGCACGTCGATGGAGCACTGTCTTCAACCAATGCTAACCCTGTTTGTGTGGAGTTAGTATGTTGGGGAGCTGACAGTTGCTCGCCGTTGCTCGGTGGTTCTCTCCGGGTACTCCGGCTTCCTTCACCCGTAAAACTGTCGAGGTCATGATTAGCCATTGTGCAGAAATATGTGACCTTAAACACCAATATATAAATAAATAAATAGCCCTTTCGAGGATTGCATTAGTCTTGAAAAGATTCACTGATTATCCGGTACCGGAACGGCTATAATGTTTTTCCGGTTACGACTTTTGCTACCGGTTAACCGCTACTGAAGCACGATAGAAGTGTGGAACTTTTGTATCAGTAGATTCACACAATGAAAAGTAGACACGGACTGTAACGTATGTAAATTTTACATAAAAAACTTGGGCTTGATCATCAGGGCCGATTGTGTTATGCGAGATGTGCATAAGTTATATTCTGTCCGAGCAAAAAACTTTTCACCTGAGGTCGAAACTATTCACCGGAGGTGGAAACTTTTCATCCGAGCTGAAAACTTTCTACCCAGAGCGTAAACATATCACCCGAGGTGGAAACTGTTCACCCGAGGTAAGAAGTAAAAAATAAAACAAAAGATAAAAAAAATGAAATTTATTGTATGCTATCCTGTGAATTATTTTCAAATTATCTAAAAGATATTTCTCGATATCTATCGACTCCTAAATGACGTCGCTCTACGCCGCATAACGTCGCCTTGAAAGAACGACCAGCTGATCTTTGTTATTGTTTTGAAACGTACGCATTTCTCGTCGAATTGGGCTGAATATTGTGCAATAAAATGTCTCGTAGCATATAATAAAAAAGAAAATCTACTCTATTTTAGTCAGTATCCGGCATTATCTCATGAATGTGGATCTGAAAGTTTTATTTTCAGGTCCACACAATGATTTCTTTCAGTAGCTTCCTAAATGACGTTACGCGTCGGCGCATGACGTCGCCTTGAACGTCGCCTTGAAGGAACGATCAGCAGCTTTTTGTTATTGTCTTGAAACTGTTTGCAGTCAAATTGGGCTGAATATTGCCCAGTAAAATGTCACGTAGCATATAATAAAAAAGAAAATCTACGCTGTTTCAGTGAATATCGGGAATTATCTCATGAGTGTGGACCTTAAAGTATTATTTTTCACTCGCGCCAAGCGCTCGTAAAAAAAAAACTTTCAGGTCCACACTCATGAGATAATTCCCGATACTCACTAAAACAGCATAGATATTCTTTATATACTAGAATTTAAATAAAATATACTAAACAAATATACCTATATGTTCCTTTGAGGCTTCCGTACTGTGATGTTTCCGTATTACCTGAACAATGCATTCCCTGCTGGCCCACGATCCATAAAAACTGTCATCATTATCATAGTTTTGAATTGAGACTACCAATTTCAAACGTGGGACCAGACGCTGCGTGGACGTGTGGCTAAAGGGTCGTGGTTCGAGGGTGCGTCCCCTTCGAACTTCCAACTGCGCCCTCTGGCTACCGAATATCAAGCCGTTGAGAAAACCATTTACCCCTTCACCCCTCCCCATTTGAGTGTAGATGTTCCAACTGCTACCTGTAAACTTTCTAATGCTGGAGATGTAGGTCGGAATTTATGGGGACCCCCACCCCCTCCCCACAACGCACCGCACCTCGTCGCCATGTCCTTGTCACAGAGCTTCACTTTCTGGATGAACACGGAAGCATAAGACATTGATTCATAAAACTCGTGTATTTTCAATTATTTATTAGCCCCAGGATGTTATCAGGTTGAACATAAATTAGCTAATTAAATCTAAAAGCCACACACAGTTAAAATTTAATTAGCACATTGCGTATTTCTCTACCGGAAGTATGAAGAGTGATTTTTGTTGGTAGAAATAAAATGCACACTCGAAAAAAAAACATGCTGGACACGTAACAATTTGTATACTCGCTGAATGGTTCAAATATAGGATCGCTAACAGGAAATGGCTAATTTGAAGGAAGGTTTAAATGTACGGAATATAATTGACCCAGAACGTAAACATACATCCTCTCTGAATCACCTCGAATTTGATACGTTATAAAGTCGTTGTTTTTTTTTTCAACTTCAAACGGTGATCTACTTATTTAACCCTCTTGTGTGTGTTTTTGATTTCTGATGGCGTCTTCCAGTTCAAGTGGCATGGATATCCCTTTTACACGTGTTTGGGGAGGGGCTGTAGAAAAGTGGACTTGCCTAATGGCATTTCATTAAGACACGCTATGACCTATGGTGGTTGGGCGGAAGCATCCCGGCGCCGAAGGAAGTGGTCTTCTTTATCGTCAGGGCGCATACATCCCCGGACTTGCGTGACTTTTTTCGTCATGAAAATTGACTTTCGATAAAGTTATCGCCCTTGAAATTATTAGACGCGCAAGGAATGTCCAATTAAGAAACACGTAATTGTTGAGAAAACACCTGCGTTATCAGTAGAAAAGAAAGCCAATTTTTCCTTTTGTTACTGCTAATAAAAGAAAACAACTGGCAGCTCTCGGAGCTGCCTGTTGTTTTCGTTTATTAACCCTTTACCTAACATGAAAAGCAGACGACACTTGCAAACAAAATTCTTGAATAACTATTTTTTTCATTTTTTGTCTCAAAAACATAGGTTATGACCCCTCGTTGGAACGAGCTCGTTCCAACGAGGGGTCATAACCTATGTTTTTGAGACAAAAAATGAAAAAAATAATGAAAATTAATTGGAGATTTTTGAGAATAGCGCTGGCCGGTTTTGGCCGTTACGTTGGCTAAAGGGTTAAAAGTAACAAAAAAAATTTGGCTTTCTTATGTCACATTAATTAGAAACAACTAGTTCACAGATTACTATTATTTATTATTTATTAGTGTTTAAGGTCACATACTTATGCGCAATGGCTAATCGTGACCGTGACAGTTTTACGGGTGGAGGAAGCAGGAGTACCCGGAGAGAACCACCGAGTATCGACGAGCAACTGTCAGCTCCTCAACATTCTAATTCTGTTCAAGCTCTGCTCAAGCAGGATTACATAGGCTGAAGACATGTGTACCAGCGACGTGCAGTACGCCTTAGTACACGGCGTCATCGTGCCCTCATGTAGGCAACCGGGATAAAGTGTCTTGCCCAAGGACATCACGCGGGTCGTCCCGGACGGGGATCGAACCCGAGACCTCTAGCATAGAAGTCCAACAGACTACCACTGAGCCACCGCTGTCCCAGTTCACAGATAATCCGCCATTGAGACTATCAATCAGCATCGCGCTCACTTTGTCTCTTTGTTTAGCGAATGTGTTTTTACAGTAATTTGCAAGTTTTAATTCTTCCCAGGACAAAAATTAGCAAATCTCACCTCCAAGACTTTTCCATTGATGCAAAGGACAGTGTCTGTATATTATATGTCTCGAGATGCACACTGTTGATATTAATGAACTGAAAAAAGAAACATACATCAAAACAGAGGCAGCGGAAGCTCCAAAAAAGTGTGTGTGGGGGGGGGGGGGGGTCACACCTTTTGGGGTACCGAAAGGGTGTAGGATGGAAAATCATTTTCTTCGGGGAGGGGTGTCAATGGTGGTGGGGCGGTGTATCCATGCAAAATATGTAAATTTATAGACGCACCCCTCACCCTTGAACCCACTTTATTTAAGACACTAACCTCAGCGTATTTATTTTGTTTTGTTTTTACGTAACCCTTAGAACCCTGTTGGTATCTTCCATATCAATTCAATGGCAGCAATTGGAAGAGGCCATATTCATTATTTATGGGCAGATCAATTAATTTTTTCAACGTGCAGCCTCAGGGCTGCACGTTGAAAATATTGATTGGTCTTCCCCACACATTCACTAACCAGCTATCATACTTAATGAATTTATAAAGTATCATGTTCATGGGTCGCAAAATCGGCATCTCGGGTTCAAAGAGCTAATCATAACTTTTGAAACAGTCCTTTGAAATATTACGCTCCATTTGGGGCTTTCTGTTTTTATTCCATAAAATCTTGAAAATGAATGTGGTCATATATGTATGTATAGGTAATGTGTTGTGACCATAGGGGTTGTATATGTTATGTCGGAAAATGCCGTTCGGGTACCTATAATTGGTGAAAGGGGGGGGGACGTGCCCCCCTGTGTCCCCGACTCCACTGCCCCTGCATCAAAAGATGGGGAAAACGCCGTTTTGTTTTCTTAAAGGCGTTTCAACAGATAATAATAGTTAAACGTTCTAACTGCCGATTTTGGGGAAAAATGTAAACAGTCAGCTTCTGTATTTTTATACTTACAGGAAAATGCCAGAAGTTTGATGCGCACATCGATGATACAAATTCGCTAAAATTTCGAAATTCCAATCTTTATATGAAATTCCCACATTCTTAGGGTTTTTTTTTTCTTTGCTAGGCTGTGAATTATCGCAAACTATCTAAAAGATATTTCTCGATATCCATCGACTTGATGGATATCGAGAAATATCCTCCAGCAGCTTCCTAAATGACGCCACGCGACGCCGCATCACGTCGCACTGAAGAAACGATCAGCAATTTTTTGTTATTTTTTTTAAACGTATACATTTAGGGTCGAACTGGGCTAAATATTGTGCAATAAAATGTCTCGTAGCATATAATAAAAAAGAAAATCTTCTCTATTTTAGTCAGTATCTGGAATTATCTCATGAGTGTGGACCTGGAAGTTTTATTTTTTACGAGCGCTTACGCGAGTGAAATATATTTTCAGGTCCACACGATTAATTTTTTCACTAGCTTTCCAAATGACGTTACGCTTCGGCGCATGGCGTCGCCTTGAACGTCGCCTTGATGGAACATACCGGCTGTTTGTTATTGTCTTGTAACTGTTTGCAGTCGAATTGGGCTGAATGTTGCGCAGTAAAATGTCACGTAGCATATAACAAAAAGAATATCTGCGCTATTTCATTCGTGTGGGCCTGAAAGTATTATTTTTCACTCGTGCAAGCGCTCGTGAAAAATAAAAAAATTCCATCCATCGTTTTTGACGGTGTGTAATGGTCTAGTGGTGTGTAATGGTCTTGGACTCCTGATTGCCAGGCGGGATTGCCGACGGTTCGTTTCCCGGCCGAGGATCAGAAATCAACATTCCAAAATTTCGAAAACATTGATTGAGTACTTAGAGTATACACACTCAGGCCCGTGCCAGTTTTCGTCTGGTGCCAATCACAGCACTTTCGTCGCACCGCAGCCAGCACGTTTCACACTTTCGTGTAGCTTCCGTATGGAAAGTGAGGCAAGTGATCATCAGAGAGATCAGCTAGATTCCAGGCACAGTTTTTCGCTGTGTACAGGGTCTTGTGGTTTAGGTGTTGGACTCCTGATTTCCAGGCGGGATTGCAGACGGTTCGATTCACACCCCCGGGGATCAGAAATCAACATTCCAAATTTTTCGAAAACATGGTTGTGTCCTTTAATATACACACAAAGATGCTCTTTCTCTCCCTCCCTCCCCCCTCCCGCCCTCTCTCAACTATTTATGCAGATGCCCCCCCCCCCCCCTGTGTCCCACCGTTCCTACGTACCGACACGCCCCTAAAAACTATAATTAAGAGTTGATGCTGTATTTTAGTAGCTCACTCTTCAATTAAGTGTTGAATTTAAATTTTTTATGAGTAGACAATACCAAAAACGTCTCGTTTTGGGACAAAAACGTCAGTTTTCGGTCTCTATTTTGGCATCCATCTTCGATTTTCATTGAAGGGCCACTTTTCAGTCTGAGAATATAACTAAAATGTATTTAACCCTTACCTAACACGAAAAGCAGACGACACATGCAAAAGAATCTTGAATAACTAATCTTTTTCATTTTTGTCTCAAAAACATAAGTTATGACCCCTCGTTGGAACGAGCTCGTTCCATAACGAGGGGTCATAACCTATGTTTTTGAGACAAAAAATGAAAAAATAATGAAAATTAATTGGCCATTTTTGAGAATAGCGCTGACCGGTTTTGACCGTTAGTTTGGGTAAAGGGTTAAAGACACTTCAGAGTAGCTAGAGAGTTTGTGCTTCGTTTAGCCCCGAGGGTACATAGTAGGTGTCATTATAACGCAAGGGTCTTTCGTTAGATGTCCGACACAATAGCCAGTGGGTGACGGTCGCCCTGTCCACTTATTGTGGATAAAAGGAAAATGCATGTAGATTTGTCAGTCGCAATATTTGGCTGCAGTGTCAGTGCCGGATTATCCAATGGGTTAGCCAGGGGTGTAACTCGGGGGGGGGGGTGTAGGAGGGTGTGACACCTCCAATAATTTTCCAGTGGGGATATTTCCGTTTTCATTGGAGTTTTAGATATTGGTTCGCTGCTGCTAGTAAGCATGTACTTTCTTACAAGACTAAATTTGTTACTCGGAGTCTGTTGCGATTTGGACTCTGCATGACCAATTTTGAGTTCAATACTTGCTAATAAAACAAAAGTTGGGAAGCCCATACTGCACAACAACTACATGTAGTTATCCACAAACTAATTTCTTGAGTTTGTGAACTGTAATCCCGAGTGACAAAATATTCCAACCGCATCAACAAGGCATGCCTTCGAAGAAGTCATGCCTTGATAATGTATAGTTGGGTTATTTTATTGGTCGGAACAAGAGTCATGACTGTCCGGATAATTTGGCCCTGTGCTTAAAAGGCCTCCAAAGTTTTTGAAGCCGAGTGCATTTTCTTTACTAACCCCTCCCCCCCCCCCCCCCCCCCCCACGAGGTATTTTAATCCGCTACTGTGTACTGTAAATGTGTGACATTCTAAATCCAAAATACGAACGACGCTGACGACCCAGCCACCCCCTAAGACCACCCCCACTCCCACCCCAGGCTGAGAGGAGTTATCCGCGTAAATTGCTTGTCCCATGGACTGGTTGAACGAAAGTCACACGGAGTCACTTTGGTTCACATACTCAATGTACGCAGTCTCTGTATGCAAGAGAAATATAGTGAACTCAATACACCGCTTTATGCGAGACATTCTCAACACAAATGTTTCACATATTTTGATTCAAACGCCCTGCACTCGCTTTCAAAAGTAAGTGCCTTTCCAAATTCTTTCTTGTGTTGAAAAACTGAATTAGACCAGCAACTACAATCTGAACAACCTTAGCAAACAGTGTCTGTAGGTCACATAAGGACATCTTCTCTTTATATTTGTTCAAGTACGTTTCACACTCCCGTGCCAGTCGTCGACGAGCCCATTTCGAACTGAGATTAATCGAGGTAATGTTACTGGGTCAAGAACATGCGGAAATAGCACAATGACGTGGTGGAATCCAATTCAGGGTGTGAAAGCTCACCGAAAGATACAACTATGCGAGGAGATGAACCAGTGTCGTATTAACCCATGGTCGGGTCCTTAGGCTTTTAAGTATTTTAAGCCCCCCACCCCCCTCCGGAACTTCAATATTTCACCGCACTACAGCTGACAGCCTGACCCTGGTACTGTAGGCGCTATGCCGCAGTACATAGCCCTATATCCATTTTGCGGGTCTCCCGAAGAATTCTACTCACAACTTGACATATTATTTAAATAAGCATTAAAATAATGTACTGTATATAAATATATATATAGTATACTTATGACAGTATATATATGGATAAATGTATGTATATGTATCGCTACGGCACAGAGTGCAAAGTGCTTTAACCATTGGAGCCCTAAGGCGCTGGTAACTGTGCCTCAGCAAAAAAGAAATGGCGGGCCCCCTGTCATTGCGGGCCCCTGTGCTTCAGCCTAGTCAGCCTTATGAATAATACGGCCCTGAGATGATCAGTTGGGGTGATTGGGTTGATGGCTGTTAGCTTGTAAAACATTCTTCTCGTTTATTTTAAGCGTATGTGATTGTTCCTCTCTCCTACAGATGTGCAGAAAACAAAGCTGATCGGAGACAATTGAGGGTCAGTCGTGAGACGGTGGCGATGACGCATAGATTGTCGCCTGGAACTAAGCGTAGGTGCCGCCTTATCCCTCTGCATCGCTAGGGATATTTTGGTGCCTGAAATGCAGCTTATGGTCCCTCAGTGAAACTGGCTCGTTCCCACGAGGATTAAAACAGCTCTTGATCATTAATGGGCCCTACAGTCAGCTATAGTAGCATTTAAGATGTGGTGGATAGATAGATAGCAAAATACAAGTGAAACAATTTACTGAGAAAACACCCACTTAGTTGAACTTCTCCGTGTTAAATAAATTCTACGAAACAGTGTTAACTCTTTAACCCTTTACCCAACGTAACGGTCAAAACCGGCCAGCGCTATTCTCAAAAATCGCCAATTAATTTTCATTATTTTTTTCATTTTTTGTCTCAAAAACATAGGTTATGACCCCTCGTTGGAACGAGCTCATCGAGCTCGTTCCAACGAGGGGTCATAACCTATGTTTTTGAGACAAAAAATGAAAAAAATTAGTTATTCAAGAATTATTTTTGCAAGTGTCGTCTGCTTTTCATGTTAGGTAAAGGGTTAACTATAGAGGCCGCTTTTCCGGCCCACGAACATGATTCGTCATAATTTCATAAAGTAGTGTGGCTACAAAGTGAATGTGTGGGGGAGAACAATTAATATTTTCAACGTGCAGCCTCAAATATTAATTGGTCTATCGGGGGGTGGGGGGGGGGGCACTAAAAATTTGCAAGACGTGACGTCCTATTTTTTTATTCGGCTCCTTTTTACACCCACCCATCCCTACGTGCAAATTTTCTACTACCGTTCTCAGACACCCGCCCCCACTCTCCCATTAAAATCCAAAATAAACTTATAAACTTAGTAGGCACAGCTGTCTTTAGGGGGTTTTCATAATGTTCTTAAACTGGTACCACCAATTTAAACCTCTGTGGGCTGCTGTGGGCCCCAATCTACGAATGACAAGCTGTTCATTATCAGGCTTGGCCAGAGCAGGTGTACATATACGGGAACAAATTTTCATTTGAATTGTTCCCAAAATATTGTCTGCACATTTTCTACATTTCGAACAAGACACCCACCCCCTACTAACGTGTGGCATTTCCCAAGATTAAGCCCAATATTCTCACATATAAAGTCTCCTGGTGTTGTATTTATGGTATTTATGTTAAGAGTGTGATGTACATCATCTTTAAGGTTTGAAACACAAATGATGGTATATATCAGCTGATATATTGATATATTTTTAAAAAATTCAAAAAATTGCACAAGTTGGAAATACACATTTTCGGCGCACTCAAGAGACCCCCCCCCCCCCCCCCACGTCACGTCTTGCAAATTTTTGGTGCCCCCCCCCCCCCCCCCCGGGTCTATCTCCAAATAATGAATATGGACTCTTTCAACTGCTGCCATTTAACTATTATGAAAGATACCACCAGTGTTCTAAGGGTTAAGAAACACAAACAGAATTTCAGTTAACCCTTTACCTAACAAAATGATTGCATCAACCCACGTAATTTACAGATCGAGCAGTTGAAAAAATATTATTTTTAAAAAAGAGAACCATATCATGATCTACCCCTCCCCACCCCCAACCCACCTCCACTCCCATTGGGACGCGTTCGTCGAGCTCGCTCCAACGAGGAGTCATGTAACATGGTTTTGTTGAAATGAATTTGAAAAAATTTAAAAAATGATATTTAAAATGATAATTTTAATACCCTTTGTGATGGGGAAATGGTTAATCTATTGAGTTGAATCTATTGCCGAAAGAGAGGAATTGCAGGTCCTTGGATGATTTCTGTTACAGGGCCCTGGCCCCTTTGTCAGTTTCTTACTTGTGGTGTCAAACTTATGGCCAGAGTCTGGAGGCAGTCGGAGGGAGAAGATGAGATGGATAATCTAGGATATCACAGACAACCGCGACTGCGACTTTGCAGTTTGTTATGGAGGTACGAGGCGTCAAGACCAAATTACTTTATTTTGCAAATATCACTGGTTCGGGAGCGCGGTAACTCAGTGGTTACTACATTGCACTTCAAACCAAAAGGTCCATGGTTGCATCCTGTCTGGCAACTGCGTTGTGTCCTTGGGCAAAGCACTTAATCCCGATTTCTCGCGGTGGCGCTGTGTACTAAGGCGTACTGCACGTCGATGGTGCGCTTGCATTCACCCAATGCTAACACGGCTTGTGCGGAGTTGGTACTTTGAGAAGAGTGACATCACTCGCCGCTGCTCAGTGGTTCTCTCCGGGTACTCCGGCTTCCTCCACCTGTAAAACTATCCAACACGAGGTGACCCTGTCTATCTAAAGTGTCGTTAAACCCAATTAATTAATTAATTAATTAATTAATTAATATCATTGTTCAATTTGGTGCATTGTTCACCGAATAACAATAGAAAGTACCAATATTGTTCAGTTTAGAAACAGAAGGATATATGGAAGCTTGATTGTTTTGCCATTTTGTCTTAGAGAAGCGTGGCGATAATTAGCGAACAGTGCAGTCCCTAAAAGTGTAATTTAGCTTTCAACAGAAATCCAAATTTACACCGGTTTGGGAACTCATACACCCTTCGGCTTTGCCTCAGGGTGTATGAGTTTCCAAATCGGTGTAAATTCTCATACACCCTGGAAAACACAAGGATAACTAATAATACTATCGGGCTTCTAATGGATATACATACATTATCATTATCATGTGCATGTCCTGTAATTTGTATCAGATTCGCGGTCGTGTTTAAAATCAGATCGCAACGAGCCTGTCAGGGCGAGTTGTGATCCGATTGTAAACACGACCGAGAATCTGATACAAATTACAAAATTTTGAATTTCATATTTTAATGCATAATAACAACGCATATAATGATATATGTGATAGTGCGGTGTTTACCGGAAGTTGAATCTGTCTGATACGGAAACAGAATGAGTCGTCTGTATCATACGAAATCTGAACACGTTATGCGATACATGTACGTATCGTTCCTCGTGGTTTTCATGCCAAAATATAAATATGATTGTTAGATAAAAATTTGTAAGTATATTATACTATCAATTCCCCTATGCGTGTAAATAAATTATCTTTTCAGTGACTTCTCGTCGATTACTTTTAAATATTCAAGTCTTTGATTCCCGTCAGGAGTACGAACAGTCCCAAACAGATAGGGCGTTGATAAGGTGTGTAGACTTACGTTCAACCGCTGTCCAGACGACTGCTTTTGGGTGTCGACTGTGCCACGAGTGAAAACGTTGATCTCAAACCTCTCGAAAGTTATTCACCCACTTATCTGTGAAACAGTCCAACTTCGGAAACTTTTTCGAATTTGGACGTTAAAAGTCATCATATCCCCGAATTCCTGCTCGAAATTAATGAAATTATAGAGCTTTTATTCCAATTCAGCTTACAAATTGTGTTGCTAGTCCAGATTGAGGCTTGCCACGTATCTCCGGGACCTCGAGTGACTACTCCCCCACCCCCCCACCCCCGCCATATCAATAGCCCTGGTTGAACCCACGCAGCCTTTGCCTGCAATTTTGAAAATAAGTTTTGTTAGATATAGAGTTTACTCTAAAATTAGTTGGGTTACAAATTAACCGAAACCGACTGGGTTGAGTGAATATGAACCCAACTGGGTTCATATTCACACATCCCAATTGATTTGGTTTGATTTTTAACCCAACTGATTTTCGACTGTTTAAGATGCCTCTAAAATAACCGTGTCCACGAAAGTTGTAGAGATTGTTGGGACGAAATGAGCAAGTCTCCCACTTACAAATAAATATCTAATATGCAATTTTGTATAGAATTGTTATGTTTAACTGGTTGAGTGCTAGAGACCACTGCCAGGGCTTTCAAAAAATGAGGGTACCACAGCAAAAGCCAACGTTTTCATTGCTCACACGTTTCAAATTCAGTCAAGCCCAAATATTAGTTCGTTTATTTAAGAAATAACTGTTGTTTTCCTTCGGTTTATGCGATATAAACCGAAAATTTTCACACAAGCTTAATCATAACTCGCTACGCGACAGTTATTTCTTATAATTTAATCCGGCTGTAATATTAAAATATAAAAACTATGTGTACGTGGCGAAAAAGTTTTAATTTTCGCAAAAGACAACAGTCAAACTCAAGAAAGTGTGCCACAAACAGGTCACGTCAGTCATTGTCAAATTGTTTGCTGTTTTTATTTTCGATCGCTGACGACAGATATTTAGTAAGTCAAGTAACAATATCATCAAAAACATTTTTTTCAAGTTCTCCCAAAATCATGTTTGGATTTATGATCTTTTATTCGTCTCCCACTTCGGTATATTTTATTAAATTTAATTGTTCCCGAGAAATTATCATTATATTCTCGCTGACTCGAGCCGATGAAAAATTGATCATTGATCTTTGTTATCCATCTATCAGTCTGCCGTCAAGCCCTCGCGGTGACAATTGGATTGAGTGAGCGAGGCTTCGAGAGTCTTCAAAGTTGGATCGGATGTGCGAACGTGTAGACATTCCAAATCATTACGTGATTTGGTTTATACGATTTTGACGACTTTCACGCTGTATGCTTTCAACCAATCAAACGCAGAGGCGGGGCTAATGATTAAATTTATTTCATTACAAATTACTGGAGAGTGCCTGTACGCACTCTCCAATAATCTGTTATAGAACAAATTTTGAATAACAAATTCAGACCACCAAAAATAATCTAGCCCTCAACCAGTTAAAGACAAAATGTGGAAATTAAATTAATGTCCGACAAGACAAGGAAAATCTCATAGGTAATATAAGGAATTTTTGGATTAGCAGTTAGTATGGAGGCTTAATTATTTCTGATAATCAAGCTCATTCCAATGAGGGCTCATAAGGTGTTCAGTTAAAAATAGAAAAGAAGAATTTTGATGGCGATTTTTGTGGATAGCTCTTGTCGTTTTTGCCCATTATGTTTTATAATTTGAAGGGTTAATATTTTTTTTTCTTATACCGGAATGCAAAACTGAATGGATGATAAATCGCGAATTTAAAAAAAACTTAAGTTGACCATTTGACTAAACCACAATTACGGTTATGCAATTGTACCCTCATGTTTCATATATCATTCATAAGAAAGCGATCATGTTGATTTACTCTTTACCGAACACGAAAAGCAGACGACATTTGCTAACAAAATTCTTGAATAACTCATTTTTTTTCATTTTTTTCTCTCAAAAGCATAGGTTATGACCCCTCATTGGAACGATCTCGACGAGCTCGTTCCAAAGAGGGGTTATAACCCATGTTTTTGAGACAAAATTGAAAAAATAATGAAAATTAATTAATTGGCGATTTTTGTGAATAGCGCTGGCCGGTTTTGGTGCCGTTACGTTGGGTAAAGGGTTAAATAAATTCATATGGAGGTGAGAATTTATTTGCGGGGAGGGGGTCAAAATAAGGTAGGCATTTTATCATCACGATTTAGTTAGCCGATTACTCACGGAAAATTCCGTGAAATGTCATTTTTCATATTCGTCGGAATTAACCTTCTTAGAAGGACAAAGTTTATTTTGAGCACACGTGCCTCTATTTATAGTGTACGCGTCCATGCAATCTATTTTGGATTGCTGTTGTCGATACCTGTACTGCTGGTTTTATTTGAAGAACAAGTGAACTTTATTTAAAATAATACAAACTTTTTATGTAATAATGACCAATTATTGCTGAAATAATGCACAACTGTTTCGTGACGGTCATTCATTCGAACAGCGGCGAGGTAAAAGAAAATCGCGTGTATTCCGAAAATATATCACGTCGTTTAGACTTTATTCAGATTTATTTAATCAATTAACATCCAGAAAGAGGCAGATTTCGAAAAAAACAATACCAGTAATACAATGAAACATTAAAAGAAATGGGATTAAAAGTATATAACAAACTCTTTAAATATCAACAGAGAGGAACAATTATTTTTATTTTGTGAGCTCAGCTTTTCTGTGTTGAAAGAGGCACCGGATCATGTTCATTGTTTGTCTATTGTTGTTTAAGGTCACATACTTATGCACAATGGCTAATCGCAACTGTGACAGTTTTACCGGTGGAGGAAACAGGAGTACCCGGAGAGAACCACCGAGCATCGGCGAGCAACTGTCATCTCCCCAACATTATAACTCTGTTCAAGCACAGCTCAAGCAGGGTAACAGTGGTTGAAGACATGCGCACCATCGACGTGCAGTACGCCTTAGTACACGCCGTCATCGTTCCCCCATGTAGGCACCGTGCCTTGCCCAAGGACACAACGCGGGTCGTCCCGGACGGGGATCGAACTCGGGACCTCTAACCGGATCATGTTACAGATGGCATTACACAGCTGAGGGATATTGTTTCTCATTATCGGGTTAACTTGCCATATACTGGAAGCTGTCGGTCTCCTTACTTTTGCGTCCATTAAATCGTTTCGCATATTGTAATAAACGATACATCCCATAACAAAATGAAACTCGCCTTCACTCTCTCCCGAACGATAAACTTTACAAAGTCTGCCTTCATTTCGGGATGGGGGGCTGACTGTGAGTGTCTTTCCAACTTGGTTAACACTTTACCCAACGAATCGGCAAGCCCCGTCGGGGTAATATGCAAATTAAGCAGATGAAACAATACTATTTTTCAAAATATTTCAACAAAACCATATCATGTGACCCCCTCTTTGGAACGAGCTCGTCGAGCTCGTTCTAATAAAAGGTCACATGATATGTTTTGTAGAAATTTTTTGAAAAATTTCAAAAAATTGATTTAAAATAATAAATTGTGATATCGTCTGCGTTGGGTCAGAGAGTGTGCTAATTGATTCAGAATCGAGTGTAGTCATTTCTACCTTCCTGAGAAGTCGTGTGTATCAAGAAAGGTTCCGTAAAATAGTCGTCTTTAAATGTTTTGTAGGGAGCGCGGTGGCTCAGTAGGTAGAGATGCATGCTGCAAGCCGAGAGGTCCTCGGTTCGAATCGCACTTGCAGTCCCACCAGCGTCAACCGCGTTGCCTCCTTGGGCAAGACACTTGGCCCAAATTGTGTTGCGTTGTGTACTAAGGCGCACTGCACGTCGATGGTGCACTTGTCTTCAGCCAATGCTAACTATGCTTGTGTGGAGTTAGTACGTTCGGGCGTCTGACAGTTGCCAGCCGTTGCTCGGCAGTTCTTTCTGGATACTCCGGCTTCCTCCACCCGTACAACCGTCCGACACGAGGTGACTCTGGCTGTCGAAAGTGTCGTTAACCTTTTACCCAACGAATCGGCCATATCCGCCCGCGTAATATGCAAATTCAGCAGCTGAAAAAGTACTATTTTTCCAAAAATTTCTACAAAACCATATTATGTGATCCCTCTTTGGAACGAGCTCGTGGAGATCGTTGCAATGAGGGGTCGCATGATATGGTTTCGTTAAAAACAAATTGAAAATTTTTAAAAAAAAATGGTATTTAAAATGATAAATTTTGATCGTCTTCGTTGGGTAAAGGGTTAAACACTAAAAAATAAAGAAATAAATGTTCTCTGTGTCCTCGATTTATTTTTACTTCAGTTTCTGTCGTCGTCGTAAATGCTAGAAAAGAAATTAGTTTCGTGTCTACTCCTACACTCTTCTAACATGTACCTTTTTGTCCAATATTGAGGTTATCGGTGTCTGGCTGTATAAGATTCTGCATTTTCATTTTCAGGACTTCTAGAAGTTCATGGTTATTCGCATCTGTGTATGCCTCACTGAGTAATTCTGAAAGGCCGACGAGTTTAGTTCACCCAGTTTAGGAGAATGTTCCAAGTGCTGTTTCAAAATTACTCCTTTTTCTCACATTAATGACTAACTCTGATTTATGATAGATGGGTGGGTGGCGCCCACAAACTAGTGGTCGTACCCAATTCGCATCACCAACAGCTTTGTTTTGTCCGCCACCACAATTGCAGGTCGCCAAGATTACATATCTTAATTTTCGTTTAATTTTCAGGTTGACTCAATCCGAAAACTCCTATTTCTATTACCTATTCATTCAATTTCAATAATGCGATCGTCTTGTTCATATTTCCCACGCTAAGCGACTATACTTATATAATTATCTGGATTTGAATGAGAGAATGTGTTTATCATGATACTATTTATCAAACATACTGCGATACTCAATGAAAACAATTCTCACCAGACAAAACAGGTCAACAAAATGCAATTTAAATCAATTCTCTCCAAATGCCACACCCGTTGCTGTGCACACAGTGGATAGAAAAGATTTATGTTTCATAATACATGTCACAGGCCAACCGTATAGAAGCTTAATTTAGTTTGAAGACAACTCCTACTAACATAAATTTGATGTAAATATTATGCCCTCCTTCACGCTTGTCGACCTGCATTATCGTTTAGCATATTTTAATATTTGACCTTCTCTTCCTTTCACCAATATGGGACGATCATATTTTAAATGAAGACAAGGGAGTTTCTAAGCAGGTCAGAGGTTCACACGGCCGTTCCTCCTCGATTCGATACTGAATTTATTTTTTGCATCTTGGCAGATTTAACTTTTTCGAACCGGTATGCTTAACTATTTGACGCTAATGTCAAAACGGCTGTCAAAAAGTTTTCAGCAGCAAATATTTTCTATAATGCAGTTTGATATTTAACCGAATATACCTTGTTTGACAGAGATCAGTGAGCTCTGTCAAACAAGATATATAGAGATTATTACCATTATGTGGATGTACAAAATATGTATCCGAGACTCGCTCCGGGTTCTAAGGGCAGATCACGACGAGTCGTTGTACATCCACATAATGGTAATAATCATTTTATCTTTACAATATATTGGGGATAAGTCAAGAATGCAGAACTATTTATTCGTACGGATGAACAAAAAGAAAAAAAAATGGAACTCACGCGAAAGGAACGTGCTTGTGTCCGACCCTCTGATACAAACATCTGTATCAGGGGGTAGGATACACGACAGTTGCGGAGTTAATACAGACAAAATACATGTTGATTGTAAGATAAAATTGGTTAAATTCATGGTTAACCCTTTACCCAACGTAACGGCCAAAACCGGCCAGCGCTATTCTCAAAAATCGCCAATTAATTTTCATTATTTTTTTCATTTTTTGTCTCAAAAACATAGGTTATGACCCCTCGTTGGAACGAGCTCGTCGAGCTCGTTCCAAGGAGGGGTTATAACCTATGTTTTTGAGACAAAAAATGAAAAAAATTAGTTATTCAAGAATTATTTTTGCAAGTGTCGTCTGCTTTTCATGTTAGGTAAAGGGTTATATAAGAGATAAACAGAGTGATTGGAGAAAATTGTGTTGCACTTTCGGGGGTTAATGTTTTGGGAATGACATAAAATTCGATGACAGATGAGCAGATGACAACTAACTAAAAATATGTAAAGGGAAACGGTAATAAATTAATCCTTATTATTTATTTATTTATTGACTGGTGTTTAAGGTCACATACTTATGCACAATGGCTAATCATGACCGTGACAGTTTTACGGGTGGAGGAAGCCGGAGTATCCGGAGAGAACCACCGAGCAACGACGAGCAGCTGCCAGCTCCCCAACATCGTAACTCCGCACTGCAGCACAGGCAGGGTTAGATTGGTTGAAGACATTCGCACCATCGACGTGCAGTACGCCTGAGTACCCCCATGTGGAGAATCGGGGTTAAGTGCCTTGCCCAAGGACACAACGCAGGAGTCCGAATCGATCGCTCAGGCGGTCACCCATCCGAGGGCTAACCAGGTTTGACGGTGCTTAACTTCGGTGATCTGTCGAGAACGGGTTACCGCAACGCCACCGCGCCCCTAATTAACCCTTAAAATGCGATAAAATAGGCCTATTGGCAATACGCTGCTGGCACGAATTTTATAATAAGAACTGTTCTCGAGGTGTCAGAATTCGGGATTACAGAAGAGTGTGGATGGCCAGTGGGGTGAGTTATTTTCCAGGACAAATTCATTTAGCTCTTTAATCCCCACTATTGCATGACGTCATCCTCCATGTCGAAATAAGACTATTCAGGGAAGAGTCCATTCAAAGGGTGTCACACGACCCTACATAGTTGCGCCCTTGCAAGTGCACTATCAGCTATTCTCTGCTGTTTGCTTGGTTACTGCAAATCATTAGAATGTAAATCAAGTCATTCCAAAAATCAATGATTTTGCAAATGAAATCAAACCATCCCAGCATGACGCTGGTCCCACAAATCTCTATGAAAATGATATACACATATCTACCCGGCATTAACAGTTACAATAGGATCGCGTGGCTCATTGATTGCGGCATTGGACTTCAAACCGTAAGGTCCACGGTTCGATCCCCACCAGGGATAACAGCGTTGTCTCCTTCGACAAGGCACTTAACCCTTTACCTAACATGAAAAGTAGACGACACTTGCAAAAAAAAATCTTGAATAACTAATTTTTTTCATTTTTTGTCTCAGAAACGTAGGTTATGACCCCGGTCATAACCTATGGTTTTGAGACAAAAAATGAAAAAATAATGAAAATTAATTGGCGATTTTTGAGAATAGCGCTGGCCGTTGGGTAAAGGGTTAATCTCGATTGTCCATGCGTGGCCGCGGTGGCGTTGTGGCGCACTTAAAGTCGATCGTGCACTTGTCTTCAACCAATGCTAACCCTGCTGTTGTGGAGTTAGTACGTTAGGAAGTCTGACAGTTGTTCGCCCCTGCTTGGTGGTTCTCTCTGGGTATTCAGGCTCCACCACCCGTAAAACTGTCCGTCTCGAGGGGACCCTGGCTGCCCAAAGGATCGTTAAACACCAATAAAAAAAATAAAATAAACAGTTTCAACAAAATACTTTACAATATCAATCAATGGAGCAAATTCGGTGTCCAAGTGATGACCAATGTAAATATTTGATAGGATAAAGTATGTGTAGTTTGGAACGGATGAGATTTTGTCCCTAAAAGCTGAAAGCATGTTTACTGACCATGACTTCAATTTTACTATTCAACATGCATTTTTTATCCAGTGTTTATTCATGCGAAGTTTGTGGTCGCTGTTTATTGAGAACACATTGAAATTCCTTACCATGAAAAATGAGGACGTTTCACTTTACAAATTTGGTTGTTGACGAATACATGGGGGTCAACTACCAACACACGTGAAACAAAACTTTTCTTGTTCCTGCTATGGGCAGAGAGACCTGCAGGAAAGTTTTTTTTTTTTGTACGAACACAAAAACACATTTTACTCAAATAATTTCTATTTATTACTTTCCAAAGTGTGATTTACTGAGATTTCTGGGTTTGATTATAAACGATAACTTCACAAGTGAATTATGCAATCAACAATTGTGTCATGTATCCGTGCGCGGAAAGGAAGACACTTTGCCGTGGGTGTAATGGGGACTTCATTGTTTTGTTTTTTGTTTTTTGCTTTTTTTAACCCTTTACCTAACATGAAAAGCAGACGACACTTGCCAAAAAAATTCTTGAATAACTATTATTTTAATTTTTTGTCTCAAAAACATAGGTTATGACCCCTCATTAGAACGAGCTCGACGAGCTCGTTCCAATGAGCGGTCATAACCTATGTTTTAGAGACAAAAAATGAAAAAATAATGAAAATTAATTGGCGAATTTTGAGAATAGCGCTGGCCGTTTTTGGCCATTACGTTAGGAAAAGGGATAAATAATATAATTATCGTTAATAATGAAAAGTAATAAACAGAGTAATCGTTTGACTGGACTGGTTACGTGGAACCTTTCATTCATCATCATCATGTCAAAAGATGTCTTGTTTTAGAAGGGTACGTTTTTAAGGTAGACCAATTGATATCTTTAAGATGCTGTTAGATGCAGCCATACGGCTGCAGGTTAAAGATATTAACTGGTCTACCATGTATCACAAATCAACAGCTTTTTGTGTGAAATGAAGAGAAACCAGAAATCAGTTCCTCGGTTTTGCTTCAAGATGGAACAAAAAAGGTCGGCATTATCCAAAGTAGTTTGATATGGCATTTTCACTGTAATATTCTAGATAGAAGTACAGTCAGCTGGTCGCTAGTTATTTATTTATTTAGTTTAAACAATATTTATTCAAGATAATGTTATATATATATATTACATAGCAGTACAATAGATTAACAAAAAAGGAAGTTTTGCTAGCAGTATACGAGATAATAGCAACAGTGATAATTAGCTCGGTACACGCTAAAAACTAAAGTGTTAAAAACTACTCTTGAAGTGTTGTATTTAACACTTACTAAGTGCTGAACTAGCACTTTGTTCAAGTGGAGATATCCCTGAACTTGACAGTTGTTACAACAATACTACTTGACAAGTGTAATGTCGCGACACTTAAAAGGAGACAACGCAGATGACGCGGATCAGGCTCGAACTTTCGAGCCTGATCCGCGTCATCTGCGTTGTGTCCTTTTAATTATGTACCCACCAAGCGCAAATCAAATTATGGACGATTCTGGAAGAACCACCAATGCTAGACACATGGGAAGTGCCATCCATTCAAGTTTCAGATGTCTGACGATTGTAATGTCTAAGTGCTTAAAGCATTGCATTTTGAGTGTTAAAATCAAACCCTAAGAGTTAGAATGGGTTTAACACCTTGAAAGTGTCAGTTTTAACACTTTAGTTTTTAGTGTGTAGATAAACTAGGATTTGACAGGAAGCCTTAGGCTTATGTGAGCCGTCTCCAACGTTTTATAGAACTTTTCGTAAAGATGATGGCAATGATAGGCAGTAACAAATGAAACATGTATATCTCAGCCCAAGGGGGTGAGCACTAGCGGGCCAATGAATCTGGTTGAATCTCTGACCTTGGACAAGCGCACCACCGGCCCGCGTCATACTACGTGAGCATTCTAGATGCGTACGCACAGTCACCTGCAACTACATAATGGTTCACTTTTCTTTACATCAGTAAGTGCAGCTGGGGAGTGCCAACAGCTCATCTGAAAAAAAATTGAAAAAGACAATTTATACTAATTTCATGCTTAGAATAAGTTGACCAACAGGCTCAGTCCCTTAGCCAGCGATATACGCGATTGTCTAAACTACACATACGTGAAATCAGAAGTGGTCTAACCGATAAAAAAAATAGATGAATAAAAAGAAGAAGTCAGATAGTAAAAATATACAAGAAGAAGAAGTATAAAAAAGAAGTGGGAGAAGAAGAAGAAGAAGCCATCCCGAATACATGGTGCATTGTCTTTAGATAAAGTTGAAGAGAAAATAAGGTCTTGAAATTAAGAAACTCTACCAATAACTAGATAGTAAAATTGTGGTACATTGCCTTAATCGTGCGGACACCGATAGAGGAATTCTTAATGAAGATTAAGCATCTTCAAAAAAAAACAGATGTCATCACTCGTCAGAGGAACCGGCCACTCTGTAAGATGAAGTCTTGCACTATATCAAAAATTAGCCTGTTCTCCTCGTTACTGAAAAATTCTGAGCCAAAAAGAAGTGTGGTAATATGTATAGTGAAAGGGAGTAAATTGATGGTTCCATTTTTCCATATTTATTTATTTATTGGTGTTTAAGGTCACATACTTATGCACAATGGCTAATCATGACCGTGACAGTTTTGCTTAACTTCGGTGATCTGACGAGAACCGGTTACGCCAACGCGCCACCGCGCCCCGCTGGTCGCTAGTACAATTCATGTAAATTTAACGATTTTAAGAGTGCGTTCTGTCCAAAGGTACTCTGTCCGGTTTCTTTCCGCTATAAATTAAGGGGTTGGTCAACATAACTTTGGACATTTTTTTGAAAATTTCCACAATGCCCTACATACGAATTAAAGCGGTGAATAACAACATATTTTATACCAATATAATTTCAAAACAAATGAAGCATTCCAAACCATGTGCACAAATGAATTTGAAGCCATGTTTTCTAACTCAACGAACCTGATTTGATGTAAGTATTCTTCACACAGGGCAGATCATGTTTTGTTTGGCCACACTTGACCATTCATATGGTACTCTTGGCAGCTGTTATTGACCATGCAACCCCAGAAATGGTCACAGATAATAGCAAACGAGGAAGTTTGGTAGTTTTCCATTTTTTTGATGTGTCAATCTCATCTTCTTTTACCAAAATGACACAGATCTCATGCAAAATGGCACAGAATTGTGGGAGGTATGGTCACAGCAGACTCACAAAAGCCACATTGGACACTCTTCATTTTACATTGATGTGATATCTCATGACTCCATACTTTTTCTTGTGAACAGTGTGGATTGGACCCTTGGTGAACTTCAGAAAAGGTAAACAAACACAAGAAAAATGGCAGCCCTTTTGAAATTTAGACATTCTTAAATTACAGTTAGTCTTGCGGTCTGTTTCTTGCAAGAATGAGAAAAAGATTTCTCCTTGTCTGTACTTGAATGATTGTAGGATAAAATACCCTCGGACAAAATACCCTTAGGACATAATACCCTCAAAAAAATACCCTTAGGACATAATACCCTCAATGGGTAGGACAAAATACCCTCGGACAAAATACCCTCATATTTGTTTCATGTTCTGTGCTATCTGCCATTTATATTGTTCTTCATATTCAATTGCCATCTGCCATTGGTATTGTGCTTCATATCTATTTAGTTTAACCCTTTACCGAACCTGAAAAGCAGACGACACTTTCAAAAATAATTCTTGAATAACTAATTTTTTGTCTCAAAAACATAGGTTATGACCCCTCGTTGGAACGAGCTCGACGAACTCGTTCCAACGAGGGGTCATAACCTATGTTTTTGAGACAAAAAAATGAAAAAGCAGTGAAAATTAATTGGCGATTTTTGAGAATAGCGCTGGCCGGTTTTGGCAGTTACGTTAGGTAAAGGGTTAATAAAAAAAATTAAAAATATTGGTACTTGTTATTTCAAACAAAACACCGGCTAGTGCCTTAGATGCAATTACCACGCCCCCCCCCCCCCCCCCAACACCAAAAATCCAACTTTATATACATTTGGTCTGAGGGTATTTTGTTCGAGGGTATTTTGTCCTACCCATTGAGAGTATTATGTCCTAAGGGTATTTTTTTTTGAGGTTATTATGTCCTAAGGGTATTTTGTCCGAGGGTATTTTGTCCGGATACCACTTGAATGATTGCAGAATTTAACTATTCAGTAAATTTCATGTATTTTCTTGTATAGAATCTGATCTCTTACTTTCGAATTTCAGGCAGTGCTTTCTGCCACATGGTAACGGTTCCATGGCAAATATTAATTTCCACAAAATGTGTGTTTTATTTCAAAAAATTGATATATAATTTATTGGGGTTATTCCTTTCTGACCTTTTCTGGACTTTGTTGAAAATTACCTGAAATTTGACCAAAATTAGGTTGGAATCGCCTTCAATCTTCAAGCTCTTGGCCGCCGTTTTCAACAAAGTAGTCCATGAGCGGGAAATTTGTTGTTTCTTGCCCCCTGCTATCAAAAAATTCAAATATTCGTCGGATGGAAAAATCCACTCCTCCTTATCCTAGAACTAGTCCAATCTCCCGCTTGCATAAATAATCGGGAGATTATTGACAATACAGTGTCACACTTGTGTATAATGAAATTCTGTGCATATAATTGAGATGCAATTAGGGCGACTCATTTTCCATAATCGTTCGTCAACTCATACCTGGGCGAGACTAGGGCCGTCCTTGTCTGGGAATGAAAACGCGTTTGTTGGATTGAAGTCATAAAGATCATGATAAATATTTCAGAATAAAATATTTTTAACCCTTTACCTAACATGAAAAGCAGACAACACTTGCAAACAAAATTCTTGAATAACTAATTGTTTGCATTTTTTGTCTCAAAACATAGGTTATGACCCACCTTTGAAACGATCTCGACGAGCTCGTTCTAAAGAGAGGTCATAACCTATGTTTTTGAAACAAAAATGAAAAAAATAATGAAAATTGAATGGTGATGTTGTGAACAGCGCTGGACGGTTTTGGCCGTTACGTTGGGTAAAGGGTTAAATGAAAAAAGTATTGTCCTATCACAAACTATGCGATCATTAAGAATTTATAGACCCTTCACTACTGGTTAACGGGAAACGGATTGGCCATCCATAATTTATAACCCTGCTAATCTGTTTATCAGCATATCATGACACATTTAACAAGAAGAGTATTGGAAGCCCATTTTTGGTCTTTATTTGAAGTGCAGGTATCCATAGGGTTCACATCATGTGGATGTGCTTCATATCTCTTGAGTGGAATTATTTAGTCTGCCCGATTTGCCTGGTCGGTCAGTCGGTCGGTCGGTCCTCACACATTTTCAACAGTTAGGGTTATATCCTGTCAGACAGTTTTAAAGGTGGAGGAAGCGGGATTACTCGGAGAGAACCACGCACCGAGCATTGGTAGGTAACTGACGTCGTCTCCAATTTACCAACTCCTAATAAGAAAGGTACGTATCGGTCGGAACTAGTTGTGTCGAGTAAAGGTTTGTACTATCGTGCAGTACGTCTCAGCTCATTGCACCACCGTGCTCCCACTTTGGGCAACTGGGATTAACCCTTTGAACACTGGTGGCATCTTCCACGCTAGTTCAGTGTCATCAATTGGAAGAGTCTATATTCGTTACTTGGGGGGAAGATCAATGAATATTTTCAACGTGCAGCCTTGGGGCTGCATGTTGAAAATCTTGATTGGTCTACCGCACAAATTTCACCGAGGCGCAATCTACTTAATGAAGTCAGGTTATATTACGATCCTGGACCGGAAAAGTGATCTTTCGGAGTCAAAGGGTTAAGTGCCTTACACAAGAAAACAATGCGGATGGCGCGATAGAGCCAAAACCTTATCTGTTTTCCAATACTCTAGCCAATGATCCACCGCGCACCCACCTTAATATGTTGTAAATCCATTGTTATTGTTGGTCTCTGTAAGAGTTCTCTGGTCTCCGGGGAAGCTCTGGTAGGCCTTGCTGGTGCAGGATCTTACACATAATTTGTTATTAACCACCTTTACTTAACGGTACGGCCATGGTATCGTTCGTTCCGCCGCCGTCACACTCTGTTTCGCCTGTCTTGGAAGTCAAGAGTGCACCTCGATTCATCGGAAAACATGACGTTGCTCCACCGACGATTGTCCCAGCGTCGTCGTACTCCACACCAATTACGCCTTGCTGCGATGTGACGTTCAGTCAAACGTGGAATTATTCGAGGTCGCCAAGCGTACAAATTCCAGCTGTGAAGGCGATTTCGGATAGTCTGACCACTGACTCGCACATCTCTCGCTCAGTGCAGCTGCTGTCCAATCTCTGAGGCACTTTGATGTCGGTTACGTAATACTGTGGTTCGGATCAAACGATCCTGGTTAGCAGTTGTCGCCCTTGCACGACCTGGCCGACGTCTGTCCTCAACATTGCCTGCCTGACGGTAGCGTGACCACAACCTGCTAATCACCGATTGAGTAACGTTGAAACTTTGAGCCACTGCAGTCTGTCTGTTGCCATCTTCCAACATGCCAATGGCACGGAAGCGTTCGTCACGTGTCAGCCTTCGCATACCTCAAAAGTTACGTTTCGATCAGAAACTATTGATGAACGAGTTTATACCAAGAAAAGAACGATGAGACCTCCGAAAAAGACCATACAGTACAAATGAAAATTTCAAAACGTACCCCACAGATATTAACGCGGCGCTCGTGCGAAAAAACCTGCACGAAGTTTTCGTGGAACGGTGACATTCATGATCCACACTAAACTTGGGAACATATTGATATGTCCAATCACGCGTATCCAATACCATTTTCCGAAAATATCAACATCAGTTTGGATATCCCCTACTTTTTTTGAATAGTATACTACTCCAAGTTTGCTAAGCACCAAGTACATCCAACTACCTGTTTTACGTTTTGGTTGAAATATTGTAATGAAAAGTGTATATATTTTTTATTTAATTATATCTTTAATGATTTAAGTACAGAAATTAAGATTTTATTTGTGTTTGACATTATTTTTTAGTTTTTGAATACGATAATCATGGAAAATGGATATTTTTGGTAAAAGAGGAAATTTTTCAATATGCCAAAAGGTTGACGGAGCGAACTGGTATGGCTTCAATATCGAGTATGAGGCCCATTACTGTTAATTACAGCTTGACAACGCTTTCTCATGCTTCCAGTCTGGTTCCTGGTGGTCCTTTGTGAGATGTTGTTCCATTCTTGGACCAGCATGGCACCAAGCTCCTGGACACTTCTTGGCTGGACTGGACGGGCTGAAATTGCGAGCTGCAACTCATTCCAGACATGTTCGATTGGATTGAGGTCAGGGGATCTTGCTGGCCAGTCCATACGCTCAATCCCCTCCCTCTGTCGGTACTTCCCGACAGCATGGGCAACATGAGGGCGGGCATTATTGTCCATCAGAATGAATCTATCACCCACTGCACCTGCATACAATCTGACGTGGACATCCAGGATCTCATCAATATACCGTTGTGCAGTCAATGTACCACGTTCACGGACACAGAGCTCTGTACGTCATCCCAGCTGATGACCCCCCCTCCCCCCCCCCCCCCAGACCATGATTGACCCTCAACCATAGCGGTCATGCTCAGCAATGTTGGCTGCATGGAATCGCTCTCCTGGTCTTCTCCATACCCTAGAACGCCCACCTGTGTGGTCAAGGCAGTACCTTGACTCATCTGTAAAAAGGACAGGTCGCCAATCTTCTCTTGTCCATCCAACGTGGTCCATGGCCCATTCATATCGTGCCTGGTGGTGGTTCTGGGACAGTGAGATGCGAATACATGTTTTTTTCGATCGGAGACCACCTTCGTGCAACCTTTCCCGGATAGTCTGCGTCGAAACATTTACCCCGGATGCATTCTGAAGGTCACTGCGAAGCTGTGATGTTGTGGCAAAGCGGTTCCTACGGACCGGAATGATCAAAAACCGGTCTTCAGCTGCAGATGTTGCCCTGTCTCTACCACCACCATGCCGTCTTACTGGTGCGCCATACTGTTGAAATCTTGCCTAGGCTCTGGTGATCAATGTATGGTGCACACCAAGGGCTTCACCAACCTGACGATGGGTAGCCCCTTGCTCCACCATCCCTGCAGCCCGCCACATTTCAGCTTCAGACAAATGTCTTCTTCCATTTGCATTTGCCATATTCAATCATTAAATCACAAGGGTTTGTGTTGAAATGAAGATTGTTGACAGTACACGAAAACATCATGAAAATCAAGGGGTACATGCTTTCCATGACTGTCACGAAAAGTCTGCCTGTCAAGAGAGCTAATGTAAACACTGCTTACCATCTCAATACATTCCTTAATCATATCCACCAAAAATATCGCAAATATGTCACAAGCAAATTTCACAATGATGTGTCAAATATTTGGTGCTTAGCAGACTTTGAGTAGTATATATATGTATAACATCCCTTGAGTGTGTAAGCTGCACATGCACCGCGTTCCTCTCAAGAAGCAATAAAAAAAATTAATGTCAATACTATTGTTACATACGATATGCTGTAAACTTCCTGTCTCGATTCATAAATAGTGTCGAGTGACCTTTTTGACAGCCTTGCCCCGCCTCCTACCCTTCTTGCCCTCTGGTGCTTCCAGTGCACTTCAGTAAGTTCCATACTAAGGTCCCATGAGAGGGTTTTCAGGACCCACCTACCAGTATAGTTTTTGAGATATCAGCCTTCTAACGTTTACATGGACAATTCAAAAATTAAACATATCCAAACGTTAAGACTTTAAAATGTTGTTGAAAATTTAGTTTTGAATTTTAAACTTCACTCAGTCAATATGGAAGCTTCTGAATAATTTAATGGATGGATCAAAGGTACAATAACAAATGAAAAGCAAGATAAAAAATCCTCTCTCTTTCTAACTTAATTTATAATTTCTGATCTCGTACTTCTTTGTTTAAAAGTCCAATCATCTAAAACTCTTATTCTGAAACGTCACGTGACTGTGTCTTACGAAAATTTTACAACTGTCTTACCGAAATTAGTATTTCATTTCTGAACTAAAATCTTTCATTTGTTCATCTTTGATATTCGAATGATGACGCGTTTAAAAACGCTTAACGAATATCGAATAAACCCTATTCTGTGCTAAATTCCTGCATGAAAGGTCGAAATAAAAATAACAAAAACAACCTTTGTTTCGAAGTACTTTGTTTCGCTTCGTCGATTAAGGTTTACCAAATAGTATTAATCTTTAGATAAAAATCTCAGGTGTAAACCACGGCCTACTGAATAATTTGGTTCGGATTTTTAATAAATCATCGATTTTCAATAGGTTGGTGCGTTTGTTTACTTCATTACGGTAATATTACGATTTTTTGTATGGAATGACGTAAACAGAGCCTGCACCTCGTCTTCGACCGCTTAACCCTTTACGGAACAAACAGATCTCATATTTTATTATTATTTTTTTTATTTTTCATTTGAAAAAAGTTTACTACCCCTCCACGAAGGAGTGATAAGCTATGTTTTTGAGTCGAAAAATGAAATTTTTTTCGTCATTCAAAAATTACTTTGCAATTGTCGTCTGATATTCGCGTTTGGGGGGAGAGTTAACAGAATATCGATAAGCAGGTGATGTGATATGTTCGGATTAACAAGAATAAAATCACCTGCTACATTTAAATGACTCTCTGGTGATTCATTCGAATTAAGCAAAATCAATTTTTGCCTTTGTTTACACAATAGTCGCCATGCAGATTGAAGTTTCGTCTTTGACCGAGTTGAGGACGGTCTGTGGAACAAGGTGGTTCAAGCCGTGGGCTTTTTTTTATAAACTATGCGGAGTGGGCCTACTATTGTCCCGGTCGATATCATCACCTCACAAAAATATGCCATTTGATTAATTTACTGAACAATACCTGATATTGTATTGGCAGCGGTTTTTTTTTTCAACTATAAGAAATAGCCATGCTTATCACCAGAGGCGGCGGAAGCTCCAAAAAGGTGGGGGAGGGGGGGGGGGTCACACCTTTCTGGGTACCGCAATGGTGTAGGATGGAAAATATTTTTTCTTCGGGATGGGGGGGGGGGGGGGGGACAATGGTGGTTGGGTGGTGTTTTCGTGCAAAATATATAAATTTATATACGCTACCCCTCACCCTTGAATTCACTCTAACCCCAGCGTATTTATTTTGTTTTGTTTTTACTTAACCCTTAGAACCCTGGTGGTATCTTCCATATTAATTCAATGGCAGCAATTGGAAGAGGCCATATTCATTATTTGTGGGCAAACCAATTAATATTTTCAACGTGCAGCCTCAGGGCTGCACGTTGAAAATATTGATTGGTCTTCCCCACAATTCACTTTCCAGCTATCATACTTAATGAATCTATAAAAGTATCATGTTAATGGGCCGAAAAAGCGGCCTCTCAGGTTCAGAGGGCTAATCATAACTTTGAAACCGTCCTTTGAAATATTACGCTCCATTTTGGAGCTTTCTGTGGGGTTTTTTTTCAATAAAATCTTGAAAATCAGTGTGGTCATATATGCATAGGTGATGTGTAGTGACCATAGGGGTTGAGTATGTTATATCCGGAAAATGCCGTTCGGGTACCTATAATTGATGAAAAAAGTGGGGGGGGGGGGACGTGACCCCTGTGCCCTCTCCCCCGCAGCCGCCCCTGATTATCACAGAGTTTCCGGACCCTTTTATATCTACGCCACCGTCAGTAGCTGATAGTGGAGTCATAAGAGTCGGTATAGTAATGGCTGCGCTAGGGAGTGCGATGGCTCAGTGGTAGACTGTTGGACTTCTATGCTAGAGGTCCCGAGTTCGATCCCTGGCCGCGTTGTGTCCTTGGGCAAGGTACTTTATCCCTGTTGCCTACATGGGGGGGGGGGGCACGATGACGCCGTGTACTAAGGCGTACTGCACGTCGATGGTGAACATGTCATAAACCGCTGTAACCAAGCTTGAGCGGAGCTTTAACATAGTTAGAATGTTGAGGAGCTGACAGATGCTCGTCTCTCCGGGTATCCCGGCTTCCTCCACCCGTAAAACTATGACGGTCACGATTAGCCATTGTGCATAAGTATGTGACCTTAAACGCCAATAAATAAATAAATAAATAATGGCTGCGCTAATACATGTTCAGTTGCCTTAATGAAAGTCAGTGTATATGGCAGAAGTAGCATTTGCCTGTGCTGACTATAAGTGGTATAGCCAGTAGTAACGTTGGTGGTGTTAGTATTATGAGACAATGGAGTGTGGCATACTAGTGATGAAAGTGCGAGGTTATTCTAGTCATGGTAATTAGTGTTTGCAGTATTACTAAATTAGTATTATAAGAAAGTGGAGTACCACCTGGTAGTGGTGGAAGCAGGCAGTGATTATAGTGGTAGTAATTACAATTATTAATATTACATTGATGGGACATTTTGTAGTACTATCTAGTAGTGATAGGTTGGCAGTGATGATAGCGGTAGTAACTTTTATTATTCGCTAAACGATAGATAGATTATCGAAGAAATTGCGGAAAGATAGAAATCGTTTCCCCCACTGCGAAGATATAGAAATTTTCACTTTTACTGAATCAATCAAAATGGCGGCTTCCAAAGCATCACTTCAAGGTGAATACGAGTCAAATTATCACTGAAAATTATCAATTTGTTCTAAAAACGTATAATGAAAAGTAAATCCAGTGTTTTTGAGTGGATACCGATCATTTCCAGCAATAATTCAACACGTATTCACCTTGAATTGATGCATGAAACCCGCTAGTCCAAACATGGTCTGAAAGTCCGTAATATAAGTTTTTGGTCTGGTACGTCCTTCCAGGCCATGTTTGGACTAGAAACTCGCTTGGTAGTGGTAGAACCAGGTAGTGACAGTAGCTGTAGTAATGGGTGTTGGTGATATAAGTAATAAAAGACATTGGTGGTACCATTTGGTATTGTTAGAAGCAGGTAGTGATGATAGTGGTAGTAATAAGTGTTGGTAATATTAGTATTAAGAGACATTGGTAGTACCATTTGGCAGTGTTAGAAGCAGGTAGTGATGATTGTGGTAGTAATAAGTGTTGGTAATATTAGTATTAAGAGACATTGGTAGTACCATTTGGTAGTGTTAGAATCAGGTAGTGATGATAGTGGCAGTAATAAGTGATGGTAATATTAGTATTAAGAGACATTGGTAGTACCATTTGGTAGTGTTAGAATCAGGCAGTGATGATAGTGGTAGTAATAAGTGATGGTAATATTAGTATTAAGAGACATTGGTAGTAGTACCAGTTGGTAGTGTTACAAGCAGGTAGTGATGATAGTGGTAGTAATAAGTGATGGTAATATTGGTATTAAGAGACATTGGTAGTACCATTTGGCAGTGTTAGCAGCAGGTAGTGATGATTGTGGTAGTAATAAGTGATGGTAATATTAGTATTAAGAGACATTGGTAGTACCATTTGGTAGTGTTTGAATCAGGTGGTGATGTTAGTGGTAGTAATAAGTGATGGTAATATTGGTATTAAGAGACATTGGTAGTACCATTTGGCAGTGTTAGCAGCAGGTAGTGATGATATTGGTGGTAATATGTGATGGTAATATTAGTATTAAGAGACATTGGTAGTACCATTTGGTAGTGTTAGAAGCAGGTCGTGATGATTGTGGTAGTAATAAGTGATGGTAATATTAGTATTAAGAGACATTGGTAGTACCATTTGGTAGTGTTTGAACAAGGTGGTGATGTTAGTGGTAGTAATAAGTGAGGGTAATATTAGTATTAAGAGACATTGGTAGTACCATTTGGTAGTGTTAGAAGCAGGTAGTGATGATTGTGGTAGTAATAAGTGAGGGTAATATTGGTATTAAGAGACATTGGTAGTACCATTTGGTAGTGTTAGAAGCAGGTAGTGATGATTGTGGTAGTAATAAGTGGGGGTAATATTAGTATTAAGAGACATTGGTAGTAGTACCATTTGGTAGTGTTAGAATCAGGTAGTGATGATAGTGGTAGTAATAAGTGATGGTAATATTGGTATTAAGAGACATTGGTAGTAGTACCATTTGGTAGTGTTTGAACAAGGTGGTGATGTTAGTGGTAGTAATAAGTGAGGGTAATATTAGTATTAAGAGACATTGGTAGTACCATTTGGTAGTGTTAGAAGCAGGTAGTGATGATTGTGGTAGTAATAAGTGAGGGTAATATTGGTATTAAGAGAATTGGTAGTACCATTTGGTAGTGTTAGAATCAGGTAGTGATGTTAGTGGTAGTAATAAGTGATGGTAATATTGGTATTAAGAGACATTGGTAGTACCATTTGGTAGTGTTAGCAGCAGGTAGTGATGATTGTGGTAGTAATAAGTGATGGTAATATTAGTATTAAGAGACATTGGTAGTACCATTTGGTAGTGTTAGAAGCAGGTAGTGATGATTGTGGTAGTAATAAGTGTTGGTAATATTAGTATTAAGAGACAATGGTAGTACAATTTGGTAGTGTTAGAATCAGGTAGTGATGATAGTGGCAGTAATAAGTGTTGGTATTATTAGTATTAAGAGACATTGGTAGTACCATTTGGTAGTGTTAAAATCAGGTAGTGATGATAGTGGTAGTAATAAGTGATGGTAATATTAGTATTAAGAGACATTGGTAGTAGTACCATTTGGTAGTGTTAGAAGCAGATAGTGGTGATAGTGGCAGTAATAAGTGTTGGTATTATTAGTATTAAGAGACATTGGTAGTACCATTTGGTAGTGTTAGAATCAGGTAGAGATGATAATGGTAGTAATAAGTGATGGTAATATTAGTATTAAGAGACATTGGTAGTACCACCTGGTAGTGGTAGAACAAGGTAGTGATGATAGTGGTAGTAATAAGTGATGGTAATATTAGTATTAAGAGACATTGGTAGTACCATTTGGTAGTGTTAGAATCAGGTGGTGATGTTAGTGGTAGTAATAAGTGATGGTAATATTAGTACTAAGAGACATTGGTAGTAGTACCATTTGGTAGTGTTAGAAGCAGGTAGTGATGATTGTGGTAGTAATAAGTGATGGTAATATTAGTATTAAGAGACATTGGTAGTACCATTTGGTACTGTTAGAAGCAGGTAGTGATGATTGTGGTAGTAATAAGTGATGGTAATATTAGTATTAAGAGACATTGGTAGTACCATTTGGTAGTGTTAGAAGCAGGAAGTGATGATTATGGTAGTAATAAGTGATGGTAATATTGGTATTAAGAGACATTGGTAGTACCATTTGGTAGTGTTAGAATCAGGTAGTGATGTTAGTGGTAGTAATAAGTGATGGTAATATTGGTATTAAGAGACATTGGTAGTACCATTTGGTAGTGTTAGCAGCAGGTAGTGATGATTGTGGTAGTAATAAGTGATGGTAATATTAGTATTAAGAGACATTGGTAGGACCATTTGGTAGTGTTAGAAGTAGGTAGTGATGATTGTGGTAGTAATAAGTGTTGGTAATATTAGTATTAAGAGACAATGGTAGTACCATTTGGTAGTGTTAGAATCAGGTAGTGATGATAGTGGCAGTAATAAGTGATGGTAATATTAGTATTAAGAGACATTGGTAGTAGTACCATTTGGTAGTGTTAGAATCAGGTAGTGATGATAGTGGTAGTAATAAGTGATGGTAATATTAGTATTAAGAGACATTGGTAGTAGTACCATTTGGTAGTGTTAGAAGCAGGTAGTGGTGATAGTGGAAGTAATAAGTGTTGGTATTATTAGTATTAAGAGACATTGGTAGTACCATTTGGTAGTGTTAGAATCAGGTAGAGATGATAATGGTAGTAATAAGTGATGGTAATATTAGTATTAAGAGACATTGGTAGTACCACCTGGTAGTGGTAGAACAAGGTAGTGATGATAGTGGTAGTAATAAGTGATGGTAATATTAGTATTAAGAGACATTGGTAGTACCATTTGGTAGTGTTAGAAGCAGGTAGTGGTGATAGTGGTAGTAATAACTGTTGGTAATATTAGAATAGAATAGAATAGAATTTATTCAACAATATACCAAATCATGCTATTTACATAATACATATAAAACAGAATTAACAGAACTTATGGTACATCGTTAGGAGAAAGCATAGCCCGTTTAGGCTGTCTTCCTGCAATCTCCTTATAAACAAAATTTCAAGTAACACAATGGAATAGAAAGATCTAACTACTTTTATCACTACCTAGGGTGAAATGGCTACGTGTCAAATCACTAATCCAGTACTACGGAGCTTATAGATATTGTTTAGGATGAGATAACAGCTAAACTTACTTTCGGTTGGCCCTATAAAAAAGTATCGGGTTTTTGATTGCACATGCGGGGGTGTGAGGTGATAGAGAAAACGTGGAATTTTGACACCAGTATTCAAAAAATTAAACGCCGGGTCTGCAGTCAGGACACATGCGATACGAGCATGTTACGCTTGACGAGTAGCTGTCTATATATTTCTCCAATAGTTGTTTTTTAAACGCGCGTCTGGAGGAAATTGAGCGTAAGGCAGTCTCAAGCTCGTTCCAAATTTTTGGAAAATTATGTTTTGGAAGTTTTGCAGAAAATTGAGTCCTGGCTTTATCTATATTAATTAATCCCGCCTGTCTGGTAAGACTCCCGGTTGTTGAGCGAATCGTAAAAAAAGTCCTGAAGGATACAGGCAAGATCATGGTCTTCCAGTCAAACATGAACAGGGAAACGTTTAATTTGTATAAATCATTAAATTTTAATACACGATTGGCCTTGAATAATGGATCAGTGTGGCTATTAAATTTTTTACGGCTAATAACTCGCATCGCACGCTTCTGTAAAGAGTATATTTTACTGGTAAATAACGAATGCCCCCAGGCCTGTATTGCATACATTAGGTGACTATGAACAAGGGCATAGTATAATGTCTTTAGTGCTTTGGCTGGAAGAATATTCTTTACTTTGTTCAGGCAGTAGATTGCGTTAGACATTTTGGAGCATATTTTTGATATGTGGTGTTTGAACGTGAGGTTTTCGTCGAAGTAAACTCCTAAAAATTTAACCACGGTCTCGTTTAAGGAGTTCCCTACAGATGAAAGTTTAGTACTATTGAGGAGTATATTTAAATTATTAGCCTTTAATGGACTGTTTTGCGGGTGCAAAACAATATACTTGCACTTGTTCTCGTTCACCTGGAGTTTATTGCAGCAACACCAATTAAATATATTTGTTAGCTCAGTGTTGACCGTCGTCTCCAGATCTTTCAGATCATACCCAGCTGTATATGGCGTTGTGTCATCAGCATAAGAGAGCAGATTAAGAGAAGTAGAGAATCTCATGTCGTTTACGTACAGAAGAAACAGGATCGGCCCCAACACAGATCCTTGTGGAACACCGCAACTAACGACCCTAGTCGGGGATTTGTGCGAACTATAATCAACGAATTGTTGCCTATCCGATAAATAACTTTGGAACCACTTGTTACCCACACCCCTGATGCCGTAATATTCTAATTTTTTTAGTAATATATCATGGCTGATTGAATCAAATGCCTTAGACAAGTCTAAGAACACAGCCAGAGTAGAGTCCTTCGTTGGTTTGTTGTTATATTCTGCAACATGTTGTAATAGGTGCAGTATGGGATGGGAGGTAGAGTGATTTTTACGGAAGCCATACTGGTGTTCGTAAAGAATTCCAAATTCATCTAAAAAACCGAGGAGTCTTTGACACATTATTTTTTCAAGAATCTTGGAGAAGACCGGTAATATGCTTATAGGTCTGTAGTTTCCTAATTCGTTCGGACTACCTGCTTTAAATATTGGAATTACTCTGGCTATTTTCATTTTTTCTGGCACTCTGCCCTCAGTAAGTGATAGATTAAAAATGTATTCCAATGGTTTAGCAATTTCTGATATGGATTGTTTAACAATCTCAGTGGACAAGTTGTTGCAATCGAGGCTAGTTTTTCCTTTCAGTTTGTTAGTTATTAACATAATTTCCTGTTCTGTTGTTGGGGCAATGAAGAAAGTATTGGGGTAATTATCGTTTAAAAAGTCGCTGAAAACGTTGTTTGAGGTTGGTACCTTGTCATTGATGGACTGCCCAATTTCTACAAAATAATCATTAAATTTTGAAGCTATTTCTTCAGGTGTTGTACGTTGATTGTTTTGACAAAAAGTAAGTGAAGGTTTGACGGCGGACTGCGATTTATTTATAATTGTGCGTAGTATTTGCCAAGTCTGTTTTGTGTCATATTTATTACGTTCTATAATATCGTTATAATATGAAGATTTACTTCTCCTTTTCACTTGGTTGAAAACCAAGAGGAATTTCTTATATTTTTCTTTATTTTCTTCAGAGGGTTTTCTTACTTTAAGTAAATAAAGTCTGTCTTTATTACGTGAAGATTGTATTAGACCAGCGGTCATCCATGGTTTACGTTTAATCAGCTTTTTGGGTAGATTTATGTTTCTTAAGGGGAATGCGGTGTCGAAAGCTTCAGTGTAAATATCCATAAAAGATTCATATGCCTCGTCTGCAGTGGTAGAAATGTACACTGAATCAAATGTATTATGTTGCAATAAGTTTTTGAATAATCTTACATTTTCTGCTTTAAATGACCTTCTGTAACAAGGACCAGAGTCAACAACTCCCCGGTCTCCTTCGTCTATATAGAATGTCGCAAAATGATCTGAGATATCCGTAATTATTATTCCTGCGTGGTAATTTGATAAAGTATTATTTGAGTAGATATGGTCAATTAATGTAGCCGAATGTTCCGAAATTCTTGTTGGTTTTGTTATGAGTGGCATGTAGCCGTTACTGAACATATTGTCTATAAAACTATTTGTTTTTTCATGACCGCTAAAATTTAGTAGGTCAATATTGAAATCCCCTATAAGAAAGGCTTTACCGTTTTCGAGGTTTATTTTAAGGATAATATCTTGTAATGTGGAAGTGAAAGCGTCAATGTCGGCCAAGGGTGGAGAATTGGGTCTATAGATGCATCCTACAATGTATGAATTTTTGCGTCCTGGATTGATCTCAACAAAAATGGTCTCTATGACGTGTGGAATAAAAATGGACAAATCAGGTCTAATTTTGAATGTTACATTCTCAGAGATAAACATGCCCACCCCACCCCTACCTTCATCTTTTCCAGGGCGTGTCTTGTAGACAATAGGGTGGTATCCGTCAATCTTGTAACTAAAGTGCGCGTGTATTTTGAATATTTCAGTTAGCCCAATAACTTCAAACTTATTATTACCTTGCTGAAGGTCACATAAAAAGTTTGTTATTGAGTCCCAGTTTGCATTGATACTTCTGCAGTTCAGGCTAAGAAGGCTTGATTTTTTACCTCGCGTAGTAAAACTATGGCTAAAATTGGAAGGCGAATAATAGTTGCAGGAGTGATTATGAATAGAAAATGGGGATTCAAGGACATTTTCCTGGGTCGTGTCCATTACATCGTTGTATTTTGATACAAAATTGAATTGGTCGCTGTGCTGTATCTCATCCAAAGTTAAGCCATTAGTCGCCATCGATAGTCAAAATACAGATAAATGCCATGATAGCCAAAGGTAGTGATAAATAATAGATCTGTGAATTTATGTACATAATTTGACATTTAAAGAAGAAAAACCTAATAAACTTTAGCTTCTGCTGAACAATCATAGGTTAACCTAGGTTAACTGGAAGGAAAGAATGCGCGTAATTATTGCCGCTGTGGAAGCCAAGAAGAAGAATTCTATAGTTTAGGGAGTATTTACTAATCTGAGAATACGGGCAAGAGGGAAGTGGGGAGGGGGGGTCGGAATGGGGGGGGGTACAAAAATGACAGAGTAAGTACACAGCAAGACTATGCAAAATCGGACAGCTACGCCTCCACATAAATCGTTGATAATCTCGAATCACAATAGTTGTGCAACGACAAAACGATAGCCACATTCGGAGTGTATAAGATTTACCAAGAAGTAATATACAGTCATCAATCTTGGTAGAATCGTTTTGACGGGCATAAAGAGATATTCAATACGTAATTGGAAAACAAAGCGTGCTCGTGTGAGTGGACGAAAGTGGCAGACTGTCGGTATGTCGTCAGTCCATGACTGACTGGCGCTTTATGCGAGCAACTTACTGATCACGATCATTTCATCGACTTTGGAACTAAATAAAGAACGACTTCAAAAACGATGGGCATGTGTTTGTTCATTACAAACCATTGGAGGGTGTCGGTGCGTCCCAATAATTTGCAATAAACAAACATCAATAAGCAATGCTAAAGCTTTGAACCAAATAAGGTCTCCTTATGATCGGATGTCCGGTCAAATCCGAAATTATTACTGCAATATTCACTCGTTGACGCACAGTGTTTTAACGGTTCTGTTTGTTATGAAATGGCAACAAGTTAGCGCCAGGCCTAATCAGATTTACTGCATTGGTAACGGCTCAATGGATTACCAGTCAACATTTACAGAGGGAGCTGACTAGTACTAGCACCCAATTTCACTAGTCGCAGTTACGTAAAACTCTTGCGTTTTAAATTACTTCTTACGATACGACTATTTCATTAACTGGTGACATCAGAAACTAAATTAAGAACGATTTCAAGATAAATGGACATGGATATGTTTATTTCAAACCATTGGAGTGCACGTGGCAGCTAGCATGAAACAGCACTCAAATCCACTGGCAGTATTTACACACCGTAGTCTTGCCTTTTAAGAGGCTCGTGTTCTCGTAAATGTCTTTGAGCTGCCACTTTGTGGGACCTGACCTATGCCGCATTATAGCTGGCAATTTGTGGGACCTATCTTATGCCACATTACATGCCAAATATAGGAATAGTCTCAGAATTTTCTAAGAAATGTTTGAAGAATACAATAGATAGTTGGTAGAATTCCCTTAGGACCATTAAGGATTATTGGTCTATTGACTAATGTTTGGCTTTTATGACTCAATATCCTATCTCGATGGTTTCTTCTCTGAGAAATTGTATCATTTTATCATTTGCTACTAAAACGTGTCTTCTTATCTGAACTATATTTGAAGACCATATCTTCATCATATTAACCCTTTATCTAACGCTAGTAGAAGACAACACTTGTAAAAAAAGGTTCTTGTATAACAAGGAATTCTCACTCTTCGCCTCCAAAACCCAGGCTGTGACCAATCATTGGAAGGAGCACATCATGCTCATTCCAATGAGGGGTCAAACCTATGTTCCGGAGGCAAAAAATGAAAATATTAAAAATACTGAATAGCAAATTTTTGTGTATAATGCTGCCCTTATTGGGTGATCCCATGACAATGGGTTAGGCTTGACAATAGCTGTAATACTAATTTCAATGAGGAGTTTTATCCTTTGCTACTAAAACGTGTCTTCTTATCTGAACTATATTTGGAGACCATATCTTCATCATATTAACCCTTTATCTAACGCTAGTAAAAGACAGCACTTGTAAAAAAATGTTCTTGTATAACAAAGAATTCTCACTCTTTGCCTCCAAAACCCAGGCTGTGACCCATCATTGGAAGGAGCACATCATGCTCATTCCAATGAGGGGTCAAACCTATGTTCCGGAGGCAAAAAATGAAAATATTAAAAATACTGAATAGCAATTTTTTTGTGTATAATGCTGCCCTTATTGGGCAATCCCATTACGATGGGTTAGGCTTGACAATAGCTGTAAAACTAACTTCAGTGAGGAGTTTTATACTTTGCTACTAAAACGTGTCTTCGTATCTGAGCTATATTTGAAGACCATATCTTCATCATATTAACCCTTTATCTAACGCTAGTAGAAGACAACACTTGTAAAAAAATGTTCTTGTATAACGAATAATTCTCACTCTTTCGCCTCCAGAACCCAGGCTGTGACCCATCATTGGAAGGAGCACATCATACTCATTCCAATGAGGGGTCAAACCTATGTTCCGGAGGCAAAAAATGAAAATATTAAAAATACTGAATAGCAAATTTTTGTGTATAATGCTGCCCTTATTGGGTGATCCCATGACAATGGGTTAGGCTTGACAATAGCTGTAAAACTAACTTCAATGAGGAGTTTTATCCTTTGCTACTAAAACGTGTCTTCTTATCTGAACTATATTTGGAGACCATATCTTCATCATATTAACCCTTTATCTAACGCCAGTAGAAGACAACACTTGTAAAAAAATGTTCTTGTATAGCAAAGAATTCTCACTCTTTGCCTCCAAAACCCAGGCTGTGACCCATCATTGGAAGGAGCACATCATGCTCATTCCAATGAGGGGTCAAACCTATGTTCCGGAGGCAAAAAATGAAAATATTAAAAATACTGAATAGCAATTTTTTGTGTATAATGCTGCCCTTATTGAGCAATCCCATTACGATGGGTTAGGCTTGACAATAGCTGTAAAACTAACTTCAATGAGGAGTTTTATACTTTGCTACTAAAACGTGTCTTCGTATCTGAGCTATATTTGAAGACCATATCTTCATCATATTAACCCTTTATCTAACGCTAGTAGAAGACAACACTTGTAAAAAAATGTTCTTGTATAACAAAGAATTCTCACTCTTTGCCTCCAAAACCCAGGCTGTGACCCATCATTGGAAGGAGCACATCATGCTCATTCCAATGAGGGGTCAAACCTATGTTCCGGAGGCAAAAAATGAAAATATTAAAAATACTGAATAGCAATTTTTTGTGTATAATGCTGCCCTTATTGAGCAATCCCATTACGATGGGTTAGGCTTGACAATAGCTGTAAAACTAACTTCAATGAGGAGTTTTATACTTTGCTACTAAAACGTGTCTTCGTATCTGAGCTATATTTGAAGACCATATCTTCATCATATTAACCCTTTATCTAACGCTAGTAGAAGACAACACTTGTAAAAAAATGTTCTTGTATAACAAAGAATTCTCACTCTTTGCCTCCAAAACCCAGGCTGTGACCAATCATTGGAAGGAGCACATCATGCTCATTCCAATGAGGGGTCAAACCTATGTTCCGGAGGCAAAAAATGAAAATATTAGAAATACTGAATAGCAATTTTTTGTGTATAATGCTGCCCTTATTGAGCAATCCCATTACGATGGGTTAGGCTTGACAATAGCTGTAAAACTAACTTCAATGAGGAGTTTTATACTTTGCTACTAAAACGTGTCTTCGTATCTGAACTATATTTGAAGACCATATCTTCATCATATTAACCCTGTATCTAACGCTAGTAGACGACAACACTTGTAAAAAAATGTTCTTGTATAACAAAGAATTCTCACTCTTTGCCTCCAAAACCCAGGCTGTGACCCATCATTGGAAGGAGCACATCATACTCATTCCAATGAGGGGTCAAACCTATGTTCCGGAGGCAAAAAATGAAAATATTAAAAATACTGAATAGCAATTTTTTGTGTATAATGCTGCCCTTATTGAGCAATCCCATTACGATGGGTTAGGCTTGACAATAGCTGTAAAACTAACTTCAATGAGGAGTTTTATACTTTGCTACTAAAACGTGTCTTTGTATCTGAACTATATTTGAAGACCATATCTTCATCATATTAACCCTTTATATAACGCTAGTAGACGACAACACTTGTAAAAAAAATGTTCTTGTATAACAAAGAATTCTCACTCTTTGCCTCCAAAACCCAGGCTGTGACCCATCATTGGAAGGAGCACATCATACTCATTCCAATGAGGGGTCAAACCTATGTTCCGGAGGCAAAAAATGAAAATATTAAAAATACTGAATAGCAATTTTTTGTGTATAATGCTGCCCTTATTGAGCAATCACATTACGATGGGATAGGCTTGACAATAGCTGTAAAACTAACTTCAACGAGGAGTTTTATACTTTGCTACTAAAACGTGTCTTTGTATCTGAGCTATATTTGAAGACCATATCTTCATCATATTAACCCTGTATCTAACGCTAGTAGACGACAACACTTGTAAAAAAATGTTCTTGTATAACAAAGAATTCTCACTCTTTGCCTCCAAAACCCAGGCTGTGACCCATCATTGGAAGGAGCACATCATGCTCATTCCAATGATGGGTCAAACCTATGTTCCAGAGGCAAAAAATGAAAATATTAAAAATACTGAATAGCAATTTTTTGTGTATAATGCTGCCCTTATTGAGCAATCCCATTACGATGGGTTAGGCTTGACAATAGCTGTAAAACTAACTTCAATGAGGAGTTTTATACTTTGCTACTAAAACGTGTCTTCGTATCTGAGCTATAATTGGAGACCATATCTTCATCATATTAACCCTTTATCTAACGCTAGTAGAAGACAACACTTGTAAAAAAATGTTCTTGTATAACAAAGAATTCTCACTCTTTGCCTCCAAAACCCAGGCTGTGACCCATCATCGGAAGGAGCACATCATGCTCATTCCAATGAGGGGGTCAAACCTATGTTCCGGAGGCAAAAAATGAAAATATTAAAAATACTGAATAGCAATTTTTTGTGTATAATGCTGCCCTTATTGAGCAATCTCATTACGATGGATTAGGCTTGACAATAGCTGTAAAACTAACTTCAATGAGGAGTTTTATACTTTGCTACTAAAACGTGTCTTCTTATCTGAACTATATTTGGAGACCATATCTTCATCATATTAACCCTTTATCTAACGCTAGTAGAAGACAACACTTGTAAAAAAAAGTTCTTGTATAACGAATAATTCTCACTCTTTGCCTCCAAAACCCAGGCTGTGACCCATCATTGGAAGGAGCACATCATGCTCATTCCAATGAGGGGTCAAACCTATGTTCCGGAGGCAAAAAATGAAAATATTAAAAATACTGAATAGCAATTTTTTGTGTATAATGCTGCCCTTATTGAGCAATCCCATTACGATGGGTTAGGCTTGACAATAGCTGTAAAACTAACTTCAATGAGGAGTTTTATACTTTGCTACTAAAACATGTCTTCTTATCTGAACTATATTAGAAGACCATATCTTCATCATATCAACCCTTTATCTAACGCTAGTAGATATTAGAAGACCATATCTTCATCATATTAACCCTTTACCTAACGCTAGTAGATATTTGAAGACCATATCTTCATCATATTAACCCTTTATCTAACGCTAGTAGATATTTGAAGACCATATCTTCATCATATTAACCCTTTATCTAACGCTAGTAGATATTTGAAGACCATATCTTCATCATATTAACCCTTTATCTAACGCTAGTAGATATTTGAAGACCATATCTTCATCATATTAACCCTTTATCTAACGCTAGTAGATATTTGAAGACCATATCTTCATCATATTAACCCTTTATCTAACGCTAGTAGATATTTGAAGACCATATCTTCATCATATTAACCCTTTATCTAACGCTAGTAGATATTTGAAGACCATATCTTCGTCAGACAGGCCTTCAGCTCTTAACCTGCTAAGTATTTTCTTTTTAATTTTTTTTCATAAAATTCAGCCATGACGTTTATGGTGATTGGGAAATTGTTTAGGGTAAGTGGGTGTTAATTGGGAGAATGATTTCAGACTGTCTATATATCCTCTAAACGGGATATGTGTTTAACCCTGTTAGAAGTCCTATATTTTACAAATATTCTGCCGTCATTAGACCAGGAGTCCTGAATGTTAGGATGGTCGGCACTTGCTTTGAGCAATATTTGATTAGCCTTGGTTAGGTCCTCCTTTATCACAATACCACTGCCCTTAAGTTTGCGTCGGTTACTGATCACTTGTGATTTTATTTTCCGGGAAACAAACTTCGCTATGACTGGCCTGGGTTTCTCGGTAGTGAATTTCCCCAGTCTATGAGCTATGCTTATTTCGGAGCTATGAAGTTCCACCCCCAGTTTCTTTTGGCATATTTCTAACACTTTTTCCTCACACTCAACGATTGATTCATGTTTGTTACTATCAGGTAAACCAAAAATTCGAATACTCTCTTTCCTACTGTGTTGTTCCAGGTCATTTTGCTGGGCCTTTATTTCAGTTATTTTCCCATGCAGCCTAACAATTTCTTCATTTTTTGACTGTAACTCAGCCTTCACTCCGTTCAACTCTGCCTCAAGATTGTCGTTTCGCAATTCGACTTCAAGAATACGATTCTCAAGAACATCAATCGTATCATTCAGCTTTTTGAAAATTTCCTCTTTAATTGAAGTTAAAGTTTTAGTGAGATCTTCACTTTTGACGAGCGGTTCCACAACCCGCAACAGAGACTCCTTAGTGACAACATTTTCAAGTTTTTTGTTTATATCAGCTAAGATTTGTTCGAAGCCACTCATGTCGGATTTATCAAGATTTTCAGAAGTGAAATTTTTGATTGAAGGTTGACTGAGACTGCCACACAGTGATAAGTCAGATTTATATTTCTTGGAGGCTAGGAGGCTTTTTCTTGTCGGTATTATTAGTATTAAGAGACATTGGTAGTACCATTTGGTAGTGTTAGAATCAGGTAGTCATGTTAGTGGTAGTAATAAGTGATGGCAATATTAGTATTAAGAGACATTGGTAGTACCATTTGGTAGTGTTAGAAGCAGGTAGTGATGATTGTAGTGATGATTGTGGTAGTAATAAGTGATGTTAATATTAGTATTAAGAGACATTGGTAGTACCATTTGGTAGTGTTAGAATCAGGTAGTGATGATAGTGGTAGTAATAAGTGAAGGTAATATTAGTATTAAGAGACATTGGTAGTAGTACCAGTTGGTAGTATTAGAACCAGGTAGTGATGATAGGGGTAGTAATAAGTGATGGTAATATTAGTATTAAGAGACATTGGTAGTACCATTTGGTAGTGTTTGAATCAGGTGGTGATGTTAGTGGTAGTAATAAGTGATGGCAATATTGGTATTAAGAGACATTGGTAGTACCACTTGGTAGTGTTAGAAGCAGGTCGTGATGATTGTGGTAGCAATAAATGATGGTAATATTAGTATTAAGAGACAATGGTAGTAACATTTGGTAGTGTTTGAACAAGGTGGTGATGTTAGTGGTAGTAATAAGTGAGGGTAATATTAGTATTAAGAGACATTGGTAGTACCATTTGGTAGTTTTAGAGACAGGTAGTGATGATTGTGGTAGTAATAATTGTTGGTAATATTAGTATTAAGAGACATTGGTAGTACCATTTGGTAGTGTTAGAATCAGGTAGTGATGATAGTGGCAGTAATAAGTGATGGTAATATTAGTATTAAGAGACATTGGTAGTAGTACCATTTGTTAGTGTTAGAATCAGGTAGTGATGATAGTGGTTGTAATAAGTGTTGGTATTATTAGTATTAAGAGACATTGGTAGTACCATTTGGTAGTGTTAGAAGCAGGTAGTGATGATTGTGGTAGTAATAAGTGATGGTAATATTAGTATTAAGAGACATTGGTAGTACCATTTGGTAGTGTTAGAAGCAGGTAGTGATGATTGTGGTAGTAATAAGTGATGGTAATATTAGTATTAAGAGACATTGGTAGTAGTACCATTTGGTAGTGTTTGCAGCAGGTAGTGATGATTGTGGTAGTAATAAGTGATGGTAATATCAGTATTAAGAGACATTGGTAGTACCATTTGGTAGTGTTAGAATCAGGTGGTGATGCTAGTGGTAGTAATAAGTGATGGTAATATTAGTATTAAGAGGCATTGGTAGTACCATTTGGTAGTGTTAGAAGCAGGTAGTGATGATTGCGGTAGTAACAAGTGATGGGAATATTAGTATTAAGAGACATTGGTAGTACCATTTGGTAGTGTTAGAATCAGGTAGTGATGATAGTGGTAGTAATAAGTGATGGTAATATTAGTATTAAGAGACATTGTAGTACCATCTGGTAGTGTTAGAAGCAGATAGTGATGATAGTGGTAGTAATAAGTGTTGGTAATAATAGTATTAAGAGACATTGGTGGTACCATTTGGTAGTGTTAGAAGCAGGTAGTGATGATTGTGGTAGTAATAAGTGATGTAATATTAGTATTAAGAGACATTGGTAGTACCATTTGGTAGTGTTAGAAGCAGGTAGTGATGATTGTAGTGATGATTGTGGTAGTAATAAGTGATGGTAATATTAGTATTAGAGACATTGGTAGTACCATTTGGTAGTGTTAGAAGCAGATAGTGATGATAGTGGTAGTAATAAGTGTTGGTAATATTAGTATTAAGAGACATTGGTAGTAGTAACATTTGGTAGTGTTAGAAGCAGGTAGTGATGATTCTGGTAGTTATAAGTGATGGTAATATTAGTATTAAGAGACATTGGTAGTACCATTTGGTAGTGTTTGAACAAAGTGGCGATGTAGTGGTGGTAATAAGTGAGGGTAATATTAGTATTAAGAGACATTGGTGGTACCATTTGGTAGTGTTAGAAGCAGGTAGGGATGATTGTGGTAATAATAAGTGATGTAATATTAGTATTAAGAGACATTGGTAGTACCATTTGGTAGTGTTGGAAGCAGGTAGTGATGATTGTGGTAGTAATAAATGATGGTAATATTAGTATTAGAGACATTGGTAGTACCATTTGGTAGTGTTAGAATCAGGTGGTGATGTTAGTGGTAGTAATAAGTGAGGGTAATATTAGTATTAAGAGACATTGGTAGCACCATTTGGTAGTGTTAGAGACAGGTAGTGATGATTGTGGTAGTAATAAGTGTTGGTAATAATAGTATTAAGAGACATTGGTAGTAGTACCATTTGGTAGTGTCAGAAGCAGGTAGTGATGATTGTGGTAGTAATAAGTGATGGTAATATTAGTAATAAGAGACATTGGTACTACCATTTGGTAGTGTTAGAAGCAGGTCATGATGATTGTGGTAGTAATAAGTGATGGTAATATTAGTATTAAGAGACATTGGTAGTTCCATTTGGTAGTGTTTGAACAAGGTGGTGATGTTAGTGGTAGTAATAAGTGAGGGTAATATTAGTATTAAGAAACATTGGTAGTGCCATTTGGTAGTGTTAGAGACAGGTAGTGATGATTGTGGTAGTAATAAGTGTTGGTAATATTAGTATTAAGAGACATTGGTAGTACCATTTGGTGCTGTTAGAATCAGGTAGTGATGATAGTGGCAGTAATAAGTGATGGTAATATTACTATTAAGAGACATTGGTAGTAGTACCATTTGGTAGTGTTAGAATCAGGTAGTGATGATAGTGGTAGTAATAAGTGATGGTAATATTAGTATTAAGAGACATTGGTAGTAGTACCATTTGGTAGTGTTAGAAGCAGGTAGTGGTGATAGTGGCAGTAATAAGTGTTGGTATTATTAGTATTAAGAGACATTAGTAGTACCATTTGGTAGTGTTAGAATCAGGTAGAGATGATAATGGTAGTAATAAGTGATGGTAATATTAGTATTAAGAGACATTGGCAGTACCACCCGGTAGTGGTAGAACAAGATAGTGATGATAGTGGTAGTAATAAGTGATGGTAATATTAGTATTAAGAGACATTGGTAGTACCATTTGGTAGTGTTAGAAGCAGGTAGTGGTGATAGTGGTAGTATTAAGAGTTGGTAATATTAGTATTAAGAGACATTGATAGTACCATTTGGTAGTGTTAGAATCAGGTAGTCATGTTAGTGGTAGTAATAAGTGATGGTAATATTAGTATTAAGAGACATTGGTAGTACCATTTGGGAGTGTTAGAATCAGGTAGTGATGATTGTGGTAGTAATAAGTGATGGTAATATTAGTATTAAGAGACATTGTTAGTAGTACCATTTGGTAGTGTTAGAAGCAGGTAGTGGTGATAGCGGCAGTAATAAGTGTTGGTATTATTAGTATTAAGAGACATTGGTAGTACCATTTGGTAGTGTTAGAATCAGGTGGTGATGTTAGTGGTAGTAATAAGTGATGGTAATATTAGTATTAAGAGACATTGGTAGTACCATTTGGTAGTGTTAGAAGCAGGTAGTGATGATTGTGGTAGTAACAAGTGATGGGAATATTAGAATTAAGAAACATTGGTAGTACCATTTGGTAGTGTTAGAATCAGGTAGTGATGATAGTGGTAGTAATAAGTGATGGTAATATTAGTATTAAGAGACATTGGTAGTACCATTTGGTAGTGTTAGAAGCAGATAGTGATGATAGTGGTAGTAATAAGTGTTGGTAATATTAGTATTAAGAGACATTGGTAGTACCATTTGGTAGTGTTAGAAGCAGGTAGTGATGATTGTGGTAGTAATAAGTGATGGTAATATTAGTATTAAGAGACATTGGTAGTACCATTTGGTAGTGTTACAAGCAGGTAGTGATGATTGTAGTGATATTTGTGGTAGTAATAAGTGATGGTAATATCTGTATTAAGAGACATTGGTAGTACCATTTGGTAGTGTTAGAAGCAGGTAGTGATGATAGTGGCAGTAATAAGTGTTGGTATTATTAGTATTAAGAGACATTGCTAGTAGTACCATTTGGTAGTGTTAGAAGCAGGTAGTGGTGATAGCGGCAGTAATAAGTGTTGGTGTTGTTAGTATTAAGAGACATTGGTAGTACCATTTGGTAGTGTTAGAATCAGGTAGTGGTGATAGTGGTAGTAATAAGTGTTGGTAATATTAGTATTAAGAGACATTGGTAGTAGTACCATTTGGTAGTGTTAGAAGCAGGTAGTGATGATTGTGGTAGTAATAAGTGATGGTAATATTAGTATTAAGAGACATTGGTAGTACCATTTGGTAGTGTTTGGTGGTAATAAGTGATGGTAATATTAGTATTAAGAGACATTGGTAGTACCACCTGGTAGTGGTAGAACAAGGTAGTGAAGATAGTGGTAGCAATAAGTGATGGTAATATTAGTATTAAGATACATTGGTAGTACCATTTTGTAGTGTTAGAGTCAGGTAGTGATGGTAGTGGTAGCAATAAGTGTTGGTAATATTAGTATTAAGAGACATTGGTATTACCACCTGGTAGTGGTAGAACAAGGTAGTTATGATAGGGGTAGTAATAAGTGATGGTAATATTAGTATTAAGAGACATTGGTAGTACCATTTGGTAGTGTTAGAATCAGGTTGTGATGTTAGTGGTAGTAATAAGTGATGGTAATATTAGTATTAAGAGACATTGGTAGTACCATTTGGTAGTGTTAGAAGCAGATAGTGATGTTAGTGGTAGTAATAAGTGATGGTAATATTAGTATTAAGAGACATGGGTAATACCGCCTGGTAGTGGTAGAACAAGGTAGTGATGATAGGGGTAGTAATAAGTGATGGTAATATTAGTATTAAGAGACATTGGTAATACCATTTGGTAGTGTTAGAATCAGGCAGTGATGTTAGTGGTAGTAATAAGTGATGGTAATATTAGTATTAAGAGACATTGGTAGTACCATTTGGTAGTGTTAGAATCAGGTAGTGATGTTAGTGGTAGTAATAAGTGATGGTAATATTAGTATTAAAAGACATTAGTAGTGCCATTTGGTAGTGTTAGAATCAGGTAGTGATGTTAGTGGTAGTAATAAGTGATGGTAATATTAGTATTAAGAGACATTGGTAGTACCATTTGGTAGTTCTAGAATCAGGTAGTGATGTTAGTGGTAGTAATAAGTGATGGTAATATTAGTATTAAGAGACATTGGTAGTACCATTTGGTAGTGTTATAAGCAGGTAGTGATGATAGTGGTAGTAATAAGTGATGGTGATATTAGTATAAAGAGACATTGGTAGTACCATTTGGTAGTGTTAGAAGCAGATAGTGATGATAGTGGTAGTATTAAGTGTTGGTAATGTTAGTATTAAGATACATTGGTAGTACCATTTGGCAGTGTTAGAAGCAGGTAGTGATGATTGTGGTTGTAATAAGTGATGGTAGTATTAGTATTAAGAGACATTGGTAGTAGTACCATTTGGTAGTGTTTGCAGCAGGTAGTGATGATTGTTGTAGTAATAAGTGATGGTAATATTAGTATTAAGAGACGTTGGTAGTACCATTTGGTAGTGTCAGAAGCAGATAGTGATGATAGTGGTAGTAATAAGTGTTGGTAATATTAGTATTAAGAGACATTAGTAGTACCATTTGGCAGTGTTAGAATCAGGTAGTGATGATTGTGGTTGTAATAAGTGATAGTAATATTAGTATTAAGAGACATTGGTAGTAGTTCCATTTGATAGTGTTAGAAGCAGGTAGTCATGATAGTGGTAGTAATAAGTGTTGGTAATATTAGTATTAAGAGACATTGGTAGTACCATTTGGCAGTGTTAGAAGCAGGTAGTGATGATTGTGGCAGTAATAAGTGAAGGTAATATTAGTATTAAGAGACATTGTTAGTAGTACCATTTGGTAGTGTTAGAAGCAGATAGTGATGATAGTGGTAGTAATAAGTGTTGGTAATATTAGTATTAAGAGACATTGGTAGTACCATTTGGCAGTGTTAGAAGCAGGTAGTGATGATTGTGGTAGTAATAAGTGATGGTAATATTAGTATTAAGAGACATTGGTAGTACCATTTGGTAGTGTTAGAAGCAGGTAGTGATGATAGTGGTAGTAATATGTGTTGGTATTATTAGTATTAAGAGACATTGGTAGTACCATTTGGTAGTGTTAGAATGAGATGGTGATGTTAGTGGTAGTAATAAGTGATGGTAATATTGGTATTAAGAGACATTGGTAGTACCATTTGGCAGTGTTAGAATCAGATGGTGATGTTAGTGGTAGTAATAAGTGATGGTAATATTAGTATTAAGAGACATTGGTAGTAGTACCATTTGGTAGTGTTAGAATCAGGTAATGATGATAGTGGTAGTAATAAGTGTTGGTATTATTATTATGAAGAGACATTGGTAGTAGCATTTGGTAGTGTTAGAATCAGATGGTGATGTTAGTGGTAGTAATAAGTGATGGTAATATTAGTATTAAGAGACATTGGTAGTAGTACCATTTGGTAGTGTTAGAATCAGGTAGTGATGATAGTGGTAGTAATAATTGATGGTAATATTAGTATTAAGAGACATTGGTAGTAGTACCATTTGGTAGTGTTAGAAGCAGGTAGTGGTGATAGTGGCAGTAATAAGTGTTGGTATTATTAGTATTAAGAGACATTGGTAGTACCATTTGGTAGTGTTAGAATCAGATAGAGATGATAATGGTAGTAATAAGTGATGGTAATATTAGTGTTAAGAGACATTGGTAGTACCACCTGATAGTGGTAGAACAAGGTAGTGATGATAGTGGTAGTAATAAGTGATGGTAATATTAGTATTAAGAGACATTGGTAGTACCATTTGGTAGTGTTAGAAGCAGGTAGTGATGATAGTGGCAGTATCAAGTGATGGTAATATTAGTATTAAGAGACATTGGTAGTAGTACCATTTGGTAGTGTTAGAATCAGGTAGTGGTGATGGTGGTAGTAATAAGTGTTGGTATTATTAGTATTAAGAGACATTGGTTGTACCATTTGGTAGTGTTAGAATCAGGTAGTCATGTTAGTGGTAGTAATAAGTGATGGGAATATCAGTATTAAGAGACATTGGTAGTACCATTTGGTCTTGTTAGAAGCAGGTAGTGATGATAGTGGTAGTAATAAGTGATGGTAATATTAGTATTAAGAGACATTGTTAGTAGTACCATTTGGTAGTGTTAGAAGCAGGTAGTGGTGATAGCGGCAGTAATAAGTGTTGGTATTATTAGTATTAAGAGACATTGCTAGTACCATTTGGTAGTGTTAGAATCAGGTGGTGATGTTAGTGGTAGTAATAAGTGATGGTAATATTAGTATTAAGAGACATTGGTAGCACCATTTGGTAGTGTTAGAAGCAGGTAGTGATGATTGTGGTAGTAACAAGTGATGGGAATATTAGTATTAAGAGACATTGGTTGTACCATTTGGTAGTGTTAGAATCAGGTAGTGATGATAGTGGTAGTAGTAAGTGATGGTAATATTAGTATTAAGAGACATTGTAGTACCATTTGGTATGTTAGAAGCAGGTAGTGATGATTGTGGTAGTTATAAGTGATGGTAATATTAGTATTAAGAGACATTGGTAGTACCATTTGGTAGTGTTTGAACAAGGTGGTGATGTTAGTGGTGGTAATAAGTGAGGGTAATATTAGTATTAAGAGACATTGGTGGTACCATTTGGTTGTGTTAGAAGCAGGTAGGGATGATTGTGGTAGTAATAAGTGATGTAATATTAGTATTAAGAGACATTTGTAGTACCATTTGGTAGTGTTAGAAGCAGGTAGTGATGATTGTAGTGATGATTGTGGTAGTAATAAGTGATGGTAATATTAGTATTAGAGACATTGGTAGTACCATTTGGTAGTGTTAGAATCAGGTGGTGATGTTAGTGGTAGTAATAAGTGAGGGTAATATTAGTATTAAGAGACATTGGTAGTACCATTTGGTAGTGTTAGAGACAGGTAGTGATGATTGTGGTAGTAATAAGTGTTGGTAATAATAGTATTAAGAGACATTGGTAGTAGTACCATTTGGTAGTGTTAGAAGCAGGTAGTGATGATTGTGGTAGTAATAAGTGATGGTAATATTAGTATTAAGAGACATTGTTAGTACTATTTGGTAGTGTTAGAAGCAGGTCATGATGATTGTGGTAGTAATAAGTGATGGTAATATTAGTATTAAGAGACATTGGTAGTGCCATTTGGTAGTGTTAGAGACAGGTTGTGATGATTGTGGTAGTAATAAGTGTTGGTAATATTAGTATTAAGAGACTTTGGTAGTACCATTTGGTAGTGTTAGAATCAGGTAGTGATGATAGTGGCAGTAATAAGTGATGGTAATATTAGTATTAAGAGACATTGGTAGTAGTACCATTTGGTAGTGTTAGAATCAGGTAGTTATGATAGTGGTAGTAATAAGTGATGGTAATATTAGTACTAAGAGACATTGGTAGTAGTACCATTTGGTAGTGTTAGAAGCAGGTAGTGGTGATAGTGGCAGTAATAAGTGTTGGTATTATTAGTATTAAGAGACATTGGTAGTACCATTTGGTAGTGTTAGAATCAGGTAGAGATGATAATGGTAGTAATAAGTGATGGTAATATTAGTATTAAGAGACATTGGTAGTACCACCTGGTAGTGGTAGAACAAGATAGTGATGATAGTGGTAGTAATAAGTGATGGTAATATTAGTATTAAGAGACATTGGTAGTACCACTTGGTAGTGTTAGAAGGAGGTCGTGATGATTGTGGTAGTAATAAGTGTTGGTAATATTAGTATTAAGAGACATTGATAGTACCATTTGGTAGTGTTAGAATCAGGTAGTCATGTTAGTGGTAGTAATAAGTGATGGTAATATTAGTATTAAGAGACATTGGTAGTACCATTTGGTAGTGTTAGAATCAGGTAGTGATGATTGTGGTAGTAATAAGTGATGGTAATATTAGTATTAAGAGACATTGTTAGTAGTACCATTTGGTAGTGTTAGAAGCAGGTAGTGGTGATAGCGGCAGTAATAAGTGTTGGTATTATTAGTATTAAGAGACATTGGTAGTACCATTTGGTAGTGTTAGAATCAGGTAGTCATGTTAGTGGTAGTAATAAGTGATGGCAATATTAGTATTAAGAGACATTGGTAGTACCATTTGGTAGTGTTAGAAGCAGGTAGTGATGATACTGATAGTAATAAGTGATGGTAACATTAGTATTAAGAGACATTGTTAGTAGTACCATTTGGTAGTGTTAGAAGCAGGTAGTGGTGATAGCGGCAGTAATAAGTGTTGGTATTATTAGTAGTAAGAGACATTGGTAGTACCATTTGGTAGTGTTAGAATCAGGTGGTGATGTTAGTGGTAGTAATAAGTGATGATAATATTAGTACTAAGAGACATTGGTAGTAGTACCATTTGGTAGTGTTAGAAGCAGGTAGTGATGATTGTGGTAGTAATAAGTGATGGTAATATTAGTATTAAGAGACATTGGTAGTACCATTTGGTAGTGTTAGAAGCATGTAGTGATGATTGTGGTAGTAATAAGTGATGGTAATATTAGTATTAAGAGACATTGGTAGTACCATTTGGTAGTGTTAGAAGCAGGTAGTGATGATTGTAGTGATGATTGCGGTAGTAATAAGTGATGGTAATATTAGTATTAAGAGACATTGGTAGTACCATTTGGTAGTGTTAGAATCAGGTAGTGATGATAGTGGTAGTAATAAGTGAAGGTAATATTAGTATTAAGAGACATTGGTAGTAGTACCAGTTGGTAGTATTAGAACCAGGTAGTGATGATAGGGGTAGTAATAAGTGATGGTAATATTAGTATTAAGAGACATTGGTAGTACCATTTGGTAGTGTTTGAATCAGGTGGTGATGTTAGTGGTAGTAATAAGTGATGGCAATATTGGTATTAAGAGACATTGGTAGTACCACTTGGTAGTGTTAGAAGCAGGTCGTGATGATTGTGGTAGTAATAAGTGATGGTAATATTAGTATTAAGAGACAATGGTAGTAACATTTGGTAGTGTTTGAACAAGGTGGTGATGTTAGTGGTAGTAATAAGTGAGGGTAATATTAGTATTAAGAGACTTTGGTAGTACCATTTGGTAGTTTTAGAGACAGGTAGTGATGATTGTGGTAGTAATAATTGTTGGTAATATTAGTATTAAGAGACATTGGTAGTACCACTTGGTAGTGTTAGAATCAGGTAGTGATGATAGTGGCAGTAATAAGTGATGGTAATATTAGTATTAAGAGACATTGGTAGTAGTACCATTTGTTAGTGTTAGAATCAGATAGTGATGATAGTGGTTGTAATAAGTGTTAGTATTATTAGTATTAAGAGACATTGGTAGTACCATTTGGTAGTGTTAGAAGCAGGTAGTGATGATTGTGGTAGTAATAAGTGATGGTAATATTAGTATTAAGAGACATTGGTAGTACCATTTGGTAGTGTTAGAAGCAGGTAGTGATGATTGTGGTAGTAATAAGTGATGGTAATATTAGTATTAAGAGACATTGGTAGTAGTACCATTTGGTAGTGTTTGCAGCAGGTAGTGATGATTGTGGTAGTAATAAGTGATGGTAATATCAGTATTAAGAGACATTGGTAGTACCATTTGGTAGTGTTAGAATCAGGTGGTGATGCTAGTGGTAGTAATAAGTGATGGTAATATTAGTATTAAGAGGCATTGGTAGTACCATTTGGTAGTGTTAGAAGCAGGTAGTGATGATTGTGGTAGTAACAAGTGATGGGAATATTAGTATTAAGAGACATTGGTAGTACCATTTGGTAGTGTTAGAATCAGGTAGTGATGATAGTGGTAGTAATAAGTGATGGTAATATTAGTATTAAGAGACATTGTAGTACCATTTGGTAGTGTTAGAAGCAGATAGTGATGATAGTGGTAGTAATAAGTGTTGGTAATAATAGTATTAAGAGACATTGGTGGTACCATTTGGTAGTGTTAGAAGCAGGTAGTGATGATTGTAGTGATGATTGTGGTAGTAATAAGTGATGGTAATATTAGTATTAGAGACATTGGTAGTACCATTTGGTAGTGTTAGAAGCAGATAGTGATGATAGTGGTAGTAATAAGTGTTGGTAATATTAGTATTAAGAGACATTGGTAGTAGTAACATTTGGTAGTGTTAGAAGCAGGTAGTGTTGATTCTGGTAGTTATAAGTGATGGTAATATTAGTATTAAGAGACATTGGTAGTACCATTTGGTAGTGTTTGAACAAAGTGGTGATGTTAGTGGTGGTAATAAGTGAGGGTAATATTAGTATTAAGAGACATTGGTGGTACCATTTGGTAGTGTTAGAAGCAGGTAGGGATGATTGTGGTAATAATAAGTGATGTAATATTAGTATTAAGAGACATTGGTAGTACCATTTGGTAGTGTTGAAAGCAGGTAGTGATGATTGTGGTAGTAATAAATGATGGTAATATTAGTATTAGAGACATTGGTAGTACCATTTGGTAGTGTTAGAATCAGGTGGTGATGTTAGTGGTAGTAATAAGTGAGGGTAATATTAGTATTAAGAGACATTGGTAGCACCATTTGGTAGTGTTAGAGACAGGTAGTGATGATTGTGGTAGTAATAAGTGTTGGTAATAATAGTATTAAGAGACATTGGTAGTAGTACCATTTGGTAGTGTTAGAAGCAGGTAGTGATGATTGTGGTAGTAATAAGTGATGGTAATATTAGTATTAAGAGACATTGGTACTACCGTTTGGTAGTGTTAGAAGCAGGTCATGATGATTGTGGTAGTAATAAGTGCTGGTAATGTTAGTATTAAGAGACATTGGTAGTTCCATTTGGTAGTGTTTGAACAAGGTGGTGATGTTAGTGGTAGTAATAAGTGAGGGTAATATTAGTATTAAGAAACATTGGTAGTGCCATTTGGTAGTGTTAGAGACAGGTAGTGATGATTGTGGTAGTAATAAGTGTTGGTAATATTAGTATTAAGAGACATTGGTAGTACCATTTGGTGGTGTTAGATTCAGGTAGTGATGATAGTGGCAGTAATAAGTGATGGTAATATTACTATTAAGAGACATTGGTAGTAGTACCATTTGGTAGTGTTAGAATCAGGTAGTGATGATAGTGGTAGTAATAAGTGATGGTAATATTAGTATTAAGAGACATTGGTAGTAGTACCATTTGGTAGTGTTAGAAGCAGGTAGTGGTGATAGTGGCAGTAATAAGTGTTGGTATTATTAGTATTAAGAGACATTGGTAGTACCATTTGGTAGTGTTAGAATCAGGTAGAGATGATAATGGTAGTAATAAGTGATGGTAATATTAGTATTAAGAGACATTGGCAGTACCACCCGGTAGTGGTAGAACAAGATAGTGATGATAGTGGTAGTAATAAGTGATGGTAATATTAGTATTAAGAGACATTGGTAGTACCATTTGGTAGTGTTAGAAGCTGGTAGTGGTGATAGTGGTAGTATTAAGAGTTGGTAATATTAGTATTAAGAGACATTGATAGTACCATTTGGTAGTGTTAGAATCAGGTAGTCATGTTAGTGGTAGTAATAAGTGATGGTAATATTAGTATTAAGAGACATTGGTAGTACCATTTGGGAGTGTTAGAATCAGGTAGTGATGATTGTGGTAGTAATAAGTGATGGTAATATTAGTATTAAGAGACATTGTTAGTAGTACTATTTGGTAGTGTTAGAAGCAGGTAGTGGTGATAGCGGCAGTAATAAGTGTTGGTATTATTAGTATTAAGAGACATTGGTAGTACCATTTGGTAGTGTTAGAATCAGGTGGTGATGTTAGTGGTAGTAATAAGTGATGGTAATATTAGTATTAAGAGACATTGGTAGTACCATTTGGTAGTGTTAGAAGCAGGTAGTGATGATTGTGGTAGTAACAAGTGATGGGAATATTAGAATTAAGAAACATTGGTAGTACCATTTGGTAGTGTTAGAATCAGGTAGTGATGATAGTGGTAGTAATAAGTGATGGTAATATTAGTATTAAGAGACATTGGTAGTACCATTTGGTAGTGTTAGAAGCAGATAGTGATGATAGTGGTAGTAATAAGTGTTGGTAATATTAGTATTAAGAGACATTGGTAGTACCATTTGGTAGTGTTAGAAGCAGGTAGTGATGATTGTGGTAGTAATAAGTGATGGTAATATTAGTATTAAGAGACATTGGTAGTACCATTTGGTAGTGTTACAAGCAGGTAGTGATGATTGTAGTGATATTTGTGGTAGTAATAAGTGATGGTAATATTTGTATTAAGAGACATTGGTAGTACCATTTGGTAGTGTTAGAAGCAGGTAGTGATGATAGTGGCAGTAATAAGTGTTGGTATTATTAGTATTAAGAGACATTGGTAGTAGTACCATTTGGTAGTGTTAGAAGCAGGTAGTGGTGATAGCGGCAGTAATAAGTGTTGGTGTTGTTAGTATTAAGAGACATTGGTAGTACCATTTGGTAGTGTTAGAATCAGGTAGTGGTGATAGTGGTAGTAATAAGTGTTGGTAATATTAGTATTAAGAGACATTGGTAGTAGTACCATTTGGTAGTGTTAGAAGCAGGTAGTGATGATTGTGGTAGTAATAAGTGATGGTAATATTAGTATTAAGAGACATTGGTAGTACCATTTGGTAGTGTTTGGTGGTAATAAGTGATGGTAATATTAGTATTAAGAGACATTGGTAGTACCACCTGGTAGTGGTAGAACAAGGTAGTGAAGATAGTGGTAGCAATAAGTGATGGTAATATTAGTATTAAGATACATTGGTAGTACCATTTGGTAGTGTTAGAGTCAGGTAGTGATGGTAGTGGTAGCAATAAGTGTCGGTAATATTAGTATTAAGAGACATTGGTATTACCACCTGGTAGTGGTAGAACAAGGTAGTTATGATAGGGGTAGTAATAAGTGATGGTAATATTAGTATTAAGAGACATTGGTAGTACCATTTGGTAGTGTTAGAATCAGGTTGTGATGTTAGTGGTAGTAATAAGTGATGGTAATATTAGTATTAAGAGACATTGGTAGTACCATTTGGTAGTGTTAGAAGCAGATAGTGATGTTAGTGGTAGTAATAAGTGATGGTAATATTAGTATTAAGAGACATTGGTAATACCGCCTGGTAGTGGTAGAACAAGGTAGTGATGATAGGGGTAGTAATAAGTGATGGTAATATTAGTATTAAGAGACATTGGTAATAGCATTTGGTAGTGTTAGAATCAGGCAGTGATGTTAGTGGTAGTAATAAGTGATGGTAATATTAGTATTAAGAGACATTGGTAGTACCATTTGGTAGTGTTAGAATCAGGTAGTGATGTTAGTGGTAGTAATAAGTGATGGTAATATTAGTATTAAGAGACATTAGTAGTACCATTTGGTAGTGTTAGAATCAGGTAGTGATGTTAGTGGTAGTAATAAGTGATGGTAATATTAGTATTAAGAGACATTGGTAGTACCATTTGGTAGTTCTAGAATCAGGTAGTGATGTTAGTGGTAGTAATAAGTGATGGTAATATTAGTATTAAGAGACATTGGTAGTACCATTTGGTAGTGTTATAAGCAGGTAGTGATGATAGTGGTAGTAATAAGTGATGGTGATATTAGTATAAAGAGACATTGGTAGTACCATTTGGTAGTGTTAGAAGCAGATAGTGATGATAGTGGTAGTATTAAGTGTTGGTAATGTTAGTATTAAGATACATTGGTAGTACCATTTGGCAGTGTTAGAAGCAGGTAGTGATGATTGTGGTTGTAATAAGTGATGGGAGTATTAGTATTAAGAGACATTGGTAGTAGTACCATTTGGTAGTGTTTGCAGCAGGTAGTGATGATTGTTGTAGTAATAAATGATGGTAATATTAGTATTAAGAGACATTGGTAGTACCATTTGGTAGTGTCAGAAGCAGATAGTGATGATAGTGGTAGTAATAAGTGTTGGTAATATTAGTATTAAGAGACATTAGTAGTACCATTTGGCAGTGTTAGAATCAGGTAGTGATGATTGTGGTTGTAATAAGTGATAGTAATATTAGTATTAAGAGACATTGGTAGTAGTTCCGTTTGATAGTGTTAGAAGCAGGTAGTCATGATAGTGGTAGTAATAAGTGTTGGTAATATTAGTATTAAGAGACATTGGTAGTACCATTTGGCAGTGTTAGAAGCAGGTAGTGATGATTGTGGCAGTAATAAGTGAAGGTAATATTAGTATTAAGAGACATTGTTAGTAGTACCATTTGGTAGTGTTAGAAGCAGATAGTGATGATAGTGGTAGTAATAAGTGTTGGTAATATTAGTATTAAGAGACATTGGTAGTACCATTTGGCAGTGTTAGAAGCAGGTAGTGATGATTGTGGTAGTAATAAGTGATGGTAATATTAGTATTAAGAGACATTGGTAGTACCATTTGGTAGTGTTAGAAGCAGGTAGTGATGATAGTGGTAGTAATATGTGTTGGTATTATTAGTATTAAGAGACATTGGTAGTACCATTTGGTAGTGTTAGAATGAGATGGTGATGTTAGTGGTAGTAATAAGTGATGGTAATATTGGTATTAAGAGACATTGGTAGTACCATTTGGCAGTGTTAGAATCAGATGGTGATGTTAGTGGTAGTAATAAGTGATGGTAATATTAGTATTAAGAGACATTGGTAGTAGTTCCATTTGGTAGTGTTAGAATCAGGTAATGATGATAGTGGTAGTAATAAGTGTTGGTATTATTATTATGAAGAGACATTGGTAGTAGCATTTGGTAGTGTTAGAATCAGATGGTGATGTTAGTGGTAGTAATAAGTGATGGTAATATTAGTATTAAGAGACATTGGTAGTAGTACCATTTGGTAGTGTTAGAATCAGGTAGTGATGATAGTGGTAGTAATAATTGATGGTAATATTAGTATTAAGAGACATTGGTAGTAGTACCATTTGGTAGTGTTAGAAGCAGGTAGTGGTGATAGTGGCAGTAATAAGTGTTGGTATTATTAGTATTAAGAGACATTGGTAGTACCATTTGGTAGTGTTAGAATCAGATAGAGATGATAATGGTAGTAATAAGTGATGGTAATATTGGTGTTAAGAGACATTGGTAGTACCACCTGATAGTGGTAGAACAAGGTAGTGATGATAGTGGTAGTAATAAGTGATGGTAATATTAGTATTAAGAGACATTGGTAGTACCATTTGGTAGTGTTAGAAGCAGGTAGTGATGATAGTGGCAGTAATAAGTGATGGTAATATTAGTATTAAGAGACATTGGTAGTAGTACCATTTGGTAGTGTTAGAATCAGGTAGTGGTGATGGTGGTAGTAATAAGTGTTGGTATTATTAGTATTAAGAGACATTGGTAGTACCATTTGGTAGTGTTAGAATCAGGTAGTCATGTTAGTGGTAGTAATAAGTGATGGTAATATCAGTATTAAGAGACATTGGTAGTACCATTTGGTCTTGTTAGAAGCAGGTAGTGATGATAGTGGTAGTAATAAGTGATGGTAATATTAGTATTAAGAGACATTGTTAGTAGTACCATTTGGTAGTGTTAGAAGCAGGTAGTGGTGATAGCGGCAGTAATAAGTGTTGGTATTATTAGTATTAAGAGACATTGCTAGTACCATTTGGTAGTGTTAGAATCAGGTGGTGATGTTAGTGGTAGTAATAAGTGATGGTAATATTAGTATTAAGAGACATTGGTAGTACCATTTGGTAGTGTTAGAAGCAGGTAGTGATGATTGTGGTAGTAACAAGTGATGGGAATATTAGTATTAAGAGACATTGGTTGTACCATTTGGTAGTGTTAGAATCAGGTAGTGATGATAGTGGTAGTAGTAAGTGATGGTAATATTAGTATTAAGAGACATTGTAGTACCATTTGGTATGTTAGAAGCAGGTAGTGATGATTGTGGTAGTTATAAGTGACGGTAATATTAGTATTAAGAGACATTGGTAGTACCATTTGGTAGTGTTTGAACAAGGTGGTGATGTTAGTGGTGGTAATAAGTGAGGGTAATATTAGAATTAAGAGACATTGGTGGTACCATTTGGTTGTGTTAGAAGCAGGTAGGGATGATTGTGGTAGTAATAAGTGATGTAATATTAGTATTAAGAGACATTGGTAGTACCATTTGGTAGTGTTAGAAGCAGGTAGTGATGATTGTAGTGATGATTGTGGTAGTAATAAGTGATGGTAATATTAGTATTAGAGACATTGGTAGTACCATTTGGTAGTGTTAGAATCAGGTGGTGATGTTAGTGGTAGTAATAAGTCAGGGTAATATTAGTATTAAGAGACATTGGTAGTACCATTTGGTAGTGTTAGAGACAGGTAGTGATGATTGTGGTAGTAATAAGTGTTGGTAATAATAGTATTAAGAGACATTGGTAGTAGTACCATTTGGTAGTGTTAGAAGCAGGTAGTGATGATTGTGGTAGTAATAAGTGATGGTAATATTAGTATTAAGAGACATTGGTAGTACTATTTGGTAGTGTTAGAAGCAGGTCATGATGATTGTGGTAGTAATAAGTGATGGTAATATTAGTATTAAGAGACATTGGTAGTGCCATTTGGTAGTGTTAGAGACAGGTTGTGATGATTGTGGTAGTAATAAGTGTTGGTAATATTAGCATTAAGAGACATTGGTAGTACCATTTGGTAGTGTTAGAATCAGGTAGTGATGATAGTGGCAGTAATAAGTGATGGTAATATTAGTATTAAGAGACATTGGTAGTAGTACCATTTGGTAGTGTTAGAATCAGGTAGTTATGATAGTGGTAGTAATAAGTGATGGTAATATTAGTACTAAGAGACATTGGTAGTAGTACCATTTGGTAGTGTTAGAAGCAGGTAGTGGTGATAGTGGCAGTAATAAGTGTTGGTATTATTAGTATTAAGAGACATTGGTAGTACCATTTGGTAGTGTTAGAATCAGGTAGAGATGATAATGGTAGTAATAAGTGATGGTAATATTAGTATTAAGAGACATTGGTAGTACCACCTGGTAGTGGTAGAACAAGATAGTGATGATAGTGGTAGTAATAAGTGATGGTAATATTAGTATTAAGAGACATTGGTAGTACCACTTGGTAGTGTTAGAAGGAGGTCGTGATGATTGTGGTAGTAATAAGTGTTGGTAATATTAGTATAAGAGACATTGATAGTACCATTTGGTAGTGTTAGAATCAGGTAGTCATGTTAGTGGTAGTAATAAGTGATGGTAATATTAGTATTAAGAGACATTGGTAGTACCATTTGGTAGTGTTAGAATCAGGTAGTGATGATTGTGGTAGTAATAAGTGATGGTAATATTAGTATTAAGAGACATTGTTAGTAGTACCATTTGGTAGTGTTAGAAGCAGGTAGTGGTGATAGCGGCAGTAATAAGTGTTGGTATTATTAGTATTAAGAGACATTGGTAGTACCATTTGGTAGTGTTAGAATCAGGTGGTGATGTTAGTGGTAGTAATAAGTGATGGTAATATAACTATTAAGAGGCATTGGTAGTAGTACCATTTGGTAGTGTTAGAAGCAGGTAGTGATGATTGTGGTAGTAATAAGTGATGGTAATATTAGTATTAAGCGACATTGGTAGTACCATTTGGTAGTGTTAGAAGCAGGTAGTGATGATGGTGGTAGTAATAAGTGATGGTAATATTAGTATAAAGAGACATTGGTAGTATCATTTGGTAGTGTTAGAAACAGAGAGTGATGATAGTGGTAGTAATAAGTGTTGGTAATATTAGTATTAAGAGACATTGGTAGTACCATTTGGTAGTGTTAGAAGCAGGTAGTGATGATTGCGGTAGTAACAAGTGATGGGAATATTAGAATTAAGAGACATTGGTAGTACCATTTGGTAGTGTTAGAATCAGGTAGTGATGATAGTGATAGTAATAAGTGATGGTAATATTAGTATTAAGAGACATTGGTAGTACCATTTGGTAGTGTTAGAAGCAGGTAGTGATGATAGTGGTAGTAATAAGTGATGGTAATATTAGTATTAAGAGACATTGGTAGTACCATTTGGTAGTGTTAGAATCAGGCGGTGATGTTAGTGGTAGTAATAAGTGATGGTAATATTAGTATTAAGAGACATTGGTAGTACCATTTGGTAGTGTTAGAAGCAGGTAGTGATGATTGTGGTAGTAACAAGTGATGGGAATATTAGAATTAAGAGACATTGGTAGTACCATTTGGTAGTGTTAGAATCAGGTAGTGATGATAGTGGTAGTAATAAGTGATGGTAATATTAGTATTAAGAGACATTGGTAGTACCACCTGGTAGTGGTAGAACAAGGTAGGGATGATAGTGGTAGTAATAAGTGATGGTAATATTAGTATTAAGAGACATTGGTAGTACCATTTGGTAGTGTTAGAAGCAGGTAGTGGTGATAGTGGTAGTAATAACTGTTGGTAATATTAGTATTAAGTGACATTGGTAGTACCATTTGGTAGTGTTAGAATCAGGTAGTCATGTTAGTGGTAGTAATAAGTGATGGCAATATTAGTATTAAGAGGCATTGGTAGTACCATTTGGTAGTGTTAGAAGCAGGTAGTGATGATAGTGATAGTAATAAGTGATGGTAACATTAGTATTAAGAGACATTGTTAGTAGTACCATTTGGTAGTGTTAGAAGCAGGTAGTGGTGATAGCGGCAGTAATAAGTGTTGGTATTATTAGTAGTAAGAGACATTGGTAGTACCATTTGGTAGTGTTAGAATCAGGTGGTGATGTTAGTGGTAGTAATAAGTTATGGTAATATTAGTACTAAGAGACATTGGTAGTACCATTTGGTAGTGTTAGAAGCAGGTAGTGATGATTGTAGTGATGATTGTGGTAGTAATAAGTGATGGTAATATTAGTATTAAGAGACATTGGTAGTAGTACCATTTGGTAGTGTTAGAAGCAGGTAGTGATGATTGTGGTAGTAATAAGTGATGGTAATATTAGTATTAAGAGACATTGGTAGTACCATTTGGTAGTGTTAGAAGCAGGTAGTGATGATTGTGGTAGTAATAAGTGATGGTAATATTAGTATTAAGAGACATTGGTAGTACCATTTGGTAGTGTTAGAAGCAGGTAGTGATGATTGTAGTGATGATTGTGGTAGTAATAAGTGATGGTAATATTAGTATTAAGAGAAATTGGTAGTACCATTTGGTAGTGTTAGAATCAGGTAGTGATGATAGTGGTAGTAATAAGTGAAGGTAATATTAGTATTAAGAGACATTGGTAGTAGTACCAGTTGGTAGTATTAGAACCAGGTAGTGATGATAGTGGTAGTAATAAGTGATGGTAATATTAGTATTAAGAGACATTGGTAGTACCATTTGGTAGAGTTTGAATCAGGTGGTGATGTTAGTGATAGTAATAAGTGATGGCAATATTGGTATTAAGAGACATTGGTAGTACCACTTGGTAGTGTTAGAAGCAGGTCGTGATGATTGTGGTAGTAATAAGTGATGGTAATATTAGTATTAAGAGACATTGGTAGTAAGATTTGGTAGTGTTTGAACAAGGTGGTGATGTTAGTGGTAGTAATAAGTGAGGGTAATATTAGTATTAAGAGACATTGGTAGTACCATTTGGTAGTTTTAGAGACAGGTAGTGATGATTGTGGTAGTAATAATTGTTGGTAATATTAGAATTAAGAGACATTGGTAGTACCATTTGGTAGTGTTAGAAACAGGTAGTGATGATAGTGGCAGTAATAAGTGATGGTAATATTAGTATTAAGGGACATTGGTAGTAGGACCATTTGGTAGTGTTAGAATCAGGTAGTGATGATAGTGGTTGTAATAAGTGTTGGTATTATTAGTATTAAGAGACATTGGTAGTACCATTTGGTAGTGTTAGAAGCAGGTAGTGATGATTGTGGTAGTAATAAGTGATGGTAATATTAGTATAAAGAGACATTGGTAGTACCATTTGGTAGTGTTAGAAGCAGGTAGTGATGATTGTGGTAGTAATAAGTGATGGTAATATTAGTATTAAGAGACATTGGTAGTAGTACCATTTGGTAGTGTTTGCAGCAGGTAGTGATGATTGTGGTAGTAATAAGTGATGGTAATATCACTATTAAGAGACATTGGTAGTACCATTTGGTAGTGTTAGAATCAGGTGGTGATGCTAGTGGTAGTAATAAGTGATGGTAATATTAGTATTAAGAGGCATTGGTAGTACCATTTGGTAGTGTTAGAAGCAGGTAGTGATGATTGTGGTAGTAACAAGTCATGGGAATATTAGTATTAAGAGACATTGGTAGTACCATTTGGTAGTGTTAGAATCAGGTAGTGATGATAGTGGTAGTAATAAGTGATGGTAATATTAGTATTAAGAGACATTGTAGTACCATTTGGTAGTGTTAGAAGCAGATAGTGATGATAGTGGTAGTAATAAGTGTTGGTAATAATAGTATTAAGAGACATTGGTGGTACCATTTGGTAGTGTTAGAAGCAGGTAGTGATGATTGTAGTGATGATTGTGGTAGTAATAAGTGATGGTAATATTAGTATTAGAGACATTGGTAGTACCATTTGGTAGTGTTAGAAGCAGGTAGGGATGATAGTGGTAGTAATAAGTGATGGTAATATTAGTATTAAGAGACATTGGTAGTACCATTTGGTAGCGTTAGAAGCAGATTGTGATGATAGTGGTAGTAATAAGTGTTGGTAATATTAGTATTAAGAGACATTGGTAGTAGTAACATTTGGTAGTGTTAGAAGCAGGTAGTGATGATTGTGGTAGTTATAAGTGATGGTAATATTAGTATTAAGAGACATTGGTAGTACCATTTGGTAGTGTTTGAACAAAGTGGTGATGTTAGTGGTGGTAATAAGTGAGGGTAATATTAGTATTAAGAGACATTGGTGGTACCATTTGGTAGTGTTAGAAGCAGGTAGGGATGATTGTGGTAGCAATAAGTGATGTAATATTAGTATTAAGAGACATTGGTAGTACCATTTGGTAGTGTTGGAAGCAGGTAGTGATGATTGTAGTGATGATTGTGGTAGTAATAAATGATGGTAATATTAGTATTAGAGACATTGGTAGTACCATTTGGTAGTGTTAGAATCAGGTGGTGATGTTAGTGGTAGTAATAAGTGAGGGTAATATTAGTATTAAGAGACATTGGTCGTACCATTTGGTAGTGTTAGAGACAGGTAGTGATGATTGTGGTAGTAATAAGTGTTGGTAATAATAGTATTAAGAGACATTGGTAGTAGTACCATTTGGTAGTGTTAGAAGCAGGTAGTGATGATTGTGGTAGTAATAAGTGATGGCAATATTAGTATTAAGAGACATTGGTACTACCATTTGGTAGTGTTAGAAGCAGGTCATGATGATTGTGGTAGTAATAAGTGATGGTAATATTAGTATTAAGAGACATTGGTAGTTCCATTTGGTAGTGTTTGAACAAGGTGGTGATGTTAGTGGTAGTAATAAGTGAGGGTAATATTAGTATTAAGAAACATTGGTAGTGCCATTTGGTAGTGTTAGAGACAGGTAGTGATGATTGTGGTAGTAATAAGTGTTGGTAATATTAGTATTAAGAGACATTGGTAGTACCATTTGGTAGTGTTAGAATCAGGTAGTGATGATAGTGGCAGTAATAAGTGATGGTAATATTACTATTAAGAGACATTGGTAGTAGTACCATTTGGTAGTGTTAGAATCAGGTAGTGATGATAGTGGTAGTAATAAGTGATGGTAATATTAGTATTAAGAGACATTGGTAGTAGTACCATTTGGTAGTGTTAGAAGCAGGTAGTGGTGATAGTGGCAGTAATAAGTGTTGGTATTATTAGTATTAAGAGACATTGGTAGTACCATTTGGTAGTGTTAGAATCAGGTAGAGATGATAATGGTAGTAATAAGTGATGGTAATATTAGTATTAAGAGACATTGGTAGTACCACCCGGTAGTGGTAGAACAAGATAGTGATGATAGTGGTAGTAATAAGTGATGGTAATATTAGTATTAAGAGACATTGGTAGTACCATTTGGTAGCGTTAGAAGCAGGTAGTGGTGATAGTGGTAGTATTAAGAGTTGGTAATATTAGTATTAAGAGACATTGATAGTACCATTTGGTAGTGTTAGAATCAGGTAGTCATGTTAGTGGTAGTAATAAGTGATGGTAATATAAGTATTAAGAGACATTGGTAGTACCATTTGGGAGTGTTAGAATCAGGTAGTGATGATTGTGGTAGTAATAATTGATGGTAATATTAGTATTAAGAGACATTGTTAGTAGTACCATTTGGTAGTGTTAGAAGCAGGTAGTGGTGATAGCGGCAGTAATAAGTGTTGGTATTATTAGTATTAAGAGACATTGGTAGTACCATTTGGTAGTGTTAGAATCAGGTGTTGATGTTAGTGGTAGTAATAAGTGATGGTAATATAACTATTAAGAGACATTGGTAGTAGTACCATTTGGTAGTGTTAGAAGCAGGTTGTGATGATTGTGGTAGTAATAAGTGATGGTAATATTAGTATTAAGAGACATTGGTAGTACCATTTGGTAGTGTTAGAATCAGGCGATGATGTTAGTGGTAGTAATAAGTGATGGAAATATTAGTATTAAGAGACATTGGTAGTACCATTTGGTAGTGTTAGAAGCAGGTAGTGATGATTGTGGTAGTAACAAGTGATGGGAATATTAGAATTAAGAAACATTGGTAGTACCATTTGGTAGTGTTAGAATCAGGTAGTGATGATAGTGGTAGTAATAAGTGATGGTAATATTAGTATTAAGAGACATTGGTAGTACCATTTGGTAGTGTTAGAAGCAGATAGTGATGATAGTGGTAGTAATAAGTGTTGGTAATATTAGTATTAAGAGACATTGGTAGTAGTAACATTTGGTAGTGTTAGAAGCAGGTAGTGATGATTGTGGTAGTTATAAGTGATGGTAATATTAGTATTAAGAGACATTGGTAGTACCATTTGGTAGTGTTTGAACAAAGTGGTGATGTTAGTGGTGGTAATAAGTGAGGGTAATATTAGTATTAAGAGACATTGGTGGTACCATTTGGTAGTGTTAGAAGCAGGTAGGGATGATTGTGGTAGTAATAAGTGATGTAATATTAGTATTAAGAGACATTGGTAGTACCATTTGGTAGTGTTGGAAGCAGGTAGTGATGATTGTAGTGATGATTGTGGTAGTAATAAATGATGGTAATATTAGTATTAGAGACATTGGTAGTACCATTTGGTAGTGTGAGAATCAGGTGGTGATGTTAGTGGTAGTAATAAGTGAGGGTAATATTAGTATTAAGAGACATTGGTAGTACCATTTGGTAGTGTTAGAGACAGGTAGTGATGATTGTGGTAGTAATAAGTGTTGGTAATAATAGTATTAAGAGACATTGGTAGTAGTACCATTTGGTAATGTTAGAAGCAGGTAGTGATGATTGTAGTAGTAATAAGTGATGGTAATATTAGTATTAAGAGACATTGGTAGTACCATTTGGTAGTGTTAGAAGCAGGTCATGATGATTGTGGTAGTAATAAGTGACGGTAATATTAGTATTAAGAGACATTGGTAGTTCCATTTGGTAGTGTTTGAACAAGGTGGTGATGTTAGTGGTAGTAATAAGTGAGGGTAATATTAGTATTAACAAACATTGGTAGTGCCATTTGGTAGTGTTAGAGACAGGTAGTGATGATTGTGGCAGTAATAAGTGTTGGTAATATTAGTATTAAGAGACATTGGTAGTACCATTTGGTAGTCTTAGAATCAGGTAGTGATGATAGTGGCAGTAATAAGTGATGGTAATATTACTATTAAGAGACATTGGTAGTAGTACCATTTGGTAGTGTTAGAATCAGGTAGTGATGATAGTGGTAGTAATAAGTGATGGTAATATTAGTATTAAGAGACATTGGTAGTATACCATTTGGTAGTGTTAGAAGCAGGTAGTGGTGATAGTGGCAGTAATAAGTGTTGGTATTATTAGTATTAAGAGACATTGGTAGTACCATTTGGTAGTGTTAGAATCAGGTAGAGATGATAATGGTAGTAATAAGTGATGGTAATATTAGTATTAAGAGACATTGGTAGTACCACCCGGTAGTGGTAGAACAAGATAGTGATGATAGTGGTAGTAATAAGTGATGGTAATATTAGTATTAAGAGACATTGGTAGTACCATTTGGTAGTGTTAGAAGCAGGTAGTGGTGATAGTGGTAGTATTAAGAGTTGGTAATATTAGTATTAAGAGACATTGATAGTACCATTTGGTAGTGTTAGAATCAGGTAGTCATGTTAGTGGTAGTAATAAGTGATGGTAATATTAGTATTAAGAGACATTGGTAGTACCATTTGGGAGTGTTAGAATCAGGTAGTGATGATTGTGGTAGTAATAAGTGATGGTAATATTAGTATTAAGAGACATTGTTAGTAGTACCATTTGGTATGTTAGAAGCAGGTAGTGGTGATAGCGGCAGTAATAAGTGTTGGTATTATTAGTATTAAGAGCCATTGGTAGTACCATTTGGTAGTGTTAGAATCAGGTGTTGATGTTAGTGGTAGTAATAAGTGATGGTAATATAACTATTAAGAGACATTGGTAGTAGTACCATTTGGTAGTGTTAGAAGCAGGTTGTGATGCTTGTGGTAGTAATAAGTGATGGCAATATTAGTATTAAGAGACATTGGTAGTACCATTTGGTAGTGTTAGAATCAGGCGATGATGTTAGTGGTAGTAATAAGTGATGGAAATATTAGTATTAAGAGACATTGGTAGTACCATTTGGTAGTGTTAGAAGCAGGTAGTGATGATTGTGGTAGTAACAAGGGATGGGAATATTAGACTTAAGAAACATTGGTAGTACCATTTGGTAGTGTTAGAATCAGGTAGTGATGATAGTGGTAGTAATAAGTGATGGTAATATTAGTTTTAAGAGACATTGGTAGTACCATTTGGTAGTGTTAGAAGCAGATAGTGATGATAGTGGTAGTAATAAGTGTTGGTAATATTAGTATTAAGAGACATTGGTAGTACCATTTGGTAGTGTTAGAAGCAGGTAGTGATGATTGTGGTAGTAATAAGTGATGGTAATATTAGTATTAAGAGATATTGGTAGTACCATTTGGTAGTGTTACAAGCAGGTAGTGATGATTGTAGTGATGTTTGTGGTAGTAATAAGTGATGGTAATATTTGTTTTAAGAGACATTGGTAGTACCATTTGGTAGTGTTAGAAGCAGGTAGTGATGATAGTGGCAGTAATAAGTGTTGGTATTATTAGTATTAAGAGACATTGGTAGTAGTACCATTTGGTAGTGTTAGAAGCAGGTAGTGGCGATAGCGGCAGTAATAAGTGTTGGTGTTGTTAGTATTAAGAGACATCGGTAGTACCATTTGGTAGTGTTAGAATCAGGTAGTGGTGATAGTGGTAGTAATAAGTGTTGGTAATATTAGTATTAAGAGATATTGGTAGTAGTACCATTTGGTAGTGTTAGAAGCAGGTAGTGATGATTGTGGTAGTAATAAGTGATGGTAATATTAGTATTAAGAGACATTGGTAGTACCATTTGGTAGTGTTTGGTGGTAATAAGTGATGGTAATATTAGTATTAAGAGGCATTGGTAGTACCACCTGGTAGTGGTAGAACAAGGTAGTGAAGATAGTGTTAGCAATAAGTGATGGTAATATTAGTATTAAGATACATTGGTAGTACCATTTGGTAGTGTTAGAGTCAGGTAGTGATGGTAGTGGTAGCAATAAGTGTTGGTAATATTAGTATTAAGAGACATTGGTATTACCACCTGGTAGTGGTAGAACAAGGTAGTTATGATAGGGGTAGTAATAAGTGATGGTAATATTAGTATTAAGAGACATTGGTAGTACCATTTGGTAGTGTTAGAATCAGGTAGTGATGTTAGTGGTAGTAATAAGTGATGGTAATATTAGTATTAAGAGACATTGGTAGTACCATTTGGTAGTGTTAGAAGCAGATAGTGATGTTAGTGGTAGTAATAAGTGATGGTAATATTAGTATTAAGAGACATTGGTAATACCGCCTGGTAGTGGTAGAACAAGGTAGTGATGATATGGGTAGTAATAAGTGATGGTAATATTAGTATTAAGAGACATTGGTAATACCATTTGGTAGTGTTATAATCAGGTAGTGATGTTAGTGGTAGTAATAAGTGATGGTAATATTAGTATTAAGAGACATTGGTAGTACCATTTGGTAGTTCTAGAATCAGGTAGTGATGTTAGTGGTAGTAATAAGTGATGGTAATATTAGTATTAAGAGACATTGGTAGTACCATTTGGTAGTGTTATAAGCAGGTAGTGATGATAGGGGTAGTAATAAGTGATGGTGATATTAGTATAAAGAGACATTGGTAGTACCATTTGGTAGTGTTAGAAGCAGATAGTGATGATAGTGGTAGTAATAAGTGTTGGTAATGTTAGTATTAAGATACATTGGTAGTACCATTTGGCAGTGTTAGAAGCAGGTAGTGATGATTGTGGTTGTAATAAGTGATGGTAGTATTAGTATTAAGAGACATTGGTAGTAGTACCATTTGGTAGTGTTTGCAGCAGGTAGTGATGATTGTTGTAGTAATAAGTGATGGTAATATTAGTATTAAGAGACATTGGTAGTACCATTTGGTAGTGTCAGAAGCAGATAGTGATGATAGTGGTAGTAATAAGTGTTGGTAATATTAGTATTAAGATACATTAGTAGTACCATTTGGCAGTGTTAGAAGCAGGTAGTGATGATTGTGGTTGTAATAAGTGATAGTAATATTAGTATTAAGAGACATTGGTAGTAGTTCCATTTGATAGTGTTAGAAGCAGGTAGTCATGATAGTGGTAGTAATAAGTGTTGGTAATGTTAGTATTAAGAGACATTGGTAGTACCATTTGGCAGTGTTAGAAGCAGGTAGTGATGATTGTGGTAGTAATAAGTGAAGGTAATATTAGTATTAAGAGACATTGTTAGTAGTACCATTTGGTAGTGTTAGAAGCAGATAGTGATGATAGTGGTAGTAATAAGTGTTGGTAATATTAGTATTAAGAGACATTGGTAGTACCATTTGGCAGTGTTAGAAGCAGGTAGTGATGATTGTGGTAGTAATAAGTGATGGTAATATTAGTATTAAGAGACATTGGTAGTACCATTTGGTAGTGTTAGAAGCAGGTAGTGATGATAGTGGTGGTAATAAGTGTTGGTATTATTAGTATTAAGAGACATTGGTAGTACCATTTGGTAGTGTTAGAATCAGATGGTGATGTTAGTGGTAGTAATAAGTGATGGTAATATTGGTATTAAGAGACATTGGTAGTACCATTTGGCAGTGTTAGAATCAGATGGTGATGTTAGTGGTAGTAATAAGTGATGGTAATATTAGTATTAAGAGACATTGGTAGTAGTACCATTTGGTAGAGTTAGAATCAGGTAATGATGATAGTGGTAGTAATAAGTGTTGGTATTATTATTATTAAGAGACATTGGTCGTAGCATTTGGTAGTGTTAGAATCAGATGGTGATGTTAGTGGTAGTAATAAATGATGGTAATATTAGTATTAGAGACATTGGTAGTACCATTTGGTAGTGTTAGAATCAGGTGGTGATGTTAGTGGTAGTAATAAGTGAGGGTAATATTAGTATTAAGAGACATTGGTAGTACCATTTGGTAGTGTTAGAGACAGGTTGTGATGATTGTGGTAGTAATAAGTGTTGGTAATAATAGTATTAAGAGACATTGGTAGTAGTACCATTTGGTAGTGTTAGAAGCAGGTAGTGATGATTGTGGTAGTAATAAGTGATGGTAATATTAGTATTAAGAGACATTGGTACTACCATTTGGTAGTGATAGAAGCAGGTCATGATGATTGTGGTAGTAATAAGTGATGGTAATATTAGTATTAAGAGACATTGGTAGTTCCATTTGGTAGTGTTTGAACAAGGTGGTGATGTTAGTGGTAGTAATAAGTGAGGGTAATATTAGTATTAAGAAACATTGGTAGTGCCATTTGGTAGTGTTGGAGACAGGTAGTGATGATTGTGGTAGTAATAAGTGTTGGTAATATTAGTATTAAGAGACATTGGTAGTACCATTTGGTAGTGTTAGAATCAGGTAGTGATGATAGTGGCAGTAATAAGTGATGGTAATATTACTATTAAGAGACATTGGTAGTAGTACCATTTGGTAGTGTTAGAATCAGGTAGTGATGATAGTGGTAGTAATAAGTGATGGTAATATTAGTATTAAGTGACATTGGTAGTAGTACCATTTGGTAGTGTTAGAAGCAGGTAGTGGTGATAGTGGCAGTAATAAGTGTTGGTATTATTAGTATTAAGAGACATTGGTAGTACCATTTGGTAGTGTTAGAATCAGGTAGAGATGATAATGGTAGTAATAAGTGATGGTAATATTAGTATTAAGAGACATTGGTAGTACCACCCGGTAGTGGTAGAACAAGATAGTGATGATAGTGGTAGTAATAAGTGATGGTAATATTAGTACTAAGAGACATTGGTAGTACCATTTGGTAGTGTTAGAAGCAGGTAGTGGTGATAGTGGTAGTATTAAGAGTTGGTAATATTAGTATTAAGAGACATTGATAGTACCATTTGGTAGTGTTACAATCAGGTAGTCATGTTAGTGGTAGTAATAAGTGATGGTAATATTAGTATTAAGAGGCATTGGTAGTACCATTTGGGAGTGTTAGAATCAGGTAGTGATGATTGTGGTAGTAATAAGTGATGGTAATATTAGTATTAAGAGACATTGTTAGTAGTACCATTTGGTAGTGTTAGAAGCAGGTAGTGGTGATAGCGGCAGTAATAAGTGTTGGTATTATTAGTATTAAGAGACATTGGTAGTACCATTTGGTAGTGTTAGAATCAGGTGGTGATGTTAGTGGTAGTAATAAGTGATGGTAATATAACTATTAAGAGACATTGGTAGTAGTACCATTTGGTAGTGTTAGAAGCAGGTAGTGATGAGTGTGGTAGTAATAAGTGATGGTAATATTAGTATTAAGAGACATTGGTAGTACCATTTGGTAGTGTTAGAATCAGGCGATGATGTTAGTGGTAGTAATAAGTGATGGTAATATTAGTATTAAGAGACATTGGTAGTACCATTTGGTAGTGTTAGAAGCAGGTAGTGATGATTGTGGTAGTAACAAGTGATGGGAATATTAGAATTAAGAAACATTGGTAGTACCATTTGGTAGTGTTAGAATCAGGTAGTGATGATAGTGGTAGTAATAAGTGATGGTAATATTAGTATTAAAAGACATTGGTAGTACCATTTGGTAGTGTTAGAAGCAGATAGTGATGATAGTGGTAGTAATAAGTGTTGGTAATATTAGTATTAAGAGACATTGGTAGTACCATTTGGTAGTGTTAGAAGCAGGTAGTGATGATTGTGGTAGTAATAAGTGATGGTAATATTAGTATTAAGAGACGTTGGTAGTACCATTTGGTAGTGTTACAAGCAGGTAGTGATGATTGTAGTGGTGTTTGTGGTAGTAATAAGTGATGGTAATATTTGTATTAAGAGACATTGGTAGTACCATTTGGTAGTGTTAGAAGCAGGTAGTGATGATAGTGGCAGTAATAAGTGTTGGTATTATTAGTATTAAGAGACATTGGTAGTAGTACCATTTGGTAGTGTTAGAAGCAGGTAGTGGTGATAGCGGCAGTAATAAGTGTTGGTGTTGTTAGTATTAAGAGACATTGGTAGTACCATTTGGTAGTGTTAGAATCAGGTAGTGGTGATAGTGGTAGTAATAAGTGTTGGTAATATTAGTATTAAGAGACATTGGTAGTAGTACCATTTGGTAGTGTTAGAAGCAGGTAGTGATGATTGTGGTACTAATAAGTGATGGTAATATTAGTATTAAGAGACATTGGTAGTACCATTTGGTAGTGTTTGGTGGTAATAAGTGATGGTAATATTAGTATTAAGAGACATTGGTAGTACCACCTGGTAGTGGTAGAACAAGGTAGTGAAGATAGTGGTAGCAATAAGTGATGGTAATATTAGTATTAAGATACATTGGTAGTACCATTTGGTAGTGTTAGAGTCAGGTAGTGATGGTAGTGGAAGCAATAAGTGTTGGTAATATTAGTATTAAGAGACATTGGTATTACCACCTGGTAGTGGTAAAACAAGGTAGTTATGATAGGGGTAGTAATAAGTGATGGTAATATTAGTATTAAGAGACATTGGTAGTACCATTTGGTAGTGTTAGAAGCAGATAGTGATGTTAGTGGTAGTAATAAGTGATGGTAATATTAGTATTAAGAGACATTGGTAATACCGCCTGGTAGTGGTAGAATCAGGAAGTGATGATAGGGGTAGTAATAAGTGATGGTAATATTAGTATTAAGAGACATTGGTAATACCATTTGGTAGTGTTAGAATCAGGTAGTGATGTTAGTGGTAGTAATAAGTGATGGTAATATTAGTATTAAGAGACATTGGTAGTACCATTTGGTAGAGTTAGAATCAGGTAGTGATGTTAGTGGTAGTAATAAGTGATGGTAATATTAGTATTAAGAGACATTAGTAGTACCATTTGGTAGTGTTAGAATCAGGTAGTGATGTCAGTGGTAGTAATAAGTGATGGTAATATTAGTATTAAGAGACATTGGTAGTACCATTTGGTAGTTCTAGAATCAGGTAGTGATGTTAGTGGTAGTAATAAGTGATGGTAATATTAGTATTAAGAGACATTGGTAGTACCATTTGGTAGTGTTATAAGCAGGTAGTGATGATAGGGGTAGTAATAAGTGATGGTGATATTAGTATAAAGAGACATTGGTAGTACCATTTGGTAGTGTTAGAAGCAGATAGTGATGATAGTGGTAGTAATAAGTGTTGGTAATGTTAGTATTAAGATACATTGGTAGTACCATTTGGCAGTGTTAGAAGCAGGTAGTGATGATTGTGGTTGTAATAAGTGATGGTAGTATTAGTATTAAGAGACATTGGTAGTAGTACCATTTGGTAGTGTTTGCAGCAGGTAGTGATGATTGTTGTAGTAATAAGTGATGGTAATATTAGTATTAAGAGACATTGGTAGTACCATTTGGTAGTGTCAGAAGCAGATAGTGATGATAGTGGTAGTAATAAGTGTTGGTAATATTAGTATTAAGAGACATTAGTAGTACCATTTGGCAGTGTTCGAAGCAGGTAGTGATGATTGTGGTTGTAATAAGTGATAGTAATATTAGTATTAAGAGACATTGGTAGTAGTTCCATATGAAAGTGTTAGAAGCAGGTAGTCATGATAGTGGTAGTAATAAGTGTTGGTAATATTAGTATTAAGAGACATTGGTAGTACCATTTGGCAGTGTTAGAAGCAGGTAGTGATGATTGTGGTAGTAATAAGTGAAGGTAATATTAGTATTAAGAGACATTGTTAGTAGTACCATTTGGTAGTGTTAGAAGCAGATAGTGATGATAGTGGTAGTTATAAGTGTTGGTAATATTAGTATTAAGAGACATTGGTAGTACCATTTGGCAGTGTTAGAAGCAGGTAGTGATGATTGTGGTAGTAATAAGTGATGGTAATATTAGTATTAAGAGACATTGGTAGTACCATTTGGTAGTGTTAGAAGCAGGTAGTGATGATAGTGGTAGTAATAAGTGTTGGTATTATTAGTATTAAGAGACATTGGTAGTACCATTTGGTAGTGTTAGAATCAGATGGTGATGTTAGTGGTAGTAATAAGTGATGGTAATATTGGTATTAAGAGACATTGGTAGTACCATTTGGCAGTGTTAGAATCAGATGGTGATGTTAGTGGTAGTAATAAGTGATGGTAATATTAGTATTAAGAGACATTGGTAGTAGTACCATTTGGTAGTGTTAGAATCAGGTAATGATGATAGTGGTAGTAATAAGTGTTGGTATTATTATTATTAAGAGACATTGGTCGTAGCATTTGGTAGTGTTAGAATCAGATGGTGATGTTAGTGGTAGTAATAAGTGATGGTAATATTAGTATTAAGAGACATTGGTAGTAGTACCATTTGGTAGTGTTAGAATCAGGTAGTGATGATAGTGGTAGTAATAAGTGATGGTAATATTAGTATTAAGAGACATTGGTAGTAGTACCATTTGGTAGTGTTAGAAGCAGGCAGTGGTGATAGTGGCAGTAATAAGTGTTGGTATTATTAGTATTAAGAGACATTGGTAGTACCATTTGGTAGTGTTAGAATCAGATAGAGATGAAAATGGTAGTAATAAGTGATGGTAATATTAGTGTTAAGAGACATTGGTAGTACCACCTGATAGTGGTAGAACAAGGTAGTGATGATAGTGGTAGTAATACGTGATGGTAATATTAGTATTAAGAGACATTGGTAGTACCATTTGGTAGTGTTAGAAGCAGGTAGTCATGATAGTGGCAGTAATAAGTGATGGTAATATTAGTATTAAGAGACATTGGTAGTAGTACCATTTGGTAGTGTTAGAATCAGGTAGTGATGATAGTGGTAGTAATAAGTGTTGGTATTATTAGTATTAAGAGACATTGGTAGTACCATTTGGTAGTGTTAGAATCAGGTAGTCATGTTAGTGGTAGTAATAAGTGATGGTAATATCAGTATTAAGAGACATTGGTAGTACCATTTGCTCTTGTTAGAAGCAGGTAGTGATGATAGCGGTAGTAATAAGTGATGGTAATATTAGTATTAAGAGACATTGTTAGTAGTACCATTTGGTAGTGTTAGAAGCAGGTAGTGGTGATAGCGGCAGTAATAAGTGTTGGTATTATTAGTATTAAGAGACATTGGTAGTACCATTTGGTAGTGTTAGAATCAGGTGGTGATGTTAGTGGTAGTAATAAGTGATGGTAATATTAGTATTAAGAGACATTGGTAGTACCATTTGGTAGTGTTAGAAGCAGGTAGTGATGATTGTGGTTGTAACAAGTGATGGGAATATTAGTATTAAGAGACATTGGTTGTACCATTTGGTAGTGTTAGAATCAGGTAGTGATGATAGTGGTAGTAATAAGTGATGGTAATATTAGTATTAAGAGACATTGTAGTACCATTTGGTAGTGTTAGAAGCAGGTAGTGATGATTGTGGTAGTTATAAGTGATGGTAATATTAGTATTAAGAGACATTGGTAGTACCATTTGGTAGTGTTTGAACAAGGTGGTGATGTTAGTGGTAGTAATAAGTGTTGGTATTATTATTATTAAGAGACATTGGTCGTAGCATTTGGTAGTGTTAGAATCAGATGGTGATGTTAGTGGTAGTAATAAGTGATGGTAATATTAGTATTAAGAGACATTGGTAGTAGTACCATTTGGTAGTGTTAGAATCAGGTAGTGATGATAGTGGTAGTAATAAGTGATGGTAATATTAGTATTAAGAGACATTGGTAGTAGTACCATTTGGTAGTGTTAGAAGCAGGCAGTGGTGATAGTGGCAGTAATAAGTGTTGGTATTATTAGTATTAAGAGACATTGGTAGTACCATTTGGTAGTGTTAGAATCAGATAGAGATGAAAATGGTAGTAATAAGTGATGGTAATATTAGTGTTAAGAGACATTGGTAGTACCACCTGATAGTGGTAGAACAAGGTAGTGATGATAGTGGTAGTAATACGTGATGGTAATATTAGTATTAAGAGACATTGGTAGTACCATTTGGTAGTGTTAGAAGCAGGTAGTCATGATAGTGGCAGTAATAAGTGATGGTAATATTAGTATTAAGAGACATTGGTAGTAGTACCATTTGGTAGTGTTAGAATCAGGTAGTGATGATAGTGGTAGTAATAAGTGTTGGTATTATTAGTATTAAGAGACATTGGTAGTACCATTTGGTAGTGTTAGAATCAGGTAGTCATGTTAGTGGTAGTAATAAGTGATGGTAATATCAGTATTAAGAGACATTGGTAGTACCATTTGCTCTTGTTAGAAGCAGGTAGTGATGATAGCGGTAGTAATAAGTGATGGTAATATTAGTATTAAGAGACATTGTTAGTAGTACCATTTGGTAGTGTTAGAAGCAGGTAGTGGTGATAGCGGCAGTAATAAGTGTTGGTATTATTAGTATTAAGAGACATTGGTAGTACCATTTGGTAGTGTTAGAATCAGGTGGTGATGTTAGTGGTAGTAATAAGTGATGGTAATATTAGTATTAAGAGACATTGGTAGTACCATTTGGTAGTGTTAGAAGCAGGTAGTGATGATTGTGGTTGTAACAAGTGATGGGAATATTAGTATTAAGAGACATTGGTTGTACCATTTGGTAGTGTTAGAATCAGGTAGTGATGATAGTGGTAGTAATAAGTGATGGTAATATTAGTATTAAGAGACATTGTAGTACCATTTGGTAGTGTTAGAAGCAGGTAGTGATGATTGTGGTAGTTATAAGTGATGGTAATATTAGTATTAAGAGACATTGGTAGTACCATTTGGTAGTGTTTGAACAAGGTGGTGATGTTAGTGGTGGTAATAAGTGAGGGTAATATTAGTATTAAGAGACATTGGTGGTACCATTTGGTAGTGTTAGAAGCAGGTAGGGATGATTGTGGTAGTAATAAGTGATGTAATATTAGTATTAAGAGACATTGGTAGTACCATTTGGTAGTGTTTGAAGCAGGTAGTGATGATTGTAGTGATGATTGTGGTAGTATTAAGTGATGGTACTATTAGTATTAGAGACATTGGTAGTACCATTTGGTAGTGTTAGAATCAGGTGGTGATGTTAGTGGTAGTAATAAGTGAGGGTAATATTAGTATTAAGAGACATTGGTAGTACCATTTGGTAGTGTTAGAGACAGGTAGTGATGATTGTGGTAGTAATAAGTGTTGGTAATAATAGTATTAAGAGACCTTGTTAGGAGTACCATTTGGTAGTGTTAGAAGCAGGTAGTGATGATTGTGGTAGTAATAAGTGATGGTAATATTAGTATTAAGAGACATTGGTAGTACTATTTGGTAGTGTTAGAAGCAGGTCATGATGATTGTGGTAGTAATAGTTGATGGTAATATTAGTATTAAGAGACATTGGTAGTGCCATTTGGTAGTGTTAGAGACAGGTTGTGATGATTGTGGTAGTAATAAGTGTTGGTAATATTAGTATTAAGATACATTGGTAGTACCATTTGGTAGTGTTAGAATCAGGTAGTGATGATAGTGGCAGTAATAAGTGATGGTAATATTAGTATTAAGAGACATTGGTAGTACCATTTGGTAGTGTTAGAATCAGGTAGTGATGTTAGTGGTAGTAATAAGTGATGGTAATATTAGTATTAAGAGACATTGGTAGTACCATTTGGTAGAGTTAGAATCAGGTAGTGATGTTAGTGGTAGTAATAAGTGATGGTAATATTAGTATTAAGAGACATTAGTAGTACCATTTGGTAGTGTTAGAATCAGGTAGTGATGTTAGTGGTAGTAATAAGTGATGGTAATATTAGTATTAAGAGACATTGGTAGTACCATTTGGTAGTTCTAGAATCAGGTAGTGATGTTAGTGGCAGTAATAAGTGATGGTAATATTAGTATTAAGAGACATTGGTAGTACCATTTGGTAGTGTTATAAGCAAGTAGTGATGATAGGGGTAGTAATAAGTGATGGTGATATTAGTATAAAGAGACATTGGTAGTACCATTTGGTAGTGTTAGAAGCAGATAGTGATGATAGTGGTAGTAATAAGTGTTGGTAATGTTAGTATTAAGATACATTGGTAGTACCATTTGGCAGTGTTAGAAGCAGGTAGTGATGATTGTGGTTGTAATAAGTGATGGTAGTATTAGTATTAAGAGACATTGGTAGTAGTACCATTTGGTAGTGTTTACAGCAGGTAGTATGATTGTTGTAGTAATAAGTGATGGTAATATTAGTATAAAGAGACATTAGTAGTACCATTTGGCAGTGTTCGAAGCAGGTAGTGATGATTGTGGTTGTAATAAGTGATAGTAATATTAGTATTAAGAGACATTGGTAGTAGTTCCATATGAAAGTGTTAGAAGCAGGTAGTCATGATAGTGGTAGTAATAAGTGTTGGTAATATTAGTATTAAGAGACATTGGTAGTACCATTTGGCAGTGTTAGAAGCAGGTAGTGATGATTGTGGTAGTAATAAGTGAAGGTAATATTAGTATTAAGAGACATTGTTAGTAGTACCATTTGGTAGTGTTAGAAGCAGATAGTGATGATAGTGGTAGTAATAAGTGTTGGTAATATTAGTATTAAGAGACATTGGTAGTACCATTTGGCAGTCTTAGAAGCAGGTAGTGATGATTGTGGTAGTAATAAGTGATGGTAATATTAGTATTAAGAGACATTGGTAGTACCATTTGGTAGTGTTAGAAGCAGGTAGTGATGATAGTGGTAGTAATAAGTGTTGGTATTATTAGTATTAAGAGACATTGGTAGTACCATTTGGTAGTGTTAGAATCAGATGGTGATGTTAGTGGTAGTAATAAGTGATGGTAATATTGGTATTAAGAGACATTGGTAGTACCATTTGGCAGTGTTAGAATCAGATGGTGATGTTAGTGGTAGTAATAAGTGATGGTAATATTAGTATTAAGAGACATTGGTAGTAGTACCATTTGGTAGTGTTAGAATCAGGTAATGATGATAGGGGTAGTAATAAGTGTTGGTATTATTATTATTAAGAGACATTGGTCGTAGCATTTGGTAGTGTTAGAATCAGATGGTGATGTTAGGGGTAGTAATAAGTGATGGTAATATTAGTATTAAGAGACATTGGTAGTAGTACCATTTGGTAGTGTTAGAATCAGGTAGTGATGATAGTGGTAGTAATAAGTGATGGTAATATTAGTATTAAGAGACATTGTTAGTAGTACCATTTGGTAGTGTTAGAAGCAGGTAGTGGTGATAGCGGCAGTAATAAGTGTTGGTATTATTAGTATTAAGAGACATTGGTAGTACCATTTGGTAGTGTTAGAATCAGGTGGTGATGTTAGTGGTAGTAATAAGTGATGGTAATATTAGTATTAAGAGACATTGGTAGTACCATTTGGTAGTGTTAGAAGCAGGTAGTGATGATTGTGGTTGTAACAAGTGATGGGAATATTAGTATTAAGAGACATTGGTTGTACCATTTGGTAGTGTTAGAATCAGGTAGTGATGATAGTGGTAGTAATAAGTGATGGTAATATTAGTATTAAGAGACATTGTAGTACCATTTGGTAGTGTTAGAAGCAGGTAGTGATGATTGTGGTAGTTATAAGTGATGGTAATATTAGTATTAAGAGACATTGGTAGTACCATTTGGTAGTGTTTGAACAAGGTGGTGATGTTAGTGGTGGTAATAAGTGAGGGTAATATTAGTATTAAGAGACATTGGTGGTACCATTTGGTAGTGTTAGAAGCAGGTAGGGATGATTGTGGTAGTAATAAGTGATGTAATATTAGTATTAAGAGACATTGGTAGTACCATTTGGTAGTGTTTGAAGCAGGTAGTGATGATTGTAGTGATGATTGTGGTAGTATTAAGTGATGGTACTATTAGTATTAGAGACATTGGTAGTACCATTTGGTAGTGTTAGAATCAGGTGGTGATGTTAGTGGTAGTAATAAGTGAGGGTAATATTAGTATTAAGAGACATTGGTAGTACCATTTGGTAGTGTTAGAGACAGGTAGTGATGATTGTGGTAGTAATAAGTGTTGGTAATAATAGTATTAAGAGACCTTGTTAGGAGTACCATTTGGTAGTGTTAGAAGCAGGTAGTGATGATTGTGGTAGTAATAAGTGATGGTAATATTAGTATTAAGAGACATTGGTAGTACTATTTGGTAGTGTTAGAAGCAGGTCATGATGATTGTGGTAGTAATAGTTGATGGTAATATTAGTATTAAGAGACATTGGTAGTGCCATTTGGTAGTGTTAGAGACAGGTTGTGATGATTGTGGTAGTAATAAGTGTTGGTAATATTAGTATTAAGATACATTGGTAGTACCATTTGGTAGTGTTAGAATCAGGTAGTGATGATAGTGGCAGTAATAAGTGATGGTAATATTAGTATTAAGAGACATTGGTAGTACCATTTGGTAGTGTTAGAATCAGGTAGTGATGTTAGTGGTAGTAATAAGTGATGGTAATATTAGTATTAAGAGACATTGGTAGTACCATTTGGTAGAGTTAGAATCAGGTAGTGATGTTAGTGGTAGTAATAAGTGATGGTAATATTAGTATTAAGAGACATTAGTAGTACCATTTGGTAGTGTTAGAATCAGGTAGTGATGTTAGTGGTAGTAATAAGTGATGGTAATATTAGTATTAAGAGACATTGGTAGTACCATTTGGTAGTTCTAGAATCAGGTAGTGATGTTAGTGGCAGTAATAAGTGATGGTAATATTAGTATTAAGAGACATTGGTAGTACCATTTGGTAGTGTTATAAGCAAGTAGTGATGATAGGGGTAGTAATAAGTGATGGTGATATTAGTATAAAGAGACATTGGTAGTACCATTTGGTAGTGTTAGAAGCAGATAGTGATGATAGTGGTAGTAATAAGTGTTGGTAATGTTAGTATTAAGATACATTGGTAGTACCATTTGGCAGTGTTAGAAGCAGGTAGTGATGATTGTGGTTGTAATAAGTGATGGTAGTATTAGTATTAAGAGACATTGGTAGTAGTACCATTTGGTAGTGTTTACAGCAGGTAGTATGATTGTTGTAGTAATAAGTGATGGTAATATTAGTATAAAGAGACATTAGTAGTACCATTTGGCAGTGTTCGAAGCAGGTAGTGATGATTGTGGTTGTAATAAGTGATAGTAATATTAGTATTAAGAGACATTGGTAGTAGTTCCATATGAAAGTGTTAGAAGCAGGTAGTCATGATAGTGGTAGTAATAAGTGTTGGTAATATTAGTATTAAGAGACATTGGTAGTACCATTTGGCAGTGTTAGAAGCAGGTAGTGATGATTGTGGTAGTAATAAGTGAAGGTAATATTAGTATTAAGAGACATTGTTAGTAGTACCATTTGGTAGTGTTAGAAGCAGATAGTGATGATAGTGGTAGTAATAAGTGTTGGTAATATTAGTATTAAGAGACATTGGTAGTACCATTTGGCAGTGTTAGAAGCAGGTAGTGATGATTGTGGTAGTAATAAGTGATGGTAATATTAGTATTAAGAGACATTGGTAGTACCATTTGGTAGTGTTAGAAGCAGGTAGTGATGATAGTGGTAGTAATAAGTGTTGGTATTATTAGTATTAAGAGACATTGGTAGTACCATTTGGTAGTGTTAGAATCAGATGGTGATGTTAGTGGTAGTAATAAGTGATGGTAATATTGGTATTAAGAGACATTGGTAGTACCATTTGGCAGTGTTAGAATCAGATGGTGATGTTAGTGGTAGTAATAAGTGATGGTAATATTAGTATTAAGAGACATTGGTAGTAGTACCATTTGGTAGTGTTAGAATCAGGTAATGATGATAGGGGTAGTAATAAGTGTTGGTATTATTATTATTAAGAGACATTGGTCGTAGCATTTGGTAGTGTTAGAATCAGATGGTGATGTTAGGGGTAGTAATAAGTGATGGTAATATTAGTATTAAGAGACATTGGTAGTAGTACCATTTGGTAGTGTTAGAATCAGGTAGTGATGATAGTGGTAGTAATAAGTGATGGTAATATTAGTATTAAGAGACATTGGTAGTAGTACCATTTGGTAGTGTTAGAAGCAGGCAGTGGTGATAGTGGCAGTAATAAGTGTTGGTATTATTAGTATTAAGAGACATTGGTAGTACCATTTGGTAGTGTTAGAATCAGATAGAGATGAAAATGGTAGTAATAAGTGATGGTAATATTAGTGTTAAGAGACATTGGTAGTACCACCTGATAGTGGTAGAACAAGGTAGTGATGATAGTGGTAGTAATAAATGATGGTAATATTAGTATTAAGAGACATTGGTAGTACCATTTGGTAGTGTTAGAAGCAGGTAGTCATGATAGTGGCAGTAATAAGTGATGGTAATATTAGTATTAAGAGACATTGGTAGTAGTACCATTTGGTAGTGTTAGAATCAGGGTGTGATGATAGTGGTAGTAATAAGTGTTGGTATTATTAGTATTAAGAGACATTGGTAGTACCATTTGAAGTGTTAGAATCAGGTAGTCATGTTAGTGGTAGTAATAAGTGATGGTAATATCAGTATTAAGAGACATTGGTAGTACCATTTGCTCTTGTTAGAAGCAGGTAGTGATGATAGCGGTAGTAATAAGTGATGGTAATATTAGTATTAAGAGACATTGTTAGTAGTACCATTTGGTAGTGTTAGAAGCAGGTAGTGGTGATAGCGGCAGTAATAAGTGTTGGTATTATTAGTATTAAGAGACATTGGTAGTACCATTTGGTAGTGTTAGAATCAGGTGGTGATGTTAGTGGTAGTAATAAGTGATGGTAATATTAGTATTAAGAGACATTGGTAGTACCATTTGGTAGTGTTAGAAGCAGGTAGTTATGATTGTGGTAGTAACAAGTGATGGGAATATTAGTATTAAGAGACATTGGTTGTACCATTTGGTAGTGTTAGAATCAGGTAGTGATGATAGTGGTAGTAATAAGTGATGGTAATATTAGTATTAAGAGACATTGTAGTACCATTTGGTAGTGTTAGAAGCAGGTAGTGATGATTGTGGTAGTTATAAGTGATGGTAATATTAGTATTAAGAGACATTGGTAGTACCATTTGGTAGTGTTTGAACAAGGTGGTGATGTTAGTGGTGGTAATAAGTGAGGGTAATATTAGTATTAAGAGACATTGGTGGTACCATTTGGTAGTGTTAGAAGCAGGTAGGGATGATTGTGGTAGTAATGAGTGATGTAATATTAGTATTAAGAGACATTGGTAGTACCATTTGGTAGTGTTTGAAGCAGGTAGTGATGATTGTAGTGATGATTGTGGTAGTAATAAGTGATGGTAATATTAGTATTAGAGACATTGGTAGTACCATTTGGTAGTGTTAGAATCAGGTGGTGATGTTAGTGGTAGTAATAAGTGAGGGGAATATTAGTATTAAGAGACATTGGTAGTACCATTTGGTAGTGTTAGAGACAGGTAGTGATGATTGTGGTAGTAATAAGTGTTGGTAATAATAGTATTAAGAGACATTGTTAGGAGTACCATTTGGTAGTGTTAGAAGCAGGTAGTGATGATTGTGGTAGTACTAAGTGATGGTAATATTAGTATTAAGAGACATTGGTAGTACTATTTGGTAGTGTTAGAAGCAGGTCATGATGATTGTGGTAGTAATAGTTGATGGTAATATTAGTATTAAGAGACATTGGTAGTGCCATTTGGTAGTGTTAGAGACAGGTTGTGATGATTGTGGTAGTAATAAGTGTTGGTAATATTAGTATTAAGAGACATTGGTAGTACCATTTGGTAGTGTTAGAATCAGGTAGTGATGATAGTGGCAGTAATAAGTGATGGTAATATTAGTATTAAGAGACATTGGTAGTAGTACCATTTGGTAGTGTTAGAATCAGGTAGTTATGACAGTGGTAGTAATAAGTGATGGTAATATTAGTACTAAGAGACATTGGTAGTAGTACCATTTGGTAGTGTTAGAAGCAGGTAGTGGTGATAGCGGCAGTAATAAGTGTTGGTATTATTAGTATTAAGAGACATTGGTAGTACCATTTGGTAGTGTTAGAATCAGGTGGTGATGTTAGTGGTAGTAATAAGTGATGGTAATATTAGTATTAAGAGACATTGTTAGTAGTACCATTTGGTAGTGTTAGAAGCAGGTAGTGGTGATAGCGGCAGTAATAAGTGTTGGTATTATTAGTATTAGGAGACATTGGTAGTACCATTTGGTAGTGTTAGAATCAGGTGGTGATGTTAGTGGTAGTAATAAGTGATGGTAATATAACTATTAAGAGACATTGGTAGTAGTACCATTTGGTAGTGTTAGAATCAGGTAGTGATGATAGTGGCAGTAATAAGTGATGGTAATATTAGTATTAAGAGACATTGGTAGTACCACCTGGTAGTGGTAGAACAAGATAGTGATGATAGTGGTAGTAATAAGTGATGGTAATATTAGTATTAAGAGACATTGGTAGTACCATTTGGTAGTGTTAGAAGCAGGTCGTGATGATTGTGGTAGTAATAAGTGTTGGTAATATTAGTATTAAGAGACATTGATAGTACCATTTGGTAGTGTTAGAATCAGGTAGTCATGTTAGTGGTAGTAATAAGTGATGGTAATATTAGTATTAAGAGACATTGGTAGTACCATTTGGTAGTGTTAGAATCAGGTAGTGATGATTGTGGTAGTAATAAGTGATGGTAATATTAGTATTAAGAGACATTGTTAGTAGTACCATTTGGTAGTGTTAGAAGCAGGTAGTGGTGATAGCGGCAGTAATAAGTGTTGGTATTATTAGTATTAAGAGACATTGGTAGTACCATTTGGTAGTGTTAGAATCAGGTGGTGATGTTAGTGGTAGTAATAAGTGATGGTAATATAACTATTAAGAGAGATTGGTAGTAGTACCATTTGGTAGTGTTAGAAGCAGGTAGTGATGATTGTGGTAGTAATAAGTGATGGTAATATTAGTATTAAGAGACATTGGTAGTACCATTTGGTAGTGTTGGAAGCAGGTAGTAATAAGTGATGGTAATATTAGTATAAAGAGACATTGGTAGTACCATTTGGAAGTGTTAGAAACAGATAGTGATGATAGTGGTTGTAATAAGTGTTGGTAATATTAGTATTAAGAGACATTGGTAGTACCATTTGGTAGTGTTAGAAGCAGGTAGTGATGATTGTGGTAGTAACAAGTGATGGGAATATTAGAATTAAGAGACTTTGGTAGTACCATTTGGTAGTGTTAGAATCAGGTAGTGATGATAGTGGTAGTAATAAGTGATGGTAATATTAGTATTAAGAGACATTGGTAGTACCATTTGGTAGTGTTAGAAGCAGGTAGTGATGATAGTGGTAGTAATAAGTGATGGTAATATTAGTATTAAGAGACATTGGTAGTACCATTTGGTAGTGTTAGAAACAGGCGGTGATGTTAGTGGTAGTAATAAGTGATGGTAATATTAGTATTAAGAGACATTGGTAGTACCATTTGGTAGTGTTAGAAGCAGGTAGTGATGATTGTGGTAGTAACAAGTGATGGGAATATTAGAATTAAGAGACATTGGTAGTACCAGTTGGTAGTGTTAGAATCAGGTAGTGATGATAGTGGTAGTAATAAGTGATGGTAATATTAGTATTAAGAGACATTGGTAGTACCATTTGGTAGTGTTAGAAGCAGATAGTGATGATAGTGGTAGTAATAAGTGTTGGTAATATTAGTATTAAGAGACATTGGTAGTACCATTTGGTAGTGTTAGAAGCAGGTAGTGATGATTGTGGTAGTAATAACTGATGGTAATATTAGCATTAAGAGACATTGGTAGTACCATTTGGTAGTGTTACAAGCAGGTAGTGATGATTGTAGTGATGTTTGTGGTACTAATAAGTGATGGTAATATTTGTATTAAGAGACATTGGTAGTACCATTTGGTAGTGTTAGAAGCAGGTAGTGATGATAGTGGCAGTAATAAGTGTTGGTATTATTAGTATTAAGAGACATTGGTAGTAGTACCATTTGGTAGTGTTAGAAGCAGGTAGTGGTGATAGCGGCAGTAATAAGTGTTGGTGTTGTTAGTATTAAGAGACATTGGTAGTACCATTTGGTAGTGTTAGAATCAGGTAGTGGTGATAGTGGTAGTAATAAGTGTTGGTAATATTAGTATTAAGAGACATTGGTAGTAGTACCATTTGGTAGTGTTAGAAGCAGGTAGTGATGATTGTGGTAGTAATAAGTGATGGTAATATTAGTATTAAGAGACATTGGTAGTACCATTTGGTAGTGTTTGGTGGTAATAAGTGATGGTAATATTAGTATTAAGAGACATTGGTAGTACCACCTGGTAGTGGTAGAACAAGGTAGTGAAGATAGTGGTAGTAATAAGCGATGGTAATATTAGTATTAAGATACATTGGTAGTACCATTTGGTAGTGTTAGAGTCAGGTAGTGATGGTAGTGGTAGTAATAAGTGATGGTAATATTAGTATTAAGAGACATTGGTATTACCACCTGGTAGTGGTAGAACAAGGTAGTTATGATAGGGGTAGTAATAAGTGTTGGTAACATTAGTATTAAGTAGTATTAAGAGACATTGGTAGTACCATTTGGTAGTGTTAGAATCAGGTAGTGATGTTAGTGGTAGTAATAAGTGATGGTAATATTAGTATTAAGAGACTTTGGTAGTACCATTTGGTAGTGTTAGAAGCAGATAGTGATGTTAGTGGCAGTAATAAGTGATGGTAATATTAGTATTAAGAGACATTGGTAATACCACCTGGTAGTGGTAGAACAAGGTAGTGATGATAGGGGTAGTAATAAGTGATGGTAATATTAGTATTAAGAGACATTGGTAATACCATTTGGTAGTGTTAGAATCAGGTAGTGATGTTAGTGGTAGTAATAAGAGATGGTAATGTTAGTATTAAGAGACATTGGTAGTACCATTTGGTAGTGTTAGAATCAGGTAGTGATGTTAGTGGTAGTAATAAGTGATGGTAATATTACTATTAAGAGACATTGGTAGTACCATTTGGTAGTGTTAGAATCACGTAGTGATGTTAGTGGTAGTAATAAGTGATGGTAATATTAGTATTAAGAGACATTGGTAGTACCATTTGGTAGTTCTAGAATTAGGTAGTGATGTTAGTGGTAGTAATAAGTGATGGTAATATTAGTATTAAGAGACATTGGTAGTACCATTTGGTAGTGTTATAAGCAGGTAGTGATGATAGTGGTAGTAATAAGTGATGGTAATATTAGTATAAAGAGACATTGGTAGTACCATTTGGTAGTGTTAGAAGCAGATAGTGATGATGGTGGTAGTAATAAGTGTTGGTAATGTTAGTATTAAGATACATTGGTAGTACCATTTCGCAGTGTTAGAAACAGGTAGTGATGATTGGGGTTGTAATAAGTGATGGTAGTATTAGTATTAAGAGACATTGGTAGTAGTACCATTTGGTAGTGTTTGCAGCAGGTAGTGATGATTGTTGTAGTAATAAGTGATGGTAATATTAGTATTAAGAGACATCGGTAGTACCATTTGGTAGTGTCAGAAGCAGATAGTGATGATAGTGGTAGTAATAAGTGTTGGTAATATTAGTATTAAGAGACATTAGTAGTTCCATTTGGCAGTGTTAGAAGCAGGTAGTGATGATTGTGGTTGTAATAAGTGATAGTAATATTAGTATTAAGAGACATTGGTAGTAGTTCCATTTGATAGTGTTAGAAGCAGGTAGTGATGATAGTGGTAGTAATAAGTGTTGGTAATATTAGTATTAAGTGACATTGGTAGTACCATTTGGCAGTGTTAGAAGCAGGTAGTTATGATTGAGGTAGTAATAAGTGAAGGTAATATTAGTATTAAGAGACATTGGTAGTAGTACCATTTGGTAGTGTTAGAAGCAGATAGTGATGATAGTGGTAGTAATAAGTGTTGGTAATATTAGTATTAAGAGACATTGGAAGTACCATTTGGCAGTGTTAGAAGCAGGTAGTGATGATTGTGGTAGTAATAAGTGATGGTAATATTAGTATTAAGAGACATTGGTAGTACCATTTGGTAGTGTTAGAAGCAGGTAGTGATGATAGTGGTAGTAATAAGTGATGGTAATATTAGTATTAAGAGACATTGGTAGTACCATTTGGTAGTGTTAGAATCAGGTAGTGATGATAGTGGTAGTAATAAGTGATGGTAATATTAGTATTAAGAGACATTGGTTGTAGTACCATTTGGTAGTGTTTGCAACAGGTAGTGATGATTGTGGCAGTAATAAGTGATGGTAATATTAGTATTAAGAGACATTGGTAGGACCATTTGGTAGTGTTAGAATCAGGTAGTGATGATACTGGCAGTAATATGTGATGGTAATAATAGTATTAAGAGACATTGGTAGTACCATTTGGTAGTGTTAGAAGCAGGTTGTGATGATAGTGGTAGTAATAAGTGATGGTAATATTAGTATTAAGAGACATTGGTAGTAGTACCATTTGGTAGTGTTAGAAGCAGGTAGTGTTGATTGTGGTAGTAATAAGAGATGGTGATATTAGCATTAAGAGACATTGGTAGTAGTACCATTTGGTAGTGTTAGAAGCAAGTAGTGATGATTGTGGTAGTAATAAGTGATGGTAATATTAGTATTAAGAGACATTGGTAGTACCATTTGGTAGGGTTAGAAGCAGGTCGTGATGATTGTGGTAGTAATAAGTGTTGGTAATATTAGTATTAAGAGACATTGATAGTACCATTTGGTAGTGTTAGAATCAGGTAGTCATGTTAGTGGTAGTAATAAGTGATGGTAATATTAGTATTAAGAGACATTGGTAGTACCATTTGGTAGTGTTAGAATCAGGTAGTGATGATAGTGGCAGTAATATGTGATGGTAATAATAGTATTAAGAGACATTGGTAGTACCATTTGGTAGTGTTGGAAGCAGGTTGTGATGATAGTGGTAGTAATAAGTGATGGTAATATTAGTATTAAGAGACATTGGTAGTACCATTTGGTAGTGTTAGAAACAGGCGGTGATGTTAGTGGTAGTAATAAGTGATGGTAATATTAGTATTAAGAGACATTGGTAGTACCATTTGGTAGTGTTAGAAGCAGGTAGTGATGATTGTGGTAGTAACAAGTGATGGGAATATTAGAATTAAGAGACATTGGTAGTACCATTTGGTAGTGTTAGAATCAGGTAGTGATGATAGTGGTAGTAATAAGTGATGGTAATATTAGTATTAAGAGACATTGGTAGTACCATTTGGTAGTGTTAGAAGCAGATAGTGATGATAGTGGTAGTAATAAGTGTTGGTAATATTAGTATTAAGAGACATTGGTAGTACCATTTGGTAGTGTTAGAAGCAGGTAGTGATGATTGTGGTAGTAATAACTGATGGTAATATTAGCATTAAGAGACATTGGTAGTACCATTTGGTAGTGTTACAAGCAGGTAGTGATGATTGTAGAGATGTTTGTGGTACTAATAAGTGATGGTAATATTTGTATTAAGAGACATTGGTAGTACCATTTGGTAGTGTTAGAAGCAGGTAGTGATGATAGTGGCAGTAATAAGTGTTGGTATTATTAGTATTAAGAGACATTGGTAGTAGTACCATTTGGTAGTGTTAGAAGCAGGTAGTGGTGATAGCGGCAGTAATAAGTGTTGGTGTTGTTAGTATTAAGAGACATTGGTAGTACCATTTGGTAGTGTTAGAATCAGGTAGTGGTGATAGTGGTAGTAATAAGTGTTGGTAATATTAGTATTAAGAGACATTGGTAGTAGTACCATTTGGTAGTGTTAGAAGCAGGTAGTGATGATTGTGGTAGTAATAAGTGATGGTAATATTAGTATTAAGAGACATTGGTAGTACCATTTGGTAGTGTTTGGTGGTAATAAGTGATGGTAATATTAGTATTAAGAGACATTGGTAGTACCACCTGGTAGTGGTAGAACAAGGTAGTGAAGATAGTGGTAGTAATAAGTGATGGTAATATTAGTATTAAGATACATTGGTAGTACCATTTGGTAGTGTTAGAGTCAGGTAGTGATGGTAGTGGTAGTAATAAGTGTTGGTAATATTAGTATTAAGAGACATTGGTATTACCACCTGGTAGTGGTAGAACAAGGTAGTTATGATAGGGGTAGTAATAAGTGTTGGTAACATTAGTATTAAGTAGTATTAAGAGACATTGGTAGTACCATTTGGTAGTGTTAGAATCAGGTAGTGATGTTAGTGGTAGTAATAAGTGATGGTAATATTAGTATTAAGAGACATTGGTAATACCACCTGGTAGTGTTAGAAGCAGGTAGTGATGATAGGGGTAGTAATAAGTGATGGTAATATTAGTATTAAGAGACATTGGTAATACCATTTGGTAGTGTTAGAATCAGGTAGTGATGTTAGTGGTAGTAATAAGAGATGGTAATGTTAGTATTAAGAGACATTGGTAGTACCATTTGGTAGTGTTAGAATCAGGTAGTGATGTTAGTGGTAGTAATAAGAGATGGTAATGTTAGTATTAAGAGACATTGGTAGTACCATTTGGTAGTGTTAGAATCAGGTAGTGATGTTAGTGGTAGTAATAAGAGATGGTAATGTTAGTATTAAGAGACATTGGTAGTACCACCTGGTAGTGTTAGAATCAGGTAGTGATGTTAGTGGTAGTAATAAGTGATGGTAATATTAGTATTAAGAGACATTGGTAATACCACCTGGTAGTGTTAGAAGCAGGTAGTGATGATAGGGGTAGTAATAAGTGATGGTAATATTAGTATTAAGAGACATTGGTAATACCATTTGGTAGTGTTAGAATCACGTAGTGATGTTAGTGGTAGTAATAAGTGATGGTAATATTAGTATTAAGAGACATTGGTAGTAGTACCATTTGGTAGTGTTAGAAGCAGGTAGTGTTGATTGTGGTAGTAATAAGAGATGGTGATATTAGCATTAAGAGACATTGGTAGTAGTACCATTTGGTAGTGTTAGAAGCAGGTAGTGATGATTGTGGTAGTAATAAGTGATGGTAATATTAGTATTAAGAGACATTGGTAGTACCATTTGGTAGTGTTAGAAACAGGCGGTGATGTTAGTGGTAGTAATAAGTGATGGTAATATTAGTATTAAGAGACATTGGTAGTACCATTTGGTAGTGTTAGAATCACGTAGTGATGTTAGTGGTAGTAATAAGTGATGGTAATATTAGTATTAAGAGACATTGGTAATACCACCTGGTAGTGGTAGAACAAGGTAGTGATGATTGTGGTAGTAATAAGAGATGGTAATATTAGTATTAAGAGACATTGGTAGTACCATTTGGTAGTGTTAGAATCAGGTAGTGATGTTAGTGGTAGTAATAAGAGATGGTAATGTTAGTATTAAGAGACATTGGTAGTACCATTTGGTAGTGTTAGAATCAGGTAGTGATGTTAGTGGTAGTAATAAGAGATGGTAATGTTAGTATTAAGAGACATTGGTAGTACCATTTGGTAGTGTTAGAATCAGGTAGTGATGTTAGTGGTAGTAATAAGTGATGGTAATATTAGTATTAAGAGACATTGGTAGTACCATTTGGTAGTGTTAGAATCACGTAGTGATGTTAGTGGTAGTAATAAGTGATGGTAATATTAGTATTAAGAGACCTTGGTAGTACCATTTGGTAGTTCTAGAATTAGGTAGTGATGTTAGTGGTAGTAATAAGTGATGGTAATATTAGTATTAAGAGACATTGGTAGTACCATTTGGTAGTGTTATAAGCAGGTAGTGATGATAGTGGTAGTAATAAGTGATGGTAACATTAGTATAAAGAGACATTGGTAGTACCATTTGGTAGTGTTAGAAGCAGATAGTGATGATGGTGGTAGTAATAAGTGTTGGTAATGTTAGTATTAAGATACATTGGTAGTACCATTTGGCAGTGTTAGAATCAGATGGTGATGTTAGTGGTAGTAATAAGTGATGGTAATATTAGTATTAAGAGACATTGGCAGTAGTACCATTTGGTAGTGTTAGAATCAGGTAATGATGATAGTGGTAGTAATAAGTGTTGGTATTATTATTATTAAGAGACATTGGTCGCAGCATTTGGTAGTGTTAGAATCAGATGGTGATGTTAGTGGTAGTAATAAGTGATGGTAATATTAGTATTAAGAGACATTGGTAGTAGTACCATTTGGTAGTGTTAGAATCAGGTAGTGATGATAGTGGTAGTAATAAGTGATGGTAATATTAGTATTAAGAGACATTGGTAGTAGTACCATTTGGTAGTGTTAGAATCAGATAGAGATGAAAATGGTAGTAATAAGTGATGGTAATATTAGTGTTAAGAGACATTGGTAGTACCACCTGATAGTGGTAGAACAAGGTAGTGATGATAGTGGTAGTAATACGTGATGGTAATATTAGTATTAAGAGACATTGGTAGTACCATTTGGTAGTGTTAGAAGCAGGTAGTCATGATAGTGGCAGTAATAAGTGATGGTAATATTAGTATTAAGAGACATTGGTAGTAGTACCATTTGGTAGTGTTAGAATCAGGTAGTGATGATAGTGGTAGTAATAAGTGTTGGTATTATTAGTATTAAGAGACATTGGTAGTACCATTTGGTAGTGTTAGAATCAGGTAGTCATGTTAGTGGTAGTAATAAGTGATGGCAATATCAGTATTAAGAGACATTGGTAGTACCATTTGCTCTTGTTAGAAGCAGGTAGTGATGATAGCGGTAGTAATAAGTGATGGTAATATTAGTATTAAGAGACATTGTTAGTAGTACCATTTGGTAGTGTTAGAAGCAGGTAGTGGTGATAGCGGCAGTAATAAGTGTTGGTATTATTAGTATTAAGAGACATTGGTAGTACCATTTGGTAGTGTTAGAATCAGGTGGTGATGTTAGTGGTAGTAATAAGTGATGGTAATATTAGTATTAAGAGACATTGGTAGTACCATTTGGTAGTGTTAGAAGCAGGTAGTGATGATTGTGGTTGTAACAAGTGATGGGAATATTAGTATTAAGAGACATTGGTTGTACCATTTGGTAGTGTTAGAATCAGGTAGTGATGATAGTGGTAGTAATAAGTGATGGTAATATTAGTATTAAGAGACATTGTAGTACCATTTGGTAGTGTTAGAAGCAGGTAGTGATGATTGTGGTAGTTATAAGTGATGGTAATATTAGTATTAAGAAACATTGGTAGTACCATTTGGTAGTGTTTGAACAAGGTGGTGATGTTAGTGGTGGTAATAAGTGAGGGTAATATTAGTATTAAGAGACATTGGTGGTACCATTTGGTAGTGTTAGAAGCAGGTAGGGATGATTGTGGTAGTAATAAGTGATGTAATATTAGTATTAAGAGACATTGGTAGTACCATTTGGTAGTGTTTGAAGCAGGTAGTGATGATTGTAGTGATGATTGTGGTAGTATTAAGTGATGGTACTATTAGTATTAGAGACATTGGTAGTACCATTTGGTAGTGTTAGAATCAGGTGGTGATGTTAGTGGTAGTAATAAGTGAGGGTAATATTAGTATTAAGAGACATTGGTAGTACCATTTGGTAGTGTTAGAGACAGGTAGTGATGATTGTGGTAGTAATAAGTGTTGGTAATAATAGTATTAAGAGACCTTGTTAGGAGTACCATTTGGTAGTGTTAGAAGCAGGTAGTGATGATTGTGGTAGTAATAAGTGATGGTAATATTAGTATTAAGAGACATTGGTAGTACTATTTGGTAGTGTTAGAAGCAGGTCATGATGATTGTGGTAGTAATAGTTGATGGTAATATTAGTATTAAGAGACATTGGTAGTGCCATTTGGTAGTGTTAGAGACAGGTTGTGATGATTGTGGTAGTAATAAGTGTTGGTAATATTAGTATTAAGAGACATTGGTAGTACCATTTGGTAGTGTTAGAATCAGGTAGTGATGATAGTGGCAGTAATAAGTGATGGTAATATTAGTATTAAGAGACATTGGTAGTACCATTTGGTAGTGTTAGAATCAGGTAGTGATGTTAGTGGTAGTAATAAGTGATGGTAATATTAGTATTAAGAGACATTGGTAGTACCATTTGGTAGTGTTAGAATCAGGTAGTGATGATACTGGCAGTAATATGTGATGGTAATAATAGTATTAAGAGACATTGGTAGTACCATTTGGTAGTGTTAGAAGCAGGTTGTGATGATAGTGGTAGTAATAAGTGATGGTAATATTAGTATTAAGAGACATTGGTAGTAGTACCATTTGGTAGTGTTAGAAGCAGGTAGTGTTGATTGTGGTAGTAATAAGAGATGGTGATATTAGCATTAAGAGACATTGGTAGTAGTACCATTTGGTAGTGTTAGAAGCAAGTAGTGATGATTGTGGTAGTAATAAGTGATGGTAATATTAGTATTAAGAGACATTGGTAGTACCATTTGGTAGGGTTAGAAGCAGGTCGTGATGATTGTGGTAGTAATAAGTGTTGGTAATATCAGTATTAAGAGACATTGATAGTACCATTTGGTAGTGTTAGAATCAGGTAGTCATGTTAGTGGTAGTAATAAGTGATGGTAATATTAGTATTAAGAGACATTGGGAGTACCATTTGGTAGTGTTAGAATCAGGTAGTGATGATAGTGGCAGTAATATGTGATGGTAATAATAGTATTAAGAGACATTGGTAGTACCATTTGGTAGTGTTGGAAGCAGGTTGTGATGATAGTGGTAGTAATAAGTGATGGTAATATTAGTATTAAGAGACATTGGTAGTACCATTTGGTAGTGTTAGAAACAGGCGGTGATGTTAGTGGTAGTAATAAGTGATGGTAATATTAGTATTAAGAGACATTGGTAGTACCATTTGGTAGTGTTAGAAGCAGGTAGTGATGATTGTGGTAGTAACAAGTGATGGGAATATTAGAATTAAGAGACATTGGTAGTACCATTTGGTAGTGTTAGAATCAGGTAGTGATGATAGTGGTAGTAATAAGTGATGGTAATATTAGTATTAAGAGACATTGGTAGTACCATTTGGTAGTGTTAGAAGCAGATAGTGATGATAGTGGTAGTAATAAGTGTTGGTAATATTAGTATTAAGAGACATTGGTAGTACCATTTGGTAGTGTTAGAAGCAGGTAGTGATGATTGTGGTAGTAATAACTGATGGTAATATTAGCATTAAGAGACATTGGTAGTACCATTTGGTAGTGTTACAAGCAGGTAGTGATGATTGTAGTGATGTTTGTGGTACTAATAAGTGATGGTAATATTTGTATTAAGAGACATTGGTAGTACCATTTGGTAGTGTTAGAAGCAGGTAGTGATGATAGTGGCAGTAATAAGTGTTGGTATTATTAGTATTAAGAGACATTGGTAGTAGTACCATTTGGTAGTGTTAGAAGCAGGTAGTGGTGATAGCGGCAGTAATAAGTGTTGGTGTTGTTAGTATTAAGAGACATTGGTAGTACCATTTGGTAGTGTTAGAATCAGGTAGTGGTGATAGTGGTAGTAATAAGTGTTGGTAATATTAGTATTAAGAGACATTGGTAGTAGTACCATTTGGTAGTGTTAGAAGCAGGTAGTGATGATTGTGGTAGTAATAAGTGATGGTAATATTAGTATTAAGAGACATTGGTAGTACCATTTGGTAGTGTTTGGTGGTAATAAGTGATGGTAATATTAGTATTAAGAGACATTGGTAGTACCACCTGGTAGTGGTAGAACAAGGTAGTGAAGATAGTGGTAGTAATAAGTGATGGTAATATTAGTATTAAGATACATTGGTAGTACCATTTGGTAGTGTTAGAGTCAGGTAGTGATGGTAGTGGTAGTAATAAGTGTTGGTAATATTAGTATTAAGAGACATTGGTATTACCACCTGGTAGTGGTAGAACAAGGTAGTTATGATAGGGGTAGTAATAAGTGTTGGTAACATTAGTATTAAGTAGTATTAAGAGACATTGGTAGTACCATTTGGTAGTGTTAGAATCAGGTAGTGATGTTAGTGGTAGTAATAAGTGATGGTAATATTAGTATTAAGAGACATTGGTAATACCACCTGGTAGTGTTAGAAGCAGGTAGTGATGATAGGGGTAGTAATAAGTGATGGTAATATTAGTATTAAGAGACATTGGTAATACCATTTGGTAGTGTTAGAATCAGGTAGTGATGTTAGTGGTAGTAATAAGAGATGGTAATGTTAGTATTAAGAGACATTGGTAGTACCATTTGGTAGTGTTAGAATCAGGTAGTGATGTTAGTGGTAGTAATAAGAGATGGTAATATTAGTATTAAGAGACATTGGTAGTACCACCTGGTAGTGTTAGAAGCAGGTAGTGATGATAGGGGTAGTAATAAGTGATGGTAATATTAGTATTAAGAGACATTGGTAATACCATTTGGTAGTGTTAGAATCACGTAGTGATGTTAGTGGTAGTAATAAGTGATGGTAATATTAGTATTAAGAGACATTGGTAGTAGTACCATTTGGTAGTGTTAGAAGCAGGTAGTGTTGATTGTGGTAGTAATAAGAGATGGTGATATTAGCATTAAAAGACATTGGTAGTAGTACCATTTGGTAGTGTTAGAAGCAGGTAGTGATGATTGTGGTAGTAATAAGTGATGGTAATATTAGTATTAAGAGACATTGGTAGTACCATTTGGTAGTGTTAGAAACAGGCGGTGATGTTAGTGGTAGTAATAAGTGATGGTAATATTAGTATTAAGAGACATTGGTAGTACCATTTGGTAGTGTTAGAATCACGTAGTGATGTTAGTGGTAGTAATAAGTGATGGTAATATTAGTATTAAGAGACATTGGTAATACCACCTGGTAGTGGTAGAACAAGGTAGTGATGATTGTGGTAGTAATAAGAGATGGTAATGTTAGTATTAAGAGACATTGGTAGTACCATTTGGTAGTGTTAGAATCAGGTAGTGATGTTAGTGGTAGTAATAAGAGATGGTAATGTTAGTATTAAGAGACATTGGTAGTACCATTTGGTAGTGTTAGAATCAGGTAGTGATGTTAGTGGTAGTAATAAGAGATGGTAATGTTAGTATTAAGAGACATTGGTAGTACCATTTGGTAGTGTTAGAATCAGGTAGTGATGTTAGTGGTAGTAATAAGTGATGGTAATATTAGTATTAAGAGACATTGGTAGTACCATTTGGTAGTGTTAGAATCACGTAGTGATGTTAGTGGTAGTAATAAGTGATGGTAATATTAGTATTAAGAGACATTGGTAGTACCATTTGGTAGTTCTAGAATTAGGTAGTGATGTTAGTGGTAGTAATAAGTGATGGTAATATTAGTATTAAGAGACATTGGTAGTACCATTTGGTAGTGTTATAAGCAGGTAGTGATGATAGTGGTAGTAATAAGTGATGGTAATATTAGTATAAAGAGACATTGGTAGTACCATTTGGTAGTGTTAGAAGCAGATAGTGATGATGGTGGTAGTAATAAGTGTTGGTAATGTTAGTATTAAGATACATTGGTAGTACCATTTGGCAGTGTTAGAATCAGATGGTGATGTTAGTGGTAGTAATAAGTGATGGTAATATTAGTATTAAGAGACATTGGTAGTACCACCTGGTAGTGTTAGAAGCAGGTAGTGATGATAGGGGTAGTAATAAGTGATGGTAATATTAGTATTAAGAGACATTGGTAATACCATTTGGTAGTGTTAGAATCACGTAGTGATGTTAGTGGTAGTAATAAGTGATGGTAATATTAGTATTAAGAGACATTGGTAGTAGTACCATTTGGTAGTGTTAGAAGCAGGTAGTGTTGATTGTGGTAGTAATAAGAGATGGTGATATTAGCATTAAAAGACATTGGTAGTAGTACCATTTGGTAGTGTTAGAAGCAGGTAGTGATGATTGTGGTAGTAATAAGTGATGGTAATATTAGTATTAAGAGACATTGGTAGTACCATTTGGTAGTGTTAGAAACAGGCGGTGATGTTAGTGGTAGTAATAAGTGATGGTAATATTAGTATTAAGAGACATTGGTAGTACCATTTGGTAGTGTTAGAATCACGTAGTGATGTTAGTGGTAGTAATAAGTGATGGTAATATTAGTATTAAGAGACATTGGTAATACCACCTGGTAGTGGTAGAACAAGGTAGTGATGATTGTGGTAGTAATAAGAGATGGTAATGTTAGTATTAAGAGACATTGGTAGTACCATTTGGTAGTGTTAGAATCAGGTAGTGATGTTAGTGGTAGTAATAAGAGATGGTAATGTTAGTATTAAGAGACATTGGTAGTACCATTTGGTAGTGTTAGAATCAGGTAGTGATGTTAGTGGTAGTAATAAGAGATGGTAATGTTAGTATTAAGAGACATTGGTAGTACCATTTGGTAGTGTTAGAATCAGGTAGTGATGTTAGTGGTAGTAATAAGTGATGGTAATATTAGTATTAAGAGACATTGGTAGTACCATTTGGTAGTGTTAGAATCACGTAGTGATGTTAGTGGTAGTAATAAGTGATGGTAATATTAGTATTAAGAGACATTGGTAGTACCATTTGGTAGTTCTAGAATTAGGTAGTGATGTTAGTGGTAGTAATAAGTGATGGTAATATTAGTATTAAGAGACATTGGTAGTACCATTTGGTAGTGTTATAAGCAGGTAGTGATGATAGTGGTAGTAATAAGTGATGGTAATATTAGTATAAAGAGACATTGGTAGTACCATTTGGTAGTGTTAGAAGCAGATAGTGATGATGGTGGTAGTAATAAGTGTTGGTAATGTTAGTATTAAGATACATTGGTAGTACCATTTGGCAGTGTTAGAATCAGATGGTGATGTTAGTGGTAGTAATAAGTGATGGTAATATTAGTATTAAGAGACATTGGTAGTAGTACCATTTGGTAGTGTTAGAATCAGGTAATGATGATAGTGGTAGTAATAAGTGTTGGTATTATTATTATTAAGAGACATTGGTCGTAGCATTTGGTAGTGTTAGAATCAGATGGTGATGTTAGTGGTAGTAATAAGTGATGGTAATATTAGTATTAAGAGACATTGGTAGTAGTACCATTTGGTAGTGTTAGAATCAGGTAGTGATGATAGTGGTAGTAATAAGTGATGGTAATATTAGTATTAAGAGACATTGGTAGTAGTACCATTTGGTAGTGTTAGAAGCAGGCAGTGGTGATAGTGGCAGTAATAAGTGTTGGTATTATTAGTATTAAGAGACATTGGTAGTACCATTTGGTAGTGTTAGAATCAGATAGAGATGAAAATGGTAGTAATAAGTGTTGGTAATATTAGTATTAAGAGACATTGGTATTACCACCTGGTAGTGGTAGAACAAGGTAGTTATGATAGGGGTAGTAATAAGTGTTGGTAACATTAGTATTAAGTAGTATTAAGAGACATTGGTAGTACCATTTGGTAGTGTTAGAATCAGGTAGTGATGTTAGTGGTAGTAATAAGTGATGGTAATATTAGTATTAAGAGACATTGGTTATACCACCTGGTAGTGTTAGAAGCAGGTAGTGATGATAGGGGTAGTAATAAGTGATGGTAATATTAGTATTAAGAGACATTGGTAATACCATTTGGTAGTGTTAGAATCAGGTAGTGATGTTAGTGGTAGTAATAAGAGATGGTAATGTTAGTATTAAGAGACATTGGTAGTACCATTTGGTAGTGTTAGAATCAGGTAGTGATGTTAGTGGTAGTAATAAGAGATGGTAATGTTAGTATTAAGAGACATTGGTAGTACCATTTGGTAGTGTTAGAATCAGGTAGTGATGTTAGTGGTAGTAATAAGAGATGGTAATGTTAGTATTAAGAGACATTGGTAGTACCACCTGGTAGTGTTAGAATCAGGTAGTGATGTTAGTGGTAGTAATAAGTGATGGTAATATTAGTATTAAGAGACATTGGTAATACCACCTGGTAGTGTTAGAAGCAGGTAGTGATGATAGGGGTAGTAATAAGTGATGGTAATATTAGTATTAAGAGACATTGGTAATACCATTTGGTAGTGTTAGAATCACGTAGTGATGTTAGTGGTAGTAATAAGTGATGGTAATGTTAGTATTAAGAGACATTGGTAGTAGTACCATTTGGTAGTGTTAGAAGCAGGTAGTGTTGATTGTGGTAGTAATAAGAGATGGTGATATTAGCATTAAGAGACATTGGTAGTAGTACCATTTGGTAGTGTTAGAAGCAGGTAGTGATGATTGTGGTAGTAATAAGTGATGGTAATATTAGTATTAAGAGACATTGGTAGTACCATTTGGTAGTGTTAGAAACAGGCGGTGATGTTAGTGGTAGTAATAAGTGATGGTAATATTAGTATTAAGAGACATTGGTAGTACCATTTGGTAGTGTTAGAATCACGTAGTGATGTTAGTGGTAGTAATAAGTGATGGTAATATTAGTATTAAGAGACATTGGTAATACCACCTGGTAGTGGTAGAACAAGGTAGTGATGATTGTGGTAGTAATAAGAGATGGTAATGTTAGTATTAAGAGACATTGGTAGTACCATTTGGTAGTGTTAGAATCAGGTAGTGATGTTAGTGGTAGTAATAAGAGATGGTAATGTTAGTATTAAGAGACATTGGTAGTACCATTTGGTAGTGTTAGAATCAGGTAGTGATGTTAGTGGTAGTAATAAGAGATGGTAATGTTAGTATTAAGAGACATTGGTAGTACCATTTGGTAGTGTTAGAATCAGGTAGTGATGTTAGTGGTAGTAATAAGTGATGGTAATATTAGTATTAAGAGACATTGGTAGTACCATTTGGTAGTGTTAGAATCACGTAGTGATGTTAGTGGTAGTAATAAGTGATGGTAATATTAGTATTAAGAGACATTGGTAGTACCATTTGGTAGTTCTAGAATTAGGTAGTGATGTTAGTGGTAGTAATAAGTGATGGTAATATTAGTATTAAGAGACATTGGTAGTACCATTTGGTAGTGTTATAAGCAGGTAGTGATGATAGTGGTAGTAATAAGTGATGGTAATATTAGTATAAAGAGACATTGGTAGTACCATTTGGTAGTGTTAGAAGCAGATAGTGATGATGGTGGTAGTAATAAGTGTTGGTAATGTTAGTATTAAGATACATTGGTAGTACCATTTGGCAGTGTTAGAATCAGATGGTGATGTTAGTGGTAGTAATAAGTGATGGTAATATTAGTATTAAGAGACATTGGTAGTAGTACCATTTGGTAGTGTTAGAATCAGGTAATGATGATAGTGGTAGTAATAAGTGTTGGTATTATTATTATTAAGAGACATTGGTCGTAGCATTTGGTAGTGTTAGAATCAGATGGTGATGTTAGTGGTAGTAATAAGTGATGGTAATATTAGTATTAAGAGACATTGGTAGTAGTACCATTTGGTAGTGTTAGAATCAGGTAGTGATGATAGTGGTAGTAATAAGTGATGGTAATATTAGTATTAAGAGACATTGGTAGTAGTACCATTTGGTAGTGTTAGAAGCAGGCAGTGGTGATAGTGGCAGTAATAAGTGTTGGTATTATTAGTATTAAGAGACATTGGTAGTACCATTTGGTAGTGTTAGAATCAGATAGAGATGAAAATGGTAGTAATAAGTGATGGTAATATTAGTGTTAAGAGACATTGGTAGTACCACCTGATAGTGGTAGAACAAGGTAGTGATGATAGTGGTAGTAATACGTGATGGTAATATTAGTATTAAGAGACATTGGTAGTACCATTTGGTAGTGTTAGAAGCAGGTAGTCATGATAGTGGCAGTAATAAGTGATGGTAATATTAGTATTAAGAGACATTGGTAGTAGTACCATTTGGTAGTGTTAGAATCAGGTAGTGATGATAGTGGTAGTAATAAGTGTTGGTATTATTAGTATTAAGAGACATTGGTAGTACCATTTGGTAGTGTTAGAATCAGGTAGTCATGTTAGTGGTAGTAATAAGTGATGGTAATATCAGTATTAAGAGACATTGGTAGTACCATTTGCTCTTGTTAGAAGCAGGTAGTGATGATAGCGGTAGTAATAAGTGATGGTAATATTAGTATTAAGAGACATTGTTAGTAGTACCATTTGGTAGTGTTAGAAGCAGGTAGTGGTGATAGCGGCAGTAATAAGTGTTGGTATTATTAGTATTAAGAGACATTGGTAGTACCATTTGGTAGTGTTAGAATCAGGTGGTGATGTTAGTGGTAGTAATAAGTGATGGTAATATTAGTATTAAGAGACATTGGTAGTACCATTTGGTAGTGTTAGAAGCAGGTAGTGATGATTGTGGTTGTAACAAGTGATGGGAATATTAGTATTAAGAGACATTGGTTGTACCATTTGGTAGTGTTAGAATCAGGTAGTGATGATAGTGGTAGTAATAAGTGATGGTAATATTAGTATTAAGAGACATTGTAGTACCATTTGGTAGTGTTAGAAGCAGGTAGTGATGATTGTGGTAGTTATAAGTGATGGTAATATTAGTATTAAGAGACATTGGTAGTACCATTTGGTAGTGTTTGAACAAGGTGGTGATGTTAGTGGTGGTAATAAGTGAGGGTAATATTAGTATTAAGAGACATTGGTGGTACCATTTGGTAGTGTTAGAAGCAGGTAGGGATGATTGTGGTAGTAATAAGTGATGTAATATTAGTATTAAGAGACATTGGTAGTACCATTTGGTAGTCTTTGAAGCAGGTAGTGATGATTGTAGTGATGATTGTGGTAGTATTAAGTGATGGTACTATTAGTATTAGAGACATTGGTAGTACCATTTGGTAGTGTTAGAATCAGGTGGTGATGTTAGTGGTAGTAATAAGTGAGGGTAATATTAGTATTAAGAGACATTGGTAGTACCATTTGGTAGTGTTAGAGACAGGTAGTGATGATTGTGGTAGTAATAAGTGTTGGTAATAATAGTATTAAGAGACCTTGTTAGGAGTACCATTTGGTAGTGTTAGAAGCAGGTAGTGATGATTGTGGTAGTAATAAGTGATGGTAATATTAGTATTAAGAGACATTGGTAGTACTATTTGGTAGTGTTAGAAGCAGGTCATGATGATTGTGGTAGTAATAGTTGATGGTAATATTAGTATTAAGAGACATTGGTAGTGCCATTTGGTAGTGTTAGAGACAGGTTGTGATGATTGTGGTAGTAATAAGTGTTGGTAATATTAGTATTAAGAGACATTGGTAGTACCATTTGGTAGTGTTAGAATCAGGTAGTGATGATAGTGGCAGTAATAAGTGATGGTAATATTAGTATTAAGAGACATTGGTAGTACCATTTGGTAGTGTTAGAATCAGGTAGTGATGTTAGTGGTAGTAATAAGTGATGGTAATATTAGTATTAAGAGACATTGGTAGTACCATTTGGTAGAGTTAGAATCAGGTAGTGATGTTAGTGGTAGTAATAAGTGATGGTAATATTAGTATTAAGAGACATTAGTAGTACCATTTGGTAGTGTTAGAATCAGGTAGTGATGTTAGTGGTAGTAATAAGTGATGGTAATATTAGTATTAAGAGACATTGGTAGTACCATTTGGTAGTTCTAGAATCAGGTAGTGATGTTAGTGGCAGTAATAAGTGATGGTAATATTAGTATTAAGAGACATTGGTAGTACCATTTGGTAGTGTTATAAGCAAGTAGTGATGATAGGGGTAGTAATAAGTGATGGTGATATTAGTATAAAGAGACATTGGTAGTACCATTTGGTAGTGTTAGAAGCAGATAGTGATGATAGTGGTAGTAATAAGTGTTGGTAATGTTAGTATTAAGATACATTGGTAGTACCATTTGGCAGTGTTAGAAGCAGGTAGTGATGATTGTGGTTGTAATAAGTGATGGTAGTATTAGTATTAAGAGACATTGGTAGTAGTACCATTTGGTAGTGTTTACAGCAGGTAGTATGATTGTTGTAGTAATAAGTGATGGTAATATTAGTATAAAGAGACATTAGTAGTACCATTTGGCAGTGTTCGAAGCAGGTAGTGATGATTGTGGTTGTAATAAGTGATAGTAATATTAGTATTAAGAGACATTGGTAGTAGTTCCATATGAAAGTGTTAGAAGCAGGTAGTCATGATAGTGGTAGTAATAAGTGTTGGTAATATTAGTATTAAGAGACATTGGTAGTACCATTTGGCAGTGTTAGAAGCAGGTAGTGATGATTGTGGTAGTAATAAGTGAAGGTAATATTAGTATTAAGAGACATTGTTAGTAGAACCATTTGGTAGTGTTAGAAGCAGATAGTGATGATAGTGGTAGTAATAAGTGTTGGTAATATTAGTATTAAGAGACATTGGTAGTACCATTTGGCAGTGTTAGAAGCAGGTAGTGATGATTGTGGTAGTAATAAGTGATGGTAATATTAGTATTAAGAGACATTGGTAGTACCATTTGGTAGTGTTAGAAGCAGGTAGTGATGATAGTGGTAGTAATAAGTGTTGGTATTATTAGTATTAAGAGACATTGGTAGTACCATTTGGTAGTGTTAGAATCAGATGGTGATGTTAGTGGTAGTAATAAGTGATGGTAATATTGGTATTAAGAGACATTGGTAGTACCATTTGGCAGTGTTAGAATCAGATGGTGATGTTAGTGGTAGTAATAAGTGATGGTAATATTAGTATTAAGAGACATTGGTAGTAGTACCATTTGGTAGTGTTAGAATCAGGTAATGATGATAGGGGTAGTAATAAGTGTTGGTATTATTATTATTAAGAGACATTGGTCGTAGCATTTGGTAGTGTTAGAATCAGATGGTGATGTTAGGGGTAGTAATAAGTGATGGTAATATTAGTATTAAGAGACATTGGTAGTAGTACCATTTGGTAGTGTTAGAATCAGGTAGTGATGATAGTGGTAGTAATAAGTGATGGTAATATTAGTATTAAGAGACATTGGTAGTAGTACCATTTGGTAGTGTTAGAAGCAGGCAGTGGTGATAGTGGCAGTAATAAGTGTTGGTATTATTAGTATTAAGAGACATTGGTAGTACCATTTGGTAGTGTTAGAATCAGATAGAGATGAAAATGGTAGTAATAAGTGATGGTAATATTAGTGTTAAGAGACATTGGTAGTACCACCTGATAGTGGTAGAACAAGGTAGTGATGATAGTGGTAGTAATAAATGATGGTAATATTAGTATTAAGAGACATTGGTAGTACCATTTGGTAGTGTTAGAAGCAGGTAGTCATGATAGTGGCAGTAATAAGTGATGGTAATATTAGTATTAAGAGACATTGGTAGTAGTACCATTTGGTAGTGTTAGAATCAGGGTGTGATGATAGTGGTAGTAATAAGTGTTGGTATTATTAGTATTAAGAGACATTGGTAGTACCATTTGGTAGTGTTAGAATCAGGTAGTCATGTTAGTGGTAGTAATAAGTGATGGTAATATCAGTATTAAGAGACATTGGTAGTACCATTTGCTCTTGTTAGAAGCAGGTAGTGATGATAGCGGTAGTAATAAGTGATGGTAATATTAGTATTAAGAGACATTGTTAGTAGTACCATTTGGTAGTGTTAGAAGCAGGTAGTGGTGATAGCGGCAGTAATAAGTGTTGGTATTATTAGTATTAAGAGACATTGGTAGTACCATTTGGTAGTGTTAGAATCAGGTGGTGATGTTAGTGGTAGTAATAAGTGATGGTAATATTAGTATTAAGAGACATTGGTAGTACCATTTGGTAGTGTTAGAAGCAGGTAGTGATGATTGTGGTAGTAACAAGTGATGGGAATATTAGTATTAAGAGACATTGGTTGTACCATTTGGTAGTGTTAGAATCAGGTAGTGATGATAGTGGTAGTAATAAGTGATGGTAATATTAGTATTAAGAGACATTGTAGTACCATTTGGTAGTGTTAGAAGCAGGTAGTGATGATTGTGGTAGTTATAAGTGATGGTAATATTAGTATTAAGAGACATTGGTAGTACCATTTGGTAGTGTTTGAACAAGGTGGTGATGTTAGTGGTGGTAATAAGTGAGGGTAATATTAGTATTAAGAGACATTGGTGGTACCATTTGGTAGTGTTAGAAGCAGGTAGGGATGATTGTGGTAGTAATGAGTGATGTAATATTAGTATTAAGAGACATTGGTAGTACCATTTGGTAGTGTTTGAAGCAGGTAGTGATGATTGTAGTGATGATTGTGGTAGTAATAAGTGATGGTAATATTAGTATTAGAGACATTGGTAGTACCATTTGGTAGTGTTAGAATCAGGTGGTGATGTTAGTGGTAGTAATAAGTGAGGGGAATATTAGTATTAAGAGACATTGGTAGTACCATTTGGTAGTGTTAGAGACAGGTAGTGATGATTGTGGTAGTAATAAGTGTTGGTAATAATAGTATTAAGAGACATTGTTAGGAGTACCATTTGGTAGTGTTAGAAGCAGGTAGTGATGATTGTGGTAGTACTAAGTGATGGTAATATTAGTATTAAGAGACATTGGTAGTACTATTTGGTAGTGTTAGAAGCAGGTCATGATGATTGTGGTAGTAATAGTTAATGGTAATATTAGTATTAAGAGACATTGGTAGTGCCATTTGGTAGTGTTAGAGACAGGTTGTGATGATTGTGGTAGTAATAAGTGTTGGTAATATTAGTATTAAGAGACATTGGTAGTACCATTTGGTAGTGTTAGAATCAGGTAGTGATGATAGTGGCAGTAATAAGTGATGGTAATATTAGTATTAAGAGACATTGGTAGTAGTACCATTTGGTAGTGTTAGAATCAGGTAGTTATGACAGTGGTAGTAATAAGTGATGGTAATATTAGTACTAAGAGACATTGGTAGTAGTACCATTTGGTAGTGTTAGAAGCAGGTAGTGGTGATAGCGGCAGTAATAAGTGTTGGTATTATTAGTATTAAGAGACATTGGTAGTACCATTTGGTAGTGTTAGAATCAGGTGGTGATGTTAGTGGTAGTAATAAGTGATGGTAATATTAGTATTAAGAGACATTGTTAGTAGTACCATTTGGTAGTGTTAGAAGCAGGTAGTGGTGATAGCGGCAGTAATAAGTGTTGGTATTATTAGTATTAGGAGACATTGGTAGTACCCTTTGGTAGTGTTAGAATCAGGTGGTGATGTTAGTGGTAGTAATAAGTGATGGTAATATAACTATTAAGAGACATTGGTAGTAGTACCATTTGGTAGTGTTAGAATCAGGTAGTGATGATAGTGGCAGTAATAAGTGATGGTAATATTAGTATTAAGAGACATTGGTAGTACCACCTGGTAGTGGTAGAACAAGATAGTGATGATAGTGGTAGTAATAAGTGATGGTAATATTAGTATTAAGAGACATTGGTAGTACCATTTGGTAGTGTTAGAAGCAGGTCGTGATGATTGTGGTAGTAATAAGTGTTGGTAATATTAGTATTAAGAGACATTGATAGTACCATTTGGTAGTGTTAGAATCAGGTAGTCATGTTAGTGGTAGTAATAAGTGATGGTAATATTAGTATTAAGAGACATTGGTAGTACCATTTGGTAGTGTTAGAATCAGGTAGTGATGATTGTGGTAGTAATAAGTGATGGTAATATTAGTATTAAGAGACATTGTTAGTAGTACCATTTGGTAGTGTTAGAAGCAGGTAGTGGTGATAGCGGCAGTAATAAGTGTTGGTATTATTAGTATTAAGAGACATTGGTAGTACCATTTGGTAGTGTTAGAATCAGGTGGTGATGTTAGTGGTAGTAATAAGTGATGGTAATATAACTATTAAGAGAGATTGGTAGTAGTACCATTTGGTAGTGTTAGAAGCAGGTAGTGATGATTGTGGTAGTAATAAGTGATGGTAATATTAGTATTAAGAGACATTGGTAGTACCATTTGGTAGTGTTGGAAGCAGGTAGTAATAAGTGATGGTAATATTAGTATAAAGAGACATTGGTAGTACCATTTGGAAGTGTTAGAAACAGATAGTGATGATAGTGGTTGTAATAAGTGTTGGTAATATTAGTATTAAGAGACATTGGTAGTACCATTTGGTAGTGTTAGAAGCAGGTAGTGATGATTGTGGTAGTAACAAGTGATGGGAATATTAGAATTAAGAGACATTGGTAGTACCATTTGGTAGTGTTAGAATCAGGTAGTGATGATAGTGGTAGTAATAAGTGATGGTAATATTAGTATTAAGAGACATTGGTAGTACCATTTGGTAGTGTTAGAAGCAGGTAGTGATGATAGTGGTAGTAATAAGTGATGGTAATATTAGTATTAAGAGACATTGGTAGTACCATTTGGTAGTGTTAGAAACAGGCGGTGATGTTAGTGGTAGTAATAAGTGATGGTAATATTAGTATTAAGAGACATTGGTAGTACCATTTGGTAGTGTTAGAAGCAGGTAGTGATGATTGTGGTAGTAACAAGTGATGGGAATATTAGAATTAAGAGACATTGGTAGTACCAGTTGGTAGTGTTAGAATCAGGTAGTGATGATAGTGGTAGTAATAAGTGATGGTAATATTAGTATTAAGAGACATTGGTAGTACCATTTGGTAGTGTTAGAAGCAGATAGTGATGATAGTGGTAGTAATAAGTGTTGGTAATATTAGTATTAAGAGACATTGGTAGTACCATTTGGTGGTGTTAGAAGCAGGTAGTGATGATTGTGGTAGTAATAACTGATGGTAATATTAGCATTAAGAGACATTGGTAGTACCATTTGGTAGTGTTACAAGCAGGTAGTGATGATTGTAGTGATGTTTGTGGTACTAATAAGTGATGGTAATATTTGTATTAAGAGACATTGGTAGTACCATTTGGTAGTGTTAGAAGCAGGTAGTGATGATAGTGGCAGTAATAAGTGTTGGTATTATTAGTATTAAGAGACATTGGTAGTAGTACCATTTGGTAGTGTTAGAAGCAGGTAGTGGTGATAGCGGCAGTAATAAGTGTTGGTGTTGTTAGTATTAAGAGACATTGGTAGTTCCATTTGGTAGTGTTAGAATCAGGTAGTGGTGATAGTGGTAGTAATAAGTGTTGGTAATATTAGTATTAAGAGACATTGGTAGTAGTACCATTTGGTAGTGTTAGAAGCAGGTAGTGATGATTGTGGTAGTAATAAGTGATGGTAATATTAGTATTAAGAGACATTGGTAGTACCATTTGGTAGTGTTTGGTGGTAATAAGTGATGGTAATATTAGTATTAAGAGACATTGGTAGTACCACCTGGTAGTGGTAGAACAAGGTAGTGAAGATAGTGGTAGTAATAAGTGATGGTAATATTAGTATTAAGATACATTGGTAGTACCATTTGGTAGTGTTAGAGTCAGGTAGTGATGGTAGTGGTAGTAATAAGTGATGGTAATATTAGTATTAAGAGACATTGGTATTACCACCTGGTAGTGGTAGAACAAGGTAGTTATGATAGGGGTAGTAATAAGTGTTGGTAACATTAGTATTAAGTAGTATTAAGAGACATTGGTAGTACCATTTGGTAGTGTTAGAATCAGGTAGTGATGTTAGTGGTAGTAATAAGTGATGGTAATATTAGTATTAAGAGACTTTGGTAGTACCATTTGGTAGTGTTAGAAGCAGATAGTGATGTTAGTGGCAGTAATAAGTGATGGTAATATTAGTATTAAGAGACATTGGTAATACCACCTGGTAGTGGTAGAACAAGGTAGTGATGATAGGGGTAGTAATAAGTGATGGTAATATTAGTATTAAGAGACATTGGTAATACCATTTGGTAGTGTTAGAATCAGGTAGTGATGTTAGTGGTAGTAATAAGAGATGGTAATGTTAGTATTAAGAGACATTGGTAGTACCATTTGGTAGTGTTAGAATCAGGTAGTGATGTTAGTGGTAGTAATAAGTGATGGTAATATTAGTATTAAGAGACATTGGTAGTACCATTTGGTAGTGTTAGAATCACGTAGTGATGTTAGTGGTAGTAATAAGTGATGGTAATATTAGTATTAAGAGACATTGGTAGTACCATTTGGTAGTTCTAGAATTAGGTAGTGATGTTAGTGGTAGTAATAAGTGATGGTAATATTAGTATTAAGAGACATTGGTAGTACCATTTGGTAGTGTTATAAGCAGGTAGTGATGATAGTGGTAGTAATAAGTGATGGTAATATTAGTATAAAGAGACATTGGTAGTACCATTTGGTAGTGTTAGAAGCAGATAGTGATGATGGTGGTAGTAATAAGTGTTGGTAATGTTAGTATTAAGATACATTGGTAGTACCATTTCGCAGTGTTAGAAACAGGTAGTGATGATTGGGGTTGTAATAAGTGATGGTAGTATTAGTATTAAGAGACATTGGTAGTAGTACCATTTGGTAGTGTTTGCAGCAGGTAGTGATGATTGTTGTAGTAATAAGTGATGGTAATATTAGTATTAAGAGACATCGGTACTACCATTTGGTAGTGTCAGAAGCAGATAGTGATGATAGTGGTAGTAATAAGTGTTGGTAATATTAGTATTAAGAGACATTAGTAGTTCCATTTGGCAGTGTTAGAAGCAGGTAGTGATGATTGTGGTTGTAATAAGTGATAGTAATATTAGTATTAAGAGACATTGGTAGTAGTTCCATTTGATAGTGTTAGAAGCAGGTAGTGATGATAGTGGTAGTAATAAGTGTTGGTAATATTAGTATTAAGTGACATTGGTAGTACCATTTGGCAGTGTTAGAAGCAGGTAGTGATGATTGAGGTAGTAATAAGTGAAGGTAATATTAGTATTAAGAGACATTGGTAGTAGTACCATTTGGTAGTGTTAGAAGCAGATAGTGATGATAGTGGTAGTAATAAGTGTTGGTAATATTAGTATTAAGAGACATTGGAAGTACCATTTGGCAGTGTTAGAAGCAGGTAGTGATGATTGTGGTAGTAATAAGTGATGGTAATATTAGTATTAAGAGACATTGGTAGTACCATTTGGTAGTGTTAGAAGCAGGTAGTGATGATGGTGGTAGTAATAAGTGATGGTAATATTAGTATTAAGAGACATTGGTAGTACCATTTGGTAGTGTTAGAATCAGGTAGTGATGATAGTGGTAGTAATAAGTGATGGTAATATTAGTATTAAGAGACATTGGTTGTAGTACCATTTGGTAGTGTTTGCAACAGGTAGTGATGATTGTGGCAGTAATAAGTGATGGTAATATTAGTATTAAGAGACATTGGTCGTACCATTTGGTAGTGTTAGAATCAGGTAGTGATGATACTGGCAGTAATATGTGATGGTAATAATAGTATTAAGAGACATTGGTAGTACCATTTGGTAGTGTTAGAAGCAGGTTGTGATGATAGTGGTAGTAATAAGTGATGGTAATATTAGTATTAAGAGACATTGGTAGTAGTACCATTTGGTAGTGTTAGAAGCAGGTAGTGTTGATTGTGGTAGTAATAAGAGATGGTGATATTAGCATTAAGAGACATTGGTAGTAGTACCATTTGGTAGTGTTAGAAGCAAGTAGTGATGATTGTGGTAGTAATAAGTGATGGTAATATTAGTATTAAGAGACATTGGTAGTACCATTTGGTAGGGTTAGAAGCAGGTCGTGATGATTGTGGTAGTAATAAGTGTTGGTAATATTAGTATTAAGAGACATTGATAGTACCATTTGGTAGTGTTAGAACCAGGTAGTCATGT